>CM076576.1:452641092-453241092 GCA_034641835.2 Pinus albicaulis | reverse complement strand
TCACTATTGAGATTGAGCGATATACTTATATTTATTTTTATTTTAAATTAGTATAGAACGTGCATTTTATTATTATTACTATAAATATATTGATTATTATAAATATATAGATTACAAATATATTGAGCTGACATTACAAAAGTTTACAAACTTTCTTACATTACATCTACACATGTACCCTATACTAGGTTGTAGAGAGTCTCTCGACGCAATAAAAAGGCCCTTGAGCCTCATTGTAAGACAGTTCAAAGGCATCTAGCCGCCACATCTCTTCTGGGAGATAAACTACCATCGCCCGAGCATGTTTTTTTTCCATTCTCTCTGTAAGCATTTTTCAGTATTTCATATTAATGAAATGAAGTGTTATTCCTACTGCATCTTTGCGTTTATGTTTTTTTTGTATTTTATTGCATTCCTGCATAAGTCTGGATCATTCTTGGTGAATAATTTCATGTATTTGTGTCCTTGCAGGACTTTCATAACATTAAATACAGGAACAAGCCAAGAGAATACACCGGGGGCTTGCAAAATTATGGTCTTCCACAAAATTTGGAGAAATTTTCCATCCCTTCTTTTCACGGTTCATCCAAATGCATTACTAGTGTGTAGGTTTGAAAGTTGGACACATATTTCCAACTCAACCCTATCTTAGAGATAGAGGCTGCCAAATTTACTACACTGCATGTGGAGGGTGAAGCTCATGAGTGGTGGTACCATGGGCTAGTCACTTTGGGGTATTCGAGCATTACATCATACCTAAACTTTTCATAGAGGCTATGTTGGCCGGATAAATCGTTCTTGCAGACAAGATTGATCTCCCTAGTGTCAGAAGACAATCTAACAACAAACGAACAACTAAGTTTGTCTTTCTCTAAATATATTCATTTTACAAATAAATGCTATGAAGGTGTTGATTCTACCTTAGATCCAAATGCTTATTTGCGGTCGTAGTCTTTCTGTTGCATCAGTAGTCCTTCCGTCGCAACAATAGTTCTTTCGTCGCAAGAAAGTGTTGTCTTTCGTCGACCTACAATCACAAACAAGCAAATATTAAATAGCACCTGTATAACAAATAATCATAAAACATACCTATCATAGTGATCAAGGAATCTATGAAATAAATGATCAAATGACAGCTTATTGAAATAAACAATTGAACGACAATTTATTGAGAAAAACAAAACTTGATTGTATTAATCTTAAAATAACATAATAACCTTACAACCTTAGCCTTGATGTTTGAAAGGCCTTCCCAGGGTCCGAAGTAGGAGTCTCCTCTACTTTGATAAGTCTTGCACTCTTCCTCTAGGAGCACATAGAGGTATGTAATATTTCCTCTCAAAAGCTCAACAGAAAGAAGTTTAAATCTCAACAGCACTTCAACTCAATCACCCATAAAGCTTCAACTCCAATTCTCAATCTCCAAAATCTAACCATTTGAGGCTACCCAATGCCTCCTTTTATAGAGCAGATGAAGAGGTTAGGATTCCACCTTTGAAGGGATAGAATCCTCCTTCAAAGGGATAGACTCCTCACATAAAGGGATTAGTTCCTTAAGGTGAGGGATACATGCACCTTATCAAAGCGTACTCATCCCCAAAAAATCTCATCTAGAACCTTCTAGAATTGACCTCAAACCAACTTTTTAACTTTACTTTCTCGCCTTTTTTAGTCTGGAGGGGGTATGCAGGCATTCCAAAGGAAAACTGCGCTCTAGAACGCAGGTAAGCCATGCATTACCTGCGTACCCAAGCCAGGAACGCAGGCAGGCTTCATGTTACCTGCGTACCCATTCTTTCAAAGGTTTTTAGGGTTTTTCTTCTTGTTTCAAGGCTTGACATGAGGAGTAAAGGTTGTAAGACTTGCAGAGGAGGTATGTATGAGTGTTAATGAGCTCATACATTTAGTAGAATGTCAAGTTGACAGTTTTTAGTGTAACAGTTACACTTAGGGGGCATCAAGCACACTTTTCTCTCTGTTTCAAGCTTGTGTAAAAATGAAACCACTCTGAAGCATAGTTTTTCTCTGTTTCAAACTTTTGTAAAAATGAAACCTATCTTGAGTCAATTTCGGTTATTTTCAAGACTCTTTAAACTCATGAAAATCCCGAGATTATTTTTCTATCTTTCATTCTCGTAAAATACATGAAAATGCCGAGTTCTTTCCGTCTTTTCCTGCTCATAAATTAAATTGAAAGTCGGCCATATGAGTACATTTTTATCCCTTTTTCGAACTCGTTAAAACTTACGAAAAAGTGGAAACCATGAGTACATTTTTATCCCTTTTTCGAATTCATTAAAACTTACGAAAAAGTGAAATTTTGAGTTCTCTTTTAAGCCCTTTTCAGACTCTCTAAACATGAAAAGATTGCCGAGCACTTGATTATTCGAACTCATTAAAATAAATGAATGATCGTCCCTTCAGTATAAGATTACCCCTTTTACGAACTGAAATGGACTATTTACGAAAAAGGTATATGTTGACTAATTATGGTCAATAGAGTTCTCTCCCACATTATTTTATCCTTTTTCGGGCTCGAGAGACTAAATTTACGAAAAAGTACACCCATGGAGTCTTCTTAAGTTTTTCTCCTGACTCCCTAAAATTGAAAAACACCGAGTTTCTCCTATACTGGACTCGTTAAAATTTAACAGTAAAGGACCTATTCAATTTTTAAACGGGAATGAACCACTCCTTCTTAGGGTTCGAATCTTAAACTAAGTTGGACTCATCCGAAGGATGAGCTTATAAACAAGCAAATGTTATCCTCCTCAAGCTTGTCAAAAATAAATAGGTACTTGCCAGAAATGGTGGGGAAAAGAGAGAAAAATGAACCTGTTTGTTACATTTTGATTATTCAGAAAACCGTTAACCACTCTTGAACATGACACTTTTGTTCACCTGGGTTGGGAAATCCTTTGCCTAACAGTTAATCAAACCATATTGAAAGTCTTCAGCCAGTTTCTGGGCATTAGCTTTGGGTCAATTGTCACCAAACCATCTGTAGTGTCGTTATGTGTTCAAGAGGACAGTTCAAATAAACCATTCATCTGAAAAAATATCTGTCATTCATTCTGACCATCCCTAAGTCAGTCCTTGCCAATATGTTTCTTCAAAACTTGATCTATTATTTCGTGTTGTGGGCTTGCCTACGACGGATCACTTTCTATCGACAACAGCTCATTATCTAGGAAGTTGATCTAGAAATCGTCAATACCTTGGAATCTGCATGCCTCAATGGCAGGTTTCTCGCCTTCGATGACAGGTTGCATCATTGACCTTCGATCGAATGATTCCGTGACATGTTCGACTTCAACTCATTCATTCACATTTCATGGATTGTACTGAGTACTTTGAGATCCATTGACATTACTGGTGGTTACTCTCACACTTGTTAACAGTTTACATCATTGACTGGTAATCAAGTGGTTTCTACCATGTTCGACTTCGACACATTCATTCACATGGATAGAATCATACTAGTTCGGGAAACAGAAATCAAGACCCTGGATCTAGTTTCCACCATCCAAGCTGCGAGGAGTTTTATTATTATACAATAGACTATTCATTACAGATGGCTCTGCCCATGTTGTGTCTACGCTATTGATGTATATTTAAATCATTTCTGTATCAGAACAAGTTTAGTTAGTTTTTTATCTGAGTATGGGAATTCCTACCTCAGCGATGATATGACTACATATATATATTTTGCATTGAATGTTTTTACAGGTTCCGACTGGGGTGTCCACAGGATGATCCTTGAAATGATAAATTACTTCACTCTTCAAATATGACAGACTTCATCTTCATCTATTTCAGACTTCGCACTTTAGGGGGCAATCTGTTACACTAAAAACTGTCACCTTGACATTCTGCTAATTGTATGAGCTCATTAACACTCATACATACCTCCTCTGCAAGTCTTACAACCTTTACTCCTCATGCCAAGCCCTGAAACAAGAAGAAAAACCCTAAAAACCTCTGAAAGAATAGGTACGCAGGTAACATGAAGCTTGCCTGCATTCCTGGCTTGGGTACGCAGGTAATGCATGGCTTACCTGCGTTCTAGAACGCATTTTTCCTTTGGAATGCCTGCATACCCCCTCCAAACTTAAAAAGGCGAGAAAGTAAAGTTAAAAATTTGGTTTGAGGTCAATTCTAGAAGGTTCTAGATGAGATATTTGGGGATGTGTACGCTTTGATAAGGTGCATGTATCCCTCACCTTAAGGAACTAATCCCTTGATGTGAGGAGTCTATTCCTTTGAAGGAGGATTCTATCCCTTCAAAGGTGGAATCCTAACCTCCTCATCTGCTCTATAAAAGGAGGCATTGGGTAGCCTCAAATGGTTAGATTTTGGAGATTGAGAATTGGAGTTGAAGCTTTATGGGTGATTGAGTTGAAGTGTTGTTGAGATTTAGACTTCTTTCTGTTGAGCTTTTGAGAGGAAATATTACATACCTCTATGTGCTCCTGGAGGAAGAGTGCAAGACTTATCAAATTAGAGGAGACTCCTGCTTCGGACCCTGGGAAGGCCTTTCAAACATCAAGGCTAAGGTTGTAAGGTTCTTCTGTTATTTTAAGATTAATACAATCAAGTTTTGTTTTTCTCAATAAATTGTCATTCGATTGTTTATTTCAATAAGTCGTCGTTTGATCATTTATTTCATAGATTCCTTGATCACTATGATAGGTATGTTTTATGATTATTTGTTATACATGTTTTATTTAATATTTGCTTGTTTGTGATTGCAGGTTGACGAAAGACAACACTTTCTTGCGACGGAAAGAACTCTTGTTGCGACGGAAGGAGTACTGATGCGACAGAAAGACTACGACCGCAAATAAGCATTTGGATCTAAGGTAGGATCGACACCTTCATAGCATTTATTTGTAAAATGAATATATTTAGAGAAAGACAAACTTAGTTGTTCGTTTGTTGCTAGATTGTCTTCTGACACTAGGGAGATTGGTCTTGTCCGCAAGAACGATTTATCCGGCCAACAGGCTAATAGATTGATTTGATAAGAAGGACCCAAATATATATTTTTGAGAGTTGGCACAACTAAAATGAACATGTACAACAAATGTTTACATTTCATAATTTGAGAGGCTCATAATCACTATGATAGATTTGTTGAAGCACAAACTGATTATGTTATTCATTAACATATTATCTGAGCCCCTACATGGTTGGGTTCAAACTATAATCTCTACAGGATGCTATCATTAGAACCTTAGACATGGAGGATGCAATACCAAAGAATCAATTCTCTCCCAAAAGTTTCCTTTGTTAGAAGAACAAAGAAAAGAAACCCTTCCAAAGGGAGTGGACCTAGAAATACAAATTGGATGTCGAGACTTGGAAGGAATCAAGAATGAATAAACTCTACTTTAGTTGTAAGAAGCCCTGGGAACAAGGTCATGTGTGTATGGGGAAGGGCAAGGCACATTAATATAGGTACTCTCATACATTGAGGGTGAAGATGAGGCATCACAGGCTCATGATGACAACCATATTAGTACAAATGACGAGCAACCACATGTGGAGACTAAGGGTGGAACGCTCTATTAGGCATCCCTAGACATCACACTTTCGGATTTGGGGGAGTTTCTATGAAACCAGCTCCCAAAATAGAAGAAAAGAGAGATCAATGCCTTAGAAATCAGCCACTTTGAGGGGGCAACCTCCTTTACATTACATAAATGAAAAATTCTTGGATGATACAAATGACAAAACCTGATTTCTATATATAGGATTCCATGGGGTCACAATATAATCCTAACCAACCTAAAAATAATAAGTAAGGGCACAACAATAAAATTAGTGGGCTTTTATGGGGCACAATAATAAAAACATGGGGACTACAGTGGTACAAAAATAACAATAAGGGGGCTACACTATAACAATAAGGGACTACATTAGTAATACAGGGACCTAACATGCCCCTCTCCTTCAAAAAAGTGTTGTCCTCAACGGCTAAGTAGCTATGGATGCTTCTGTATAAAATTCTCATCCTCCCATGTGGAATCTTCAGTGGGTAAGTTCTTCCACTTGATGAGATACTATGAAATCGATCGATTTCATAACTGTCAAGTTCTTGTTTCCGTGACTGCTTCAGGTTCCAATATTATTTTTCCTTCCTCGTGATCAAGTTTTGGAAATATTGTTTGAACTGGAAGTTTGTCACCTATAACCTTCTTTAAGCATGAAACATGGAAAACTGGGTGCACTCGAGAAGAGGCATGAAGCTCCAATATGTATGCCATAGTACCAATATTTTGCAACACCTTGTAAGGACCATAGTAATTTGGTAATAATTTATTATCCTTCTTAGCTTAATTGAGAGACATTTTTTTGTATGGTTGTAGCCGTAAAAATACCCAGTCTCCTACATCAAAACTTCTCTCGTTGTGATGTTGATATGCCTACTATTTCATTCGATTATGTGCCAAATTTAGGTTATCCTTTAAGAGTTGAAGAACTTGTTGTTGGTGCTTGATGTGATATTCTACTGCTTGAACCTTAGAATTTTCTCTTCAATATGATGTGATGGACGGTGGATGATATCCATAAAGTGCCATAAATGGGGTCATTTTTGTTGTAGTATGGAAGGAAGTGTCATACCACCATTCAGCGAGAGGTAACCACTTGGCCCATTGTGTTTGTTTATGAGATACAAAACAACGAAGATACCATTCCAAACATTTGTTCACTATCTCAGTTTTCCCATCGGATTGAGGATGATAAGATGAGCTATGAGTTAGTTGAGTACCCAAACAAGAAAATAATTTTGTCCAAAAATTTCTAGTGAAAATGGGATCTTTGTCACTTACAATAATATTTGGGTTTCCATGTAGCTTTTGAATTGTTTCCATAAATGCAGTAGCAATTGTACTTGCTTTAAATGGATGAGATAATCCACAAAAGTGTACATAATAGGTAATTTTATCAACTACCACCACGATGACACTCTGTCCTTTGGACTTAGGTAAACCTGTGATAAAATCCATTGAAACCTCCTCCCAACGTTGACTTGGAATGGATAAAGGTTGTAGCAGACTGGGGGTCTTAATTGTCTCAACTTTATTTTGTTGGCAAACCAAACATTCTACCACGAACTTTTGAATATCATATTTAAGGCCATCCCAAAAAAATTATTTCTTCACCCTATGGTAAGTTTTTAAAAATCCTGAGTGTCGTCCTATGGGAGAGGTGTGCAATTCCAAAAGAATATTTTGTTTTATTTGGAAATTCTTACAAAGATATAAGCAATCTTTGTACCATAAGGAATTATTTTTCCAACTCAATGTATCAGTTGTATTAGGATCTTGCTACAACTATTGAATGAGTTTCCACACTTCTTCGTCATTCTTTCATTCCTCCCTTGCTTCGGTTATCCAATCTGGCTGGATATTAGAAATGGCACAAAGCAATGCTTCCACCTCCTCATCTTTTCTTGAGAGTGCATCCGCAACAACATTTAACTTCCCTTTTTTGTAGATGATTTTAAAGTCATAACCCAACATCTTTGTGACCCATTTTTGTTGCTCTTCTAGAGATACTCTTTGTTCCAAAAAGTATTTAATACCATCATGGTCACTTTTTACCTTGAAGTGCCTTCCCATCAGGTAAGATCGACATTTCTTTAGTGCATGTAGTATTGTCAACATTTCCTTCTCATAAATAGCTTTCTATAAATACTTTCCTTTGATTGGACGACTTTAAAAAGCAATGGGTCTTCCTTATTGCATTAAAACAACACCAGTTCCATTTCCTGAGGGGTCACATTCCACAATAAAGGTTTTTGTGAAGTCTGGCATAGCTAAGACCGGTGCTAGGCACATTTCCTCTTTAAGATGTTCAAAGGCCTTTGTTGCTTCGGGAGTCCATGAAAATGCATCTTTCTTCAATAATGTTGTTAGAGGTGCTTCTATTCTCCCATAATTCTTAACAAACTTGTGATAATACCTCATAACCTCGAGAACCTTTTGCAACTCCTTTATACAGAGGCTTTCTTCTATTTTCTTAATGGTTTTAATTTTGTTAGGGTTTACCATAAAACCCTTGTGAGATACAATATGATCCATATATTCAACCTCTTATACTCCAAAGAAACATTTGGATGTTTTTGCATATAATTGTTTCTCTTGCAATAGTTTGAGCACCCTGTCAACATGTTGAACATGATCCTTCCAAGACCCGTTGTAGATTAGTATGTCATCAAAAAATACTAGCACAAATTTTCTAAGGAAGGGTTTGAAAATGGAATTCATCAACCCTTGAAATGTAGAAGGTGCAACAGGCTACTGTGTGTATGACTGCACCTCACAACCCTGAGTTCAAAATGTTGTTTTCGGAATATCCTCAGTCTCCATTCTAATTTGATGATATCCTAAACAGAGATCCAACTTGGTAAAATAAATTGTTTCATGTAATTCATCCAATAATTCATCAATCACAGGAATGGGAAATTTATCTCTAATAGTGAGCTTATTGAGCTCCATATAATTCGGACACATGTGCCAAGATCCATCCTTCTTATGCACCAATACTACTGGAGTAGAGAAAGAACTTGGAATAGGTTGAATTATACCAACCTCTAACATTTCTGCAATCATGTGTTCAATTTTTCTCTTTTGGACATAAGGATATCTATAGGGCCTGAAGTTTGGAGGAACACTTCCTCAAATCAAATGAATAGCATGATCATGATCATGAATAGGTGGGAGTCTTTTGTGATTTTCAAACACCTTGGAATGATTGTTCAAGATTTTTTGAGATCTAGAGAAATAAATGATTTTGATGTTGGAACTTCAAGCGAGCATAATTGTGCAATTACGCCTCCTTGTTCTTTCTTCAGAATATTTTTCATGAAATTAGAGCTTATTATCTTTCTTGGCTTCCCTGCAATACCCCGTAATTCAACTTCCTTTCCTTCAGAAAAAAATTCAAGAAAAGTTCTTGAAATTTAAAAGCTACCATCCCCAAAGATTGTAACCATTGTACTCCTAGTAGAACATTAGCACCTTCCATTGGAATGGAAAGCATTGGAATATTCAATACATATTCTCCCCATGGTTAGCTTGATATTATAGCATTTTCCAGAGAAATTTATAGTTCCTCCATTTGCAACCATCACTTGACACTTTGGTGTTGGGTATAGGAAGCTATTCAATTCCTTGGATACCTTACAATAAATAAAATTATGGGTAATCCCTGAATCAATCAACACTATTATGTTTTTCTTCTTGATATGTCCTTCTATATTGAGAGTTTGAGGGGTGGTAATTCCTGCCAATGCATTACAGGATATGGTCGGACTCATTTCTTCTTTCTCTAGGGCTAATTCTTGGTGTATATCCTCTACTTTTGAAGTTTCTTATTCATTTTCTTCCTCCTTTTCACAATCTATGTGAAATAATTTCTTCTCAGCACACTTCTGACCTTTATTGTATTTTATTTCACAACTATAGCAAAGCCTTTTTGCTCTTTTTTCTTCAAATTTTTGTGGTGTCAACCTTGTAGGTTGTGGAAGTCTAGAAGTAGAAACACTTCCATCTTTATAGATGTGAGCGGTAGGCTTCCTTGTCACCGCAATTTTACTTTCAATTTTTCTTACCAACCTGAATGCCTTCTCCAATGAAACAGGTTCCCAAAGGCGAACCTCATGTTGGATGTTATCCTTTAAAGTCCCTATGAATAAATCAATCATGTGTTCCTCTCGAATATCGTTTACCCTTATATTCAATTTTTGGAAGTCCTCAATGTGCTTCACGATTAAACCCTTTTTTTGAGATTTATCAATTAGCTAAAAAGGTGTTGCTCTTTGTATCCTCATAATGTGCTATCATTTCCTCTGTAAAAATTAACCAAGTGACATTTTTTTTACGAGAGGAAAGCCATCGATACCATACAAATGTATTTTGTTCTAAATATAAAGTTGCAATGTGTACCTTTTGTGTGTTTTTCACATTATGGAGATCAAAATATTTCTCCATCTGTAGTATCCATGTTACAAGATCCTTGTCATCAAACTTGCTCATATCGATATTTGGAATATGGTGGGTTTTCAATCCAACATTAGAGTTTATGAAATGACAATTAACATTTATTTTGTTCTCGTCATGAGTTTCCTCTACTACCTTTTCTCCATTAGGAATAATTTCTTATATCAACTTTTTCAAACCTCCCTTCAAACCTTACATGTCCACTTTTATATCATTTTTCATGTCTTTCATGTTGCCTTTCATTTTTTCGTCGATCTTAGCTTCCATGTCATCCATATTAGCTTCCATTCCATTCTTCAAACCATCCATAGTAGCTTCCACGTCTTTCTTCAAACCATCCATCTTAGCTTCCACGCCTTTCTTCAAAACTTACATTTCATTTTTTGTTATTCATTGCGAGAGTGAAATTTGGTGGAATTGGTTTTGTAATTTTGATATATCATGTTGTGCTTATTCCTCTTCATGAATCATAGTAGAGTATTATGAGGGCTTAATGGTGTTGAATTATTTTTAGGGCCATTTTATAACCCAATATTGATATCTATGCTTCAATATGCCCTTGGAATCACTTCAAACTAATTTTTCAAACAAGACTTATGCAATTTGAAGAAGAAAAAAATACACACATTTTTCTTGCTTTTGAGGAGCTTGATATTGAAATTGGTGCATCTTTGTAATTTCGGATCCCCAAGATTTTATCTTCAATCCTTTATTACCCCTCTTAATGTTCTTTCCAATGCCATAGGTCTGACCTAATTTGGATTCTTCATGACAAATTTATGCCCAATCTCCCACAATGACCTAATTATGGATTAGTTCAGTAGAGAAAACTTGTAAGGCATGCCACGGCATGTCACTATTTCCTCCTTCGGCTCAGAAGTTGATACAAAATAAACTATAGTTTGTGTACTTTCTACCACTTTTTACAGAATTCCAATTCAATGCTCAGAGAAAGAGTTATGACGATTTTCCCAAGGTCACCTATTTGAGATGAAATTCGGGAGCCTACAAAAACCCTAACTTCCATAGATCATATCTTTGAACATATTGCGAACCAAGATCTGAAAGTTTTACATGAAGTTCCTCATGATTTCTTTGCAAATGGGTTTCTTTTTTAGCTTCTGAAACTTCGTAGAAAAAAATGTTATAACGAAAATGCCACAATGACCTGTTTGAAGCAGCGGAACCCTAGAATCCAAAGCTCTTATACCAATTGTTATGAAACCAGCTCCAAAAATAGAAGAAAGGAGAGATAAACACCTTAGAAATCACCACTTAGAGGGGGAAACCTCGTTTTCATATAGAAGTCCATGGGGTCACAATATAATCCTATCCAACCTAATAATAATAATGTAAGGCACAACAATAACAATAGTGGGCTTTTATGGGGCATAATAATAAAAATATGGGGACTACAGGGGTACAAAAATAACAATAAGGGGGCTACACTAACAATAATAAGGGATTACACTAGTAATATAAGAACCTAACAGGAGCAATATAGGAACAATGGGTCATTGTCTTTATTGATGGTTGAGTAACCCACAACTTCATTTACATAGCTCTGGTGGCTATGAGAAGCATTCCCACATAAGACTTTGAGGGATTTAATGTTGTGGTAGCTTATGGGTACGATATGACATGCACAAAAAGGGTTTTGCGATTAGAGTTAACGATGGGAAACTACATTGTGAGTTATGACTTCTATGTGGCTGAATTGGCATACACTAATGTCATATTGGGTGTTCAATGGATTTATCCCATAGGGAAACACTTGAAGAACTCCCAAACAATGGATATGGAATTCATTGTAGTAGATGGTAAGAGGGTAATTTTGAGGGGCATTTTTAATGGTGCCCTTGAGATTGTTACAACCAAGTGAATGGAAACCATATTCAAACATGGTGATGTATCTTGGTTAATAGAGTGTCTAATTACAACACATAAACCTTCAAATAACAGGCAACATTATCATGTAGACATTCAGTATTTTTTTAGTAAACATGACTAGGTTTTTGGGGAGACCTCTTAATAGTGGCTTTTAGCACACCTTTGAGTTAGAATAAGGGGCCAAGCCTGCAATGACTACTCCATGTAGGAACCTAAAGAAGTTCAAAGATGAGATGGAGAACGAAATAAAGGAGTTGTTAGATATGGGACATATTAAACCTAATTCTAGTCCATTCGCTTCCTTGGTAGTCTTGGTTAAGAATAAGGATGGCACTATGATGAGGTGTATTGACTATCATGCTTTTGAATAAGAAAAAAATAAAAAAAGTACCCCATTCCTAAGATCAATGAGCTATTTGACGAGTTGAATAGGGAAATATACTTATTGAAGATCGATCTTCGATCAGTATATCACCAAATCAGTGTTAGGGAGCATGATGTTCACAAGACTTCTTTCAGGTGTCATTATGGGCACTATGAATTCTTGGTCATGCCCTTTGGGTTGACCAATGCACTCAACACTTTCCAATCCTGCACGAACCACATCTTCAACAAGAAATTGTGGAATTTTTTGTTGGTGTTCTTTGATGATCTCCTTATATACATCAAGACATGGCATGATCACTTAAGACATTTAGATGAGATATTAAATATTATGGGGGAGGAGTCATTGTGTGCTAATGCATCCAAAAGTGAATTCAATTTGACAAAGACCCTATATTTAGGTCATGTGATCAATGTGCAGGGGGTGCAAATACATCAAGGGGAGATCTAGGCCATGTTGGATTGGCCACCACCTAGGACCCTTACAGAATTGCAGGGATTCATTGGATTATGTAGCTATTATAGGCACTTTGTTTGTTGGAATTGTAGCAAGAAAAGGCTTCATTTGACTTGTGCCTTAGTCAAATGGAGAAATTTGATTTTCCACATAAACAAGATGACTTGGATTGCAATTAGCCAAAGTGACATGGCTTTTTCTCCTAGTTAAATCAGTAAATTCAAGTTTTTAGGCTAGAAGTAGAGTTGTGCATGGGTTGATTGCTAAAATTTAGAAATCTATTGGAGTTATTGCTAGTTAAACTTATTTAATTGAGCTTTAATCTTTAGCGGAGTCAGTATGAATTCAATTGAGTAGTTATAATACTTTCCAACTCACTAATCTTCGAATTAATTGATCATTTTACTAAAAATAGCCCTAGTCATGCATGGAATTCAAATTGCCTAAGTTGAGTGGACGAAAAGGCATATTGTAATTGTCAATTATATACTAGTTGAGTTTACAATTTGTATGCAGTAGGTGAGACCCTTCTTTTGGGAATTTCACAATAAAATAGGGGCTTCTCCTATTCTTCAGGAGACAGTTTCCTCAAGAATTGTGCAAGTAAATAGGAGGAGCAGGAAGCCAAGATTTGGCTAAGTATTTTGAAAATAAGTCTCGGGAGGAGGAGATCCTAATTGCAGTGCAGGGTGCAACTCATGTGTGAAGCAATCATTGTCATTGATCCATATTATCATCTGAATTAATGTAAAGCAATAAAGAGGTTTTTCTTAGTTGGGTTCCCCCGTAAAATATTTGTGTTCCTTGTGTTTTAATGGTTACATGTTATGGCTTGTGCTTCTATCGTGTGTTTTCCTTTCCAAAAAATAGTAGAAGAAATTTTGTCTCTTTATTTCAATTCGATTTCATTAGCAATAGAAAATTCATTGCAATTTCTACATTGTTAAGGGGTTTTCATAGTTGGATGCACTCTTAACAAATATTATGTAGAAAGGAGCATTTAGGTGGACAAAGGAAGCTTAACAAGCATTCGACAAGCTCAATGAATTGATGAGCACTTGTCAAGTATTGGCACTTCATAATTTCACATAACCCTTTCTGCTTGAGCGTGATGCTTTGGGGGAGGGTATATGAGTTGTCTTGATTCAAAACAAATATCTAATAACGTTTGAGAGTCGGAAGCTTGGGGAACGATAGGGGATTTACTCCTTCTATGACAAAGAGATGCTAGCCATTATGTATGCTTTGGTGAAGTTCAGACAATATTTGTTCGGTGGTAGATTTGTGGTTACGATTGACCACAAAAGTTTGTGGTATTTTCTGGAACAGAAGGAATTGAATGAGAGGTGACATAAATGGGTGAGCAAGGTACAAGATTATGATTTTGACATTGAGTATATGAACGATAAGAAAAATATTATTACTGATGCCATTTCTAGGAAACTAACAACATGTTCCCTTATGGATATTTCAGTTGATTATAAATCACACGTGTTGATGGAATATTCTAAGAATAAGTGTGTTTGTGAGTTGAAGAATGGTCACATTTAGGATGACAGGTAAAAAGTGGTGGGTGACATTATCTTCTACAAGGACATAATATAATTAGTCACTGAGTCCACACTCAAGGAGAATATTATGAGGGCCAATCATGATACACCTTTGGCAGGGCACCCTGGATATTTTAAAACCTACAGGTAGATTAGAGAGAGGTTCTCATGGAAGGACCTCAAGGGAAATGTGTTATGACAAGTGAGGGGGTGTATGACTTGTTAGTTGAACAAGTTAGAGCATACTCATCCTAAAGGTTTATTGCATCCTTTGACCATTCTAGAACAAAAGTGGGGGACAATGTCGATGTTAGGAAAAATATTGAGGAGGGGGGGGTGGGTGAATCAGTATTTTTAATTCACTTTAACTTTTAATTTCACATTCGTAATTTTGTACGCTACTATTCTTAATGCAACCTGCGTGTGTATGCGACTTCAGTGAAGGAAAACAATATATATCCAGTTTACTAATTTTTCAAGTGTTCCATCACATCTTTATCTTTAACGAATGTATTATTAATTCATTAACCTTCCAGAATGTGGTAAAGAATATATAACTCACAACAAATAAGTAACACACATAGAACACTAGGATTTTAGGTGGAAACCCAACGTGGGAGAAAACAACTGTTACTGTTATCTCTGTCTTCTTTCTTATTATATAAAGAAAATATTCATTACATTTTTTACTAGTGCAGACTCTTACCAGTATGTAGGCACCCACCTGCAGGAGGTTACAACATCCAATTGTTCTCCAACACCCATTGGAAAGGAGCTATAACCCCCTAATCTCGTTTACATGATTCTATCAAAAGGGAGCTCCCACCCCCTTACTGAAGACTGCAACCCTCATCACCTTATGGACCTTGTTTCATAACATTTCACGCTGGATCCACCTGTCATACAATCATCAAACAACCTGTAGGCCACCTTTCATCAAATTTTCATACTGGACCCACATCAACAATATGCCCAAAACAAATATGCCAAACTGAAAAACTGAACCATTGGATCATTGTAAACCAACTGAATCTTTGAAGCATAAAGTTATTGAATACAAAATCCAACCGAAAAAATGAACTTCAGAATATATATGTGATTGTTTTTAAGATATCCTATGTATATACGCGTTTATTTAGTATAAAACCTGCGTACAGATCTCATATTACTGAATCATTTAGCTAACTAAATCATTGTAACACTGAATCAAGTAATAAACCAATCACTGGACATTGAACCATACCCAGTCACACCTTTTTAACGTTATAAGTGATCAATATTTCAGTCCACAACTAAATCATCCCAAACAACATTGTCAGATATAGATCATGCTTATCAAGACGCCATTGAAAGACAACAACAAATACAACAAAAATCATCAATAGTCATCATCAAGAACCATTGTAAACCCTGAACAAATCTAATTTAGCATATATACGTGATAGTTATTATGCATACCTGTGTATATACGCTCTTATCATGTGCAACAACCATATACATATCTCAACATACTGAAAAAACATATCTTAGAATATATACGTGACTACCTTGAAACAAATATGCATATGTACATGAATATTCATAAACAAACCTGAGTACGAATCTGAAAACTTTCACTGCAAACACAATTCCCATTCTGCAAACCTCATTGTCACATATTCATATTACAACATCATTATAACCACAAATCTATCATTGTTAGATACAAGCATAAATAGTTCAAGCAAGTGTATTCACTAGTATTTACTACACTTTCAGATCTATCAAATCTGGGCCATTTACTTGATCCCTAGTACACACATGTTTCATATCAAATCACATATGAATAGCTCATTCACTTGCCCACCCAACACCTTGATTTCCATATCCTTATATAGCTTTTTCCTTAGCAAATAACTTAGGTAAGTCCTTTGGTAAAGTCGTTAGTATTTGTTGATGGGATCAGATGAACGTTACATCTCTCCAATTACTATGGTCCAATATCATGGTACTGACCCATGGTATCCAAATTTCCATGGTTCGGATTTCATATGCAACTTTTACTCATAATACCTACGTATGTATGCGACCCTTCTCCATAGGAACCGTGTATACTTTCTCAAACTTCACTTTTGTCATTCATCTATAACAGAATTGTCCATATCATTTGTAACATATGTACCATTTGTCTGCTTTAGTTCCACAGTCATCAATGTTGACATCAAGTACATATTTATTAAGCAGTTTTCCATCAAGGACAACACATTAGCCATAATGCTAACAATTTCCCCCTTTGGACTTGATGGCAACCACTTTGGTGTTTGGACACCACTTGAAAAAACTTGCATACACATCTGCAAACACCAAGTCTTCTCTCCAGACACCAAGCTTCTCTCCCCCTTTGACATCAAGGGCAAAGGGATGAACTAGGCTGAATCGTTGTAATTATGATATGTTGAATATGAATGATGAAATCTACATATTGACCATGCTCCCCTTAAGCGTATGTTGAGCCTCTTGTAGTTATTCAATATAGTATGTTACACCAATTTTTGGTCATCTAACCTGTTATTATTAGATGAACCCAAGTACACCATGTAAGACCACTTTTACCCTAAGTAAAATTGCTTTCACCACATAAAATAACTTATTTGTTTATATTTCCTGGTCATATTTAACCCAAAATAAGGAACTTAATTAAATAAATCCTTATTTATTTAATTATTCCCTAACAATAAGTTATTTAAATCATTATTTAAATAATATTCTTAGTTAAATTTGACTAAATCATCCATAAATAATTAAATAAACCATTATTTATTTAATTATATTCCCATCATTTCCCTAAAATGATAAATAAATCATTTATTTATTTATTATTTATAAATAAAGGAATTGACCCAAGTTAAGAATCCTTTTCCCTCCAACAAATATAATAAAATATTCCTAAAAGGTGCTTCTAGAATTCGATTAATAATATTTTATTCATGCACCGAGTTCTAGACCGCCCCAATATTTTGTTATAAATAGGGGGGTTTTACCCATTCATTAGTCACCTCCATTGCATTAGATCTCTCTGGATCTACTCTTGGTCACCATTTTTCCATTTCTGTTTTATGAACTCCCATTGAGTTCCATGTTTGTTTTTCTACACCAATAAGAGAGAGAAATTCCAGATCTGAAACATTGAGGACTTCCAAGAACACATCCCACTGAGGAGAACTGGAAAACACCTTTCTTGTTTTCCTCTCAGGTGCCCCATTCTTTAATATAATATAAATCATTCTTTTAAACATTTTGTTCTTGCCTTGTCTATTGATGCATGGAGCCATACTATATTTTATCTGCTTAATGTCTTTTTGTGCTTAGATCTGAATTTATGCAGCAGACTTAAAGATATTTTGTAGCCATAATCGATGTTAGGGCTATTTGTTACTGCGCAGAGCTGGGAAGGATCTTTTGATATAAAACATTCACAATAACACTGGCCACTCCACATTTTATTTTCTTTTACACTACTACGTTTTATCTATTCCTCGCATATCCAACTATTTCATTTCTAGGTTTCTTTTCCATGCTTTTCCTATTTTTATGGTGATTTTCACCCCTAAAACCATTTAAACAATCAAATTTTTAACTTCCGTGTGTTTCTGTCTTGTTGTTAGGTGATAGATATATCACTTCATATGTTCTAGACGGCCAAATTTTTTTCAAATCACGTTTAGTAGCTGCATTCTGAAGTCAAGACTTATTTGCCCAAAAAGTACCCATTTCAAGATGCACTTTTTCCGCCCAAACTCACACTGACCGAAAGCTGTACAAGCCAACCTGATTCTAATTTTCTCGTAAATTTTTTCAAGATTTTCTTTCTTTTAGGTTTGTTCGAGCTTATGTCAAAGCCTCTCGCTCGAACGTTTCTCGATCTCGCTTCACTCAACTAAGAGGAATCTTCGCCCTAGGCTCTAGTACCCTCCACTTTTTGATAGTTCCTTACTATTTTAAGTCCGACCGCAGTTTCACCCCCTTTTTCTCTCGATCTGACAGTCATTTTCGCATCCCTTTAGATCACCTCTTTCTCCCTCTCAAACCACCTCACATCGTTTTTTAGACACCATCGTTTTTTTAGTTCATTTTCAGGCCAACGTCTTGCCTCTCTTCTTCTATTTTTGAAATTTCGATCTTCCTTTTTAGCGCAACCTGCATTTCTCTTGCTTATTTGTTGCTCTCTCCGTTCTACTTTTAAGCAGACGTACCTTTTAGATCCCAGCCTCCTCCTACCGATTCATTTGGTCTTTTGCCATATTGTCAGTTTTTTTCCCTCTTATAGACTAGTTTTGAGAGACTCGCCTTCTTGGGTTAGATTGCTGCATTTTTAGTTGTTAATTTTCTGTTCTTTTAGTCTTATTTACTGCAGATTTCTTTTCCGTTACGCAGCACACTCTTTCTTTTACTCTCAAAACGTCTGGGTTTAAAAAATTAAAATTAACGCACGCCACACACTGACCCTAAGTGAAGAAGCGCCTGGTTAACACCGCCTGGCAAAGACTTTAAAATCAATTGTCACTGCACCTTTCTGCCCTTGACCTCACTTGATTTTGTCCCTCCCTGTCCTTGTCGGTTTTCTTCTTCTCGTCATCATTGCGCCCCCAATGCGCCTCTCCCGGAGACTTCTTGGCCTTCATCCTCAATTTCCACTTGGTCAACTTCCTCCTTCCCGTCGTCATCGAGTAAGTCTTTCCCTGAGTCCGCACTCCGACTCTTCCTCTGATTGTTCGAGTTCTCCCCTTCCTGGTTCTCCCCCTGTCACTTTCACCATGTCTACTTCAGGGCCTACCACCAGCAGTAACCCCAGTACTACTGCTGCGTCTGTTTCCAATGGAACCACCTCGGGACCTACCTCGACTGCCCCATTACTCCCTTATATGGCCGTCCATAGTCTCCCCGACTTCAATCAGTTGATTAATGATCCTATCCGCCACGATGTTAGTTGGCTTGCTATGCCAACCAAGCTCCCCTCCAACATTCCCAAGTTCGAAGGCCTTGCTAATGAGGATCCCTCCAACCATATCCGATCCTTCCATATGTGGTGTTCCTCCAATTCCATTACTGACGACTCTATTCATCTTCGATTGTTCCAATGCACGCTTACAAGCAAAGCTTCTAAATGGTATGTTGAACAGGCCACCTCCTCCCATACCACTTTTGCGACCATTTCCCAAGCCTTTTTATCTTATTTCCAGCTCCCTCTCCGATATGACACTGGTACCGAGCTTTTAACCTCCTTCCGTCAATCCTCCTCCACTCGCCTTTCCGCTCATGTCCAGGAATGGCGGCGCAGAAGAAGCTTATGTCGAGCTCCCCCCTTTGAAGATCGGGTTTACATGGAATGGTTCCTTCGCTCTCTTTTACCTCCCATTGGCAAAGATGTCGCATCCCATTTTCCCCAAACCGAAGAAGTCGCCCTCCAAATCGCCTTGAAGTATGACCTTATCTATGCCCAATTTGGTTATGTTTATACCGCCCTTCCTGACCTTCCCAAACCCAGTGGCTCTAATGCCTCGGGGGCATCTCATTCTGCCGACGTTATCATTGGAGCGCTATCACATACCTCTGCCCAACCTCCTTCGGGCCATGTTTTTCCTCTAAGGGCCAACCCCTCCGGCATTTTTTCCCCTCCCGGCAGCATGTATTCAGGCTATGGCATGCCTCCTCCTTTTGCCCACCCCCCTGCTTACCTTACTGCTGCCAACCCTACTCCTTATCTATATCCGCAACCTAGTGTCCCAGCTCCTCCAACATTTGGACCTCCCACTCCCTTGCCTTCCCCACCCCCACAACCGCACTTACTACCCCCTCCAGGGAAAGTATTTGCACAGCAGGGGGCACCTAATTTTCCTCCTTCTCAAAGAAGGAGAAGAGGCAATCAATCCGCTTCTGGTAATCGTGGACCCAATCCTTCCAATATCAACTCTACCACTGCCAACCAGCCACAGGGCTCTCAGCCCAAGCCGGACAGGCCACTTCGCACCAATAAGCCCTGTTCGTGTTGCGGTGTTTATGGTCACTACACTCACGATTGTCCCTTATTACCACAAATGGGGAAAATTTTGGATTCTCAGGCCACCGTACAGGGACAACACTCCTCCCCTACTACCCCTCCCTCCCCCGTTACTTCTCAACCTGCTGTGTTTACCGATCCTTTCCCACAACAAGGATTCGTGGCCACTCAACCATCTCACACCCCGGTAACCACTCAACCTTCCCCTTCTAGTTCCTCTGATTACTAGATTCTCATGATGGCTTCCGACCCACCTCTCACTGTCGACCTCAACCTTCAAACTCGGTCCCGTCAATATTCCACACCTCCTGTTTCGACTGTCTCTGAGTCTCCATCGTCAGGTCCTACAGAGCCTCTATCGACACCCAATGGTCCCTTGCAACTCCCTCTGCCCAAAGCCGAGGTTCATCCCAAGCCTCCTAAGGGACCATTACGCTGAAATGTTGCCTCTGGTCGGGCTGCCCATTCCTACAGCATAGTAGATGATCCGGCGCAATCTCCTGCTGCCATTTCAACACTGGAACTCCTCCAGTCGTGTCCTTCTCAAAAGAGGGCTCTACTCTCTGTCGTGGGCGCTATAGATCCTGCTGATGACCAATTGATTGTTTTTGACGCCCGTCAGTCAGACCATCCCCCTCTTCCTCCTTCAGTTTCTTTCCAAATCCCAGTCAAAATCCGAAACACCAATGTTGCTCGGTGTATTATTAATGAGGGGGCATCTACCTGCGTAATGTCCGCTTCGGTTTGGAAACAACTCGGATCCCCTGAACTGGCCCCTTGCACCATCACCCTTCGTCCATGGGATGGCCATGCCTCCCAGCCCATTGGCCTATTTCGTAACTGTCCTATCACCCTTGCCGGCAAGACTGTTTGTGTTGACGTTGAAGTTATCGACGCCCCTCTTGACTACAATATCCTTTTGGGGCGTAGTTACACTTATGCCATGTCAGCCGTCTCGTCCGCTGTCCACCGTAAGATGTTTTTCCCTCATAATGGCAAGATTGTCACTATTGACCAATTGACCTACCATGAACCAAATTCTCAAACCTCCCCTGAGTCCACCATCTCTACTGTCACCAATAAACCAACTATTGATTCGTTGACCAGTGTTTCCCCCGGCGTCTACAAAGACTCCTCTTTTCTTGGAACTTTTCCTGGTCCTCCCCCTCCTCCCGTCTCTGACCCCAGCTCAGCGAATGTTTGCATGATGCAATCGTCTCAGGCTAGCCTTCCACAGCCTGCTCCGGCTAGTCAGCAACCTCTATCTCACCCACCGCCTCCTGCTCCTAGCCCTTCGCTTCAGTCAATCGAACCTTTTTCACCCGGCCCTTCCCATCACACTCAGGAACCTTCCTACCCTACTGAGTCAGTTCCCTCAGGTCTCCACCATCTGGGAGCCGTCCCCCCTGGTCACTACCCCACCAGTCAGATACCTTTCCTTGGTCCCCCCCCCGGGCGTCTATTCGATACCCGTCATGGCCACCCTTTCCCTTCCTAATTTAACCTTGGGAATTCACGTTTGGTATCTTACCCCTCCAAACGAGACCCCACCAGGCCACCCCAAACCATACATAGTTTTGACACCCGTACAACTGATCCCCGTCGCTCCTTCCACCACCACAGTGCCCCTCGCCCCTCCGCAGAACCCTCCTAATGCTGCGACAGCTACCGGCAAGAAACGAAAAACTCGCAAGGGGGAATCCACTGATAAGGCCACCGCACCTGACCCTACCCCTCTCCAACCCGCCAAGCCTTGTGCCTTGTGCGATGGTATCAATCATCCCACCCATATTTGTCCTAAGTTGCCCCGTATCCAACCCATGGTTAAAGTCGCGTTCCCTGAATCTACGGTCCCTGACACCCCTGTCTCTTCCTCATCCGTAGCCAAGAACCCAAAGACTCTTCGCACCAACAAACCCTGTGCTCTGTGTGCTGTCCATGGCCATATTCCCACCATTTCCCTCACCTCACGCATTACCGAGCCTCTTTAGAGGTCATTCGCAAGTACGAAGTTGAACAAAATCAATCCGCCTCGCCCATCCTTGCTCAGTATGCGTCAAGTTTACTTGAGGATCCCCCGGCTACCATTGACATCCCTCCCCCTGATGTTGAGATGTCTGAATCTGCTGCTCCTCTCTTATACCTATCATCATCCGCACACCCCTCGGAGTCCATCCCCTCTGAATCCACTCTGTCTGTTTCACTTGATCCCCCTTCCGCCACTTTTTCAGGCTCTTTATGTTTCGACCATCTTTTTGCTTGTTCTTCTGTCATTTCCCCTAATGACCCGTATGTGCACCTTTCTTCCTCTACTGATGATCTAGGTAGCTTTGCAGCCTCTTGTGGTTTCCACCCCCTTTCCTTGCCTTCCCATCATCTTGATACTCCCATCCGTATCTATGATGTACTTCGCAACATGCATCCCTGCTTTTCCTCCATTTTCTCGTCTTGTGATGATATTCCATCGACCCTCTCGTCTACTCATTACCTTGGTTATGCCGATGGCGCCAGTCGCTATTCTCGAAACCTTGCCTCAGCCGCCTGGGCCATTTTTACCCCCTTGCATACCCTTGTTCTTGCACATGGGGTCTGCATTGGTCAAGCCACCAATAATCAGGCCGAATATGATGCCGTTCGTGGTCTCTTAGCCGATTCTCTCTCTCATCACAACCTCCATCTGCATGTCCATTTAGATTCCCTGCTTCTCGTCTTACAACTTAATGGTGTCTATCGTGTGCATAACCCTATCCTGTTTAGACAATATTTATGAGTGCAACTTTTGATACGTGAATTTAGATTCATTACATTTAGCCATATACCTCGAGATCAAAATCACTACGTAGATCAAATCGCAAACCATGTTCTAGACTGGCATATATCACACACCACACAATAACATTTAACACCATCAACCAAATACATATACATCACATATATTATATAACACATGTTTTTAGAGTCCATCTAATCTTAAACATACTACATGCCCATAGCATGTTACATAACAAAACTACAAAAATGGGGGGCACCACTCGCCCCTACATCGACACTGGGGGGCACCACCTACCCTACATCTAATCACTCTCTGGAGAATCCCGAGCCAATGGCTCTGCTCCGGTAGCTTGTAGATCACGCACAGCCTGACTGGCCATCGCCATGCGTCGCATGATACCTCGCTACTCCGAGGGTAACCCAATACATAACTCTATGTACCGGTCATCTAAATCCTGCCAACCACGCTCCGATACACCGTTCAGCAGCCCCTCACATCTACGACAAATGTCCTCCACCTGAGCAGCCATATCCTCGCTCTGCGCCATCCTTGATCCACTTGCCCCTGTAGCTCCTGTCGCTGCAGGTCATCCCATATATCCGGTCGGTTTTACCGGAGCTATATCTGCATTCCACAAAACATATCGATTAGCATCATGTATACTAGTCACAAAACTCTCAAATACACCTAACAGATTAGTTGCTTGTCACTTACCATCGGGCCCCCACACTCGACCTGGCGGAAGCGGCAAGTCCGGATCTCCCCAATAACTCATCCCACTATAGGGATAGTCGTCTATGTATAATGGCATCTGATCCCAATGCGCGAAGAACTCTGGTCGGAACACCCGTCCGACCACCCCTCCCCCTCCTCTACACAGTAGTCGTCCCCACCGACGCATCCGGGGCTCTCTTGGACCTCCATCAGGCAACTGTACACGAGGTCGTAAGGTCGGGATCTTCTCAAAGAAGAAAGAGCACAACATTGTCCCATAGGCGCAATCATGATTCACTTGCCGCTTGCATAGCGACAACTGTCGTTTCACCGACACCAACATCATCTGGGCCCACCCATAGTAGGTCCCACTAAGCACACTCTCCACGATCATCATCTGCCCTCCAGTGATGTGATGGAATGCCTGGCTACCCAAGACCTGTGACACTGCTGCGGCCACTGCTCAGGTCTCCAACCTCTCTAGATCACCAATGGATATTCGAGTCCCTTTGACTCGGACACCTGGTCGACAATGTCGCTCAACAAACTCCATAATTTTACGCCCATGTGGTAACACTGGCTGCGTATTTCCCACCATCCCTAATGGTGGGAGACCAGTCAAGAAATACAAATCCTGGACCGTCAGCTCAATCCTGTGCCCCTACACTACAAACGCCTCCTGATCTGGATCCCAGTAACTGATAATACGGGCCAACAAGGGCTCTCCAGCCCTCATCAAGGGGTTCTCCAAAAATTTCAGCACCCCATACCTAGCCAGTACACGACGGACACCCTGATCCGCCTAGATCTCCGTCCGTAATGGACCTAAGTCTCTCTCTCTCCATTTGATCAATATATCTGCCATATCTGCACCAAAACATCATTTTGTCAGTCTACAGATCCACAAAACTGCATCTATTCACACCAAAACTGAATCTCAGCCCAACACAACACTAAAATCACCTCCCTCTCACAGGTCACACTTTTCAGCAAAAACTTGGGCCAAAGGTACTTTTCGTGCTCAGTCTCTATGCCCTGTGTCGCATTTTTTGCCTCAAAAGTGTGACCTCATTGTGAGGAAGAAGTAGGATCTTCAGCACGTATTTCAAAATTTTAATTCCGAACTTTGAATCCATCAAAAACGAAGAGTAGGATTAGGCCTCTTACCTGCAACTGACGGATCACGATTCCAACGGTCGGTTTGTCCGCTACGATCGCCGCAAGATTTAGGGCCTTCTCTCCTCTCCACATTCACCACAGCTACACAAGCAAATGAATGATTTTTGGAGGGAAAATGCCTTATTAGAAGAAAACCCCTATTTTTTCTTTTGCCAGCTGCAACAAAACTGTAGCCCCGTTTGACAAACCGTCTCCACCATTGGAAAGCTCTCATCGAGCACTCAAATGGGTGTTTGTTATTTTTTATTTTTTTGATACTTCACTAGGACATATTTTTTCCATGAAAGATCCTTTCTTCTCTTCTCAAAATCTAATTTCTTCACTTAGCACATTCTGTACCTGTGGGCACCACTCTGTCTCTCCTTAGTTGTCCCCTTGTTGTCTTTGTTCTCATGCTCCCCATCTGGGCCTTCATCAGATATGCCATTCATCGGAATGCTTCTTGTTTAGAGCAAAAAGTCAGAAATACCTACACATTCATGGAGTCTATCCCGAGTCCCTTTGTTCCCCACCATAGTCCTCCATCTTTTCCTGCTCGTTCCCTCTCTCATGTCACACATTATGGCCTTCAATACCTCTGTCCCCTATCCCTCCTGATGTTGTGTCAGTTGCTGCCAAGCCATCCCTACACTTTATGCTCTAACAAGGGAAGTCGTCCAACCGCTCCTCCATTTCTCTCATTCCATCATCGTCATTAGTGTCTACTTGGTCGTGGCTCTACTATTTTCCCCCGCGCCTTAGGTGGGGTTCCCTTATTTGCCTCACCTATGGCATACCTCCTTCTGTCAACATCAACTCATTTCCTCCAGAAGCTAGGTCTAGGGGGCAATGTACCTTGGTTCAAGCTCTTCCTAGCATGATCATGATATATACACTTGATGGTCCAGTGACGCAGTAGTAGCTATTGGTGATTCCCGGGCATGTGTGAGATGTTCCGTCCTCAGCGGGTGGTTCTCATAGGCCTCCGTCATTTTCACCCGCCGGATTACTTTCATTTTAAATTTCTCGATGCAGCCTTCATATGATATTTCCGCCACCACTGCGTCATTTCTTCGACGCAGGTAGCACGCATTCTGTCATTATGAGCACTTCCCCACGTGTCGGGGGCATTTGGGCGTATTTATATCTCATGTACTACCATATTATTGTATAAGTCCTGACGATTATTCCAGGCCTCGCATGTATGTGGGATTCATCATGTTATTTATCTGGCTCCTGTTTAGGCTAGCACATGCTTCATTATTGCATTTTGTGGTTTTCCAGGCACCTTATTCTTTGTACTTATTGCGTTCCGTGGTTTTTCGGGCGCCTTATTCTTTGTACTTTGTCTCAGCGGGCATAGGTATGCCTCCCCCGCTGCCTTTAGCACAGGTACCACTTCATAGACTTACAGAACGTGTAAGTCTGCTCTCTCGTGGTCTACCTTTCCACACTGTGACATCCTTAAATTTCTTTCACCTTCCCTTTGATATCTAGTGATTGAGTTCTTACAACGTACTTCGGCCATACGATTTTCTCCTAACACTCGTACGTTGGGGGGCAATCTTTTACGCCATTTTTTGGTCATCTAACCTATTATTATTAGATGAACCCAAGCACACCATGTAAGACCAATTTTACCCTAAGTAAAATTGCTTTCACCATATAAAATAACTCATTTGGTCATATTTCCGGGTCATATTTAACCTTAAAATAAGGAACTTATTAAATAACTATTTATTTAATTATTCCTAAGAATAAGTTATTTAAATCATTATTTAAATAATATTATTAGTTAAATTTGACTAAATCATCCATAAATAATTAAATAAACCATTATTTATTTAATTATATTCTATCACTTCCTAAGATGATAAATAATTTATTTATTTATTATTTATAAATAAAGGAATTGACCCAAGTCAAAAATCCCTTTCCCTCCAACAAATATAATAAAATATTCCTAAAGGGTGGTTCTAGAATTTGATTAATAAATTTTATTCATGCACCAAGTTCTAGACCGCCCTAATATTTTGTTATAAATAGAAGGGTTTTCCCATTCATTAGTCACCTTTTCATTGTATTAGATCACTCTGAATCTATACTCTTGGTCACCATTTTCCATTTTGCTTTATGAACTCCCATTGAGTTCCATGTTTGTTTTTCTACACCACTAAGAGAGAGAAATGTTAGATTTGAAACACTGAGGACTTTCAAGAACCCATCCCACTGAGGAGAACTGGAAAACACCTTTCTTGTTTTCCTCTCAGGTGCCCCATTCTTTAATATATACAACCATTCTTTAAACATTTTGTTTCGTCATTTATCGATGTATGAGCCGCACATATTTTATCCAAGCTAATGTCCTTTTGTGCTTAGATTCGAATTTGTGCAAATTTAAATATATTTTAATGTTCTCATAATTAGATGTTAGGGCTATTTACAGGCAACCACTCCAGGGGATCTTTAATGCACAAAGATTCATACTTCAACATATGCTACTTCAAGACTTTTGACTCAACCAAATATGACCTTTCCTGTTACCAATGACTCGTGATTACATCAGACACCCAACATATTAGGTTTACATATTGGACCCAAGTTTTACATCAATATACATAGCATGACTTGATCCCAATAGCCCATACATGACTGAATTTTACAATTACTTACACCATGGGCCTTTTCATTACCTTAACATCAAGAGACATATATGGCATTTATAACAAAAAACATGGACCTCAACAATGAGGTAGCAAGACCATGATAACCATCAATGTTACCTCCCAGTTTGTATCTACGTAAGCATGAACTGCTAAGTCTGTGTTTTTGGGATACCATAGACCAAAATATTGAGTGCCTTGCAGATACTTGAATATCCTCTTCACTACTTTGAGATGAGTTTTTTTAGCATTTGCTTGAAATTTTCCAACTATGCCAACTGCATACATAATGTCTGGTCTTATACCAGTAAGATAGTTTAAGCTGCCAATCATAGACTTGTATTCAGGTTGATTAACCGTAGGAGAATCATCATTTTGGCCAAGATTGCATCTTGTTACCATTGGTGTGCATAAATGTTTGCAATCGTCCATTCCATATTTCTTCATAATTTGCTTGAGATACTTAGTTTGATAAAGAAAGATACCATCTTTGGTTTGATGAACTTGAATACCAAGAAAGTATGTTAGCTCACCAAGTAAACATTTCAAATTTCTGTTGCATAGCTGAAGCAAATCCTTGACTCATAGATTCAACATTACTTCCAAATATGATGACATCTACATAAACCACTACTATCAAAACTTTGTATTTGTCAAATTTGATATATAAATTGCTATCTACGTATCCTTTCTTGAATCCTTGTTGCTGAAGATACATGTCAAGATGATAATACCATGCATGAGGAGCTTGTTTTAACCCATACAATGCCTTCTTAAGTTTCCAAACAAGATTTTTATCATTGTGAAGTATGAATCCCTCAGGTTGTTCAATATAAACATTTTATTCTAGATCCCGATTTAAAAATGCACATTTAACATACATTTGATATAACTTAAATTTATGAAAGATAGAAAATTCAAGAAACATTCTTATGGCTTCAAGTCTAGCTATAGGCGCAAATGTCTCTTCAAAGTCTATCCCTTCCTGTTGAGCATAACCTTTGCATACAAGTCTTGCTTTGTTTCGAATTACTTCTCCATTTTCATTTGGTTTGTTCTTAAACACCCACTTTGTCCCAATCACATTTTTATTATGAGGCCTTGGTACAAGTTCCCATGTATGGTTATTTTTTATTTGATCAATTTCTTCATGCATTTCCTTAAGCCAATATTCATCTTTGCTTGCTTAATTCACACTTTGAGATTCAATTGTGGATAGTAAGGCTAAGTGACTAGATGGTCCAACAAAAGTTCTTCTAGTTTGTATTCTTGCTTCCTTATCACATAGAATTTGATATTCAGGATGATTTTTTTTAACATACATTGACGGAGTCTTTTCTGACACACCTATATTTTCATTTCCTTCTTTAGATTCTTCTATTTCTTCTTCTCCTACAACTTCTTGGATTTTAGTAGGGAGAAGTTCGTCATCTGCTTGTGTTTCCCTTTTGGTACCTGCGGATGCTTCATCAATCACAACATATTTACTTTCAACATATTTTGAAGTCTTTTATTATACATTTATATCCTTTTCTTTTGGAAGATTATCCCAGGAGAATTCCTTCATCAACTTTATATTCAAGCTTTCCAAGCTTATCATCATTTTATTTATGAAACATTTGCTTCCAAAGATTCTAAAGTGTTTAACAGTTGTAGGCTTACCATACCAGAGTTCATATGGAGTTTTATCACTATTTACTCAAACATGGGTCTTGTTAAGTATATCCATGATTGTATGTACTGCTTCT
This sequence comes from Pinus albicaulis, assembly GCA_034641835.2. Classification (NCBI taxonomy): domain Eukaryota; kingdom Viridiplantae; phylum Streptophyta; class Pinopsida; order Pinales; family Pinaceae; genus Pinus; species Pinus albicaulis. Next base: position 453,211,708 of record CM076576.1, on the reverse strand, counting down.
CCCCAAAAGGTGTGAGGCGTTCCTAACTCATAAATCATGGCACACACCATTTGTTGAACTGTTATATTCATTCTTTCTGCCACTCCACTTTGTTGATATGTTTTAGCTATGGAAATATGTCTTTTGATGCCATGTTGTTCACAAAAAATGAAAAATTCATTTGATATAAACTCTCCTCCTCTCAGTAGATCTAAGACATTAGATTTTTAGTTCTAGTTCATTTTCTACCAAAGCCTTGAATATTTTAAACTTTTCAAATCATATTTATACTTTACTAAATTGACCCAACACATTATTGTAAAATCATCAATCAATAGCATGAAATATTGCTCATCACAAGGACACTTCTTTCTCATAGGTCCACATAAATCAATGTGAACAAGTTCAAGGGGTTTACTTGAAGTGCATTCTTTAACTTTAAACTGGACCATGGATTTCTTACCAAATTGACATGATTTTCAAATGTTATTTTAAGGTTGATAAATTTTGGGCAAGTCACAAACTACTCCCATCTTGATTGTTTTGTATAGTTGATAAAATTTGAGGTGTCCCAGTATTTTGTGCCAAAGGAAACTTTATTTAGATTTTCTCAAAAAACAGTGCTCTTTGTCACCTTCGAGGATACAAACATTTCCTAGAGTTTTGTTTTCCTTGATTATGATCTTGCCTGTATCCAAATTTCTTACCACACAATTCTTTGATCTAAAAATAACTTCATTCCCTTGATCACACATTTGAATAACACCTAACAAGTTATGTCTTTGTCCATCAACAAATAATACATTCTCAACCTTGACATTTTCTTTTAAAAACACATATCCTTTTCCTTTAATAGTAGCAGGTGAGTTATTACCAAAAGTCGCATTATTTTCTTTCTTAATTTCATTAAAAGAAACAAACATATCTTTGTCACCTATGATATGCTTTGAACACCTGTTGTCAATGTACCATAGATTCTATTGATCTCCTAAATATAATCCTATACCACAATTTTCAGAGGAAGCAATTTTATTTTTCCATACCTTAGGAGTTTTTGTCTTATGTTCATGATGATAAGAGGAATTCATCCTACTTCTACATTTAGTTTCTTCATGACCATTGCAAATAGAACATTCATATTCATTATAAAGAGGGGAGAAAACATTATAAGAATATTCCTTTGTTCTATTTGCATTATGATGTTTTCTTGCTTCTCTACTCATAATTGTTTTTTAAGCAACACAATGAACTACTTTGTGACTAAAGTTGTGACAAGTGAAGCATTGACCATTGAAGTAAGAATACGTGGGAGTATAATAAATTTTTGAGTAGCTTGCCCTTTGTTCATGGAAAGGTTGTTTTGTATGAGAAAATTTTGATCCTTCATTCCTTTGTTGAGTCCTATGATTATGATGATTGCTTCCTTTTACCGCATTGAAATAGCTTTTTGTACTTGTTTCAGAAGATTCAATAGGTTTTGATGTTTCACCATTTTGATTCAGATTATATCCAAGACCTATCTTAATAAGTGGAGAACGTTGCAATTTAATGATTTCTTCTAAAGTTTCAAATCCTTTAGCAAATCTAAGATTTAGAGCCTTTGTTTTCTCAAGTTTCTTTCTTAGACCTACAATTTCAAGTTCTAAGTTTTCACAGTCCCTTTCCCTTTCTTGGATTTGTTTCTTCAAAGCTTCTTCTACTAATTTAGCTTCTTCTAGACAAATCTCTAGCTTATTTATTTCTTCAACAAGGGTGTTTCCTTGATACACAACGATTTCCTTTTCTTGATTCTTGTTCATGACCTTGATTCTATCAATTTCTTCTAGAGAATCCATAAAGACATCATCAGATTCATCTACACATTGTTCTTCAAATGCCATGAGTAATTGACAATCGTGGTCTGATTCATCATCCTCATTATTGGAAGAATCTTCATTATCTTCATGAGCTTAAAAACTTTTCTCGCTATCAAAACTTATTTTAACATTATTCTTTGGAACATTCTTTCCTTTTTCATGATTTTCTTTATAAGGACACTCAATGGCATAGGGACCTACTTTTACATAGAAAAAACATTTAAAAGGAAGCTTACCTTTGAACTTGTTAGTTCCTACTTGGAGGTTCTTCACAAAATTCGCTTCTTCTTCATCTAAAATGTAACTCATTTCCTTAGGCTCTTCTTTTTCTTTCACTTTGTTTGTGGCTTTGAATGTCACTTCTCTAATACATGATGTACCCCCTTTTCTCATCTCATAAGCTGTCAAGATCCCATGGAGCTATTCAACAATGAGATTCTTCAATTCCTGAATCTCTTCAATGGCAGAGACTTTGGAATCAAAATTTGGGGTTAGAGATCTTAAAATCTTTTCAACAACAATAGAAATCCTTTATTTCATCACCAAGATTTTTTATTGAGTTAAAAATCTCGTCTATTATAAGGAAAAATATTGCAATACTTTCATCATCGTGCATTCTAAGAGTCTCATACTGAATTTTATATGTTTGAAGTTTAGCACTTTTTACCTTAGTGACACCTTCATAGCTTTATACAAGCTTGTCCCATATTTCCTTTGCGGTATTCAACTGCATGACTTTTACAAACTCAAATTCATCCAAACTTCCCAAGATAGCATTGACAACATTTGCATTGATCTCATATTATTTCTTCCCTACATCATCTATGGGAATGGAGATTGGGTATTGATATCCACCTTCAATAATTTCCCATACAACAGCTCCTAGTGCATGAAAATATGCTCTCATTCTGAATTTCCAAAATACAAAGTTAGTTCCATTAAACAAAGGTGGCTTAATAGAAGATACTCCCTCTTGAATACCCATATTGATGGATATCCCTTTAAGCGATCAAGCTTCTTCTGAGGGACCTGCTCTGATGCCAATTGTTAGGAAGAATATTTAGAAGGGGGGGGGTGTGATCCAGGTGGCTCCAGACACCCTCAGGAGACCAAGAGGGCTCATAAATGGTCAAAATTCAAAGTGTTCATAATATTTTTGAACTAGGATAATATTGTAGTACTCGTTTCCCTGATTCCAATGGCGCAAACGATACTCAAATCCGAGTTTATATGAGAAAGTTATTGCAGTTTGAAGTTTGTACCAAACAATAAAAAAACAAGTCAAAGTCAACATTTTGCCACATGGCAGGCCACATGAATGACATGTGGTAGGCCTAGTGGGACCCACAAAGCTAATGTGGCATCCCAGTCAACAAAGTAGGTGGACCCACAAAAAGGTGATGTGGCAACACCACAAGTCAACACATGACAAGTAGGTGGTAAAGGTGGCATATGATGTGGACCAATGAGGGCTTGCCACATGGCCCAATCACATGGTGCCAAATGGCACCTCAAATTAGGCCCAAGTGGCCTTGGATGGTGCAACCTCCATTTTTTTTCTTATTCTCATGTTTTGGGAGTTATTACAATATGGACATATGAATTCCATATATTATATAGTTTGAGAAAACTATATTAAAACTAAAATTGGGCTTTAAAACAATATTGGAAGTCAATGGGATTTGAACCCAAAACCTCCCAACAACAATTATCTTAATATGATTATGCCAACCAATGTGCCAACCTCACACTTTGTCTTATTCACCCTCTCACTTTGTTATAAAATGCCATTTAAATGATTCAAGGAAACCATGGAGAATACATGAGAGATGAGGGCACATGGAGGCCAATGGAGGCGTGAGCAAAGCAAAGGCAGAACGTGGAGCAGACTGGTGCGTTATTCAACGAATACTAATTTTTTTTATTGCAGGTGTGAAACCATGAGCGGCCAAAGGGGTGGAACCTTGCCTAGGGAATCCTTAGGGGCATCAAAAATATTCCTTGAGGTCTTGAACTTTCCGAAGTCAAATTTTGACAAATTCACCTATCAGCGGCAGAAATCCAATGGCGATGTTCGTTTTAGCAGCAGCGCTTCCCATATTTCGTCCATTTTCCAGATTGGAGTGATGGTGTCAGATTTCCAAGTGTGGACAGTCGATTTTATGCCTCTCGACGCCATGAATTCGATGGTGCAACTAGATTCAGCAGTTGAGCGTCCACTTCTTCAACCAAATTCAAGGGTTGAGGTATATGCAGTATTGATATCATGTGCCTCTTTTATCATTTGTTGTGAGATGTAATATGTTTTGTTAGATCGTTGCTTGATGTATGTTGTAGGATATATGTTTATACTTCATGTGAGATGTATTCGTCATGGATTGTTATGATCCCTATGTAACCATGTTGAAGGGATCCTCATCATCAACTTATGTGAGATTATGTCATGTTGATAGGAGGCCTATTGTGAGTGAGAGTTCCTGTAGAGGAACGTCTTTTGGAGAGACAAGCCACTCATGTTGAGGGCATATATCCTTGTATGACAAAAAACATATTCCATGTACATCATCACCATTTCCAGCACTATATGAAGCGGCCTACCCCATTTTGATACTGGGCTCGGAGATGTAGCCCACACTGGGTGAACTCTATTATCAACGTCTCATGTTCTTATGTTGTTGATTGTTGTCTTGTTTCCTATTGCTTAAAGAATGCATATGTTTTCTTTTAATTCTATTTTCAGTGCAATTAACCACATCACAGAAGTAAAAGATAATGGGTAAATTTGACACTGAAGGAACCCAGATCAAGATGGTATCAAAAAGATCTTCTTGCTGATGTGAATTGCGAGAATAAACAATAATTAAATGTGCAACAATGGGGGATGACAAAGACATGTGTGAGGCCATGTTGAGGATGTCCAAAACGGTGGACATAATGTATGATGCTTATGAGAAGAGAATAGAGGAAGAGGAGAAAGAAAGATTAGAGAATGATGCTTCATCCACATCTTCCAGTGCTTATGCATCTTCTTCGTCGCCTTCATTGTCTTCTCATCATTCGAATGAGGAGATCAACCAAAGTCTTCAAGAAGAGAATGTTGAATTAAGGAGGCTACTACGAGAAGAGAAAGGGGAGAAGCAGAGATTACAGCTTCAGTTGCAAGTCGTGGAAGAGGCCTTGGAGAAGTTGAAGCACAATGAAGGCTTAAAGAATCCTTCACCACATGTTTCTGAATCTACATATGAGGTAAACAATGTTGATTTTTCTTTAATTTCATCTTCACATGCTATTATTTATGTTGGAAACGTGGAGATACCCATTACAGGAACTGGCATGAGACTCCTAACCAAGATGGGATACAAAGGAGGAGGACTTGGTGTGAATGGCCAAGGCATAACTCAACCATTGGAGGTTGTGCAAAGACCTCAATTCACAGGTTTGGGATACACTAAAGGACAATGCTCAAAAGTGTCAGAAGCTTCCAATACATGGTTGAAACTATTGTGGAAAGAGAATGATGGGAACAATTCACCATCATCCCATGACATCACACATTGCAGAGAAAGAGCTGAGGCAAGCTCTCGTCACCATGATCGCACTAGAGACAACCAAGAAAAGTATAATAAGTCTCGATATTCTAGTGTTCATTTTGATTATAGGCATGTCGCTAACAATGAACATAGATCATGGCATCAGAAAACATGTATTTTTTGTGGATTACATAGCCATGTATTTGTTGAGTGTTGTAAGATAATGGCAGGACGAAAGAGGATGAGGCATGAAATTCCTTCTCCACACTAGGGAAAGAAGAAGGTAAAGCAGGTCTGGAGGAAGAAGACCCATTACAATTATTGTGACAGAAGTGACCATCAAAGAGCCACACGTTGGAGGCTCCATCCAGAGCAATGTATCAAGGACAAAGTGTTCGTGAATGAACCAGATGAAACAATTGTTCGACAAGAAAATGCGCCACAGGAAGACAACCCATTCACTTTTATAAGTGAGAGATGGTTTTTCTAGATGTGTTAGCTTGTTTTAACCTTACTTTGTAAATCGTGTGTTTCAATTTAAAATGTAAAAGTGATGATGCATTTTCTATCACTTGCTAAGCAACAATGATGTTTTGGCCTTATATCTGGGGTATTGATTTCCATTTTCATGTAAACTTGACCATAGAGTGTGTGTTATAAAATCGTGGCAAGTATGGGATGCTTGGGTAATATTTGGTCATGTAATTAAGCATGTAATTTGTAAGAATATTATACTACAGGTTTGCAGAGGATGCAGGTGTCGGCTCATCTCTTATGGCTCCGAAGAACAAAGGTAAAGGAGAATGAAGGGTGACCTTTAGGACACTTGTGATGCAGATGAGGTACAAAGCAACTGCAGATTGTTTTCATGCTTTTGGTGGACCAAAAGCGTCTCAGTGGGGAGGATTGATCCAGGTGTCTCTAGACACCCTCAAAGGACCAAGAGGGCTAAAAAATTGTCAAAATTCAAAGTGGTCAGAATGCTTTCGAACTAGGACAACATTGAAGTGCTCGTTGCCTCGATTCCAGTGGCACGAACAACAATCAAATTTGAGTATGTATGAGAAAGTTATTTCAGTTTGAAGTTTGTACCAAACAACAAAAAAACAAGTCAAAGTCAACATTCTGCCACATGGCAGGCCATATGGATGACATGTGGTAGGCCTATTGGGACCCACAAAGCTAATGTGGCAGCCCAGTCAACAAAACAGGTGGACCCACAAAAAGGTGATGCGGCAACACCACAAGTCGACACATGGCAAGTAGGTGTTAAAGGTGGCATATGATGTGGACCAAGGAGGGCTTGCCACATGGCCCAATCACATGGTGCCAAATGACACCTCACATTAGGCCCAAGTGGCCTTGGATGGTGCAACCTCCATTTTTTTTCTTATTCTCATGTTTTTGGGAGTCGTTACAATATGGACATACGAATTCCATATATTATATAGTTTGAAAAAACTATATTAAAACTAAAATTGGGCTTTAAAACAATATTGGGAGTCAATTGTATTTGAACCCAAAAAACTCCAAACAATAATTATCTTAATATGATTATGCCAACCAATGTGCCAATCTCACACTTTGCCTTATTCACCCTCACACTTTGTTATAAAATGTCATTTAAATGGTTCAAGGAAACCATGGAGAATGATGGAGAATACATGAGAGATGAGGGCACAGGGAGGCCAATGGAGCCATGAGAAAAGCAGAGGCAGAACGTGGAGCAGACCAGCGCATTCTTCAACGAATAATATTTTTTTTATTGCACGTGCACAACCATGAGCGGCCAGAGGGACAGAACCTTGCCCAGGGAATCTTGAGGGGCATCAAAAAGATTCCTTGAGGTCCCGAACTTTTCGGAGTCAGAATTTAACAAATTTTATGTCGATTTTACACCTCTCGGTGATGTCCGTTTTAGCAGCAGAGCTTCCCGTATTTCGACCATTTTCCATATTGGAGTGACAGTGTCAGATTCCCAAGTGTGGACAATCGATTTTATGCCTCTCAACACCACAAATTCGATGGTGCAGTCAGATTCAACAGCTGAACGTTCACTTCTTCAGCCAAATTCATGGGTTAAGGTATATGCAGTATTGATATCATGTGCCTCTTTAATCATTTGCTGTGAAATGCAATATGTTTTGTTAGATCTTTTCTTGATATATGTTGCGGGACCTATGTTTCTACTTCATGTGAGATGTATTCGCCATGGATTGTTATGATCCCTATGTAACCTTGTTGAAGGGATCCTCATCGTCACCTTGTGTGAGATTATGTCATATTGATAGGAGGCCTATTATGAGTGAGAGTTCATGTAGCAGAACGTCTAGTGGAGAGACAAGCCACTCATGATGAGGGCATATATCCTTGTATGACAGAAAACATAGTCCATGTACATCATCACCATTTCCAACACTATATGAAGCAGCCTACCCCATTTTGACACCGGACTCGGAGACGTAGCCCACACTGGGTGAACTCCGTTATCAACGTCTCATGTTCTTATATTGCTGATTGTTGTCTTGTTTCCTCTTGCTTAAAGCATGCATATGTGTTCTTTTAATGCTTTTTTCAGTTCAATTCTAACCACATCACAGAAGTAAAAGATCATGGGTAAATGTGACACTGAAGGAACCCGGATCAGGGAGGGTGAATCGATTTTTTTTAATTCAATTTAACTTTCAATTTCACATTCATAATTTTATACACTACTTTTCTTAATGCAAGCCCCGTGTGTAAGTGACATCAATGAAGGAAAACAACCTATATCCAATTTACTAAATTTTCAAGTATTCCATCAGATATTTATCTTTAACCATTGCATTATTAATTCATTAACCTTCTAGTATGCAATAAAGAACAAATGAATCAAAACACATAATAAACACACATATAACACCAAGATTTTAGGTGGAAACCCAATGTGGGAGAAAACCATCATTGTCGTTGTCTCTATCTTATTTCTTATTATATAAAAAAAACTTCATTACATTTTGTACTAGTGCAGACTCTTACCAGTACACAGGCACCCACCTGCAAGAGGCTATAACCTCCACTCATTCTCCAACACCCACTGGAAATGAGCTACAACCCCTTGATCTCGTTTACCAACTTCTATTGGAAGGGAGATCCTACCCCCTTACCGAAGGTTGCAACCCTAAACACCTTGTGGAACTCATTTCATAATGTTTCACATTGGATCCCCCTATCAGAAAATCATCAAATAACCTATAAGCCACCTTTCATCAAATTTTCATACTGGACCCACACCAACAATAAACCCAAATCAAATATGACAAACTGAAAAATTGTACCACTGAATGACTATAAGCCAACTGAATCTCTAAAGCATAAAGCTACTAAATACTAAAGCCAAACAAAAAAATGAACTTTAGAATATATACACGACTGTTCTTAAGAGAACCTGCATATATACACGCTTACTCTGCAGACAACCCGCATACATATCTCAGATTAATAAATAATTTAGCTAACTAAATCATTGTAACACTGAATCAACCACTTAATCAAGTACTGAACCAATCACAAAACATTGAACCATACCTAGTCATACTTTTGCATCATTATAACTGATCATTATTTCAATCCACAACTAAATAAACCCAAACAACACTACCAGATACAACTCATGCTTATCAAGACATCATTGAAAGATAACAACAAATACAATAGAACTCATCAATAGTCATCATCAAGTAGCACTGCAAACACTGACCAGATCTAATTCAGAATATATACGCGACTGCCTTTATGCAGACCTACGAATATATGCTCTTATCATGTGCAACACCCATGTACATATCTCAACAAACCGAAAAAGATATCTTAGAATATATACGCGACTACTCATAAATAGATTTGTGTATGTACATGACTATCCAGAAACAAACCCCCGTACAAATCTAAAAACTTTCGCTGTAAACCCAATTCCCATTTCGCAAACCTCACTGTCACATATTCATATTACAACATCATTATAACCACAAATCTATCATTGTTAGCTACAAGTATAAACACATTAAGCAAGTGTATTCATTAGTCTTTATGACACTTTCAGATCTATCTGATCTGAGCCATTTCCTTACTCCCTAGTGCACATCTGTTTTAGGTCAAATCATATATGAATAACTCATTCACTTGCACACCCAACACCTTGATCTCCATCTCATTGTATAGTTTTTGCCTTAGCCAATACCTTAGGTAAGTCCTTTGGTAAAGTCGCTAGTATTTTTTGACAGGATCAAATGAACGTTGCCGCTGCAATTACTTTGGGCCAATACCATGGTAATGACCCCCAGTATCTAGATTTCCATGGTTCAAATTCTGTATGCGACTTTTACTCATAATACCTGCGCATGTAAGCGACCCTTCTTCATAGGAACCACATATACTTTCTCAAACTTCACTTTTTTCATTCATCTGTAACTGAACTGTCATTTCTTTGTCCACATCATTTGTAACATATATACTAGTTATTTGCTTTAGTTCCACAATCATCAATGTTGACATCAAGTAAATCTTTATCAAATAGGCTGCCATAAAAAACAACATATTAGCCATAATGCCAACAATCGATGGATTTCATCATATGTCTATTGAGGTGTAGGGCCGAGATTGTATTTATGTAGTTGTTGATCGATGGACCAAATCCATTCATTTCTTTGTGATTTCATCAGAGTGTAAGGCAACACAAGTGGAAGAGTTGTTTTTTAGGGAGGTGTCTAGGCTCCATGGGCTTCCTAAGTACATTGTCATTAATTGGGACAATGGGTTTCTCAGTGCATTTTGGTAGGAGTTGTTCATATTGGTTGGAACTGAGTTGATTCCTAGCACCAATTATCACCCATAAAAGGATTCCCAGACAAATATTATGAACAAATGGGTTGAGGGTTATTTGTGTAAGTATGTGTTAGGATAACAAAAGGCTTGGATTAAGTGGTTTCATCTAGGAGAACATTTCTACAACACCACCTACCACATGTTCATTGGTATGAACCCATTTCGAGCATTGTATGACTATGATGCTCATTCATTTTTGGATTTGGCGTTTGGGGATAGCAAGGATCCCAAAGCCAAATATTAGATACAAGAAAGCTAAGATATCCTTAAGATCCTCAAGGAAAACTTGTAGGCCACTCAAAACCAACAAAATATGTATGCATACAAGCATAGGGTTGAGCGCAATTTTGAGGTTGAAAATTTGGCCTTCTTGAAGTTGCAGCCAGACAAACAATCTTCTTTGAAGAAAAGTGGTATAGGAAACTTGGAACCACACTTTTATGGTACCTACAGAGTAATCATGAGCGTTGGGGAAGTAGCTTACAAGCTTGAGTTACCAAAGGGGAGCAAGATTCATAATGTTTTTCATGTATCATGCCTCAAGAAGGCATTGGGACAATGAGTTATTACTTCAATTTATTTACCCCCAATGGAGGATGAGCGATAGATGGTATTGATCCTCGAACATATTTTGGAAGTTAGGGAAAGGAAATTGAGGACTAGAGTGATTAAAGAGTATCTTATCAGGTGGAAAGACTTGCCGCATGGGAAGGAGAGTGTATTTTGTAGCATCCTAGTTCACAATTTCTTGAGGGAAAACAATATTAGGAAGGGAGGACTGTAATGTCCCTTTCCAAATGATCGCTTAAAAAGGGAAAAAATAAAGCTATAAAAGAGAGACCCATGGTATTCTAATGATAGAAGAGAGATTGGAGCTCACTCTTTGGGCATGCATAATCATTTCCTCACATCAATTTTGAGAGCTCTTATGGCTTTGGATTGCGAAGAATGAAACCCTAGAGTAGTTTTAGTGGCGAAACAAGTCCACTCTAATTGATCAAAGAAAGATCACTTAGACGTTTCAAAAGTATTTATTGTTGAAGATTCATCTCATTAGTAAGTCATGGGTACAAGCAAAGATCATTGAATTTTGGAGGTCGTATTTTCTATCTGTAGTTCATGTGGGAACACGGAGAATTCACTCATTGCCAGGCCATGGGATCACCTAAGGAGGCTATACCAATTATTATCAGCAAGTTGAGGGTATTTTTTGTGGATAGTTCCAACCTAGATTTTTGTTGCCTTATTTAAGACCATTTTTTTCTCATAAGTACGAGCCATAATTTGCTAGGCTATGGTATCAAAGGGAGGGTTGACCTATCATCAAATATAGTCTATTTTAGTGATTTACAACAATATAAGGGGGCATTTCAATGTTGTCACCATCTTCTATTTTCCCAACAATTTGTGCCATTAGCCATGATTGTTTATGGGCTTCTAGAAATCTATTTTATTAACTCAAAAGGCCATTCCAACTTGTAATTCCGGGTCAAATTAATAAATTAGATTATAACATATTGGTTGAGTTTGTTTGTTGTGGTATTTGTGCTTGTGGTTTGATGGTTGAGTTATTTGTTTGGTAAGAAGGGATTTTATAATGGCATTAATAAATGGAACTGTTATATTGGTTGAATTTATTTGCTGTGATATATATATTTTTAGGTATATTGGTTGAGTTGCTAGTCTAGAAAAGAGGGGATTTACACAATGTATATTTGTATATCCACATCTCCACGAGTTGCTTTTGTTTAGAGTTTTTTCCCTTTTTCTAGCTACCTAGCGTTTAGGTTATTTTCATGTGCAAAATCCATTAAGTATGGTTTGAACATTAACATGAACCTTACTAAAAGATGGGTGAGATGAATAAAATTCAACATCCCATTCTATTGAGCTAACTTTACAATTGAAGATCCTAAAAACCCAACTAAATTCTCAATTTGTTGTTGTGAGCATTAGTTACTTACAACTAGAAAACTTAACTACTAGATTTCATTGTGAGAGATTAAATGCATCAACATTAAATCTGTGATGACAATATTTATGGAAGATAATTATGAATGATGATATATAATGTGTTGTTGTGAGTTATGCCAATGATAACATAAGAACTACGCATATTTTTCTTTAGGCAACTTTAAGGTAAATGAAGATGCATATCGATAAAATCCATTTGTTGTTTTGGATTGGCAATCTCTTGATTATTTAACTAGTAATTAATGTTGTCAAATATGTTGGAATACATCCCCTAGGAGGGCCAAGAGTTGAGGATAATCATATACATGTTCAAGAGAAGTGGTGTTCAATTTTACACATATAGGAGAGAGGTTAACCCCACCATGCATTCTACTTACACGTCCAGTTAATGGTCTACATAATCCTTTCTAGAGTACTTACCATACAACCTCATGTACGCACACATAAAGACTAGATCTAATATGGAAATGTAAACTTGGGAAAATCATACAAAAATATATTCAATACTCTTAACTAATCTAATCAATACTCTTAAAATGTATACAATGAGCCTCTTAAACAAGTTGCCAACATATGAATGCCATGGGTTAAAACAATGTTACATAGTAAACCACCTATGGTATATTATTGATCCAATCAAGAAGTCCCCACATCAACCTCAAATTGAGACCTCTTTAAGTTTTTTTAGGAAATTATGATTATTACGCCATACACCCCCTTAATTCTATGAACCAAAGTGATCCATAGCCAAATAGTGGTACACTTCCAAAGCCTTATGCTGAGACATAGTCCACTCCAAGTGTTAACAATTATTTGAAAGTGGTCAAACAATTAATGAATATATATGTCAATTGGTCTTATAGTAATATGCCCTTTACATAAGTAAATAGCCTATCTTCAAATTCAACCAAAAGAACTTCACCTCAATAACAAATTGTCATGCATTTTCTTTAGAACTCCTTGCATCATTTCCCCATGACACAATTTTTTCTTAGACAATCATCACCATTAGGGAAATTCCTTCAATTATTAATATTCATGTCACTTATGATGCCACTACAAGTTATAAACACCAAGTTTTTATAGTTGATACACAACTATATGAAACTGCCATATCATTCATCGATGATCTCATTACACATATAGCATACTCATTCTTATCATGTTCTTTCAGGTAAATTATCATCATGCCACATGTTAGAACTTCTCGAGACAAAGCTTATGATACAAGCCATAACACAAGCTTCCACTGAATGGAAAAGATATCTTAGTTTCACATCATCGTGGGGGGATTCTCAAGTAATGACATTCACATTAATTAGGAAACCTACCATGTTATATTTTACAAATGTAAGAGAGAGATAAACACAAACATGAAATCCTGAGAAAACCATACAAAGATATCTTAATATCATTGACCATTCCAACCAACACTTATTAATATATTAATATCATTGACCAATCCAACCAACATTAAGGCACTTTACAATGTAAACAATGAGACTATTAAATACACTGCCATCACATGAAGATATCATGAATTAAATTGTTAAATAAAAATAACTTGTTAATTAAAAACCACCTCTATTTTCATGAAAAAATTCCTTAAAACCAACTAAATAAATTATTAATTTTCTCTTTATAATTTTTGAATATTAATTCAAATTATTTAACTACATTTGCTAAAATAATTGTTCTAAACCATTCCATTATAATTATAATTATTATACTTTGCAAAATAATTGTGCTAAAGCATTCCATTATAATTATAATTATTATACTTAATTCTCAACCTATTCCAAGTCATAATTTTTGAATATTAATTCAAATGATATAGATGTGTAGATGCCATGTGAGTAATGTAAACTTTTGATATATTTACCACTTTAATACCATGGGTTGAATACCATAGGCCAAATACCATATTTATAAAAGAGGTATGGTAAATAAATAAAATATAATTAAACCATATATATGGTAAATAAATAAAAAGGCTTTTTATATTTACTCCATAATCCTATTTATATTTATGAACATCAAAAAGTGGTTTTATTTAGGTGAATCCTGAGCTAAATACCATGGGCCAAATTATTATTAATACATGCCAAAAAAAACATTATTAACCCTAATATTAATACTAATATTATTTTGAATTCTAATATTCACATTATTATATTATAATATTAATATTATTAAATTTAATTAATGTAAACTTTTGATATGTCCGAGTGTATAGAAATGTACCACTTTAATACCATGGGCTGAATACCATGGGCTAGATACCATATTTATAAAAGAGGTATGGTAAATAAATAGAATATAAATAAACCATAGGTATGGTAAATAAATAAAATGTCTTTTTATATTTCTCCATAATCCTATTTATATTTAGGAACACTCAAAAAGTGGTTTTATTTAGGTGAATCCTCAGCTAAATACCATGGGCCAAATTAAAGCACACTATATGCATTGCCTATCTCAGGTAACAATAAACATGTAAACGTAAATGTAAAAATAATGTTTAATACTTAACATTTAATATTTAATCTAATTAATCTAATGTCAGCCCTAATGAAAAATCACTTCTCTCCCTACATATATAAATTTAACACAGTGGGCCAAATACCATATTTTTTCTATTTATCTTCCATTTTATATTGGAGGGAAAATAGAGAGAGGGAGAGAGAAGAGAGATGGGGGAAGAGAGAGGGAGGTAGGAGAGGAAGGAAGAGAGAGTGGAGGAGAGAGGGAGGGAGATAGGAGGAGAGAGGGAGGGATACAGAGATGGAGTTGGAGGGTAAGAGAGGGAGGGAAGAAGAAATACATAGAGAGAGTGATAAGTGGAGAGAGAGAGGGAGTGACAAGGGAGAAATAGAGAGAGTATGTGTATGTTTGGGGGTGAGATAGAGAGAAAAATAAGGAGAGATGGAGGGAATTGGGGGAGAAGGAGAGAGGCAAGGATATAGTAACATAGTTGGAGGGTGAAGAGAGGGACAGAGAGGGAGATATAGAGAGAGATAGATGTGGGAGAGAAATTGATAAAGGGGAAGGAAGAGAGAGAGGACATGAGAGAGTGGAGAGAGAGAGGGAAAGAGAGATGGAGTTGGAGGGTTATATAGTAACATAGTTGGAGGATGAAGATAGGGAGAGAGAGGGAGATATAGAGAGAGATAGATTTGGGAGAGAAAGGGATAGAGGGGAAGGAAGAGAGAGAGGACGTGAGAGAGTGGAGAGAGGGAGGGAAAAAGAGATGGAGTTGGAGGGGAGAGAGAGGGAAGATGATTTCTTGCACTCTATGAATTGATTTCAGTGTGGATGGTGATTTATAATCCTATTTTTCTTGCACTATATGCATTGATTTTAGTGTAGATGTTGAGAGTGTGTGTGTGTGTGTGTGTGTTGGGGGAGGAAAGAGGGTTGGAAGGCAAAGAGAGAGAGAGAGAGAGAGAGAGAGAGAGAGATAATTGGATTGCAAAGAGAGAGAGAGAGAGGAAAAGATAGATGAAGGTAGGAGAGGAAGGACAAGAGAGAGGACATGAGAGAGAGGAAGAGAGTTATGGGGGAAGAGAGAAAATTGGAGGGAAAAGAAAGAGAGAGAGAGAGAGAGAGGGGAGAGAGAGAGAGGAAGGACGAGAGAGAGGAGGAGAGAGGGAGGGATATAGAAGGAGAGATGGAAGGATGGAGAGATGGAGTTGGAGGGGGAGAGAGGGAGGGAAGAAGGAATACATAGAGAGTGAGAAGTGGAGAGAGAGATGAAGTGACAAGGGAGATATGGAGAGAGTGTGTATATGTTTTGGGGCGAGATAAAGAAATAAAGAAGGAGATATGGAGAGAAGGAGAGAGGGAGGGATATAGTAACATAGTTGGAGAGTGAAGAGAGAGGGAGATATGTATGTGGGAAAGAAATGGAGAAAGAATAAGGAAGAGGGAGGATGTGAGAGAGTGGAGAGATGGAGGGAAAGAGAGATGTAGTTCAAGGGGGGAGATAGGGAAGTAGATGGTAATTTATAATCCTATTTGATTACTTGCACTAGATGCATTGATTTCAGTGTAGATGTTGATTTTAATGTATAGGAGGAGAGATGGAGGGAAAGAGAGATGTAGTTGGAGGGGGGAGATAGGGAAGATGATTTCTTGCACTCGATGCATTGATTTTAATGTGGATAGTGATTTATAATCCTATTTTTCTTGCACTATATGCATTGATTTTAGTGTAGATGTTAAGAGAGAGAGAGAGAGAGTAACATAGTTGGAGGGTGAAGAGAGAGGGAGATATATATGTGGGAAAGAAATGGAGAGAGAGGAAGGAAGAGGGAGGATGTGAGAGAGTGGAGAGATGGAGGGAAAGAGAAATGTAGTTCGAGGGGGGAGATAGGGAAGTAGATGGTGATTTATAATCCTATTTGATTGCTTGCACTAGATGCATTGATATCAGTGTAGATGTTGGTTTCTAATATTATTTTATTACTTGCACTAGATCCATTGATTTCAATATAGAAGTTGATTTCTAATCTTATTTGATTACCTGCATTAGATGCATTGATCTCAGTGTAGATGTTGTTTTGTAATCTTATTTGATTGTTTGCAGTAGGTGCATTGATTTTAGTGTTGACGTTGATTTTTGATTTGATGTAATTGGATGTACATTGATGGTACATTAATTTTAAAGTGATTGGATTAAGATTGTGTATTGATTTCAATGTAAGCACACAAAATTATTAACAATGTACATTAACATGATGATTTCTAATCCTATTTGATTGATTACACTAGATGCATTGATATCAATGTAGATGTTGGTTTCTAATCTTATTTTCTTACTTGCACTAGATGCATTGATTTCAATGAAAATACAGATAATATCAAACTCTGGATCTAGAGTAATGTATTTACATAGGAAGCAAGAAGTGGAGAGAGAGAGAGGGAGTGACAAGGGAGAAATAGAGGAGTATGTGTATGTTTGGGGGTGAGATAAAGAGAAAAATAAGGAGAGATGGAGGGAATGTGGGGAGAATGAGAGAGGGAGGGATATAGTAACATAGTTGGAGGGTGAAGAGAGGGAGAGAGATTGAGATATAGAGAGAGATAGATGTGGAAGTGAAAAGGATAGAGGAGAAGGAAGAGAGAGAGAATGTGAGAGAGTGGAGAGAGGGAGGGAAAGAGAGATGGATTTGGAGGGGGGAGAGAGGGGAGATATTTCTTACAGTTGATGCATTGATTTAAGTGTAGATGGTGATTTCTAATCCTATTTTTCTTGTACTATATGCATTGATTTTAGTGTAGATGTTGAGAGAGAGAGTGTGTGTGTGTTGGGGGAGGAAAAGATAGATGAAGGTAGGAGAGGAAGGACAAGAGAGAGGACATGAGAGAGAGGAAGAGATTTATGGGGGAAGAGAGAAAATTGGAGGGAAAAGAAAGAGAGAGAGAGAGAGGGGAGAGAGAGAGAGGAAGGACGAGAGAGATGAGGAGAGAGGGAGGGAGATAGAAGGAGATATGGAAGGATGGAGAGATGGAGTTGGAGGGGTAGAGAGGGAGGGAAGAAGGAATACATAGATAGTGAGAAGTGGAGAGAGAGATGTAGTGACAAGGGAGATATGGAGGAGTATGTGTATGTTTGGGGGTGAGATAAAGAGATAAAGAAGAAGATATGGAGAGAGGGAGAGAGGGAGGGATATAGTAACATAGTTGGAGGGTGAAAGAGAGAGGGAGATATATATGTGGGAAAGAAATGGAGAAAGAAGAAGGAAGAGGGAGGATGTGAGAGAGTGGAGAGATGAAGGGAAAGAGAGATGTAGTTCAAGGAAGGAGATAGGGAAGTGGAGAGAGAGAGAGAGTGACAAGGGAGAAATAGAGGAGTATGTGTATGTTTGGGGGTGAGATAAAGAGAAAAATAAGGAGAGATGGAGGGAATGTGGGGAGAATGAGAGAGGGAGGATATAGTAACATAGTTGGAGGGTGAAGAGAGGGAGAGAGATTGAGATATAGAGAGAGATAGATGTGGAAGAGAAAGGGATAGAGGGGAAGGAAGAGAGAGAGGATGTGAGAGAGTGGAGAGAGGGAGGGAAAGAGAGATGGATTTGGAGGGGGGAGAGAGGGAAGATATTTCTTATAGTTGATGCATTGATTTCAGTGTGGATGGTGATTTCTAATCCTATTTTTCTTGTACTATATGCATTGATTTTAGTGTAGATGTTGAAAGAGAGAGAGTGTTTGTGTGTTGGGGGAGGAAAAGATAGATGAAGGTAGGAGATGAAGGACAAGAGAGAGGACATGAGAGAGAGGAAGAGAGTTATGGGGGAAGAGAGAAAATTGGAGGGAAAAGAAAGAGAGAGAGAGAGAGGGGAGAGAGAGAGAGGAAGGACGAGAGAGAGGAGGAGAGAGGGAGGGAGATAAAGGGAGAGATGGAAGGATGGAGAGATGGAGTTGGAGGGGGAGAGAGGGAGGGAAGAAGGAATACATAGGGAGTGAGAAGGAGAGAGAGACGAAGTGACAAGGGAGACAGGGAGAGAGTGTGTATATGTTTTGGGGTGAGATAAAGATAAAGAAGGAGATATGGAGAGAGGGAGAGAGGGAGGGATATAGGTAACATAGTTGGAGGGTGAAAGAGAGAGATATATATGTGGGAAAGAATGGAGAAAGAAGAAGGAAGAGGGAGGATGTGAGAGAGTGGAGAGATGAAGGGAAAGAGAGATGTAGTTCAAGGAAGGAGATAGGGAAGTAGATGGTGACTTTAGTAATCCTATTCAGATTATCTGCACTGTATGCATTGATTTCTGGTGCAGATGTTGATTTCAGTGTATAGGAGGATAGATGGAGGGAAAGATAGATGTAGTTGGAGGGGGGAGATAGAGAAGATGATTTATTGCACTCGATGCATTGATTTCAGTGTGGATGGTGATTTATAATCCTTTTTTTCTTGCACTATATGCACTGATTTAAGTGTAGATGTTGAGAGAGAGGGAGAGAGAGAGGGAGTAACATAGTTGGAGGGTGAAGAGATAGGGAGATATATATGTGGGAAAGAAATGGAGAGAGAGGAAGGAAGAGGGAGGATGTGAGAGAGTGGAGAGATGGAGGGAAAGAGAGATGTAGTTCGAGGGGGAATATAGGGAAGTAGATGGTGATTTATAATCCTATTTGATTGCTTGCACTAGATGCATTGATATCAGTGTAGATGTTGGTTTCTAATATTATTTTATTACTTGCACTAGATCCATTGATTTCAATATAGATGTTGATTTCTAATCTTATTTGATTACCTGCATTAGATGCATTGATCTCAGTGTAGATGTTGTTTTGTAATCTTATTTGATTGTTTGCATTAGGGCATTGATTTCAGTGTTGACGTTGATTTCTGATTTGATATAATTGGATGTACATTAATTTTAAACTGACTGGATTAAGATTGTGCATCGATTTCAGTGTAAGCACACAAAATTATTAACAATGTACATTAATATGATGATTTCTAATCCTATTTGATTGCTTACACTAGATGCATTGATATCAGTGTAGATGTTGGTTTCTAATCTTATTTTCTTACTTGCACTAGATGCATTGATTTCAATGTAAATACAGATAATATCAAACTCTGGATCCAGAGTAATGTATTTACATAGGAAGCAAGAAGTGGAGAGAGAGAGAGAGTGACAAGGGAGAAATAGAGGAGTATGTGTATGTTTGGGGGTGAGATAAAGAGAAAAATAAGGAGAGATGGAGGGAATGTGGGGAGAATGAGAGAGGGAGGATATAGTAACATAGTTGGAGGGTGAAGAGAGGGAGAGAGATTGAGATATAGAGAGAGATAGATGTGGAAGAGAAAGGGATAGAGGGGAAGGAAGAGAGAGAGGATGTGAGAGAGTGGAGAGAGGGAGGGAAAGAGAGATGGATTTGGAGGGGGGAGAGAGGGAAGATATTTCTTATAGTTGATGCATTGATTTCAGTGTGGATGGTGATTTCTAATCCTATTTTTCTTGTACTATATGCATTGATTTTAGTGTAGATGTTGAAAGAGAGAGAGTGTGTGTGTGTTGGGGGAGGAAAAGATAGATGAAGGTAGGAGATGAAGGACAAGAGAGAGGACATGAGAGAGAGGAAGAGAGTTATGGGGGAAGAGAGAAAATTGGAGGGAAAAGAAAGAGAGAGAGAGAGAGGGGAGAGAGAGAGAGGAAGGACGAGAGAGAGGAGGAGAGAGGGAGGGAGATAGAAGGAGAGATGGAAGGATGGAGAGATGGAGTTGGAGGGGGAGAGAGGGAGGGAAGAAGGAATACATAGAGAGTGAGAAGTGGAGAGAGAGATGAAGTGACAAGGGAGATATGGAGAGAGGGTGTATATGTTTTGGGGTGAGATAAAGAGATAAAGAAGGAGATATGGGGAGAAGGAGAGAGGGAGGGATATAGTAACATAGTTGGAGGGTGAAGAGAGAGGGAGATATATATGTGGGAAAGAAATGGAGAGAGAAGAAGGAAGAGGGAGGATGTGAGAGAGTGGAGAGATGGAGGGAAAGAGAGATCTAGTTCGAGGGGGGAGATAGGGAAGTAGATGGTGATTTATAATCCTAATTGATTTCTTGCACTAGATGCATTGATTTTAGTGTAGATGTTGATTTAAGTGTACACGAGGAGAGATGGAGGGAAAGAGAGATGTAGTTGGATGGCGGAGATAGGGAAGATGATTTCTTGCACTCGATGCATTGATTTCAGTGTGGATGGTGATTTATAATCCTATTTTTCTTGCACTATATGCATTTATTTTAGTGTATATGTTGAGAGAGAGAGAGAGAGAGAATAACATAGTTGGAGGGTGAAGAGAGAGGGAGATATATATGTGGGAAAGAAATGGAGAGAGAGGCAGGAAGAGGGAGGATGTAAGAGAGTGGAGAGATGGAGGGAAAGAGAGATGTAGTTCGAGGGGAGACATAGGGAAGTAGATGGTGATTTATAATCCTATTTGATTGCTTGCACTAGATGCATTGATATCAGTGTAGATGTTGGTTTCTAATATTATTTTATTACTTGCACTAGATCCATTGATTTCAATATAGATGTTGATTTCTAATCTTATTTGAATACCTACATTAGATGCATTGATCTCAGTGTAGATGTTGTTTTGTAATCTTATTTGATTGTTTGCATTAGGCGCATTGATTTTAGTGTTGACGTTGATTTTTGATTTGATGTAATTGGATGTACATTGATGGTACATTAATTTTAAAGTGACTGGATTAAGATTGTGTATTGATTTCAATGTAAGCACACAAAATTATTAACAATGTACATTAACATGATGATTTCTAATCCTATTTGATTGCTTACACTAGATGCATTGATATCAGTGTAGATGTTGGTTTCTAATATTATTTTCTTACTTGCACTAGATGCATTGATTTCAGTGTAAATAGAGATAATATCAAACTCTGGATCCATAGTAATGTATTTATATAGGAAGCAAGAAGTGGAGAGAGAGAGGGAGTGACAAGGGAGAAATAGAGGAGTATGTGTATATTTGGGGGTGAGATAAAGAGAAAAATAAGGAGAGATGGAGGGAATGGGGGGAGAATGAGAGAGGGAGGGATATAGTAACATAGTTGGAGGGTGAAGAGAGGGAGAGAGAGAGATATGTGGGAGAGAAAGGGATAGAGGGGAAGGAAGAGAGAGAGGATGTGAGAGAGTGGAGAGAGGGAGGGAAAGAGAGATGGATTTGGAGGGGGGAGAGAGGGAAGATATTTCTTGCACTCGATGCATTGATTTCAGTGTGGATGGTGATTTCTAATCCTATTTTTCTTGCACTATATGCATTGATTTTAGTGTATATGTTGAGAGAGAGTGTGTGTGTGTTGGGGGAGGAAAGAGGATTGGAAGGCAGAGAGAGAGAGAGAGAGAGAGAGAGAGATAATTGGATTGCAAAGAGAGAGTGAGAGGAAAAGATAGAGGAAGGTAGGAGAGGAAGGACAAGAGAGAGGACATGAGAGAGAGGAAGAGAGTTATGGGGGAAGAGAGAAAATTGGAGGGCAAAGAGAGAGAGAGAGAGAGAGAGAGAGAGAGAGAGAGAGAGAGGAGGAGAGAGGGAGGGAGATGGAAGGATGGAGAGATGGAGTTGGAGGGGGAGAGAGGGAGGGAAGAAGGATTACATAGAGAGTGAGAAGTGGAGAGAGAGATGAAGTGACAAGGGAGATATGGAGAGAGTGTGTATATGTTTTGGGGTGAGATAAAGAGATAAAGAAGGAGATATGGAGAGAAGGAGAGATGGAGGGATATAGTAACATAGTTGGAGGGTGAAGAGAGAGGGAGATATATATGTGGGAAAGAAATGGAGAGAGAGGAAGGAAGAGGGAGGATGTGAGAGAGTGGAGAGATGGAGGGAAAGAGAGATGTAGTTCGAGGGGGGAGATAGGGAAGTAGACGGTGATTTATAATCCTATTTGATTTCTTGCACTTGATGCATTAATTTCAGTGTAGATGTTGATTTCAGTGTAGAGGAGGGGAGATGGAGGGAAAGAGAGATGTAGTTGGAGGGGGGAGAGAGGGAAGATGATTTCTTGCACTTGATGCATTGATTTCAGTGTGGATGGTGATTTCTAATCCTATTTTTCTTGCACTATATGCATTGATTTTAGTGTAGATGTTGAGAGAGAGAGAGAGAGAGAGAGAGAGAGAGGGTGAAGAGAGAGGGAGATATATATGTGGGAAAGAAATGGAAAGAGAGGAAGGAAGAGGGAGGATGTGAGAGAGTGGAGAGATGGAGGGAAAGAGAGATGTAGTTCAAGGGGGGAGATAGGGAAGTAGATGGTGATTTATAATCCTATTTGATTGCTTGCACTAGATGCATTGATATCAGTGTAGATGTTGGTTTCTAATCCTATTTTATTACTTGCACTAGATCCATTGATTTCAATATAGATGTTGATTTTTAATCTTATTTGATTACCTGCATTAGATGCATTGATCTCAGTCTAGATGTTGTTTTGTAATCTTATTTGATTGTTTGCATTAGGTGCATTGATTTCAACGTAGACGTTGATTTCTCATTTGATGTACATTGATGGTACATTAATTTTAAAGTGATTGGATTAAGATTGTGCATTGATTTCAATGTAAGCACACAAAAATATTAACAATGTACATTAATATTTGTGTTATAGTAAATCAACCTATTAATATTGAAGAGCAAGAGAGACAATGTATGATGTTTAGTACAATAGTTCAAGCTAAATATTTAAATAGTTTATTATTTTAATTGTCATTTTCATATAATCGATATGAAAAGATGACAAAACTAACAAGGGTGACAATAAGAATAGAAAAAGAAAATAATTTGAGATTGATCACAATGAAGACTATTTGTAATTGACTACATTCTTATTATTTTTATTTTCTATCATTCAACACTATTACATTGTCACTTTCCATTCAAAAAAATTATTTCATCATTAAATTTATTAACAATATTTATCATCTCAAAAAACTAAGTTAACTAAGAAAATTTTAAAATTAAAATGACTAGATAAATATTAGACATATTTAGCATATATAAAATTATTATATTTATATTATCTGTATTTACATATTATTGATAAAATTAATCATATTTTCGATAGATTTTCCTTGGCCGCACACCACTAAAATCAGCCTAGATCCATCTTAACTCTGGATCTATCAAGCACCAAGAGGGATCAAATCTCTCGAGGTGCAAACCTTTCCTCAAGTTTTGCACTCAAAAAAAGAGGTTTGCACCTCTAAAGATTTGATCACTCTCGGCGCTTGATAAATCCAGAATTAAAATAGATCTAGGCTGATTTAACTAAAAAAAAATAAAAAATCATGTTAAACCATTCCATTATAATTATAATTATTATACTTAATTCTCAAGCAATTTATTATTTCTCAACTTTAACATTTAGTTTCATAAAGTCGGTCTCATACGTCCTCATGTCTCATACGTCCTCATAAATTCTATGAACATAAAGTCTTGCAAATTCTTTACTAATTTACTTTTTCAACATTCTAAATATATTAAATGGTTAACTTTATTTAAAAAAATTAATAAAAATATGCTTTCTTTCTCTACGAAATAACCTTTACAAAATTCTAACTATATTGTCCCCTCTATTTAAACAAGAAAAAATGAATATCCATGCGTACAGACCTAATCTTCCAATTTCTTGGAGAAGGTGTGGGAGCAAAGAAATTTACAAAAACTGATCACCAGACGTTCGTTCGAACTTCGAGTAACTACGCCTCGCACGCTGCGGAACTGCCCCTTCCGGTCAATCTTTTCCGGTCAATTCGAGGTTTTGAACATTGCAGCGATTTATATAAAGATTTGGATCAATCTGTAACTTCTAAGCCGCGTTGCCGCTAGAGACAAGGCTCGCGAGCTTCTTTGGTGCAGATTTTTACCTCGGTAGATATAAATTTCGCTCAATTTCGTCCACATTTGGTCTCCGCCGAAGCTTCATTGATTTTCTCGGTATAGAATTTGGCCCCAAATCGCCTTCTTTCTTGCTCTAAGAAACTCCGATTACTGTATTGCTTTGCATTTGCCGAAAAAATCTTGTAGATTTGCTGTGTAACTCACGAATTTAAGGCGCTCTGCTCTATTTTGTTCATAGTTTTTTATGTTTTAATATATTTTCGTGTGTCGTGGGTCCAATTTAGCTTTCTTTTGATTCAATATTTGCAAATCAATGGCGCCATCTGCTTGATTGATTGAAAATGTTGGATTCATAGCAGCGAAGGTTTGATTTACAAGGATTTAGTTTCCAGGTGTTTGCTGACGTTTAGGATTAAATTATCGTTTTAGCTAACAATCTTAGAATTAATAAAGAATCATGTCTGTTTCGCATTTTTATACATGTTGACAGTTTGGAAGCATTTGGATATGATTTTTTGTGAGAAAATTTAAATCACTAGGTTTATATTGGAATATAGCAATAAAACCAGATATCCAGCAGTGGGACTACGGACATAGTTTTATAGCCCTCTTTTACTTGTAAAAAGTCCTTTGTACATGTTAATAGAATTTCAAAGCATTTTCTGAAAAAAACTGTGACCGCAATGAAGCCATCTGACTATTTTATGCTCTTCCTAGATCATGATACTTCTAGATCAAAATATTTGGAGTCCAAAAACAGGTAGATATACTTCAATAATATGAAAGAACGATTGTACAAGTCCTCTGTACTCAATAGAGGGCACGATCTGGTAGACTTCATGGTGATTAACATCTATCCCTGGTGTATTGGCTATGTATCCGTATCCATGTGTAAGAGGTTTCGATTTTCAATTCCGAGTTCAAGATAGTGCATAAAACTCCATAAAATCGTATTCTGAACTATCTGTAAGTACAGATATAGATAGAATATAACATGGGAGCATTTACCCTCAACATTGTATTAGATTGACTAAGATAGAGTAAAATAAGACTACCTGTAAAATAAAACTTTAGGAGGACACTAACTTCTTTTCTTCTACATGCTGAAACTAAAATGTGCCATTAACTGATAATTTATTCAGAATAGCCGAGATGTCATCTGTCATTTACATCACTAATTGTAGCAGGTCTATTTGATTCCAGTGTTAAATATTACTCCATGCACTAACTTCCCTAACATAAATCTATTATAAAGGAAAATCTAAAGGGGTATGTACCTTAAAAATAAACATTTAGAAAACGTGAAAGTACAGTTGCAATCCTAACATTCCATATCACCAAGCTTCTACTAATTATCGCTTTCCTACAATTCATATCTACTGCTTACATAACAAAGGTTTGTTACCGCTATTACCTTTAATGAGTACATCAACATGCATGTTTTCCGTACTGCAAAGTTTCAGATCCAGATATGGGCACACAGTGAAAGCATGGGAAATTGAGAATTCGTTTTTAAAAGTTTATGCTACAGTAGCAAGCTATAATGCAAGTTTGTGGCAAATTTGGAGACTGAAGAGTAAGATAGTGGCCTGGATTATTTTTTTCTGACGTGTGGATGGCTAAAATAATCAATCTTTTGGAATAGATGATTAGACTAAACCCCCCTACGCATCACTAGTTCCACTTCCTCATTCGGTTTTTCACTCGAAAATGAGGTATCTCTATATCTTTTGCCTTTCTGTGAATTTGGGGAGTCTTGGACAATTGAATGCAACTCTAATCATCGCATTAGGTGACGAGGGGTTACTTTTTTCATGACTTAGGTCTCCAAGTAAACACTCAACCATACCACTTATTTTGGTATCCATGTATTCAAGTTCAATGCTATAGAGTGCAGTTGGTTGTTGTTTCTTGCTTTCTAGATTATTGTACCAATATCAAATTGAAAGGAACATCTTGTAGGTGATGCTTCTCCTGCCCCCATCATCTGTTCAATTGCCATTACTATATCTAACAACTTAGACAGACTTGTTTGAGAGTGTGTTCCTGTAGAAGAAAGTTCCATGACCAGTTGCTGATTAAGTACCTAAATCTTTAAGCATTGAGGGGTTTTCGCAGTGCATTATATTAGATATCATCTTTTAAGTCATTCATCTATGACCATTTCCATGGGAAGTAGTCGTAATTGACTAATTTCTTATGATTTTTGAATAGTCCACTAAGCACTCATTGCATTGGGTGATGCTCACAGGGGTGAAGAAGTGGGATTGAAACTAGTGAAATGAATCACATAGCGTCAATCATCACTTCTGAGTCTTCCACCCGGTAACCAGGACTTCCTGGGAGGTCACCCATCCCAGATCTCGCCTCTCATTCAAGCACGCTTAACTGTGGATTGGCTAAAACAAACTCATTGCTCACAACAAAGTTATATCTGGTTATGTACAAGCCATAACATACATGAGACTATTGGCTATAGATTGACAAGCAATCACTAGCATTTTGTGCTTCTCTTCTGCATTTTGGTGGCACATCTTACATGCTAGTTTTAATCTTGCTTCCATAAGTGTAGTAAAAAGTTTCTAATTAGACATTCCAAACCTCTTGATTGTGCTTTTTACATATTCACGCTGATTGATATGAAATAATAAATCAAGATTCAAACGATAACTCATATTTCTTTCCAACATTCCAGTATTTATCACGTTAAAACTCTATTTAATAACAGTTACAGGATAGGGGGATGGGGGAATGAGATTCAGCTATGGCAAGAGAGCATCCCCGAATTCTAGGGGATGACAAGGCCCAAAACATCGGGGGGCAGTATATATACCTGCTTTATAAAGTCGCTTCACTATTTCATCTGTTGAGACAGTTGCCACTCCAAAGCTTTCACCATTATAAATTTATTCAAAGGAAGCAACTGTCGAAGGCCTTAAGGAAATTATTTACAATGAACAAAATCTGATTGCATTTATCAGTCTTCCATGAGTGGGACTGCAACATTCAAATTCTGTAAATCCACTCTTATTTTTATTTGGGAATTTCTTCCCCCCCTTTGCCCCCTCCTCTCAGGAGACATGGCATCTTCCATGGATGTCTCATCTTTCAAGGATGCCCAAAACCTGTTCATTCATTTTGGGGATGGTAAGGGGCATCCATAAAATGCAGGGGATGTTTCCCTTTGGATAATTTTTTAAACTAAATGCTATGTTCTCTTCAAAGTTTTAGAACTTGGCTCAAGAAGCTTAATTGAAAAAATACTATCATTTAATTTGGGAACAGCTTATATGTGACAAAAACTTGGGAAAAACTTGACATTGTACTCACGGATCAGAGTTTTCCCTGTGAGTTTGGGTAGTGGTTTTTGGCTGAACTGACGAGTTTTGTTAATTTGATGATACCAGGGTCTTGTAGATTGCTTGAGCATATATAAATCTTTCTAAAGTTTACAGAATGATCCCTCATTGTGTGTGGCTATAAAGCCTTCTATACAAGGGACCACTGACAGGATTGTGAGAATCCTAAGGAAGCATGAGGTTCCCTCAACCTTTAGGCCCCTAAACACCATTCAGAGCTCCCTAAGATCTGTTAAAGACCCGATGGACCCAAAGCATATGAAAGGTGTTTATGTCATCCCATGTTCCTGTGGAACTCTCTACATTGGTGAGACCGGCTGCTCAATAAATCAAAGGATTCATGAGCACGCAGCCGACATCAAGCATGGGAGGACCTGATCCTCAGCTCTGGCAGAACATGCGGAAAAGACTAAACATCACATCTGCATTGAAGAGGCCCAAGTCATTGCTAGGATTAGTCATTTTCAAATCGCAAGTTTAGGGAAGCCATAGAGTAATCTAAACAAAGACGATGGCTGGAAAATTAGCAGCTGCTGGGTCCCGGCCCTGTCTTCTTAATAATTTACTAATCTTATTCTCTCTTTTATTTTATTTTTATTTTTTATTTTTTATAATTTTTATTGCATTATATATATATTTTAATGATTTACTATTTATTTGTCTATTTTATTTTTCTCATTTTATATGTTACATTTAATTTTTCAATTTTAATTTACTTTTATTGCTGTTTAATTAATTAATTTGATTTGATTTGATTTTTTTTTGACTTAATATTTTTGGTTATTGACTTAATTTGATATTATATTGTCAAATAAATAAATAAATAAAATAAAAATTGTTCTACTCCAATAGTCAAATTTAACATTTGAAATATTTTATTATTAAATAATATTTTCTCAAAACTAGCTGTTATATATTAACCATTGAAAATTAATTGTTCTCTACAATGCTCTCTCTATTTAATCATATGCTAAGATCTGACTCTCCATCTTTTCCTGACGATGAACCACATCGACAAAAACATCTCCTATGTGATTATTGCTGATAGTTTTCTCAATAATTCAAGTATGGATCACAGAAGCCTGAATTCGGAAACGATTAATTGTTTTATGGGATCATATAAATTGCATGCTTAACAACAGGGACATATCCAAGAAAGATGCATTTCATGCTTTTGACATTTAGTTTCTTGCAAAAGTACACCATCTCTAAGAGTACTTGTGCTCCTGAACCTCCATCCTTTGGAACTTTCTCCCTTTCATTTTTTCCAGGCATATGGGTCTTACAAGTATTCAAATCCACACCAAAGTCTAGATCTAAGCTGATCATAGTTTTTTTCTAAGACTTTTCATACTAACAAGCCTATGTGCAATTGCTGTCAGAAGTCATTATTACTTATTATCTTTTCAGCAGTAAAGAAGTATTGCTTATTATCTTGTGCCTTGGATGCTTAGGAGCAAAACTTGTATAAACTTCTATGATCTATCATATGCTCCTCTAGCCAGCACTCTCCCTAGTTAGGTTTGAAGGCAGGTCTTTGAAATTTGCATCAAACTGTTTGAATGCCAACATCTGCCATTTTGCTGACAGACAATAATTTTTTTGTTAGTGCTAGCACACGCAAGATATTATGAGTGTCTGCTTACTGCATTGGAAAATTAGGCTTCAACAATACCTTAACCACTGATATCTTGGAAAGAGTCATTTCCCAGATCAACCCTTTGATTGCTAGGAGCTCTATATCTTTAACAAATTTCCCTGTGAAGAGACACATGACAAGAGGCTCCTGAATCATTATACAAGAAGTTGGTATCATTACAGTTATTAGGGTCATAGTCGCAATCAGATAAACTCCATCAACGTTTGTATTTTAAATGCATGCTGTTTTTGTCCTAGGATTTCTTATTAGCTACACTCTTCAAATAGTTTCTTTCATGCTTTCCAGACTCCATCCTTCTTGCAGAAGAAACACCTTTTTTTATTTGTTGCTGTAGGAACAACTCTGTTTTATGCACAGATTCAATCTCAGATCCTTTGTCTCTTCTTCTCACCTTCTACAACTGTGAATTGATAAATTTTTGAAGTGCAAGTCCAACTCAAGCTCCTAAACAGACTACCGAGCTTTCTTTGAAATCTAGAGGACTCCCTGGAAGAGTGATTGTGTTGTCTTCTTCTGGAATCTTACACTCAATTACAGATAATTCATTTAGCAATGATTTGGAGTTGCTGATATGGGAATCCACTGACAAATTGACAAACCTTTGGATGTCTTTAGTTGAAAGAACCTCCATCTTTTTTCTATCTTTTTGCTCCCATTTCACTGATGCATCTCCAATTCCAGGTTTTTGCCTGTGTGCCATTATCTATCAAATTTCTTGACCATTCTTTGCTCAGCAGCAATTGCAGCTCTTTTAGGAAACTGAATTAATCTTCAAGAAAATTCTTTGTTGAAAGAGTTTAAAAACTTTCAAATCTGCAGTGCAAGACATTCTCTTTCTAATCCTAAGTAGCTCTGATACAATGCGAGGAAAATGGGAACTTAAGAGAAATGGAGTGGATAATCACTGAGCACAATAAACCACACATTATTGTAGTGCTGAATGTAATAAGGTTTTTTCATTTTATATTTTGAAATACATATACATTTTTACAATAATAATAATGGCCTTCCTATCGTTAAAGATTGACATGCAAGTGCATTGTACTCTAATTACATATTACATGCTAAATCTTCTTTCATCATACAACTAATCTCATATTCAATTATGATAACTCCATGGACCGTCTTCTCTATGATAAATCTAATCTAAAGGATTGTGTATTTTCAAAATAGACATACACTCACAAAGTGTGGAAATGCAGATATAATAATCATCAATTTGGTTTCTTGATGTTTAAGATGTCTTTGATTGAAAAAGTCTAAACAATTATACAGAATCTTATTTGGCAGTATTTGCAAATGCAGATGCTCATACTATATACTTGAAAATTTTTCCCTGTTGTATTTGAATGCATATGACATATATGGAAAAAGGAATATTTTATGGAAAATAAAGCTTACAGAATAATAGGGTATTTTGTTTTCTTGCTCCTTCAAAGTAAATTATGCTTTTCAACTGACTATTCAATCAGAATAGCTAGATGTGACCTGTCAGTTCCAGTGCTAGTAACAGTTATATTATGAATTCTATAAGAAAGAAGGTAACCACTGAGAGTTTCATCCCCAAGTGACCAAGGTTACAATGTTCTGTATGATGTAGATGTCTCTTTGGCATGCATTTAAACATCAGAGCTATCACCCCTTTTATCCCTGCTTCTGCAAGTAATCAGTAGATCAAAGCCTGTACAGCCACATTACATTCAAATTTTAGATACTCACAGACACTATTGGAACCTTAACAGCAGTAGCTGTCAATGTTTTGCTACTTGCCATTGTTGATTTCCCTTCATCAAGTTGGCCATTTATGCTTGGAAAATGATTTTGTTCCCTTCTAAGATCATGGACAAAGGACTGGAGTGAACCTTGAATCCCCTTCTTGATTCCTTCAGAATGTATCTCAGGATTGAATTCTTCAACCTGAACTAAAAAAGGTCAGCTTTTTTCCATAGAAAAAACAACCACCTTCCCCTGTTCACTGTAAAGTGTAAACCTTGTCATCTTTGTCTGTCTGTTTCACTGTAAATGCTGTCACTTTGAACCAGCGCCCTATTTTACTTCTCTTGCAATGCACTGACCAGATAAGAAGATTGCACTGGGAGGGACTTTTGAAATTTCTAGTCACCACTCCAGCCTAAACCAGAGGATATCAAGGCACTGCCTAAAGTAGCTAGAAAAACAACCATGGAATACAAGCCATGGAAACAAGAAACATACCTTTCTTGCAAAGCCTTTGCATAAGCTCCCTTGGTGATCATGTCGGTAATGGATTGCTTGGTGTCATGTATTCTTTTCCCACACAGAATGCTAATGCTTGCAGGGACTGGAGTAAATGGAATTCTACTTCAAGGACTGAGGGGTTAGGTTGAGGTAACCTCCCTTGTCCTTCCCACCCTAATTGCATGTGCCATTGTCATTTGAAAGGTATGCCACCTGTAGCATGAAGAGACATGCATAATGCCTTCCTTATCTCCCCACTCCTACACCCTATACAGGTTATATCATCCTTTGTCCAGCTTATATTTCCTTTTGTTATCATGCCGCATACATCCTCTCAGTTTTCTGAAAATGGCATTGTTATGTTGTCTCTGAAATGCCACTAATCCAAGTATATTAACTTGCAAAATTATATCCATCTGTCTTTGTAAGCTACTTTAACAATGGTCCATTGCCTGCAGCATTCCTTGCATTTAATGCATTGCAGATCAAAATTGATTTCATTAACTTGGTTGGATTGGATGCTATTTACAACTTAACTATTATGAATTATGGATATCCATTATTACTATTTTTTGCATCACAATGTAAGTATAATATCTGGTTGGAATGGAACTAATCTGCCAGTGTTTATTTCAATTTGAAGAAAAATTTAGGTTCATGTTCTACAGATTTTAATGGCTTATCTTTGTAACTTGTTTAAATCTTGAAGTTTTTGCAATTATTTAGGACGAAGTATGGTATATGACCTCAATCTGGATAATACTGTAGGTAGTGTGTACTAGATGGATGTATAATATTTATAGATAGTCAAATAGATGAGTCTATTCCTTGTAATTTTGATGTCTTAAATAAAACATGTTACACATTTGAAGGCTGTGGCATTTTGCAGATTTATGGCGCAATCTGAGGTAGAGAATGCTGTTACCAACAGCACACAGCCAGTGCCTGCTACAAACGCTTTAAAATCACAACCCCGAAAGAGCATTCTCTCTCGCATCTGGAATGGAATTTTTAGGAGTAGCAATGAGGATTTTGAGAAGAGATTGCAACACCTTTCCAAAGAAGAAGCTTCTGTTCATGCTAGGTCAAAGAGGCGATCTGAAACTTGGCGCAAGCTTGCTCGAGCTCTTTTAATTTACCCTGTCATCTGTGAGGTGTGCCAATATTTTGAAAAATCTCTAGACTAGATAATATTACATGTATTGACATTTTCTTACTTGCAAACATGTTCCTAATTTTTATTTGAAGACTGATTCCAACGGCCTATTTTTATCTTTATATGTGACAATTCCTCTTTTGGAAGAATAGATATCACATATAATATAGTTTTTTCTAGGAACAAAAGAAACTGTCTATACAAAAAAATCTAGCTATTGCAAAAGGCAGGTTAACAGTCCTGCAGTTTTAGACATTTACATAAACATAACTCTAAATTCTTACCATCTGCTCTAATCCGGTTACCAGAATCCCAGTCTATTTTTCATCACATGACCCTAGAGTACCAACTCCCCCATTACCCAAAATTTCCTCCCAATCAGCTTCTTTATGCCTCTGCTGTTCATTTCATCATTTTATTCAGTTCTACAGTAGGGTTAACTGGAAAAAGTTCTGCATTTTATGTCAGATCAATATGAGGATACGATATGATAACTCTATTAGTTTAAGTCAATACTTGAGATCTATTTTTCATGGGGAATCTTTTTTCTCACAGAGTAGTACTAGCATGTGTTACCAGAAACATGGTCAGGAGACTCGTTTCTTACTCTGTTCTGGTTCATGTTCCCCTATCTTGACACTACATTACTACAATTCTGAACCATTTCATTTGCAGAATAATAAATATACACCAGGGGGATGGGATTCACTTTTCTCATCTCCTGAAACCATCTAATCCTGTTTCTTGGTCCTTTCTTATCCTTACCATTTTCTATTTTGGGTAACGTAGATACTTGCTGTGCATGTGTGTTAAGTTTTAACCAAAGATTTCTAATGAAAATTGGATGAATATGCTTCTAAGTTCTCACTTTGTTCCACATGTTTTTGGCTCTTTATTTGGTAGGCTACTGTTAGCATATTTACATGGTATTGGAGATAGAAGCCTAAAGGAAAATTATGTTTTTTGTCCATTTTTATAATTGCAGTGCCTAATAAACATGTAATTGCATGAGCCTAACAAAATGGCATTGAAGACATGAGATGCATTTAGAAATTGTTTTCAGAAATATTTCTTGGAATGACTTGCGCCTATCGAGGTCACATGTGGGAGAACACGTACGGGAAGCATATGTCTCTGATGCAAGTGCCTCTCTTAAGAAGATTCCTGAAACAATAGAAACAGCAGACTTTTGTACATGTTCTCTTCAGTCCTCCCATCTTACGATTGATCTGTCATAAACTTTTTCATAATTCATATCCCATATTTTGCCATTTGACCCTTTTTCATGTAAAGATGGATGCACATTTCTAGCTTGAGCATGGATTCTGAAGGTTGAAGAAATTCAAGTTCAAGATGTAGAACCCTTTTTCACAGTTCTAGTGAATGGGAATAGAAAATTGCTAGCGTCAAAACCAAAATAGCATGTAATGACTTTTTATGCATATTTAATAAGACATTTACAGATAATCATTGACTATATTAAAGTGATGGATTTTACCTAATGCATTGCCAAAGCTCTGCAGAGTAAGTCTAATAGAAAATTGATTTAACCCCCATGTTTAAACATTTTTGGAAGCTGTGTATTGTTTTTGTCAAAGAATTATTTGTATAATTTGTATTTGCTTTTTAAAAAGACCGAATTGACCTATTGAACTAAAGGCTGTGGTTTGTTTTTACAGGTTGTTGCTATAGTGATTGCTATAATGTCAACAAAGACTCCAGATTTAACTTGGCAAATGCGAGCCTTACGAGTACTACCTGTCTTTGCTTTGCCAGGGTTCTCTGCTCTTCTGTATTCAACATGCTCTGGTTATTTTCGCATGTGTAAGTAAAGAATTGTTGAACAAAGTTAATTACTTGGATATTTACTTTTAACAGAATGATGGTGTGCATATGCCTGTTGCCCTTTGTTTTCTCTATTCTTTTGTTGGCAATTTAACATGTAGGATTAACGGCTATGGATCTATTTTGAATCTTTTGTTAGTCTGTAGTTTCTTGAATCCTTTCATAAATTTTACTTGCAATTGGTAGGTGGATTTGTCGACAGCTGTGCAGATTTACAGTGAAAATTACAAAGAAAAATAAATATTTATGATGGAGTGGATGGATACTGTGGCATGATTCATGAATAAGATGCTACAGATTCTCCTCCTTCCTATGCTCTGCCTGGATACAGCCCTCCTTTCCTCTGTTTGGCTATGGAACACTAAATCAATACAATGATAATGTAACCCCTTTATTCCCTTGCAACCTGATATTTAACATATCTTTATAACCATTAGGATTAGGGCGAAGGTTTTCACATCCCAATTTCTTATTATGGTCAGGATTTGTTACCTTTTAGAATCTTCTTGGATAAGTTTCATCGCTAATTCCATGTGTGAATACATGGCGTCCACTTAGTGTTATGTTGGTTGCAAGGCAGTAGCTTTGTGACTGCCACCATGCAAGGTTATGCTTTTCCTTGTGAACTTTGCAAGCAGTTGTGCATCCTTTAGAGGATTCAGTTTTGAAGTAGGTTTTTAGATTGCGAAGCCAAGAGTCAATGTCTCCCCATTTACAGCTCCATTTCAATGTGTAATGGGAAGTGTCATGTCCAGCTTGAAGTGTTGTTGTGATGTTTTTTCTTTGGTAAATTAGGCTAATCTATATTAATTCGAAAACAGAAACAGTAGATATGCTACAGGCTGGGTTGGTAAGTTGCGCTTAACCAATCCCAGCCTTAGTTGCGCGGTTTTGGGGTTGCCTCCGTGGAGGAAACCAGCCCGGAAAATAATTGAAGCAGGAAATTACAAAATGCGCAGAAGCGCTAGTGTATCCAGAAATTACAAAATACGCAGAAGCATAAGTATAACTTGAAATTCCGTGGTGATCGCAGGCATGACAAAAAACAAGGAAGAACTAAATAGCTTCGTAGTCCTTAGTCTTCAGCTTCATCATTACTGTCTGGCTCTTCCTCCACTATGGAGCAGGCATACGCCTGCGCAGTGGTTTCCTCTATATCAGTGGGTGGACGCGTAGGTTTGGGGACCGGTGCGTAGAGGATGGAAGCGCGCGTCCAAGTACCTTCAGAATTTATAATCCATACATCTGTATCATAACCCTCATCCCCCTGAGCCGAAAGAGGTTCGGTCTTGCGAGGCGGGAGGTACGCTTGATGCGCACTTGTGGACTTCCGAGGTCCACATCTGCCTCTCTGCAATGCTTGCATGGGGGCCTCCTCCTCCTGATCCTGTTCGGGGCTCTATTTAGCGTAATTGCCTGAGGAGGAGTCTTCAACAGACTCTAAGTGATTGTCTATCCCACGGTGGTAACAACTAGGGAGCGCCCCTCTTTGCCCTCCATGGATGGTTCTTTGGCACAACCTAGGTGCCATGGCCTGTTGAAGCAGAGGTGTGACAGGGATGGAGGGATGCTCAATAGGGGGAGAGGATCAAAGTAGGGGAAAAGCAAGTGGACAAGGGGAACGATGAGGGGGAAAGCACGTCAAGGGATGCGGGGTAATGGGTGTGCGCAGACTATTGAGACTGGTGGGACAGATGGAGCTGGGATAAGATGCACTGGCTGGATAAATTGCAACCTAGGGATTTTTGCGCAGCGCAGCTCTAGGAAGAGGGTTGCGCAGGAGGGCAAGAACAAAATCAACAAAAAAGAATGAAGGAGCTGACTGTGTATCTCTTTGTGCTGAGGGGCCTTACTTTTAAAAGGCCTGTGACAGATGCGAAGGGGTAGGTCATGATTGAGCCTCACACGCAGCTGCGTGCCATAACCGTTTTCATGAGCGGGCTCGAGTGAAGAGTTATGGCCAATCGGCATATCAATCCAGGTAATCATTTAGGATGATTGCTGCAGAGAGGTGCCCTGGAGGGGGCGACGTTGTCCAATCGTGTCTTCATCATGCCTTATCTCATTCATTTTTTTGCAGATGGTTACTGGTTTGAGGATCCACATTGGGTGAGGACCTGTGCTGCAGATCTTCGTCCTCATGGGCGTGGGAGAGGCGATTGTCATTCGTACTCCTGCTGTCACTTGCATCCAGGTAAGTGTTGTTGTGATGTTGCAGGGTTTGCTATAGCGCTTACTGTGAAATGGTGATGACTGCCAAAACGTTCCCATCATATCTTGCATATTTTGGCCTGAAATTGTTGTTGCTACTGTTGTTGGATCATCAATTGTTCACATCATTGTTGCTATTGGCTAGCAAGAGTCCAAATCAAGAATTTGATTCGATGTTGTTCTTGCAATCGATTTGTTGGGAGTTGAGCAATGCTCACAGGGATCTGTGGTGTAGTAGAAGTGACACTTTATATCGAACTCGAACTGAAAACAATAAATTGAAAATCGTAGTCACAATGTGGGCTTGACAATGAGGAAGTAACAATTGTGAGGTCAATTCGGTAGTCCAAGGCTCAAGCTATAAAAAAAATTAAAATTAAATGGAACATGGCACCCTGTTGATAATAATTGGAGTTTAAAATTAAAGATACCAATAAATATTGAATTGCATTAGTGACGATTTAACTTCGACCTCCAATTTGTTGAAAATTATTTGTTCAACTCCACCCCCCCAGTGGGTGAGGAAGAGGATAGGTGCAAGTCCTGGGTGACTTTGACATGCACTGATACACCCATTGTAGTGTGACAACCTAGCTAAAGTTATTCTAACTAAGAAATTTCTCAAAAAAAAAACTTAAGAACAAGTAGTTGTGAGATTTGAAATTCGATTCACAAACTTAATAGCTTTATCACTTATTATCGTTTTAGCACATATCCAAGATGGAAAAATGGAAATATTTGATGGACTTTTTTAATGCAAAGAAAGAAGTGAATGCCATTGTGAAGGAAGATAGAAGGTTTTCACATAACAATTGCAAAAGATTGCTTTTGCTATATTAAATCTTGAAGAAATAATTGCATTAATAGTTATTTTTAACCAATGACAGTTCCAAAATCAAACGTGATTGAAAATCTAAATTTAGGTGAAAAATTGCATGAGATATGTTACTACGCAAACCAACACCTTTAGCATAAAGTTGTAAAGATAAGGTGTTAACCTTGTGGAACTTAGAAGGTGGACCGTTGTCACCTCACTAGCTCTCCTCTGCACTAGGCCTCTATCTAAACTCCTCTCCTAGTGAAGGGGGGATTTCTTTGTAGGTCGCTAGGCATACTTCATGTTGTAATGAGCAGGAGTAAACTTTAAATATAACCTAGCAACAATGAAATGAATAATGAAAAAGGTGTATGGATTTGGTGTGATGAGTGAAAGGGAGTCCATTGCCTTATCTATTTTGGTTGAGTCATTTAAGCGATTTTAGGAGGGCGAATCAAGGGCATTAAGCAGCCATAAGTTGTTCCCAATAACTCCTTAACTTGGTTTAACTTTTTAATTAAGGTCCAACAAACAATCAAGCGATGTGAATGGGTGTACCCTTAAGTTTGATGATTAAATCTACAAGGTTATGAGGGAGAGAGTTTACCTAGATCCATAACTCAAAGCAACAATAAGGTGGCTCCTTACCCAAAGATTGTCTATAGAGACACCTAAGAAGACAATATAGGATGTGTTGTGATCTTGATTCTTGAAGGTAGATGACATGAAATGAATAAGAGGGAGAGGGAGGGAACCTAAACCTCTATCAATCCTTTCCAAGGTAGCATGTAGATGAGGTCAAACCACAACTAATCTCCTCAAAATAGCACAAATAACTCACATGTGTGGTCCATTTTCCAAGGAGAGAAGTGTGCCCTTTAATGAATGCTCTAACCATCTCAACAACCCAAACATGTGGCCATAAATGTGGCCATAAGTGTGCCTTGAATAAATGCTCCAACTAACTCATGCAGGTGGACATGAGGCCAAGAAGTGGGACATTGAGTCGTCAAAATTCCTGTGGCAAATTTAAACACCATAACTGTGTTAATTTTTCCCAAATTTGTATTATGACCACATTTTGGAAATCTTGCAACTATTTTGCATATAATGGGATTTGGTGAAATTTTGGACACTTCGTCAAAAGATAATTGCTCTTGAAGTTAGGCCACCCTCAAAACATGCAGTTAAACCCCAAAGTATCTCCTCTCACAATGCCCAATTCATATTTCAATGACCTAGGAACAATGTCAGAACTATTAGGAAGGTATACTAACATAAGTACACTTATCTTAATGTAGATACAAGGATCCCAGTGTATTTTCATGGATCCTAAGGCTGATATGTGGATATCGGTGTAGTGTTATGGATCCCAATGCAAATACACAAATCAAGACAATTACATGCAAATACACAAATCAAGACAAGTACATAGATCCCAAGGCATAGATGCAACTCCCAATGCAAATACATGGATCCCAATATAGGGCTCTTGCTTGTAGTGATGATTAAAACTTCAATATACAAGTCATTAAATAGCAGACACCAAGTGATCTCTTTTAGCAACATCATAACATTAGTTTAATTTTACAATTTGCCTAAGTCTTACCATGGTGGGATAATCATTACATGTGAGAACTCCTAAGAGAGATGTATTTCCTAGATCATTAAGTTAGCAATTCGTGCTATAATAGATGAATTGATTTGCATGGGTACACATACGACCTTTAAATATGTTCATCTACAAGAGTGCCTTTAAAGATGAGGAAGCTATTAATTCTTTTATACCAGATCTGATTTATTTTACTTCAATAATTATATTAAAAAAACAGGAAATATTTATCTAAAATATTTTTTTGAAATTGCTGATAAAATAAACACACTAGTATATTAATTCAGGAAATAAAATGCAACGGTTTGTTGAAATTCTGATGTTTTATGCTGAAACAAGTACTTATTCCAAAAATTTCTTTCTGCTGCAATACTAATGTAAAGTTTTGTAGATGTTCTATGCTAGTAGCAATTTCACTTTTCTTTCAGCAATCATACAAGTAGTTAAGCAAAATGCAGATAGAACATATAAGTAGATCTTACAGAAGACAAATCAGAAACAGGAAAAATGTGTATGTTCGTTTCGGCGTTCAACAGGATGCTTCAACCAGCAAAGTCTCCTTTGGTCAGCCAGCCCAGCATGTGTCACAACAACCCTTCAATCTGTAGATGAGTCAACCCAAGTCAATTCTGCAAAAGTCAACGCTGTCCTGAAAAGTCAACGCAGGGGCAGCAAGCTAAAAGTCAACGCAGCAGCAAAACGGTCAACCCTTTGACCTTGATTTTTGTGCCAGGTAGTACGGCCTTCATAAATCGAACCTTCCACCAATTTTCAGCTTGTTTGGACCATGCGTTGACCAAAGTCAACGCTGGTCAAACTTACAGCGAAACCCTAGCAGCAGAAAATCGTACTGCAGCTCAGCTGTACGGTCTGTCCTCTTCGTCCTTCACACGTGTGGATTTAAACTCGTCCTTCTTGGTAGCTCGTACTCCTTGATGAGAGAGGAAGATGTGAGTTGTGATGATGATGAAAATCTCTCCAACTTTTCCTGTATATATATCCATCAAGAGGGTGTGTGACACATCTGTTGGGCATGCGAGCCTACATTACAAAACTGGCCGACCTTGCACATATAATTTATTAAAAATAATAAATTCAAAATATAAGTTCTGCTCATCGGATTAAGACATATTTTATATGGATTTTACACCTCTCCGAAAGAGGAATCCAACAAAAATATTAGCCTCTTAATCTGAGCATCTTAATATGGAGTTTGGACCTAGTTGTCCAAATTTAACAACTAATTAAGCAATTGTAGATAGAACATAAACCAAATGCACAATAGAGGACAACCAAGAATAGAATGAGGGACAGAGAATTTAGGTCCAATGACCAGGGCAAAACCCACAAGGGGAAAACCCAACTAGATTCTTCTTCTACTAGATATCAATTGCTCAGCAGAGATACATAGTACAATGGGAGATTAAGAGAATGAGTAAGTTCACCCAAATCTGAACAAGCTGTAGCATGAAGATCACTGGTAGCAACAACATATGCAAACACTAAATCAACCTTTCCTCCAACTGAATCAATGCTGAAACATTGAAGCACTGAATCAACCTTGGCTCACCAAGTTTTGCTCTTACTCTTCAAGTCTCTCTTTCTCACAATCTTCTTCAAGTCTCTCCAACTCTCTTTCTCAAGTTCAAGTTCTTCTTTCACAATCCACAAGTAGTAGTAGAAGGTTAGAAGACACGAGACACATATATAGGAGGAGCGATGAATTTTTGTCATAAAGGAGGAGCAATACGCATGTGTTCAGGAAGAGTAACATTTAACATTTAGGGGAGTGTAACTCATGCCATTAAGGAGAGAAACACATGCCTTTGTAACTTATGCCATTAAGGGAGGTACACATGCCTTAGTGAAGGAGAGTGTAATATATGCATTAAAGAGAACGTAAGACGAATGCAAATTTACTTCAATCTTAATGTTTAATGCAAATTTACTTCAATCTTTCTTATGCCCGATTCAATTTAGCAATCACATAAACATGAAAGTAAAATGCTGATAGAACACAATAATATATCAACAGAAAGACAAGCCAAATATAGATCATATTTTACAATTCTTCTTGACCAGCAAAGATATAGGATATTGTGTGTTACGACAGTCAACAAGATGCATTAACCAACAAAGTCTTTCTTAGATCAACCAACCCTCCAAGTGTCACACACACAACCCTCAAAGACATCTCATCAAAAGTCAATGCAGGTCAACCAAAAGTCAATGTAGAAAAGTCAACAGAAAGTCAACTTTGCATATTTAGGGCTTTAGTCAAATTGCTCCCTTTTCCTCGATTTTGTGCCCAACTGTATGGCCTGCGAAAATTGGATTTCTAGCTAAGATTTGACGTCAAACAGTCAAGGGAAATCTGCAATATACTTTTCAGGACTCCCGGTTTGTTTGAGCCTCGTTAGTTCAACAAAGTGCTCCTTTGGTTCCTTTCGGTCGAACCTCTCAATCAGTCTCCGAGTGAACTCAACATAGGTAGTCATGGAGGAATGCCCAAGCGTCACCCTTCCATGGAACCACCAATCCTGAGCCTCACCCTCCAAATGCAGTGTGGCCATCTTGATGGCTTCTGTTTCTGTCATCTGGTTGAGCTGGAAATATACATCCAACTTCTCTACCCAAGACTTTGCTGAACTGTTTGAACCATCAAACGTAGGCAAATGGAATCGGCTTACTGTACGCTGGGTATCCCCATCATGATAATGTCTGTGCCTTTTATGATGGTTGCGGGGTCTGCTGTCCCGCTTGATCTGAACAAAGTCTTTAAATAAAATGGCATCCCTGAATTCTTGCCCAGCTGCCTGGTACTCAACAAAATACTCACTTATACGGTCTGGTTCTTCTTGTGCTCTTGACCTCATATCTGTACTCAGAAAAGTGGGCATGGTAGCACGAACGAGGGCATGTGGTGCTGGAGCGGCAACCTTCTCCTGCAAATGGTGGGATGTGTCTGACCCTCATCAACATGGTAACCCTTTGGGATTTCACGCTGTCTAGCTTCCACAGCCATGAATCTTTGCCCCATTACTTCTATCTTCTTTGCCAGATCCTGCACTGATTTGAGGAGTGCTTCCCCAAACGGTTTTGCATCGCTATCATCCGCCATTGTCTCTTTCTGTTTTGCTTCTACCGTAGGCTCCTCTTGTTCTGTGTCAATTACCTTGACGCAATCTCCTTCTCCGTAGGTGTTCTTCAACCTGTGCTCAATATCTCTGTACTTCCTACCTCTGTGGCAGATGTAGGGTTTTTCTTCCGATGACATAGACTACCAGCTCCACAGGCTGAGCCAGATCTATGCTCTGATACCACTGTAATATTCCTTTTTAGGAATATCCTTTTTAAAACACAGCAAGCTCTAACCAGAGATGGATTGGGAGGGCATTTACCAGATATTTCACCTCTGAGAAGAGGGTGAGGTTTGGAGGCTATCTGGCCCTTTTCCAGGCTCTGTCTAAGAGTTCGGCAAGTGGTATAGAAATCTAGATGCAAAAGGGAAGAAATAACAGATTTGCAGTCATATAGTAGCTTATATATAAATCATGCACAAATACTCAAGAAATAAGAAAACGCTGAACCATTTTATTAATCTGATAAATACAGAGTAGTACAATCGGTGATCAAGTGACAGCATCTAATTCTTGCACAAGGCAAGTCCGGATCTATTCCCAGAATGCTGCACGGAATGACTGCATGGCAGAACTGCATTGCATGGGACGGCTGTGTCTTACATCTACGTTCCTGCTAACGAAAAGCGGCTCTGTCACTGCCCAGGGATAATTCCTTGCGGATTTGTGCTTTCCTCCGATTGCTCTCGCCTCCACTATCCGCGATCTGCAATAATATGATCTCCTGCCGATCCAGAGGTTCTCCCAATAGACGCGCAGCTATTTCTGCGCTTAATTGACTACCCGCGATCCTCCATAATCCAATCGGAACTTCTCAAACGCGGCTGCGTTCTTCTATGCGGCAATTAAATACGCTGATTCCCCTTTACCACCGATCCGGTCGCCTTTATCGGTGATTTATGCTCTCCCGCTGATTCCGAAATACTTAATAGACAGATCCTCCGCGAATCCCCACTGGAGATTCTCCCCAATACGGAATGCGTCCTCCACACAGTACCGCGCAGTCAAATAACGCGCTGTCCCTTCACAGACATCGCGCAGTCAAGTGATGCGTTGCCCCTCTATCAATACAGCGGATCGGTCTTCCTCTAAAGATACTGATGGAACTACCTCACTCGAGCAAGCACTCGAAGTCCCCTGGGGCTGAGGGCGAGATCTCCGATCGGAGACACTCAATACGCTAAACAGCGCTGCAGACAGGCTAAACAGCCAGCGTGCTTAAGTCGCAATGACCAATTTCAAATTCGTAAACTTCCCTAATCCCTGAATGAAGAAATGCTCCTTTTTATACGACGTTGGCCGCTCCCGAATCCTACGGCCGCCTCAACCCACCATACCACGGTAATATGATACCATGGTAGCGCTCTTTTGCTGCGTGCCCCATTCGGCCCTCCTTAATTACCATGTGCGTCTATTTTTAGAGTGAGTCGTGGTCCTTTGACTCACGTTTATTCATAAGCTAACTATATAAAGCAGAATTGACAAAAATTAATATTTCCAATTAGCTATTGCTAATTGGGAATATTACACCGCGGAACCGCCCATCTCCCTTTGGATCCACTGGCGATCCGTGTGGATCCGTGCCCAAACCTCCATGGATCCCCAACAGATCCTTTTCTCGATTCGCGGATTGGGAATCCGGAACCGCGGATCGGGCTTGTGTGGTTCCAGATTTCCGAGAATCACCTCAAAACAGCGGAACCGCGGATCTGATTTTCAGATCTGCGGTTCCGTCGGAGGATCGCCCAAGGATCGGTACAGGATGCGGTTTCAACCTTGGATCCTGGGGGAGGGGGGAAGGATCGTGCAACACTGATCCGAACCTGTTTTGCCCCAAACTGTTGTGAATGATCTGTGGTACAAATTATCCAAATGTTTGCCATGAGTGCCTGGATAACTACATTCTTCAAGATTAGTTGGCTTGGG
This sequence comes from Pinus albicaulis, assembly GCA_034641835.2. NCBI lineage: Eukaryota > Viridiplantae > Streptophyta > Pinopsida > Pinales > Pinaceae > Pinus > Pinus albicaulis. The sequence goes on along the minus strand of CM076576.1, from coordinate 453,167,191 downwards.
TCAATCTACTTATGGATGGCCTGTTGAGGACTTTGACATGACTTGTCATTAAATTTCTCTTTGATTAGGACATAGCCTATAGGCTTTCGGATTGGAGATGCCTTACACAATCCCTTGCTACATTTTCTGTTACTTCTTCTCCCATTAACTCTTTTAGTCATTCAATGACATTGATATATTTGTTCTTTTTTTTCCTTCTCTACCCATCATTGCATTTAGTTTTTTGGTGGACAATCGATGGGGCCTATTTATCTACAAGTATCTGATGGGCTAACAGACTATTTCGAGTTGCAACTATGAAACAAGCAATTTTAAAAGCCTTAAGTTGATTGCATGTGAGAAGTTATTTACTGTTTTTTTTTTCCTGTTGACTGTAGTGACATTTCTTTTGTAATTATCATAGGTGAGCGCAAGGACCAAAAGACTCTTGATAAATTGCGTGCTGAAAGACAAGCTAAAATTGATGAACTTAAAGAGCGCACAAATTATTATCTGACTCAGCAGCTTATTCAGGTCAGTGAGAATTTAATCATTTTATTGTGAGTCATTTCTTCCATTAACAGGCTTTGACATGTTTCATTGGAATTGTCTATTGCTGTGTCCTCGTTGACAATAGACAAGGTAAGTTTAATTTTATCGTAAAACTATTTCTCTCCCAAATCATCTAAACAAAGTTGTGTATATTGATTCTATTTGAGGCTATCCAAATTATAGTTGATTTCCCTAATCTAAACATAGTCATGGAAAATGCAAAAATTATGTTGGATAATTTAAATATATCTAATAGAGTTCCTTCTTATAGGAGAAACAATAGAAAGGTTAAAGATGGTGATAGCATGTTTATTTTAAATGTTCAAACATTGTTTACTTACTTTGGTCTCTGTTAGTGGGACCAAACGTGGTTGGAAAAAGGGTCACAGTTGAATTAGCTATTTATACAAATATTTTTGGCAAGTTATAATGAAGATAAGGATTCTGGGCTGTCTGGGACTTCTACGGGGGAGTTACTGGGTAAAATAGATCCATGAACTTTATGATTCAAGCCATTTATGTCTTGTAACATTGGTTTCCATGCCAAAGTTTCAAATATTCTATTCTTCACAACATTCTGTTTTGTTGATACAGATCCTCTTATTTATATCTATGCATACAAAATAGGAACTCCTGAACCCTTGTTCAGCCATACTGTGATACTTTATATCATTGATGGTCTTTCTTAATGGTATTGAAAATAACTGGAATTTTTTTCTTGAAAACAACATTAGAGTTGATTGAGGCTGGAATACTAGAAACCACATTGTCTGAAAACATTGGCTTTCCTATTCTAAATTGAAACAGACAAAACATAAAACTACCATGCATGGGTATAATTACTAAATGATAAATTCTATCTAATAAAATATATTGCAACTACAAATAGATTGTATCATATTATATACGATCTCATACCATAAGGTTTATAAAATTCTCAGTAAAGAATGCCAGGTGTGCAAGATTGTATTCTTCCTTATCCAATATTTGATCAATATTGGTTGAGATAATTTCTATTGAAAGTCAATTGGTTGTAATTAATGGGAAGCATGTGGCTTAGAATCAAATTTGTTGTACTCTCAACTCAAAAATTCCTTTTGAAACAGGCTATATTATGAAACTTCTAGTTAGAGTTCGTATATTATGGGATGTATATGGGTTCATTCCTTGTACCTTGGTCTCTTTAGGAGATACTGTTGAAACAGGCTGTCAAAAATTGAGAGGTATCAGTTAATGAATGCATAGATACTAGGCTTAGAAAATTTATAATCAAATTGATTTCTGATGCTGAATCTTCACAATTGATTGTGACTACATTTCTGAGAATGCACAAGTGTTGTTTTAACATGATTATTTTTCTTTGATCACAGAGATATGACCTTGATCCTGCTGCAAAGGCAGCTGCTGCTAGTGTTTTAGCATCGAAATTAGGGGCAGAGTCAGGGTTGAATTTCACCATACAAGATGATGCAGGCATTATCCAAAACCAAGCAAAAAGCCATGACGTCGAAGTTGTACCGTCTGCTGGGCTTAGAAACAGGAAACATTCCCATGGAAGGAGTATTAGTGACGGAAGCATTTCGACTGAGCAATTGGCTGTTGAACATGATGCTTCTGCAGCATTGGTAAACCCTCAAGGTGGCACAAGCCAGCAGGGATATGTAGTTGAGCATCATCAAAGGGGCAGTGCGAGTGAAGGAGGTTGGATTTCTCGACTTGCAGCCATGCTTGTTGGTGAAGATCCATCGCAATGTTATGCCCTGATTTGTGGCAACTGTCACATGCACAATGGTGAGTGGTTTGGATGATTGCTTACATCTATTATGCAGTATCTTTTGTCGTGGTCAATAATCCTAACATGGCATTGTGAGTGACATGCTCTATTGCAATTTCTCAGGCATTCATCGTTACTAATATCCTAGTCCTCTTGTCAGGCCTTTTGATATTGTGCTTGATGTTTCCTTGAGCATGCCTCTACCTAGGCCAGCTGTAGAAACTTTGACTAGTTGTTTTTATATTTCTCAAAATGCTGATTGATATTATTTGAGAACCTAGAATTAACTTGGCATCGTCTGCTGAGAAGCTGTCTTTACTGATCTGCTGAGAAACACATTCATCGTCTTGTGTTTATAATATAATTTTTACTTTAGGAAGTCTTTAATGTGTACTACTGTGCTTAAGCAGGTACTGACTATTGGCCTTTTTTTATATTAATTCGAAATATATTATTGTTTTTTCTATTTCATTTTTGTTTCTAAGTTGCATGTTTGCCCCTTTCGCAAAAGGCCCCACTTATCCTAAGTTCTGACAGATAATGTGCTGTGTGAATTATTTGATTAGATACCAATATTTTCACCTTTAATTTCTATTTATGTTTAGGATTTGCTGTACTATGAACAGTGCAATTCTATGAAAGCATTTTTGTTGTTGTGTATTTCTTCAAATATGCAATTTGCAAATGTGTATTATTGTTGACTTTGGATGCAAGTTGCAACTTTGGTATGTTGTCCATGTGTGCATCGTATTTTTTTTATATTTTTAATTTAATTTAATTTTTTAAATGGCAACCTGTTTTTTTTAGATGGTAAACCCGGAAATAAGCTTGTTCGACCTGTAATTTTTAAGTGAATAAAGTGCCATACAATAATGTGCCCAAAATCTACATCAACAAGATTCAATATGATCAATAGTCACATCTGGAAAGCCCCATGAACCCCACGCAGTGGAGGTGCCTGCTAGGATTTCAACCTGGGTCACTGTCACAATTGCTCCAAGTTGCTGCTAGACCACAGTCTGGTAGGGATCACAGGCTCATTTCATATAATCCCTCTTGGTGCAACTACACATCAACCATTACTTCAAGGTGATCCCATCATTCCAAGAAAAAAACTCAAGTCTGGTTAGTTTCACTGCATATTTATCCCTTCGTATATGCATTTCAAAATGTTCTTGGAATATATTTCCTCTAATGTTTCACCTTAATACATGGAAATATTTGTGGAAGGTCATAATTTGTTCCGTAATATATGAACACATTAGCCGAGAGCAAGTTTCACTTGCTCTTGCTGTGGGTAACAGGTCTGAATGGGTATTTGCTTTTTACTTGCAGGTTTGGCTAGGAAAGAAGATTTTCCATACGTAACATATTACTGCCCACACTGCCATGCACTAAATGGTTCACGTCAAACAGGATTTGCTGATACGGTAGCTGGGTCAGGAAGCTCCAGTTTAGGAACCGATGGAATTGAAGGCAAGGTTGGGGAAAAGCAGGCCCCTAGCAGTGATGCAAAGAATATAGCCAATTCTGAAGTTGTCAGCATGTTGGCAAATGCCTCAGTTTCTGAGACTGCCAAAGAAACTGAGGGAACAGAGTCCAGAGAGCCAGCCAATTGAAGATAGCACTTTGCAGGATGTAAACTTGCTTGAGCACGAATATCTCAGTTCATATGTATAGAAAATTGAGCTTTTATTGTTAACAGGAAAGCTTTGAGCTTTGTTCAGTTGTGAGTTCAGTTGTGTGTGTTAATAAGGAAAAGCTAATACAGACATGATGTAGGCAAATGATCAAAATTGATTGTTCTGATGTGGTCCAACATCAATGGCTGATTTGAAGAGTTTGAAAATATGAATCCGAAGATTCATTTTGTCTACCAGATGATATTTGACGTTCAATTTCCAGTTTCTTCAATTCAGGAAGCTAGAATGTTTGAAAGCTTTTAGATTTCTTCGCCTGTTGAGTTCAGGCATGTGTACACTAGTTGAGCTTTCAGTGGAGTTGTGATTCATTTATACAGGGAGTTGTGAAATAAGCAGAGAATTTTTTTCCATTAGTTTCATTTAGTACAATCTTGGATTGATATTTCCGCCCTTGTAATGGACTATATAGTGAGATTAATGGAGCTCACCACACAAATATTATCTTTGGCTCTTTACAAAATTGGTTTTAGCATCCAGAATTGGCAAACAGTTCAATATTAAGCTTACTATCATAATATGATTTGAGCAAATTATGAAAGTTTTTATTACCCTTCACAGCACAGACAAGATGGGGATTTTCCTAAAACTGTAGGTAAGACCTATGCCAAAGTGTATGATGTAAACAATGCTGCACGTACTTTGAACATTTACAACTATCTATACTGCAGGATCACTCTAGTAGGCTGTGCATATGAATTTTGTGAAGACTGGTGTATTTACTTAGTCTGAAATACAGGCTATCGGATTTTATCGAATTAATTTTAGTGTCTTTAACCTGGGTTTACAGAGAGAGGAATGAAGTAACATAATAAATCTCTTCCATGAATAAATTGCGTAAGTAACGTTCTTCTGGAAACGCTGCTTATAGAAATTCGCAGTTGTCCTTTGGCTAAGCAGCCACGCTGAGGGGCATTACTATGTCATCAAATCAATTGCAACTTGTACTTGGCCTTATCCACACTCACTCTGGGGGTTTTGAACCACATCTCTGCATTTGTACAATACCAATCACTTCGTTTCTTGCACTCCACACCTAGGGGCTAAATTGCATAAACTATGTTTTAAGGAAATGAAGGGAAATTTGAAAATAATAATCCACAGCATATCATAGCATCTCGAGTCCTCTGCTTTCAGCATTAAAATTTGTAAATAAAGCTTTTCAAATAGAATATTGGGTATTTTGTTCTGTGCATACTGCATAGTCTTCTAAACTAATAAACACACTCTTTGTGAGGAAAATTGGTGGATGCTTTGCAATCAGTGTGTTTTAACTTTTAAATGCCTTCCTAAATCTCCTGGTTTATAGCTAATACCAATTGACTTGGACATCAACTTTTTCAAATCATTTATACTAGAATCAATCATTTGTTCCTTCCATATTGAAGTAACATTTGTGTGTTTGGATTGAAGTAACATTTGTAACGGTCATCCCAAAGCCTATATAAAATGATAATATTATATCAAATAAAGTGTAAAACGTCATCCTTCAAAGAATATAACGACATCATCACTCAAATGTATTGTATCGGCTGTGTAGCAAGTGCAAGTAGATCAGGTAAATGTGACTTTCAACTACATTTAGCTTATTACAATATTTCTGATAGCAAATATTTCTGCTAAACATCGCGGAGCTAGTCTCCAAAGTTGATTCAAGTTTGAGAAAATTTTAGCTGAGCTAGTCTCCGAAGTTGATTCAAGTTAGAGAAATTTTTAGCTTAGACATCCTCCCTTGATGTAGTTTGTTCAGCAATTGCTTCTGTCGTGCTTCTCACCTTCCGAGTGCATTTTTGATATTGATACATTTATATTGATCAGGTTTCTAAGTTGCACGCATACCTGCACTTAAGGCAATGGTGCTGAACCGGTTCCTGAGCCTTCTCCCCTGTACTGGATTCAGGAAAAGGGATGCCATTCCACAAACACTCTCGCACTAGGGCACTGGGGGCGCTGGGGTTCTTGTGAAACTGGGTACTTTCTAGCCTGTATGTGGGGACGACAGTGCAAAATGGGTACCCAGATCACGAATTGTGTGCATTAGGGGACCCTGGCTGTGCTCTTCCTAAAAAAAAAGTGATTTCACTGCTCATTTCTTGCTCCTCGGTTTAACTTTTAGGATACGAGACGTTTTGATGTTAATGATTAAGTTTTCTTTCTGATAATTGTATGAGTGTTAATTTTAATGAATAAACGTTTAAATGGTAGTCCTGAATCTGAGTTAGAGTTATTGTTATGCAATGCAATGATGTGAACATTTTTGTTATTGCTTGTTCAGAATGATATTATGAATGTTGATTGTTTTTAAAACACTGGACCATTCCAAGTTCCCAGTGGCTTAGCCGGAGTTTGAATTTAGAGATCATATTGATGGTCATACCTTGGGTTGAAGAAGTTTATTTAGAGAGGACACGTCATGTAAATTATCAAAGTTTACATTCCAATTGTGGTGTTTTTTTTTTCTTTTTCTTGCCGGGGGTATTTTACATTTGAGTAATGTGTTTGTCCGTGTGTTTTGCCATTTTTAAATAATTTTTAAAGTATTATTATAATGATTTGTTATATTGTATCTATGTGAATTATCAAAGTTTACGTTCCAATTGTGGTGGTTTTTTTTCTTTTTTCATGCCGGGGGTATTTTACATTTAAGTAATGTGTTTGTCCGTGTGTTTTGCCATTTTTAAATAATTTTTAAAGTATTATTATAATGATTTGTTATATTGTATATAATAAATATTTTTTTTTTCCAAATATATGAATATTGTGGAAAATCATTACATGAATAAGATTTATGGTTTTGGAAAAAGTTATTTGTAATTTCATAATGAGATTATATTATATTTCAGTTATTATTATTATTATTATTATTTTTGAATCATAATAGTAAAATTTGTATTGAAGTATATTGGAAAAAATGATATTAAGAATATATATTTTTAGAGTTTATTAATATTATTTATTTATATTCTATAACTTGATTTTATTGTTTCTCGAGTACTATAGTATATTTTTACAAATTGTTTATACAAAATGATGCAAAAAAACATTTTTAAGATGAGTAAGATTAACCCCCACTAGATCCAATAGAGTCAAGAAAATGGTGGGTCCTAGATTGTGGAGATCTTTTTTTGTAATCTTTCTTGCCTCTTGTTAGCAGAGGGGAGTCACATAGATTTTTTTTTCTAAGCCATTTGCAAAGGAAGACAAAAAAGTGGGAATATAGACCTTCTCTTTCTCCTTTTCAACTTTTGATTTCTCTTTTTCTAAAGCTAAGTCCTTATCAAGTAAAGACTTTGTATTTTCTCCATATGGTATATCTTCCTCAATGTGAGGATTGATGCTCTTTGCTTTGCACTTGAGTTGATGCTCCCTGGTTGGAATGGAGGATTAAATGAGATCCAATATGGGGCTTTAAATCCTCATCTTCTTCCATTGAAGATTTAAGTGCAACAAATCTGTTATTGGAGAAAGCAAGCAGGTGTGTCTTAAGCCTAATGTCGAATTGAGGCCTCCAAGAATGATCATTAGGGTAATTTTAGGTCTAAAATGGGCCTTTTAAAGAAATTATAAAATAATTGTGGAAATAATAAAATAAGATTAACTATTTTTTCAACTCATATTTTCAACTTATCTCCCTTCGAGTGGCAACACTGGTTGGATGTAGAATTTGATTCTTCATCCAAGGAGTACCATGTTGCATACTTTTGATGGACCTTGCTAAACGAAAAATAAGATATATGTTAGCCCCCCTATGAAATTCTTGACAAGCAAGCTGGGGGGCTAGATTGTTTTGGAGCCTTCAAGGAATGCCTTTCCCCTGAAAACCCATCATCCTTGAAGTCTCTAAGCGCTGTGACCAAAGTAAATTCCCTTTGCTGATTCATCTCTCAAAGAGGCCTACGTTACACCTCATATCCCTACAAATTAACCCTCTAAACCTTTGTTTGTTCATATGTCAAAGTCCCGTGCTTCCCTTTGTTTCCACCATCTATCTCTAAGAATCCCCAAAACCTCCTTCGAAATCTGCCCATGTCCCTTGTTTAGTCTAATTCACTACATTTCTCTCTATCGTTACCATTATAAGGTTTTAAAATGCATTTTAAAGGGTTAAATACCTACTTAAAACCTTGTATTGGGCCCCAGCCCCCTTCGGCCATAGCCCTCGCCCTATTTCTCCATGTAACCCAGCGCCGTGACCATTCGCCAAGGCAAAGATCGCTTATCGTGTTTGTTCGTCGGGCGCGACCTCAGCCGCTGATCTCAGTTGATCGGACGATGACCGTTAAATCTCCAGCGCCCGCGTCTTCCCCGCCCATTTCCCATGTCGGGCCATTGCCGTCCGTTTTCACGAAGATCTGACGGTTCGGAACCTCTCCGCCCAGTGGATCTCGCCGCGCACTATTCCAAACCCGCAGGTTTTTTTCGCACCGCTTCTGCGCGAGGGCGGTTTTCCCTGAATGCCCAGCGATTCCATACAGCGACCGACGTGTGTCTTCTGTACGACCCCAAAACCGTCGGCTCTTCGCGCATTAATTTTCGACCACGGATGCCGAGCGAAATCGCTGACAACCGTCAGATCTTGAGCACCTCATCCAACGGTCGTCATTCGTCTGAGCTGCGCACTCCTTAACCCATGTTATGACCTGCCGTCCGTCGTCCTCCGCCTTTCATCCCGCCACAATCGACGGTCCCGATTTGTTCGCCCGCCGCTGACTTTTCCACCATCGCCCGTTTCCGCCACGTCATCTCCACGTGCAACCTCTATACGGTCTCCCATTCCATTGCATATATTGGTTCTTTTTCGCGTTTTTAACGTTTTCCACGTATATGTGCTCTGCAGACCGCCTTCATCCACCAGAGCGTTCCTCCATTCTTTCTGCGATTTTCTCCTCCGTATCGTCATCTACACGACCTTTCTCCGCCTCCACATCATCCGCCACCCCATTCATGATTTCCTTAACTTGTTTATGTGTTTTGCAGGGTTATTAAGAGGCAATGACCGCCATGATGCACATCTCTGCTCCAAGGACAGAGATATCAAAGAAGATAATTTACAGGGGCATAATTGATGAAAAATGACTCGGGAAGGTGAGGACAGGACGTTCATTTAAAGGAATTGGGTTTAAACTCTATGGAAAACCTACCGGCGCCATTAAAGCTCGAAATGTATGGACAGAGGCAGAGATGAAGCAGCAGAATGCTTCAGTGCAAAGCAAAGAGATTAAGGCATGCCAAAGGGAACCTTGAGCCTTAAATCTACAGTTTAAAAAGGCAAAGCACCAGTTGAAGACCCCGAGGATCGATCAAGCGGTCCTGAGTGCAGGTAAAAGGTAATATCAGGGTTTATTCATCAGCAGAATGTTTTTCTTCATCAAGTACAGGGTGCCCATACAACTTTTATTATGCACAATGTCCCTGAAGGAATTTCCACCCTGACAACAGTTCAAAACCACCAGAGCATTTAATATGGCAGAATTCTCAGTAGTTTATTTTATTTTTTGTCAAATCACCAGGAGTACCACAGTCGAAACGCGTCAGAGTCATATCCAAGAGAAGATCACTCTTTCATCAAGGGGTGACAGAGATTAAATGCTCAGCGTTTAAACAGAATGGGCTTCGGCCCTCCTTCGTTTCAAGAGTCTAGTACAACATTTAGTTTTTCATCTACCCCTTCTGCTCCTTTTCAACTATAAAAACTCAGAGAGAAATATTGTAAAGGTTGTTGATGAGATATCAGAGAAATGCAAGCATTTTCCTCTTGAGACAAGTTCTCTGTGTAATATTGTAAGATAGGTTGAGATTTGATGTATTCACACTGAATGTTCAAGCTGTGGGCAATGATGTACCTGATTGGTGTTGTTTTTAATATGACAAGCATATTTCTTTCGATCCCGATCTAAGGCAGCTGGTGATGTTTTCCTTTCTCTGTGTTTGATTTCATTTCATTCCATTTCTACTGGCTCGCATCAGAAGTTTGGCATAAGATTTACCCTCGATATGTACCTTATGTTGCTGCTCTCCCAGCCTTTTATGTTTTCTGCTTATGTGTATCTGAATATTGATTTCAATTGATTTAACCAGTGTAGTGGATGTCATTGCCTGCTCTGTGATGTATGAATTGAAGAAATCCATGTTTAGATGTTCTTGCTAGGATTTAGTTGGATGAGTTGAGAACACTGGGAGGTCTAGAACCCTGTCTCTGCCTCACTAGGATCTTTCCATCTCAATTAAGCCTTTCTAAGATCCCTTGTATTGCCTCTGATTTTGTCCAAGCAGGTCTGGAGTTAAATGACCTCTGACCTGATCTATAGACAGCATTGGATGGTTCTTCTCCTTTCATTTTCAGTCCTTAATGTCCCATTCCAAATATTATCTTTAAGATCCAAATGCTCTGGATGACTAGCCCAACTGAAAAGCTTGCACATTGAACACAAGTAAATCCTCTCTTGACTCCATTGCCCAATGGTCTTGATGTTCTCTGAGTTATCTACCTTTGCCTAATTTCCTCTATGCTCATCCTTGTCTTATACCGGACCTTCATTTCCTGATTCCCAACAACCAAACACAAACAATCAAACAAACAACCCTGAGAGCCTATAACTAACCTAACATCTTAAAATTTCAGCCTCAAAGACATATATACTTTGAAAATCATAAAGAGATCCCTCTCTGGACCTAGGAGGGCTAGATCCTAAGGTCTGAAGTGGTTCTATGTTGTCTCATATTTTGGTCTTGTCAACCTGGCCAAAACATGGGAACCCCAACATAATGGCGACTCCGCTGGGGAACTTCTGAATGATCTTCATATCACTACATCAACAACTTCAGAAGCTTAGAACTCTGGATAGGTTGACAGTAAGTCGCTCCTTTCTCGAATCGACCTCCATTGTTGAGTGTTTATCATACTCTTAGATAGAGCCTGGAAAGGGCCAGGTAGCCTCCGGATCTCACCCTCTTCGGAGGTGACATATCTGGTAAATGCCCTCCCAGTCAATCTCTAGTTGGAGTTTGCTATTTTTGAGGAGATTCCTGAAAGGTGATAGTGCCTGAGTACTGTGGTGGACAGTGTAACCCCTTAGATATACCCTAAAACCCTCCACCTGGCGACTCCATTGCTCCAAAACGAAAAGACTCCACTGGTGATCAGTAGGCCTGCTGATTATCTTGGTTTCACAATAGACTCCACTGGGAGCACTAGGAGACCAGCCTCGAGACAGCCATCAACCACAAGAGAAGTAACAAGTATGTTGTCGCTGGGCTAGAAAACAACGTTCGGCTTTCCGAACCATTCACACAAGAGTTTATTCCAACCTCGACCCAATTCCGAAATAGTCGTACAATCCAAAGACCTCAAGAGAGCTCCTATATCAGAACCAGACCAACTATTTCCAGTCACATTCATAGAGCCAACTCTGCACCGGAAAACCTTACAACTCTATTAAACCCATTCCTTGACCTAGACCCTCCAAATAGGTTACCAAGAACTAGGTCATTCTCTCATCTAGACCAGCCCGCCCTTGAGCTTCATAGTACACCATCTCATAGTGTCCAACATGCTAGGGATAGAGGAACCCCTCCATCTACACCACCTGATATCCACTTCATTCAAAACTTGGGGCTCAGTCACCCTAGATCTGTTCAACAGACTTCTGCTGGTCCTAATATCCCTGTTATCCATATACCAACTGCTCAAGTTAACTCTGTACCCCATCAGAACATTATCATGGCAGCCTGGTATGCACCTCTGGTTTTACCTCAGCCCTTGTTACCCTTACCCAATGATTATCAATCAAAAATCCTGCACTTCACTGCTAAAGAATCAATCACAGCTCAACAACATGTAGATAAGATGGAGGATTATTTTGACTATATGGAAATTGATGATGAAACAATCAAAATGAGAATACTTTCCCAAAGCGTAGGGGGTGATGTAAAGAAATGGTTTAAAGGCTTACCTCCTAGCAGTATCCAAGATCTCCCTGCATTATATCAGACCTTCATGGACAAATGGGAAACTAGGGCAAACCCTCGCCAACTCCTAGCAGAATACATGAGCCTTAAAAGGAACGTGGGAGAGAGTGTCCATAATTACACCACTAGATTCAACAGCATTTACAATGCTCTCCCTCCACATATGAAACCTCCACAAGGTATGGCCCTAGCCAAATATCCCCATGATTTGATAGCCGATATGTCACGTAAAATAGAGATGTTATATAACATACTTAATATTGCTATAAAGGAGCAGTGAACATAGATGCGAACCTGATTGAGAAATGAGCAAGACTGAGATCTAAGAAGAGGGTAACATATAGGGATGACACTGTAGCTTCCACTTCAGACCCAAATTATGATAGATTATCTAAAAACATGGATAAGCAGCAGCAAATGATCGAGAAAATGGTTTTCACTCAGAACAGAAACCAAAATAAAAACTAGAACCAGAACTTTAGAAGAAACAACAACACTCCCAATAGACAAAAAGAATCAGATCAACAAGTTATTCCCCCTTTCCAAAACTTCCTTGATGAAGATGAGGGAATCATAGAAGAGTCTGAAGGGAATGAAATAAACATGTTTGAAGCAAACAATTCAATCCATAATTGTCACTCAGAGGAAGATTAGCCCTCACCCTCTTATGAGGAGGAGTGGTTGAGGTCTGAAGATTACAGAATTGGATTTGAAAATGCTATCATGCAGGTCAGAGAACAATATGAACTTAGGAGCAAAAAGAACCTAGACACTCCCAAACCAAAGGCTCCTGAGGTTACCATCAAGAAAAGACCTGAGAAAACTTCTAAAGCAACTTCTAAGAGTAATAAAAAAACAGCTGAAATTTCTGGGGAAAACAAAGAAAAGGACAACCAAAACACTGAAAAACAAAGTCAGCCAACTAGTAGCACTAGCACTACAGTTAGTGCTCCTGATAAAACTGTCCCTAACCTTGTACATAGTGAGAAATCACAAACTGATTCTGATACCAAGGCAGTAGCAAGCAAAACAGAATTGAGCGTTCCAAAGAGTCAGTCTGCTTTCAATTTGGAGAGCGAGATTGCGAAAATCAAAATCTCTGTACCATTATCTGAGTTGGTGAGAACAGTGAAATTGTAAATTTTGAAAGCATTAAATTTAGGTGAGAACAGTGACACTGTAAATTTGAGTGATGATCAACCTGCCCTTTTGTTCGGTCCAAAGATTGAGGGAAAGTTTCAAGAGGGGGTAGTCCCACCTTTCTATATCAGTCTCAACATTCACGACCAGGTCCTTCATAATGCCATGCATGACTCTGGAGCATCACACAATCTAATGCCTAAGGTGGTGATGGAAAGATTAGGCCTAGAGATAACCCGCCCTTACAAAGATTTGTATTCTTTTGACTCTAGCAGAGTAAAATGCCTAGGCCTAATCAAAGACTTATGTGTGAGCTTGACCCAGATCCCAGCTAAATGTATGGTCATGGATGTTGTGGTGGCAGATGTACCACCCAAGTATGGCATGCTGCTATCTAGATCATGGGGAGCCAGACTGCAAGGAACGATGCAGATGGATGGCTCATACGCCACTATCCCTATATTTAGCCAACTTATAAGACTGTATAGAGAGTCCCAGATGAAATTCCTAGTCAGTAGCCCCGAGAAACCTGAAAATTCACCATTATACTCTGTACACACAGACCTGGATTCTTTCATTCTTTATAACGACCCATCCTTAGGAGAGCCAGCGTCAGGAAACAGAAATACAATCAATAACATAGAGCCCATGGACTTTAACATAATGGCTACCCTAGAAGAATACGATGAAGAATACCATGGGCAGGGTACTGAAAATGAAACTCTGAGTGAACCAGAACCAGAAACAGAACGTAAACAGCAAGATAGCCAACTCTCTGAACTCCACACATGTTGAAAAGAACAAAACAACCCGCATCCTAGTACAGACCCTGTAATGCAACACAATGGCGAACCCAGCTATAGGGAAGGAAAGAATGACGAAACGGAAAATGAACCCCTGTGGGAAATGAATTTCGATGGATCTTGTACTAGGAAAACTGCTGGGGTAGGGGTGTGGGTACGTAACGTAGAAAGTGATTATGCAGAGAGCCACGCGGTCAATCTGCACTTCAAATGCACAAATAATATTGCAGAATATGAGGCTCTCATCTTGGGCTTGAATCTGTTGAAGAAGTTAGGAGCCCGTAGGATAACTGTGCTAGGAGACTCTTAGTTAGTTATCAAACAAGTGAATGGTGAATACGCAGCAAAACAACCTAGACTGAGGGCATATAGGAACGATGCCATGGATATATTGAAAACTTTCATGGAATATGAATTGGTGTTTGTTCCCAGGAGTCAAAAAATTATTGCTAACGGATTAGCTTGCCTAGCTAGTTCATATCCTAAGATTCCCCCTGACCAATAAATCATCATTCAGACCAAGTTCAGACCTGCAGTGCCAGACAACGAAAAATATTGGCAGGTCTTTGAAGGAGACAAACAGATTGAGGATTTTCTGGTGGGCAGAAATGAGTTTGAATTTTCTGATTCCGACTCAAAATCTGATGACAACTGCCCAAGTGAGGATCCCCCAGATGAACAAGCAACACCCTGTAACATAGAGATAAATACCTTGAATAAAGAAATTGGAAATCCAACCGAAAATTGCGAAAACGTAGATAATGAAGAGATAGAGGTGCTGCAGGCCAAAGATAAGAATATACCCAGAGGCCTAGCACCCCTAGAGGACCTTTTTGACTTTGATGACGTAGCAAAAATTCCACTATAGAACATGCAAAATCAGATATAGAAGAATGCAACATAGGCACTGAAGATAAGCCCAAAATGATTAAACTGGCTAAGTCAATACCTGCAGACATGAATAAAAAATACATTGACCTGTTTAAGGAATTTATCGATGTGTTTTCATGGAGCTATGAAGACTTAAAGGCCTATGACACCAACATCATACAACACAAGATACCCCTGAAGGAAAATCAGAAACCTTTTAGGCAAAAACTCCGCAGAATCAATCCAAAACAATTGCCTGCAGTTGAAAGGGAAATCAAGAAGATGTATGATGCAGGCATAATAGTCCCTGTAAGGTTTTATGATTGGGTGTCAAACTTGGTGGCTGTGAGAAAGAAAACAGGAGAGATCAGACTATGCATAGACTTCAAAAACCTCAACAGAGCCTCCCTGAAAGACAACTACCCTTTGCCTAGAATGGAACATATCCTACAGAAGGTAGTGGGCTCTAAGAGAATCTCCCTGCTTGATGGTTTTTCAGGATACAACCAAGTTCTGGTACTCCCAGAAGATCAACTCAAAACAGCTTTTACCACTCCATGGGGCACCTTCATGTATGTGAAAATGCCCTTTGGATTGATGAATGTTGGAGCTACCTTCCAGAGAGCGATGGACATAGCTTTCTCAGAGGAGATAGGACACTTCATAGTTATCTACTTGGATGACTTGACTGTCTTTTCTAAAACTGAAGAAGAACACCTGAAACATCTGAGGAAAGTCTTTGAAAAATGTAGAAGGTACAGTCTATCCTTAAATCCTAAGAAAACCGTGTTTGGGCTGCAAGAAGGTAAACTTCTTGGTCACATTATATCTGAGAAAGGGATTAAGATAGACCCACAGCGAGTTGAGGGAATACTTCAAATCTCACACCCGAGAAACATCAAAGAATTGCAGTCCTTCATAGGGAAGATCAATTTCCTTAGGATATTCATTCCAAATCTTGATGAGCACCTTAGGAAAATGACTGACATGTTGAAGAAAGGTGCAGGAATTAAGTGGACTGTTGAAGCCAAGAAATATTTTGAGTCAGTAAAGCTTGCACTCAGTCAAGCCCTGTCCTTATCAACCCAGACTTCTCAAAGGATTTCTTGATCTTTTCATTTGCCTCCCAGCATACAGTGGCTACGGTTTTACTGCAGAAAAATTCAGAAGGAAATGAACAGCCAATTGCTTTTTTCAACAAAGCCTTAAGGGATGCACCCTTGAAGTACAACATTATGGAAAAGCAGGCCTATGTCCTGGTAAAGGCCTTAAAAGACTTTAGGGTGTACATTCTACATTCTCACACCATAGCCTATGTTCCAAATATAGTGATTAAAGACATCTTGTCCCAAGACCCTGATGGGAAAAGGGGCAAGTGGATCACTACAATTTTAGAATATGACCTTCAGATAAAGCCCACCAAATTGATCAAAGGTCAAGGCCTGGCCCAATTAATGGCTGAATCTAATCTGCAGGCCCTTGACATTAACATGGTAAATGCCTTAGATGAGCAGGAAGGATTTCCCCACCCAACGGTTGAGGAGAAGTTTCAGAACTCTCCTTGGTATTCCGATATCCTTTACGTGCTCACCAATCTCATTGCTCCTCCAGAACTGTCCAAAACTAAAACAAGATTCATAAAGCTAAAAGCTAGAAATTACTGCATCCTGAATGAGAATCTATACTGGAAAAATCCAAATGGCCTATTGCTGAAATGCTTGTCTGAAACTGAAGCTGAAGGAATCAAACAAGAATTTCATGCTGGGGAGTGTGGAGGCCACCTGAGTTGGAAAGCCATTGCAAATAAAATACTCAGGGCTGGTTACTATTGGCCCACACTCTTCAATGATGTCCATAAAATGGTAACTGCCTGTCATAAATGCCAAATCTTTGAGGGCAGAAAAAAGCTTCTCCCCCTCCCTTTACAACCTATCACCGTAGAAGGTGCCTTCACGCAATGGGGCCTAGACTTTATTGGAGAAATACACCCTGCTTCCTCGGGACAACACAGATGGATCCTAATTGCTATGGATTACTTCACCAAATGGATAGAAGCCATACCCACTAGGAATGCCACTGATTCTGTCATCATTAAGTTCCTAGAAGATTACATCCCTTCTCGGTTTCGTTGTCCAAGAAAAATAATCACTGACAATGCTGCTGCTTTTGGATCCAAGAGAATGGTTGATTTCTGTCACAGGTATGGAATAGCACTTGGTCATTCAACTACCTATTACCCTCAAGGTAATGGATTAGCTGAATCATCCAACAAAAGCCTAGTGAACATCATTAAGAAGCTGCTGGAAGAGAACAGAAAGTCATGGCACAAAAAGTTGGTGCATGCTTTGTGGGCGAACAGGCTCACAACAAATAAATCCATTGGCGTGTCACCATTCCAGCTTGTCTATGGAACCGAAGCAGTTTTTCCTACCATTCTGGGAGTACCAGTAATTAAGCTTGTCCAAGAGATTCAGACAGAGGAAAACAGCATGGTGAGAAGAATTAATGAAACTATCCATCTTTAGCAAACAAGGGAGCAGGTTTATAGTAGAGCCGTCAGAGTGCAGGAAAACATAAAGAGGTAGTTTGAAAAAAGAGCCAAAGCTTCAGATTTCAAATTTTGGGACAAGGTTCTGAAATGGGATTCAAGGAGAGAGGACAGAGGTAAACATGGCAAGTTTGATAGTTTGTGGCAAGGTCCATATATTATCCAAGCCACTGTGGGTCCTAATGCATTTTTCTTATAAAAAATTAATGGTATAGAGCTGTTTGGGGGTCTTGTCAATGGCAGGATGCTCAAACACTACTTCTGCTGAATTTCAGTTTCCAGTTTCCATTTTATTATACATACCATTGCAGTGTTTTCGCTAAAAATAAAAATAAAAAAAAATAGAGAGAGGTTCAGACATGTTCAAAACATGAACCTCCGAAAGGCAAAAAGGGTGGCTCAAACATGATCAAAATCTGAGCCTAAGGGAGCAGAGTAGCTGGTCCTAATATGCTCAAAATCTGGGCCAGCAGTGAAAAGAAGAATCAGCTCTAGCATGCCCAAAACCAGAGCTGAAAGGAAGAAAAAGAAGTGACTCTAACAAGCTCAAAACTTGAGTCACGAAAAGAAGAAGGATGCTGCAAGTTTCATATTTTAGGCCTTCGCAGTTTTGTTTTCTGCAAAATTCTATCCAGGTGCAACTATTTTTATGCCTTGGATCCACAGCAAGTCAGACAGTTTAATCCTAGCTTGGCTGTTTTAAATTTCCTGTCTTAGAATGTAGGAGAAGAAACCTGTTGGACAGTTTAATCCCAACAGGTAGTAGATTAGGTAGAGAAACATATGAGGCCAACAGTGTAATATGGCCTCATGGAGAAATAAGGGTAGATTTAGAATAGGTTTGTTTTCTGCTTGAAAATAAATGATGTAAAGGGTCTGCTAGCTCAAATGCACCCTAAAAGAAGAAAAAATGCTAGGACTGTAGTTGGGTAGGTAGATTGGTTGGGAACATGTTTCTGCTGATTTGTGTATCTAACATATTGTGGTAGCTGAAAATTGAAGAAAGAAAGGGATGTGCCAAGCAGCAGGCAACAAGCCTACTCCAAAGATCATTTCTGGTTCCTTGCCTCCTTCAAGAAGAAGCCATCCCCATGTGGAGCCACTGTTAGCCCCCCTATGAAATTCTTGACAAGCAAGCTGGGGGGCTAGATTGTTTTGGAGCCTTCAAGGAATGCCTTTCCCCTGAAAACCCATCATCCTTGAAGTCTTTAAGCGTTGTGCCCAAAGTAAATTCCCTCTGCTGATTCATCTCTCAAAGAGGCCTACGTTACACCTCATATCCCTACAAATTAACCCTCTAAACCTTTGTTTGTTCCTATGTCAAAGTCCCGTGCTTCCCTTTGTTTCCACCATCGATCTCCAAGAATCCCCAAAACCCCCTTCAAAATCTGCCCATGTCCCTTGTTTAGTCTAATTCACTCCATTTCTCTCTATCGTTACCATTATAAGGCTTTAAAATGCATTTTAAAGGGTTAAAAACCTACTTAAAACCTTGTATTGGGCCCCAGCCCCCTTCGGCCATAGCCCTTGCCCTATTCCTCCATGTAACCCAGCGCTATGACCATTCGCCAAGGCAAAGGGCGCTTATCGCGTTTGTTCATCGGGCACGACCTCAGCCGCTGATCTCAGTTTATCGGACAGTGGCCGTTAAATCTCCAGCGCCCGCGTCTTCCCCCGCCCATTTCCCATGCCGGGCCATCGTCGTCCATTTTCACGAAGATCTGACAGTTCGGAACCTCTCCGCCCAGTGGACCCCGCCGCGCACTGTTCCAAACCCGCCGGTTTTCATCACATCGCTTCTGCGCAAATGGCTGTTTTCCCCAAATTCCCAGCGATTCCATACAGTTGCCGACGCGTGTCTTCTGTACGACCCCAAAACCGCCCATCCCCCACGCATTAACTTTCAACCATGGATGCCGAGCGAAATCACTGTCAGCCATCAGATCTTGAGCACCTCATCCAACGATCTTCATTCAACAAAGTTGCGCACTCAAGCACCCATGTTATGACCCGCCATCCGTCGTCCTCTGCCTTTGATCCCGCCACGATCGACGGTCTTGATTTTTTCACCCTCCGCTGACTTTTCCACCATCGCCCGTTTCTGCCACGTCATCTCCACATGCACCCTCCGTACGGTCTCCCATTCCATTGCATATATTGGTTCTTTTTCACGTTTTTTAACGTTTTCCATGTATATGTGTGCTGCAGACCGCCTCCATCCACCAGAGCGTTCCTCCATTCTTTCTGTGATTTTCTCCTCCATATCATCATCTACACGACCTTTCTCTGCCTCCACCTCATCTGCCACCCCATTCATGATTTCCTTAACTTTTTTATGTGTTTTGCAAGGTTATTAAGAGGCAATGGCCGCCATGATGCACATCTCTACTCCAAGGATAGAGATATCAAGGAAGATCATTTATAGGGGAAGAATTGATGAAAAATGACCCAAGAAGGTGAGGACAGGACGTTCATTTAAAGGAACTGGGTTTAAACTCTGTGGAAAACCTACCGGCGCCATTAAATCTCGAAATGTACGGACAGAGGCAGAGATGAAGCAGCAGAATGCTTTAGTGTAAAGAAAAGAGATTAAGGCACGCCAAAGGGAACCTTGAGCCTTAAATCTATAGTTTAAAAAGGAAAAGCACCAGTTGAAGACCCCGAGGATCGATCAAGCAGTCCTGAGTGTAGGTAAAAGGTAATATCAGGGTTTATTCATCAGCAAAATGTTTTTCTTCATCAAGTACAGGGCACCCATACAGCTTTTATTATGCACAATGTCCCTGAAGGAATTTCCACCCTGACAACAGTTCAAAACCACCAGAGCATTTATATGGCAGAATTCTCAGTAGTTTATTTTATTTTTTGTCAAATCACCAGGAGTACCACAGCCGGAACACGTCAGAGTCATATCCAAGAGAAGATCACTCTTTCATCAAGGGGTGACAGAGATTAAATGCTCAGCGTTCAAACAGAAGGGGCTTAGGCCCTCCTTCCTTTCAAGAGTCTAGTACAACATTTAGTTTTTCATCTACCCCTTCTGCTCCTTTTCATCTATAAAAACTTAGAGAGAAATACTGTAAAGGTTGCTGATGAGATATCAAAGAAATGCAAGCATTTTCCTCTTGAGACAAGTTATCTGTGTAATATTGTAAGATAGGCTGTGATTTGATGTATTCAAACTGAATGTTCAAGCTGTGGCCAATGATGTACCTGATTGGTGTTGTTTTTAATATGACAAGCACATTTCTTTGGATCTTGATCTAAAGCAGCTGGTGATGTTTTCCTATCCCTGTGTTTGTTTTCATTTCATTCCATTTCTACTAGCTCGCATCAAAAGTTTGGCATAAGATTTACCCTCGATAGGTACCTTATGTTGTTGCTCTCCCAGCCTTTTATGTTTTCTGCTTATATGTCTATCTGAATATTGGTTTCAATTGATTTAACCGGTGTAGTGGATGTTATTTCCTTCTCTCTGATGTATGAATTAACGAAATATATGTTTAGATGTTCTTGTTAGGATCTAGTTGGATGTGTTGAGAACATTGGGAGGTCTAGAACCCTGTATCTGCCTCACTAGGATCCTTCCATCTCAATTAAGCCTTTCCAAGATCCCTTGTATTGCCTCTGATTCTGTCCAAGAAGTTCGGGAGTTAAATGACCTCTCGACATGATCTATGTACATCATTGGATGGTTCTTCTCCTTTCATTTTCAGTCCTTAATGTCCCATTCCGAATATTATCTTTAAGATCCAAATGCTCTCGATGACTAGCCCAATCAAAAGCTTGCACATTAACACAAGTAAATCCTCCTTGACTCCATTGCCCAATGGTCTTGATGTTCTCTGAGTTATCTACCTTTGCCTAAATTTCCTCTTTGCTCATCCTTGTATTATATTGGACCCTTCTTTCCTGATTCCCAACAACTAAACACAAACAATCAAACAAACCACCCTGAGCCTATAACTAGCCTAACATCTTAAATTTTAAGCCTCAAAGACGTATATACTTTGAAAATCATAGAGAGATCCCTCTCTGGACCTAAGAGGGATAGATCCTAAGGTCTGAAAGTGGTTCTATGTTGTCCTACCTTTTTGCCTTGTCAACTCCGGCCAAACATGGGAACCTCAACAATATACATGAAAAACATGATTACAATAACGCTTTTTCATGTATTTCTATTTTTTCATGTAGAACGGTCCATCAAAAGTATGAAACATGGGTACTCCTTGGATGAGGAATTAAATTTTGCATCCAACGAGTACTCTCGCTCGAATTTTGAGTAACAATTTAGAGAGATGAGTTGAAAATACGAGTTGAAAAAGTAATTTTATTATTTTATTATTGTTAGATTTAAGGCTTTTGAGATCCATATCGGATTAATCACATCATAATGATTTAGTCGACATTTCGAACAATTGAATCATTAGATGGTTGACATCATCATCTTGAATCCTAATAGCTTTTATAAATTTGAAAATATAAGTTGAAAAAATAGTTTTATTATTTTATTATTTTTTTACTCCAAAATGGGTAGAATCACCTCCATAAGTGACATCATCATCTTGAATTTTATTAGTTCTGTAAAGTTATTTTGGTTGTACATTTTTTAGGAGACCCATTTTATAAATTTCAAAATTTCCCTAATGGTAACTTTCATTGAAACTTGTTTGAATTATCTTCGCTTGTCTTCATTTTGAGAAGATGGAGTTGCTTTAGAAAGTGGCTGAGATGTTTGAGCATTATGACAACATTTCACAAAGTGTCCATACTAATGGCAATAATTGCATTTGAAAGGAACTTGCTCATAATCTAGGGTTTGAAGATGGCTCCAAACCTCCAAGTCAAGCTAAATCACCTTAGAGAGTCTTTTTGCAAAATCCATTTTTACAAAAATTCAACTAAACCCTAGTTTTTGTGAGACTATAACCTTGTACAATTAATCATTGCCAACATATTATTAATAAAATAGAAAGGATATAATGACAAATACACAAATTTACACAAAGATTATTTTGAAAACCCTATTTTGGGAAAACCAACAAGTTTCTTTTTTTTTGGTTTTTTAAATATATTTTTCATTATATTTTTTGAACAATGTTAAAATAAAATATGCATCCCATGGGGTACATGAACCACCAATTTTACTATAGTTCCATAACCAAAACTACAAAACCATGGGCAAAACCACCATGAGCCACAAAACTGTTTTTAACAAAATTGTTGGCTCTCTTTATTTGATAATTACTTGCGAAGCTAGTTGTCTTATTTTTTATTTTAGTTCTCTTTCATCAACCAATTACCAACAAAGTAAATATAAGAGACAACTCCACTCTAGGGAAAAACCCCACTTCTTGAACCCAAACAATCTCCTTCATATTGAATTTAGATAAAAAATGAGACAACTTCAAGACCCAATGACCAAACCTACTAGGTCAACTCTCCAAAGGAAGTCCTCTTAAGTCAACAAAGGGATGCTACCTCCTTACTGTATAAATCATACCTCTTGAAATACCACTATAATTCTGGATCACTGCAACTATATTGTGATTATTATTATACCTCTGCAACTTTCAAACCTTTTGCAATATCAATGCCATTGTACCTCCAACTTTTTCAGACCTCTATTTCACTATAATTTTTGGATTACTGAGACACTTCTACAACTTCGAATCACTGTGATGACTAGCTCTCGAACCTCTATAATACTGCTATTCCTTTGGATCTGGGAAGACTTATTTATGATTCGGTTAGGAGCATACTTTGTATATTTCGTTCATACCTTCTATTTTGTTCTATCTTCTTGTTATCTTTTTCTTCGAGCTTTAGATTGCTTAGAATTGACTCGAGTTTCTTCTTATATATATCCCTTTTCAAACTAGTTTAAGACGCTGACTTGAACTCATAAGCCGACACGTTGTGCTTTCATAGGTTGGTTTGTTGTGCATCCATAGGTCTTCCTTTGATTAACTTGTAGCTAGAGGTTGACTATGATTTATTTTGACTCATAACAAAATCCTAGAGGCATGCAATGGATGCCTTGACCCAAGCATGAAACCCAAACTTTATAAAAAAAAAAGTAATTTTATTTCTTCTTTACATCATAATGAATACAAAGACATTTATGAAGACCAAACCTAGTTACTCTTACTTTTCCAACACCTAGAACCCCCCTTTGTTCGTGGTGCATATAATTCGTGCAGAGAATATAACACATATCCAACTCAGACAACCCCTTATTCAATATTCACCACTCTATGGTTTGTTGCAAACATCCAACATAGAAATTTGTTTCAGTAAATAATCGATCACAATGATGTGTTTACATACACACAATTGTGAGTTCAAAATTTAATTAAATTCTTGGTGCGCTTGCTCAACTTAGTGCCCTCTGTTGTGTTCCTCTTTTCATCGAGATGGATTAGGGTTAGAGAGGGCCCTTGTCCCTCCCATCACTGCCCACTTATAGACATAGAAACATTCAATGCCCTTGTTGGAGGGCCATGTTTTCAGATGGCCAAATCCTCCAAATTTGTGAAGAAGATCGACGACATTCCAAAGGTGGAGGTTCATGTCGTTGAATTGAGATTGATGGCCTTGAAGCTTGAAAATTGGGGGATTGTTGGTTAGTTTATGGGCTTTTGGTCCTCTCTGAGATCCCCGGGGGCATGGATTGATAAGAATTGAATACCCAAGATTACAAATAAGGTTTTACAATCATTTTGAAGATGAGTTTTACACCTTGTTCGAAGACAAAGCCCCTACTTCATGTGGGCCCAAGGTTATATCTGGATTGCTGGAGTCCATGTTTTTAATCATGAATGTGATGTTTCGACTGGTCTTGATATGAGTCAATCTTCTCTTCTTCCCACTGTCTTGTTGTAATGAGGAAGTTTTCAGTAGTATAGGAAATTCCCTTGGTAAATACATCGACTGCGCTGAGCCACGGGAAGAATTTCAAGCTTGCACCAATATTTGTGTGGAGGTGGATAAATTTGATTACGATAAACTTCCATTTAAATGCAAGTTCTGCCATGAATATGGCCATTATGCACATAATTGCAAGAAGGCAGAAGAGAAGCTAAAGAAACTTGATGATGGAGAATAGTGACAAAAAAAAAAGGAGAAGAGGCCCTGTAAGGATGAACAACCAAGCTCCTCCTCAAGCGACCACATGGTAAAAAGGGAAAGGGCCCATGTGCTCGCTGTTGAATTCAGATTGATGGCCTTGAAGCTTGCAAATTGGGGGATTATTGGTTAGTTTATGGGCTTTTGGTCCTCTCTAAGATCCTCGGGGGAATAGATTGATAAGAATTGAATACCCAAGATTACAAATAAGGTTTTACAATCATTTTTCAGACAAGAGTTTTACACCTCCTTGTTCGAAGACAAAGACCCTACTTCATGGCGGCCCAAGGGTTATATCTGGACTGCTGGAGTCCATGTTTTTAATCATGAATGTGATGTTTCGACTAGTCTTGATATGAGTCAATCTTCTCTTCTTCCCACTATCTTGTTGTAATGAGGAAGTTTTCAGTAGTATAGGAAATTCCCTTGGTAAATACATGGACTGAGCTGAGCCACGGGAAGAATTGCAAGCTTGCACCAGTATTTGTGTGGAGGTGGACCTAGACAAGGGTTTAGCAGGACCAAAAAATCTAAACCTAGATAATCGATCTCACATACATAAATTTGATTACGATCAACTTCCATTTAAATGCAAGTTCTGCCATGAATATGGTCATTATGCACATATTGCAAGAAGGCAGAAGAGAATCTAAATAAACTTGATGATGGAGAATAGTGACAACAAAAAAAGGAGAAGAGGCTCTGTAAGGATGAACAACCAAGCTCCTCCTCAAGCGACCACATGGTAAAAAGGGAAAGGGCCCATGTCTCCAAAAAAAGAAGGGCCAACGCCTAGAGAGAGGATCTCCATTAGTAATAACAATAGATTCCCATATCCAAACAATAACTTCGATATCTTGAATCAGTTATCGGAAGAAGGGGGAATTCCAACTCTTGCAATGATAACGTAGAAGGCCCCAAATCCCGCTAAGCCCTCTTCTCCTGTAGCACTAGAAGGGATGTATCCTTAGAGGAGGCCCTTATGGGGACTCACGGGGAAGGTTTAGATTCAGAAGAAGAATAATTCCACTCCCTAGGGCCCTCAAAGCCCAGGCTAGAGGGTTACCAACAAGCTTTATAGATGAAAATTTAGACGTAGACAAGGAAAATGAAATAGATTGTTTGCAAAGAAAATAGGGAGGAAGATAGATCAACAACTCCTGAATGAAAAAACTGAAAAACATAAGGAAATGGGGACCTAGATGATAATTGATCCATCCAAAATGGTCACTATAAATGTCAAGAAAATTGGTTATGAACTCCGTTTTGGAGGCAACAAATCACACCGTAAATAATGAAAGTCCTCTACTTGAATTGGAGGGGGTTAGGCTTCCACAAATGGATGTCGTATTAAAATTTCTACTTAACCCAAACCTTGATTTCAACCCTCAATTAATTACTTAACATAGATTAATGCAAGTAAACTAGAAAGCATTCAAATTTGATATTTATGAGCAAAAATACATTGGGTTAACAAATCTGAAAATGCATAGCGGAAATGAACAATAGACACCTTTATCATACATATTTCACACATTAGATTTTTGGGCAAAGCCATTGGAAAACATCCCAAGGGGAAAACCAATCAAGAGGGAGAATTTACAACAACAAGAAAAACCAACACTAAGTGCATTGTACTTTCCTCATCTTTTGTGTGTATGGACTGTACAACTTTATACCTTACTATTCCAACACCTTGAAAAATGTACCTAGAATTGTTGTATAGTACTATTTGTCCTTCAAAATTGTTGCACAACCTACGAACAACTTGTAGTATAGTCTGCCATTAATGTTGTCTTCTCCTTGAATGCATACCCCTTTCTTGCCTTGGGAAATATGTCCTTCCTCTTGTTGCTCCTCTTCTCCTTAAACTCTCAAATATCTCTTTCTCTCAAAATGTGCCTATTCACCCTCTAAAATATCTTTTTATGTCTCATTAAAACAAGTGTAACTAACCCTAAGATATTCAATGATCAAGATTAGATCTTGCCCTCCCAAGATCAACTATTGTGATTTAATCAATCGTTGAGATGACTTAAATCACTTAAGTCACTCAAATTTATAAAATCACTTTATAAATTTATTAATATAAAAATAAATTTTAATATCACTTTATAAAATCATTAATATAAAAAACACTTTATAAAGTCGCCATTTTGAAAGTGTTGCTCGTACACCTCCACATTCTAGGCACCACCAATGTGGAAGTACCTATCCAAACTACCCCAAAAATCTAACATGTCCAAAGTTAAATCTCTAATAAAAAAGGAAATGTCGACCATCCTACTCCTCTAGGAGATGATTTTGGGTCATGGGTGAATGAGAGTAACTCCAAAGTTATCAAAATTATGTTTTCAATAAATAAAACATGTACCCAATTTAAGGTATTATCAACAAAACTCGTAAAATACATGAAAGTATACACAAAACACATATACATATGAATGCTCATAACCCCCAAAACTAGGGATTATAGTAAACTGCCTATTTTTATGTTAAATACAATACTTAAATATGTGGCACATCAGAATGCACAATAATTGCAAACAATTAAGCACAAAACCCTTAAATCTAGGGTTTTAAATACATTTTCATAAATAAACACAAAATTTACCAACATACTTATTTGAATGTTGATACTGTCTGGCTTCGAGCTCTCCATGTTCCACCTTGCCATAGTTCATGGATTTCAACCACGAATCACCCCCAAGCCGAAGCTGCAACTCCAAAGGCAACAATAAACCAATAATAATTGTACTTTCATGACCAATGTGCTAACCCAATAGTCATGTTGTTCTAAGGCTCCAAGCACCCTCCATGATAAGTTCTAAAGTGCCAACCCAAAAACCATGTCCCACACACCCTTCGAGTCACAAATTGATACATCTCCAACCAAGGTTCCAACCCAACAGTCATGCTACTCTAGGACTCCAAACACCCTCCAGGCTAACTGCCAAGGTGCCAACCAAATAATCATGCCATTCTAGGGCTTGAGGCGCCCTTTAGGCCACAAACTGAAATAGCTCCCAGTTAGTCCAGAACCCAAGCTCAGGGTTCACCAGATGGTTGCTTAGGACCAAATTCCAAAACCATCATCCTCCTCAGAGTGATGATCCTCAGAATGGCAGTCACCCTAGTGATCATCAACGAATGAATAGTCATAATGATGCCTTAGGCAAAGATATGTAGCTCATAGTTGCATGGCCTTTTTTAGCCAAGTGGCACACCCTGAAGCCACATGGGCAAGCCACATGGGCCCTAGGTGTCTTCATCACTGACACACGTCATCCCACACCGTTTCCCTTTTCACCATGGAGTTTTATACCCTCGTACTCTTACTGTGGAGTGGGATCCACAACCAATATTTTTATTATTATTAAAATATTCACAAATTATGTTGTATTTAATATTATGGTCCTTTGACTACTTAATCAAAACTGACACATATGCTTGGGCATTGTGGCCCCAAAGTACATAATATATTTATATGGAACATATGATAACATGGCTCACCAGCGTATATCATTGTACATACAATTACAACATCATAGGAAATCACATAATTACATAATAAGTGAGTAGGTGTATTACATTCCTTCCCCCCTTATTTTATGCATTGTACTTTGTGCATCTTACAATCATAATCTAAATATGTTGCTGCAAGTTGACTTGAGTTCACTATCTGCAGTTGCATGGCTTCATCATGGGGTATCCTCCATGCTTCTAGTTCCATCTACACATCAATAGGATTTGGAGGTTTTTGCCCCACGCTGACAAGTGTGCCATCTCAACAACATCATCTTCACACCTAAAGGACATAAAAAACTAACATTAATATTGGAGCATAAAACTTGTACGCTCAGGCTTTAATAATTCTCAAATTCTTAATAAGATATTTAAATAGATATATATTTATTGATATGAATTGAATTGTTGATTACAACGCTGAGACGGTGCTCCTTTAATAGGATTTGATTGGCCACGCCCAATTAGAGAGACATGTCCTTTGGGGACTAATGCCCCTTCATTTTTACTAAATAATTGCTTAATGAACTAATTACACTAATAATTAAATTAATTACAGAATAATTTAATATTTTTAATGGTTATGAACTTAAATTCATAACATTTCCTTTCCCTTAAGATGCTTTGTCCTCAAAGCATAGGTAGATTTGGGTGTTGATGAAGAAAACATTCTGACTCCCAAGATGAGTCTTCCTCTGGTAGCTTTTTCCATTTGATGAGGTATTCTTTTATTGTCTTGGATCGTAAAACCTTTTCTTGGGTAGCAAGTATGCCTTCAGGTTCTAGGATGATCCTTCCTTCTTCATCGGTCTCTGATATTTCTGTTTGTGCTATTTGGTTTTTCCTTAGTACCTTCTTGAGATTTGATACATGAAAGGTATTATGGATTCAACACTTATCTGGTAGCTTTAATGCATAAGCTACACTACTTATATTTCTAATTATTTGATACGGTCCATAATATTTTGGTGATAGTTTATTTATTCCCTGTTGTTTTAACGACAATTTCTTATAAGGTTGGAGCGTGACAAAGATCCAGTCTCTTTCTTCGAATTCTCTTCAGTGCGATGTCAACCAGATTGTTGTTTCATTCTTTCACGCGCCACTGTTAAATTATATTTTAGCAAGTTAATGATTCTTTGGTTTTCTTCCAAGTGGTTTTTTACGGCTCGAACCTTAGAATCGAGTAGTGCAAAGCCCTTCCATCTAGGTGGTTCGTAACCATAAAGAACTTGGAAGGGCGTCATTTTTGCTAATGTATGGTAGGTGGTATTATACCACCATTCTGCTAGGTGTAGTCGTTGGGTCCATTTATTTTTCTTGTTAGTGACGAAGCAATGGAGATATGTTTCTAAGTATTTACTTACAACTTCAGTTTTCCCATCTGTTTGGGGGAGATAGGCTGTACTCATGTTGAGGGATATTCCTACCCGGTGGCATAATTCCTTCTAGAAATCGCCTTTGAACCTTGTGTCTCTATCACTGACTATGATCTTGGGAAAACCATGAAGTTTGTTTATGTTTTTAAAAAACGTCTCCACAATTTTCTTAGTTGTGTCAGTTTTCTTGATAGCCATAAAATGGACATACTTTGTGAGTTTTTCGACTACGACAAATATCTTATCCTTACTGTCAGATACAGGTAATCCTTCTATAAAATCCATTGAAATTTATTCCCATTTCTGATCTGATATATGTAGGGGGTGTAACAAACCTGGATTTGGAATGTTTTCCTTTTATTTCTTTGAAAAATATCACATTCAACAACATATTTCTGATTTTCCTTGCTCATGCCCTTCCAATAGAATGATTGTCGAATGTTGTAGTAAGTCTTGCAGAATCCAACATGTCTGGATACAGGCGAATTGTGCTATTCCTTTAGGATTTTCAACTTAAATTTGGATGCTGGTGTTAGGTAAATTCTATTCTTATACCATAAGATGTCATTATTCCATTCAAAATTGACAGATTGACTAATATTCTTAATCATAGAGTCACAATATTCATCCTTGGCATATTCGGTTCGTATTTCATCCAACCATTTTGGAACAACAATCATGGCGACACATGTGGTGTTGTCATCATCTTTACGTGAAGTGCATCCGCGACGACATTTTCCTTCCCTTTTTTGTGTAATATCTCTAAATCGAAGGCTGCCAACTTCTCCATCCACTTCTGTTGCTCTGTTGATAATGTATTTTGTTGAAGTAAGAATTGAAGATTGTTGTGGTTTGTTCGGATTGAGAATTTACTTCCAAGCAAGTATTTGCGCCACTTTGTTAATGCATGTATGATGATGAGCATTTATTTTTGGTATGTTGATTTTAAACCTTCTTGTTTATTAAGTTTCCGACTTTCGAATGCTATAAGGCAGTTATCTTGCATTAATACTGCTCCAATTCCAAATCACGAAGCATCACATTCAACTACAAACGGTTTGGATAAGTCAGGAGTTGCCAGTACCAGTGTGGTTGACATCACTTCCTTTATTTTCTCGAAACACTTGTTTGCTTGATTGTCCCACTGAAAATCATTCTTCTTTAATAAATTGGTCAGGGGGGCTGTCAAATGCGCATAGTTTTTAATAAACCGTTTGTGATACCCGATTAGACCTAGAAACCCTCTAGGTTTAGATACGTTCTTGGGTCTGGGCCATTCTCCAATTTATTTAATTTTTTTGGGCTCTACTTTGAATCCTTCTCTAGATATAACGTGTCCAAGGTATTCGACTTATTTCTGCCCAAAGGTGCATTTTGACAACTTGGCATAAAATTGATTCTTTTCTAAAATAGATAGCAGTGCCTCCAAATGTTTGCGATGTTCCTTCCATGTCTTACTATAAATGAGGATATCGTTAAAGAAGACTAATACAAACTTCCGCAAGTATGGCTGGAAGAGATCATTCATGGTAGCTTGGAAGGTGGCTGGTTCCTTCGTTAGTCCAAATGGAATAACTTTGAATTCATAAATCTGTTCGTGGGTCTGAAAGGCTATTTTATTGACATATTCTAATCTTACCCGTATTTTATAGTATCCCGATCTTAAATCTAAATTTGAAAAATATTCTGCACCATGTAGCTCATCCAACATCTCATCAATGAATGTGATCATAAACTTATGTTTAACAATGATCTTATTCAATCCTCTGTAGTCTATACACAGTCGGAAGGATCCATCTTTCTTCCTAACTAGTACCACGGGTGCAATGTATGGGATTCTACTCTTTGTAATGATCCCATGTTCCAACAAGTCTTGTATCAATTGTTTTATCTCTGTTTTGTGATGATGTGGGTAACGATATGGTTTAGCATTTACTGGTGTGGAGTATGGTTTAACTTCGATTATGTGTTCAATCTTCCTTTTAGGGGGTAACTCCATCGGTAGGTCTTGGAAAAATGTCTCGTATTTCTGGATCAAGGATGAAATTTCTGTTGATTGTGGGTTCCCTTCCATCGATAGTAGCTCCAATTTTTGACATTGTGAAAAAAATGCTGGAGCTCCTTTGCGAATGAGTTTTTTCATTTGTTGAGCAGCGATAACTTGCGTAGGAGGGGCATGGAACCCAAACAACTTGTATTTTATTCCATCCATTTTAAACTTAATGAATTTCTTTATATGATTTGCTGAATACGTACCTAGTGTTCGCAACCATTGTACCCTTTTTTGGTTTTTAAACTCATGTGGTGATCATTTTTTAAAAAACTTCCCGGATTATCCACATTGCTAGAAAACGAGTGTCATCTACTCCTACTAGGGGAACTGTATAGAAACTATATTCCACCTCATATTTGTACCCCTAAAATGACATCTACTCCTACTAGGGGAACTGTATAGAAACTATATTCCACCTCATATTTGCTTAGTTGCAACTTGACCTTGTGGCACTTGCCTACTCCATATATTTTTCCCATATGCTACCATTAATTTTAAGTCTGCTAGAGGATAAGCATTTTTTTTTAGTCTTTTTACAATATTAACATCCACGAATTTGTGTGTACTCCCTGAGTCTACTAGGACTATAACATTCTACTTCTTGATGTAGCCCTTAAGTTTTAATGTCTATAGCTGAGCTATCCCTTTGATGGATGCAAGCGATATTCGTGGCATATATTCTTCTAGTTCTAGATCAGGTTTCTCATTTCTTCATTGCTCTCTTTATCAATGCTATCTTCTGGTGATTCTTCATCTTGTTCTACTTCACAGTTGTAAATTTTTTGGGTTGTACATTTGTGTCCTGCGAAATACTTGTCTCCACACTTCCAACATTTTCCATATTTTTCCTTTCAACATTAGATGGTTGTTTTCCTTTGCTGTGCATTGGTGGGGGAACATATTTTCTTGTGTTCTCTACGGATGGTCTACTTGACTTCCCCTTGGCGTAATTGATTGCCTTTTCATTATTGGCATATGTCACTCTATGGAGTTTATATTTTCGTTCGATAATTATGGTTGCATGTATGGCCTCTTCAATGGTGTTGGGTTTATATAGTTTTAATTCTTCCCAGATGTAGTCCTTGAGGCCACAATGATACATTTTTAATAATTCTTCGTCTGAAAACCCTCTTTTCCTTACAGCTAATACTTCCCATTCGTGAGTGTATTCACTCACCGATCCTTTCTGTTTGAGGTGAACGAACCTTTCATATACATCATCCTCTTCTTTGCCATAAAACCTTTTCAACATAACATTCTTAAAATTTTCCCAGTTGAATGAAAGGCCACCACATAAACCAGTCATTTGCTTCTCCTTCTAGGTAGTTGGATTTTGTTATGACTTTTTCCTGCGAACCTAATGGTGGGTTTGCTAGAAAAATGGCGTCCATTTTGTTTACCCAAACGATGGAACCCTTATGGTCCTTACCACCATATTTAGGTAGTTCATTTTTAATTTTAAAGAGGTTCCTTTCTGGAGACCTAGTATAGTATTGAGTACCTTCAAAGTGCCCTTGTGGTATTCGTGTCTGTAGATTTCTTAGGAAGTCGTGATCTGGAGAATTTTCATCTTCTGGGGTCTTAGGGCTTTGCGTCGCTGACGGTGGATTATTTTCCCCAAAATTATTGCTCATCATTGCCTTCAATTAAATGATATATTTGGCCATTTTGTCTTGATTATTTATTGACTTTTCGACATTATTGGTGCAGTTATTAATATTATTGAGCTCTTCTCAGTTTTTTTTATTTTTATTTTTTATTTTTTATATCATCGTTGTTATTGGAGTTCGTCATTTTATTCCTTTTTTATTAGAGGACCCAATTATATATATATATATATATATATATATATATATATATATATATATATATATATATATAATGATAATAATAATAATAATTTTAAAAAAAATTATATTGTTATAAATTATATAAACTATATAATAAAAATATATATATATATATATATATAATATATATAATTTTAAATTATATAAAGTATAACTATGTATATTATATAAATTTTAACTAATCATATTTATATTATCCACTGCGACCAAAAAATATTATCTACTGAGATCAACAACGTCGTCCCCTCGTAAACAATGTTGCGATGTATCAGATTAATTAATTGTTATTGTATATAATTCTAAATGATATTGATGTGACTTTGTTAACCGTTGTGGCCGGCGTCGACAACTTGACCTCACGACTTGAATGTAGATAGTCTATGGTGATTTGAGGCACAACAGAAGTGGACAACGAGGTGGACCGGATAGTCGACGATGATTCACGACACATCGGAAGTCGACAGTGAGGTGGACCGGATCGTGGAGGGGATAGTGAATGTGTCAGCGACCGTTGACCAGGGCCAAGACTTATTGGCGTCTTTTCAATTATTTTCCTTAGCGGCTTGTCACGGTGATCTGTGGCATAGTGTAATTGGAACAACAACAACGTGAATAGCGAGGTGGACAGGGTCGTGGAAGGGAAAATACGAATTTTGTGGCAGGTGGTATGAGGGTGATAACAATGGGGTATGACGAGGGAATATGGGAGGCCCACAGGGCCTGGAGGCCAGCAGTGTGTCGTGGAGGTGTTGCTAGGTGAGAATCGCGGCTCTGATACCACTGGAGCATAAAACTTGTATGCTCAGGCTTTAATAATTCTCAAATGCTCGATAAGAGATTTAAATAGATATATATTTATTGATATGAATTGAATTGATGATTACAAGGCTGAGGCGATGCTCCTTTAATAGGAGTTGATTGGCCACACCTAATCAGAGAGACATGTCCTTTGGGGACTAATGTCTCTTTATTTTTACTAAATAATTGCTTAAATAACTAATTAAATTTATAATTAAATTAATTACATAATACTTTAATATTTTTAATGGTCATGAACTTAAATTCATAAAAAATATCCACAATAATTCATTCTCACATACATAAGTATATATACGAACATGTGCATATAAATATATTCTCGTTTTTTTAGCAAGGGAAATCACAATCAAGTGTACACAATCATAAATGAAAACAACCTACGAAGAATGAAATTTCATATAATGCAAAAATCCAAAGTCAAAGTTAGCTTCAAATGCCTCAATCACTAGTACTAGCCTTGCTTACAATTTTTGTAGACAAACATATATCTTAAGATGATACTATTCCTTCTTGCTACTCTGTTTAGATTGATATAATAGTCAACCTTGTCAAAGTTGCACCAAATCTGTTACCAGTTGTTATAGCTTGTCATGTCACCTATTATTCCTATTATTCACGCCTGTTATGACTTTTCATAACCTCATTAGTCCAGGCATAATACTTAGTATGACCCTGTAACATTTGGGTTGTATACTTGGAAATACTTTTCAGAAGACCTATCACAACCTATAGGCCCTACCTACCATAAAAATTATTAGAAAACCCACCATAAGCATGTTATAAGCTTGTTGTAGACCTGTTGCAACATGTTATCATTTTGTGAAAAAATGGTCACAAAACCTGTTATAAAACCTATTACCACCTGTTACTAATCCTCCTATTGTAACACGTAATGATCTTGTCACTTGTGACAAGTCTGTTACAACTGGTAAAGAACCTATCACCTTCCTGTGACCAATTTACCTGCGATATCCTATAATATTCGTGTCATTTACCTATGACCATTTTGGTACAACTTGTCATTAACTTGTTGCCTATCTGTGTCAAGTTGATCATAAATTGCTGATACCTAGCACAAAACTATTACAACTTGTCACTAGATCTGTTTTGTAGCTATGTGTGCTATTTTTTTGGGTTCCTTTTGTCATTCTGGTATAACGTCTATTACTGCCATTTTCAAGAAAAAAATATGAAATCCTTGTATGCTAATTATGGATTGAAACTTGATAGCTTTGTAGCCCATTCAAATGCCATTGTACATATATATATTGACATAACGCTATTACAAGCTTGCTAGATATATGATAAGGGTAGGTTTGAATTCTGCAAAATATAGAAAAATATATGATATCCCCTTATTCTCCTGTAAATAAACCTTTATTCAACCCGCATAAAGTTTCTACATTCAATCCATTGCATCCTTACTCACTGTTATTCTTGTATACAATCCTTGTTACAAAATTGTTGTATCTTGTCACTGTTAGCACAGTTCTTTGCTAAGTCATGAATCCATTTAATTTTTTTTTTTTTAGGATTAGACTTTGAAAATTTCAAAAAAAAAAAAATGGTCGCTATCGAAATTTCTGGTAGTGCTTGTTTTAGCCTTTTCAGACAGTGTGTTATATTCCTGTTTTGTCTGTTTTTCTTTTATTTTTATACTACCAGAAATTCCAGTAACTTCCCTTGTTTTTTAAAATAAAAATAAAAAGCACATCCGCTTTGTATCAAACCACGTGTTATGGTGTAAATATGTTTCAAATCTTTTTTTAAATGATTTATATCATGTGATAGGAGTGGTATGCGGTAAATTATGTTTAAGTAATGGTATACATGTAGTGTCTAGGTATCAACCCGCAGTAATAAACCTAGCCGTTAATCTCGTACTATCTGTCAACCGAGTCAGTTTAATCTCATGTCAAGGTACGTGTTTTTTGAATGGAGAAGATCGTGGATCATCAGAGTTAATGAAATGGCCGTTTGGTTGGTTGCACATCAATGCTGCCGGAAATTTAGGCCAATAATAAGCAAGACAGTGGAGGTGACTGTCAGTCATAGATCCACTTGCTTCAAGCCACTTGTAGCATGCTATCCGAAGTTACACAACCAACTGAAGATTATGATGGCTATGACATGGTGCACACTACGATTAAGGATATTTTCCATCATGAAAATATATTGCATGGGTTGATGAACCATTATTGTTGTTTTAAATCACCGAGAAAGAAGGAGAAGTATCAATTGTCGGCCTAGCTGTTGGAGAATGAGTTTTTTAGAGTTGCAGTTTGAGGAGGAGTCTAGATTTCAGAAAGGATTTTAGAGGAAGACACAAGAAAAACTTGTTAGGTGAACCTCTTCTAGCTCTGACACCTATTAGTTTTCAGAGACAGAGCTATTTATTTTTGATGATGACTAAAAGAGGAGAGAAGATAAAATTAATTGAACCATAGGGTGCTGATATAGTGGATGCAAATTCAAAGGTGAGAAAATTGTTTGTCCAAGCAGGGTGGTATTCTTTGTGCACCAGACTAGGAAGCTCTCACTTAGGAGTAGCTCAAGAGATTTCAAACTCATTCAATGGACAAGAAACCAAAATCTATGGTCTTACATTTCAGGTTTCAACAGATTCAATTGCTAAGGCATTCAACCTTCCATGAGAAGGAGAGAGGTGGTTTAAAGGTCAGGTTGTCACTGGATTAGACCTCAATAGTTTTAAGGATGCAAAAAGAGATCCCAACTGGCCCAAAGGAATTCCAAGCAACTACCTCAAAAATGAATGGGTAGAAGCTGCTAAAATCATCAAGATTTACCTCACCTATGAAAGGAGGTATACATTAGTATTTATTTATCATATGATTTCTTTTTCACGTTGCAAGTATGACGACCCGCAATTTTCCATACTTTTTGTTGAAGGGTCTGACAAAGATGTCAGAAAGGATCCAAACTCAGACTGCTACTTCAGAATACAACTTCTATCATTAAGCTCTCATCAAGGTGTTAGTTGAAGAAGAGTTAAGGAAAATAAATCAAACCTGGGACCATTTCTTGTTTTACAAGGCAGGCCAACCTGCACCTACACCTCCATCCTCACAACAACATCCTCATCTTACAAAAAGAACCAAGATGAAGGCTAAAAAGGAGAACATCCATAAGGCCAAGAGTAGGAAAGAAAAGGTTTCTTTAGTCAAGGTTGAGAGAAAGTTGGAGAAAGGAGAGAGCTCCTTAGTCGATAAACCTAAGTCTATGAAAATGGTGCCCCCTATTCCTCCTTTTCCTAATTTCTACACCAGATCTCGAAGAGGAAGGTTCATAACTGTAGAGAAATCTAAAGCACAGATGCTACCGTAAATTCCGGAAGGAGATATTTAGCAGAAAATGTAGAAAGATTATCAACCCACAAAATCTGATGAAGAACTCCTCAAAGATGCTGAGTATGAGATTAGTAGCAAGAAGAAGAAAGAAGAAACAAAACCTGTTGCTGGTACTAGAAAAAGACATACCAGAGACAACAAAAAGTTTAGGCCTATGTCCAATGCTCTGCATAATCCAAGTTTAATGACAGAGGTCATTGATATAGAAGGAATATCTGAAAGGTTAAAGCCAAATAAATCCAAGAAGAAAGATAAAAACAAAACCCCTTCAGAGCAGCACTAAGAACCCTCAAAAAGAAGAAAGATCCAAAAGGTTTCTAAGGAGGAGAAGGCCACTCTTAAAGAAGCAGCCGTAAGAAAAACTAGATCCAAATCAGCTGCTGAAAACAAGATAGACTTGGACAAGCTTGCTGATGCTATAGCCCACATAGAAGGAAGGTAAAAAGGTTTTTTGATACAAACACCTTTTTGCTTATCAATTGCAATTTTGAACAACAACTCAGATGTCAAAGAATATAAGTTTGCACAGGGTTTTCATCATTTTCTGTGCATTTTTTGAAAAAGAAACAAAGCGCTACCAAAAATTCCAGTAGCATTCCATTTTTTGCGCAGTTACAGGTTTTTATTGGAATTTCTGGTAGTGCCTGTTTAAACTGAATTTTGACACTTGTTAGCAAAATTTTCGAGCCAGTTTAGAAAGGATAAAGACTCATAACCAAATGGATATAATAAGTTATGGTGAAAAGTGGCTATGAGGTTGTTGGAGGTCATATTAAATGAAGGTACATGGTTATTTAAAGACCAAAGACATAAGGAGACAAATCATTAGAAAAAGGGGCAGCATGACAACACACTCAACAATTGAGCCCATATATTCTTCTCTTCTTTCTTCTATATCTGTCCTTTCAGTTAGATTTTGATGGGATATGGTTGTAATTTATTATGACACCTATGTAATGTTAGGAGTAGTGTTTCCTTCTTTTTAGAAGAGATGGAGTTGATGCCTCTCTTTCTATATATACCATTTGTAAATACCATTTCCAGGTTGGATGTTGGTATACCTGAAGACTGAATATAATGAAGAAAATCCTTTTTACTTTACGCTGGAGGATTTTGTGACTCAAGAAATATCTAATGTATGGTGTGTCTTATTTATTTGTAAATTTATTCTAATTATGATTTGCAGCGGTTAGTAGGGTGTGAGTGATAAACTGTTAAAGGATTTAATAGTAAATTATATGTTTTCAGCTTTCTGCAAATCATATATGTGTTGTAGAACATGAAATCTAATTTCTGAATGTTGTTTACTTTTCATAAAGAGAGTGTGTGTAAAAATCCATCATTATAGCTGTGTGTCTGATTTAGGATATGAATATTTCCTAGAATAGGTACCAACTATCCATCTTCTTCATTTGTTACACTACGCTCCCTATACTACCAATTTACCCATACAATTTATACTTTCCACAACTTTCCAAATGCATGAAAGTTTTAAAGGATATAAAAATCATTTCAAAACCTTTGAGAAGCCATCCCACCACTCAAAAAACTCTTTAAAATTTGAAATGAACTATGATGTGTAAGGCTTACTCCTTTTGTAGTTAAGGTGTGACTCCTTGCGCTAACAGTCACAATCCTATGCATAAACCCATTTTATAGCCAAATATGTTGTTTTTTCAGTGTCTATCTTGTGTCATCACACAATTACATAAATTTATGTAGCCTTGAATTTCCACATTGAAGCACCAAACCACATTTTCAATGCTATATTTATCAAAATTAGATCCTAAATTTTATGACAGCTGATTATAAATTCTCTAAGCATACCAATGAAATCAATAGTCTATCCACAATGTCCTATGAATAAGAATTTCAATTCACACTCAGATTTTTGTAACACAAAATATTAATACTTTCAAACTGTATAAAATAGGTATACAATTGTCGTCTTAAGTAGTTGCATCAAAACAACCATGATTGCTTCTCATACCAACTATTATATAAATATTACAGCATAACACTATCAATCAACATAAAATCACCAACCATATATTCATACATTATGTTTTCACATGTATATACATCACATATAATATTTTATGAGTGTGAGAGTGTTTATAAATTTTTCCTCCCCATTTTCTTGCATATCGTAAAGTTCAATTAGCATAACTAGTTTTCTCTATGAACTTTATCCTTATCCTCATATGCCTTATCATCCAATTATACCTTATGTTTTTGTTTCCATTACACTAATGCCTGCATTTATTGGTATGTTATAATGTTTGTCATCTAATCCAATCCTTTACCTATACGAATCCTTGTCATTACTACCTAAACATAAATGTCCATTGTGGCTGTGCAAGAAACCAAAACTCTCCAGTTCCTTTTTACAACCACAATTAAGACATTTTTCATTAACTATGATCACTTCACCATTATTTACTATATTCTACTCAAACCCATGCTTGAATGATTACAATGGTGTTAAAATTCATCTTGTCTATGTTGTACTCTTGTAACTTCCTAGTAGATCCTTTTTTCGAAGGGACTTCCTAGATTCAAATTTTGGGTTTACTAATGTGTACTGTTGGTTAATAAGTTTATATTGACTATTTAATTGTCTAATTTTTATAACGGGGCTAAAATTTATGCCCCTTGCAAGCTCAGTGTGTTAAATATCCAATTTACCCTTTTCATCATATGCAATTTCCTATGAGATATTCCTCCCAGAATTCTCACTAAATTCTGAATTATGCATTAGTCAGAGTTTTCTTCTTGTCAATATATTTCTATTGACTATTCATTTTCACGATTCCAATGCTTGGGCTAAAAGTTATGCCCTTTGGAATCCTACAACTTGTTAGGTCATTTTTTCCTCTTGAAAATCCCTGTAGCTTTCTCTGTGATTTCTGTGGAATTTTGGACTTCAACCCAAATTTCTAGATTTATCATTGCGTCCTTCTTGGAATGATATTTCTTTTAACTGGTTATGGGTCAAATTCCGAGTTTTGGGCACAAATATATGTGTAACAATCCTGGTCAAAATTTTATGTAAATAAAGTTAATAAAGGCAAAATAATAACCAAGGTAATGAGACACGTATTCCAAGTTGAATGTTGGGAAAAAATCCTAGTGTGGGTGTTCATTTGGTTTATTATGGCTAAGCAAATTGACAAAGGAAATGGAAAAGGCTTTGGAAAGGAATGAGGCATTAATTGACATTTTATTTATGAAAATAATTGAAAATAAGAGAAAAAGAAGGTGAAAGGTCAAAGGTTGCATGTGAGGAGGAAAATGAAGAAAATGAAGAAAATAGAGGCCTCATTAATAAAAAGGATTCTGAGGATCAGTTGGTACCTTTTTTCAGTTCAGTTTTGGAGCTCTCTCTCTTTACTCTCTCTCTCTCTCTCACTCTTAGACACAGATCATTCTTGGAGCACTCTAGCATTGGATCAAGGAAAGCAAAGGAAGGACAAAGAAGGAAAAATTAAGCAAAGATCAAGCAAGGAAGAGCAGGATCAAATAGATACAATGAGATTACTTCCATGTATCTATTTGCAGGTGTTGTTAGAAAATTAAATATTACAGAGCAATGAAACACATAAAATATGCGGAAAATACAAGCACACAAAACACATAAAACCAGAGAGACACAGATATACGTGGTTCACCCAGTTTGGGCTACGTCCACCCCGAACAGCCAGTCCTTCCTTTATATTATCCAACAAAATGGAGAGACAAAACCTACAGCAGATCCGCTATAATATCCTCTGTTCTCTCTCACAGTCTCCCTCTCTGTTTCTCGCTCCGAGAATACACACCTCATACACAGCCGCAATACAATACCCCCATATATACAAGGGGGTTGCCTTCTAGGGCAAAAAGCCCTAATCTAAACCTAACTTCTACCGTCAGATCATTTGCCTAATGAACGGCCCAGATTGACTAAAAATTACTATACTTTTACAAGGCAATTTTACATCTGTTTTTAGCTTCGGGGGCGCTGCCCCCGAACCCCCGCCAGGGGGGGGGCTCCGAAAAGCGCTGCCGCCCCTTTTAAGGTATAGGGGTCCAATGCTATGATACAAAGTAAACAAGATAATCAGGCTCCACACCCAACAGGTGTGATTTCCTTGTTAGATTTGGCATGCATGTGTGCTTTTGGTTCTCTTGTTATCATTGGCATGGGTCTTTTCAAGTGTGATAGTGTTGAAATTTGTAACAAGAAACAGTGAAATTGGCATCCAGAAACAACATCGAGAAATGGCTACCATGGATGCTTTTGATTTAATTATTTCTTAGTTAAATTAGAAGAAATGTGTGTCAAATTTATTTATCCCTTGAATAAATTGGAGAATAAATTGTAATCTTATCTCATAATCACTTGTAATAGTTAACTGAGTGTGATAGACTCAGTTAACTCATGAAATTCGAGTTTAGGGTGGTTGGTGAGGCATGTAGAGTGATTCTATTTGTTTTAGAGTCCAAGTTGTAGTTAGTGCATTAGATTAATGCATGAGAAATCAATTAACTCAATTAAGTGAGTTAAAGTCAGTCTAACTAGTTGTAACTGATTGTTGCACTAGTGAGAGGTCAAGTGAATTAAATTAGATTTAATTCACATGCAATGATCTGTCAAGTGAATGATGATTTATTATTAATAGTTGCATGCATCTCAGTTCTGATGAAGACCCAGTTGAGACAAACGTTAAAGGGAAGTTATCTATCAGTTGTATTTATAGCAAATTGCTCGGGCGCAATTATATACACCATAGGATACCCATGATGTATTGCGTAGTCAAGGAAGGCTAATTATCCTATTTAATAGGTATTAATTGCCTAGGGGTTGCATGAGCAAGGCAGGCTGAAGACAAGCTGAGAATTGGCTAAGTGTTGGACCAATTTGTCTGGATCAGTGTGAGACAGTCAGGATAGTGCAACAGACTCTTGTGAGAAGAGTGCATTGTATTTTTTATTGATTACTTGTTTCATTATACAATAGAGATAGAGGGGTTTTGAGCAGCAAGATTTCCCCAGGATAAATATCTGTGTTGTGCGATCATGTTTATTTTTCGCAAATATTGTAGAAGGATTAAATATCTTGTTTTAGTATATTGTATGATCAGATTGAATCCATTGGTATACATATTATTTGTATAATTTCTACATGGTATCAGAGCGCCAAAAATCACAATAGTGGAGAATAAATTGAGATTGTGTTGAACAATATTCAAACTTGCAGATACTTTATTGGAGGGACAAGTGGATCAAGATGGCTTTCAATGGATTAATATTGGAATATGAACTTGAGGGAAGTTCTAA
Source organism: Pinus albicaulis (assembly GCA_034641835.2). Classification (NCBI taxonomy): domain Eukaryota; kingdom Viridiplantae; phylum Streptophyta; class Pinopsida; order Pinales; family Pinaceae; genus Pinus; species Pinus albicaulis. The sequence goes on along the minus strand of CM076576.1, from coordinate 453,124,413 downwards.
TTATATTGTATGGAAATATAGAATGGAGGAAGTTTTGGAGGAAAATGGGTTGAAATAATTCATTGATAATGATATTCCCAAGTCCGCAGCAGCAGACGCCGCTCTTCTTGATGCTTGGAAAAAGAAGGTAGCAAGGGCAAGGAGAATATTATTAGAGGGACTCCGAGATAACATTGTCTCGAGTCTCCATGGCAAGGCGACTCCATATGCAATGTGGAGGGCCTTCAAAACAACAAAAACGAAAGGAAGTTGGCGCTAAAGGACAAGCTCAGGAAAATCAAGAAGGAGGAGGGCGAGACGGTACCAACATACTTGGCGAAGTTAACTCAATGTCAAGATGAGCTTGGAAGTGTTGGTGTGACCATATCAGATGATGACTTGGTGAGCCTAGCACTTCTAGGCCTTCCCAAGAGCTGGCATAATTACCAAGACTCAGTGAATGGGAGGGAGAATTTACCAGATTGCGAGCAACTTTGGTCGGATTTGGTACAAGAAGAATTCAGACGGAACACCAGGGATGGATCCTCATACAATACTAATGTTGAGGAATATTGTGCCTTGGACAGTAAGGCAAAGAAGGCCAAGGGAAAAAAATCCCAAGGTGAAGCGAGCAAGAAATAATTTTCCAAGATCATATGTTTTCACTGTCACGAGCATGGGCACTATGGTACAAATTGTCCATAGAAGAAAGCAAGCAAGAAGAGCCTGCAGTTGCAACAGGTGAAGAATTGGATTTACAGTTTGAGATTTATTTTACTCTTATTGCATGCATGGCCAAAAGTGTAATGGGATGCATTTGGTATTTATACAACGATGCCTTGTTCCATATGACGGGGAATAGAGGTCTCTTCAGTGACTTGGAGGAGAAGGACCTTCAACAAAACATAGAGTTTGGAGATGACAGGAGGTATAGCATGACCGACATAGGTACAATTACCTTTCAAAGGGAGAATGGCTCTCATCTCAGACTAGCAGATGTTTTGTATGCTCCACGCCTAAAGAATAATCTTGTCTCTGTAGCGGTATTGGAAGACCGTGGTTATGAAGTGATGTTTAGAAAAGGAAAATTTTTCCTTAAACACGTAGCCATGAGATAGGTGAAGGAGATCGATGTAAGAGTCAAGAACCTGTATGCTCTTGAGGTTGAGGATGCATGCAAGGCTTTGAGGATCAAAGCAGTGGTTAATGACTTGCTGGTTGAGAGGGAGTAATTATCTCTCAACATGCAGCCTCAGAAGCAATATCAAAAGTGTGTAGAGCAGCCACAATTGGAGAAGCAGAGAGAACATCGAGTGGAAGATTCCACTCAAGAAAAGACCTCCAGGAGGGGGAAATTTCGAGCCAGAAGGGCAGAGGGATTACATGCAGCTATACCTCCAGGTGTGAGGTGGAGCGATGTGCAGAATTAATCCCAAGAAGAAATTTGGGTAGGGTTCATTGAGATGGTGTGTCTCATGGATCGAACCTGGCTACGAGGAGCCCACATTAAAACAATAGCAGGAAGGATCAGTTAGATTTATGCAGTTAGATGGCAGGAGACATAAATAAGAGTGACAGGTGTTAGATACTGAAGTGCAGATCAGAGTTGGTGGCAGTGCAGAGTGCATGGATGCAGATGTCAACAACGCAGAGAGTCCAATAGACATGTGCAGTAAGATCCAACATTCAGAAGACTCTGATGACATATGCATTATACTGATTCAATTGTTTGGAGGCTATTCAGTTTCAGGAGAGTTTCATGTGCGAACAACACTAATAAGTGTTGCATGCAAGAACATTCCAAAGGTACCAGATCGGGACAGATTGATTCCTTTCTTGTTGAGAGGGAGTGTTGAAATTTGCAACAAGAAACAATGAAATTGGCATCTAGAAACAACATCCAGAAAATAGCATCCAGAAATGGCTACCATGGAGGCTTTTGATTTAACTATTTCTTAATTAAATTAGAAGAAATGTGTGTCAAATTTATTTATCCCTTAAATAATTTAGACAATAAATTGTAATCTTATCTCATAATCACTTGTAATAGTTAATTGAGTGTGATAGACTCAGTTAGCTCATGAAATTCGAGTTGAGGGTGGTTGGTGAGGCATGTAGAGTGATTCTATTTGTTTTAGAGTCCAATTTGTAGTTAGTGCGTTAGTTTAATGCATGAGAAATCAATTAACTGAATTAAGTGAGTTAAAGTTAGTCTAACTAGTTGTAACTGATTATTGTAGTAATGAGAGGTCAAGTGAATTAAATCAGATTTAATTCACATGCAATGATATGTCAAGTGACTGATTATTTACTATTAATAGCTGCATGCATGTCAGTTCTGACGAAGACCAAGTTGAGACAGAGGTTAAATGGAAGTTATCTATCAATTGTATTTATAGCAAATTTCCTAGGCGTAATTATACACACCATAGGATGCCCATGATGGATTGTGCAGTCAATGAAGGCTAATTATCCTATTTAATAGGGATTAATTTCCTAGGGATTGCGTGAGCAAGGCAGGCTGAAGAAAGGTTGAGAATTGGCAAGTGTTGGACCAATTTTGTCTAGATCAGTGTGAGACAGTCAGGATAGTGTAATAGACTCTTGTGAGAAGAGTGCATTGCATTGTTTCATGATTCCTTGGTTCATTATACAATAGAGATAGAGGGGTTTTGAGTAGTAAGCTTTCCCTAAGACAAATATTTGTGTTGTGCGATTGATTTGCTTCTTTTTCTTACTTGGTGTGATTGCACGATCATGTTTATTTTCCCCAAATATTGTAGAAGGATTTAGTATCTTGTTTTATTATATTACATGATCAGATTGAATCCATTGGTATACATATTATTTGTATAATTTTTACAGATAGTGGCTTTCAGCCTTGCCTTTCTGTTTTCGGATAGCCATGGTGTGATGGGTTCTCTTTTATTTGGTTAAGCTGGATTTTCAGATGGTTTTGAAACCGCGTGAGGTGGTATTTGAAGAAGAACAAAAGGCCTACGAATCCCTGGACTAGAGAAGTCAGGATTGAGGTAAAGCCAATTTTTTTGTACCTTGGCAGGCCTAGGAATCCTCAACCAACAAATTGTGGGATATACATTAAAGCATAGAGGTGTCTGCCCTCGATCAGACTTAGGAATTCTTGACTGATGAATGGCAGAATATATGATAAAGCATAGAGGGTGGAGACTCTATTAGGCATAGGAATCCTCGACCGATGAATAGCGGGATATACGGTAAAGCCTAGAGACTCGGAGATGGGAAAATTCCTCACGGTGTAGGCAGAGAGATCCGGAGGCATCCATGCTTGTTTAGGGCCTAGTGATCCAGTGGGGATTGCGGTAAAGCCTAAGGAAACCTGGATTGGTTTTTTTTGTGAATCCCACATTCATGCTTGGAATATGGCACACGGGTGATTCACTGAAAGAAATATTTGGTTCAACCAAATATATGGTTTGGTGGTTTATGGAAGTCCTAAACCTAGTTGGCTTATGTATTCATTGACAATATCTCCTTCTCCTTGGTATTTCATGTGTAAATGTATTGGTTCATATGTGGTTTTTATGGTTGTCATATTCTTGTTATTTCTATTAGTTATATGCTAGTTATGAGTATGTTTTATGACAAACTTGATGTTTGACTCTCATCATGTTTTTATTAGCAAATGAATGAGCAATAAATATATGACATAATAGATGACAATGCAACTATTGTGATAAGGCATGAATGCTTCTTTATGAATCTCAGATAAGTATGAGACCCCTATGCTAAGATATATTGTTATGATTTGTATATTACATATTTTTGACATGTTTGACGAAATTTCTTACGTGGCTAGTAGGTGTCATATCAAGTAATTGTACCAATGATTGTACTAGTAGTTTTTTTTCATGGTTATGTTTCATTTTTGAAAGTTTCATGAAGTTATGGGAAGTGGCATGAGACCTAGCCTTGGAAAGGTGGCTAAGAATCTAGGGTGGTTGGCTTAGAAGAGCCTGGAAAAGTCCACAGTCACTGGCATGCCTTACTGTGGGAGTGATTGGAAGGCCTCATTCGCATGCATGGCTTGTCATGGGAGCGACTAAGGGTCCAAATAAATAAAATTGAAAGTTGTCTCAGGGGCTGGTCACTTGGAATGGTTGGTTGGCTCCTGAAGGTTCTGTAACATGTGTGGAAGGTCATATTGGTTTGATTTTGTCAATTCCACTTCCTTGAATGTACATGGGGAGTTGGATCACATCATAGTATCCTTTCATCACATGTTTACCCCAACAGAATGGTTAAATTAGGTAAATGTGGGAGGAGGGTGTTACAGAGTGGTATCAAAGCATGGTTCACCCCTTGGATTGGATGGGTGATGTGTTCACCATGCATACATGTCAATTGCATATGTGTTCTTTATGCTTGTGGTTTATGTGTTTTTTGTGTGTGCATGGTGGTGGTCATGGTTGCTGTTGTGTCGCCATGTGAAAGTTGACGGTGTTGATGTTTGATGTGTTTATCATGAGTGTATGTCGGTTGTGCATGCTAGTGTTTATATGTTGTTATGCATACATTGACATGGTGATGGTTGTCGTGCATGAGGTCATGGTATGTGGTCGGTATGGTCATGCATGGATAACTAGATACTGGTTGAAATGATGATTATATGCTGATATGATAATGTTTATACATGTATTGCGCTAATTTGGTTGATCTTGCAGACGATATATCCTCCTGTGAACTATACCGAGGTATGTTGATTATGTTTTGTTTTGGTTTTAGATGACATGGTATACTTGTAGGAATAATATCAAAGATGACTAGCAATATGGTAGACTACACTTCACGAGATTCAGACCCTATGGATAAGATGAGAACATGATGCTGGGCACTCTTCTGACATAACAGACACATTGAGAATTTTTAAGGAAGAAATAAGAAGTTTCAAAGTGGATAATGCCATAATAATTCAGGCACAAGAGAAAAAAACATAAGTCAATGCAGTAATCCTTCATATTTTGTTAGAATTGCAGTTACAGGGACCACTTCAGATAAACCATGAACATGAGGATAAGACTAATGGGGAATAAGGAAACAAATCTCATGGTGGGGCACATGTCAGATAGGTATGAAATGATTAGAGATGACAGACTCATGGATACTCTTGATAGGAGAGGTGATGGACACATGTTCTATTGTACTTTTGGTTTTGACAGAAATTATGATCGTCATTGTTATCATCCTTATAGGAGGAGTGACAGGGGATATTTGCAAGAGGAGTTCAAGAAAGCAAAGCCGCCTACCTGTGATGGGGATTTTAAGAATCCAGAGGATGCAGAGGAATGGATACTTGGGATGAAGATATTATTTGAGTTGCATGAGTACAAAAATAACATAAAGGCCAAAATAACTATCTTCAACCTCAAAGGGAAAGAAAACATCTACTGGGAAGATGTGAAGCAGGTTAGAGACATCAATACAGAAGAGTTGAGTTGGCATGGATTCAAAGGACTTTTCAGGAAGAAATAATTGTTAGAAAGGTACTATGACAACAAAGCCAAAAAATTATATGAGCTAAAGATGGGATCGTTGAAAAATGAGGAGTACACAACCAAGTTCTTGGATTTATTGAGGTATGTACCATATCTTAAGGATGAAAAGGATAAATTTTAGATATTTTTCAGTGGATTTACATTAGCATTTAGAGATCAGATTGAGTATGATGAGCCTCAGTTGTTTGAGGAATTTATTGGGAAATTGAAGCACGTTTATGAGCAGTCAAAATGTAAGACAAAATTGCAGTAGGGTTGGAAAGGGAAAGGCAAAGCTAAAGGTAAATTCTAGCCAAAAATAACAAAACCTCAGAATGTAGAAGAGAAAGAAAATATTGTACTTTAAAAGCAGTTCAACGTAGTTAGATAGGGACATGGGTCATAGCATGGAGGGAAACAAAATAAAGGTGATGGTATGGGACTGTTGCAGTGTTGGATATGTGGTAAGAAGAATGTTAAGAGATATTTTCCGTAGTATCAGGGTGATAGACCTCAGATCTATAGTGCACATGAGGTGCAAAGAACTGGTAATGTTGGGTAGATCATTCCTTGTATCCATGCATCATTGGATAATAGGCAAGAAGATCACCAATCATCTATTATCGAGATGGACGGTAAGATTTGTGATCAAGTGGTTTATATTTTGATTGACCTAGTTATAATCATAGTTATGTTAACGGGCCTGACTTGGTGGATAAGTTTGGTTTGAATAAATAAGTGCATGCAGAATCTTGGTTAGTGAAGTTGGCTATAGGTATGAAGAAAAGAGTTCATCATTGGGTAAGAGCTTCTGCATGAGTTGAATGGTATGCATACATCAATACATTTTAATGTAATTCCGTTGGGATTATGCAATATGATTTTGGGTATGGTCTGGTTGTATCTTCACAGGGCTAAGGTGGATTGCTAGGGTGGGCTAAGGTTGTAGCAATGCCAATCTGTGGGACTGTGTTGCCTCAACGTAGATGCTACACTACCTCTGCTGATATTCTCTCTGTCTTCTCTTCGATGTCTTCTCGGCGCAGGAAAATCTCCAACTAAAATTACTCTGCCCCTCACTGCAATAAAGAATCACTTAGATCTAATTTTCGTTTGAGCACTACTCTGTCATAAAAATTTGATCTCTAGATCCTCTCGGTATGCTTTACAAATGACACTCAAGTCTTCCTTTATAGCCTTCTTGTTGAAAAATCAACGACCGACATTAGATCTCCAATCGATGGCTAAGATTATATTAGACTTTATCTATTTTATCTAGAATATTCACCCATAGTTTACAATAATATTGATTAATTATTTTAATTTCCTAAGTTAGACTTAAGGTCATCATTAAAAAGAATTATTTTTCTTATAAAACTGTTTATGGGTGGATTTTCCCAAAACTATTTTTGGGTTATTTGTAATGCATGCATCTAAGCCTTTCCACAAAATTTGGGGCTTAGAGCACATCCGATGTTACCAAAAATAAACACTCCCTCTTAGTGAGGAATGTGCTCTAACAAATATGCCCTACTGCACACTGCTCTAACTCTGAAGCATCTCCCTCTTCATTGATGGTGTCTGACATGCTGCGCATCAATCACTGCGTTGCTCCTACACTGTATTGTTGCTGACCCTTCCACAATCAACGCTACATCCATACTGCAAATCCCTCTCAAATGTTGCATCTACTGCTAGCACTACCACTGTTAGCTCTGCACTGAAACTCAGCTACTGAGAGAAGCAACCGAAAACATCCAAAAATTTAAACAAGTGTTCAAGATGCATCTCGGTGCTGAAAAAAGTAACTAGTGATAGCTATAGTGTTGTCCCTCTGACGCACTGTGTTGTTGTTGCTTTGCATTTTGTTTTTGTTTCTTTGCACTGCACTGCTCAAAAGTTGGTGTTGTTATCCACTGCAACTATCATCTTTGGACTCCTCTGCACCGACTGAAAAAGCCTCCAGTATTCTACTGCTGAATATGGGCACCCATACCAAGGTTTTGATTCGAGAGGTGCACTCCTCCAAGATCCCGCCCACTGAATTTTTGTTGAACTACAACAAAATGTCGCCCCATCTCCCTCCTGGCGATGCATGAGCACTCATGGCGTACTTATCCTCATCGATCTTCGCGGTGGAAACCTTCAGATCATGCTTCTCATCCTTGTCCTTATGCTTCAAAGGACATTGGGAAGATTATCGACCAAGTTCACCACACTTGAAGCATTTGATCTTCGAGACGTCTTCGCTGCTCCTACCTCCTTGTGGATGCGAGGGCTGCATCTTCCTCCTCCTGCTTCACCTTTAATCCACTGTCACTACTACCATAATTTTTGCACTTGACAAAATATCTCCTTATCTCTTCTTACTGAAGAGCATCCCACATCTCCACCCAGCTTGGAAAGGTTTCTCTGCCCAGGATGCTCTGGACAAATACTTGCCAATCATCAGTGAATGCATTCAATCCCAGTCTCATCATTGCTTTAGGAGAAGGGGTAGACCCTACTGCTGCAACTTGGTCATGAATCTTATGAAGTCTTGACAGGAACAAATAAATGCACTCCCATTTCCGCATATGCACCATCCTTAGTTGTTTCTCAAGGTACATATTCCACTGCTCGAAAGATCCCTCATATAGTGTGGCCAAGGCTTCACACATCTGCCTAGCAGTATCTTTTCCAGCTATATGTGACACAATGTGATCCTTGACTCCATCAAGGGTTAACCTTTTCGCCTTCGCCATATTAGCTTTGTACTGCTTCAATTGATCTGGATATGTAGGGACAACTACCATGTTCTTGAGATCATATTAGTTGCACGGATATGTAGTGATCCTTGCCTTCTAGATCACTTAGTTGGAGGCTCCCTCTAACCGGTCATGATCTCTAATCCCGTGAGCTTCCATTGCCGTCAAAAATGTTGAATCTGATCCTATTCTTCCCCCTATGTGTAGCACCAGACCTTCTTACGCACTCCTTATGGACCTCGTAGATCTGCTACTCGGATTTGCTGCTCAGATCTCGGAAAAAATGAAATTCCCTGGCTAGGAACTTCCTGAGAGAGAAAATTCTCTCACTGTGCTACTTCTTCTTCTTTTGGCACTTTTTTCCCAGCAAAATCTAGATCTTCTTGCATAAAATACGTCCCAACATCTCTGTGCTGAGGCTCTACGCTACTCCCTCTGCCTTGGAAAAAATTCTAGTTTGGAAGTCTTACCTCTCTTTAGACTCACTCAGAGAGAGACCTTCCCAGAAATTTTAGACCTCCTGGCCTAGACTGAAAAATCTCTCTGGAAATTCGAATTGCTACTTTCTGCATATTTTTAGCCTCCATCATGCGTTGGATCCACTCTTCCTGTTTCACAATGCAAGATTTAATACCATGTGAAAATTCCAAGATCCTAGATCTAAGAATCCCTACCGCAATAAGCTGAACTACTTCTCCTACTTGCAAATCTGATTTAAATTTTTTATTTAATATTACTTCTTAAAATATCGAAGCAGTTACTGAAGAAACCTTCACTAATTAAAATAAATTTGTGAAATCAGAAAATGAGCAAGAAAAACAATGCAAACACAGGACTCTGTGTCACTCTACGTGGGGATTGCGTGGCTTCTGCGTTGCTAGTCTTTGACTAGCTTGATCTGCCCTTCTGGCCCCTTTAGCCCTCACACCCTGGATTTCCAGCACTGAATCTGGCTGAACCTCAACTGAATTACAAATTCCCTCAAGGCTGCAATGCTGCCTCTACATGGGATTGCGTTTTCTCTGCGTAGCTGCTACGTTGCCTCTACATGGGATTGTGTTGTCTCTGCGTAGCTGCTACATTGCCTCTGCTAATCTGCTCTTTGTATTCTCCGTGATGTATTCCCGGCTCTGGAAAATCTCTAACTGAAATTACTCTACCCCTCACTGTAATCAAGAATCACTTAGATCTGATTTTTGTCTGAGCACTGCTTTGTCATAAAATTTTTATATCTAGATCCTTTCTGTATGCTTTACAAATGACCCTCAAGTCTTCCTTTATAGCCTTCTCATTGAAAAATCAATGGCCGAGATTAGATATCCAATCAATGACTAAGATTATATTAGACTTGATCTGCTTTATCTAGAAGATTCACCCATAGTTTACATTAATACTAATTAATTATTTTAATTTCCTAAGTTAGACTTAGGGTCCTCATTAAAAATAATTATTTTTTCTTAAAAAACTGTTTTTGGGTGGATTTTCCAAAAATGATTTTTGGGTTATTTGTAATGCATGTGTCTAAGCCTCTCCAAAAAAATTGGGGCTTAGATCACATTTGATGCTACCAAAAATAAACATGGTTATGTTATAATCCAAGGTTAATGGATTGAGGTTTATGAAATTTTCAGCATGTATATATATGTATTGTAACATTGAAAGGAATATAATGAAAAATCAATTTGGTAGTCCCAATTTTGGGATCTAGGGGAAAATCTCTGTGTGTATTTTTTTATGATGTCGCGATTTTTTATTTTATGTTTTAAGTATTAGTTTGTAGGTACTTCTGTACATGGTTAAAACCCACACTAGTGAATTAGATAAATAGAGTCCAAATTTTCATAAATATTCTTTTATCTCCTATTTTGGATCATGTTATTCATCTAATAAAACGTTTTAACTCATTTACATGTCACCGCATATATAGGGAGCAAAACATTGAGGCATATCTATTGTCCAAATCAACATTAGTCTTGGATCTGAGGCTTTGGTAGATTTGTGAATTTCGCAGTGGCTCCTCTATTACAAATGTTCGTCATCCTATGTTGGAGCCATTTCTTCCATAGACAAGGGTTGCATATTAATTTTTTAGTTTTTAGTTTTTTTTAATGTATCTAGTGATATATGAGCTTATTTCAATGCTCAAATTTTGCTTTGTGCAAAAAGAGTGTTTATGTGTATATTGTTGTGAATGTCTCTCTATATGTTTTCCTAAACCTCCTTTGAGGTTGTATCGTTGATGTTCTCTCAGACCACATTGAATATTTTCTATCTTGATGATTATACTTTGGATTGTTTTCATGAAAATATAAGCATACACACTTAGTGTGTTTACATAATGTAATTTTAATTATCCTTTAATTAAATTTATAGTTTTTTGCAGAAAAAAATGTTATATTTTGATAAAAACCATTTTATAGTGGTTGTGATGGTGTATAAAAAATTCGCTTCTCGATTCTTTAATGGCACACCTTTGGAAGTGTTGAGATTCAACAAGATGATGAGCTTAGTGAAAAGAGTCGCCTTCACTAAGTGGGCCCGCAGGCTATTTTTGGCGCAAAGTCTATTTTTAGACATGTCCATCATATTCTATGAGTTGCAGGATGCTATTTTTGGATGGTTGGTCAAGTTGGAAAAATAGATGGACTTTTATTTTTAGACATATTGGGTGGGATCTATTTTTAGATTACCAATCTAAAAATAGATATGTCGAATATTATTAACTCTTAATAATATTTGGACTCTAAACATTATCTTATTCTCTTAGAGCACTTCAGTTAAGTGCACATATGTGGCACAACAGCTGACATAAGGAATTATGCTATTCTTGAGGGTTTACTAGAGCTAATGCATGAGGAATTCAGTTAGAACTCGTGTGACAGAGTTTGGTGGAGTTATAGAAGTAGTTGGTGGAGTTGTATTCAATTTAACTCAGTTAGACTCAATTGAGCTAGTTGTATCTTGTCTAACTGATTGATACACTAGTGAGAGTGGTGTGAATTAATTAGTTAATTAATTCACTAAATAATAACTCATTAATCAACTGAAGAATACATCAGTTAACTACAGTGCATGGCAGTTTTAGTGGAGACCAGTGGAGAGGTAGGTGAAAGAGCAAGTGTGACTATCAGTTGTGACTATAGTGATGAGTTGATTGCATCCAACACTCAGTGATGCCAATGAGGATTGCACAATGCAAGCTTGGTGGATTCGAGTTCATTTAGAGCCATTATTCAGCAGGGATTGTGCAGTAGAGGCAGGCTAGCAGGTGGCAGAGATCGGTGCATGGATTTGCAAGATCGGGCCTGATTAGTGTGTAGCGATTGTACTGTACTGAGAGCTTGACATGTTCACCTTTGTATGAGGATTGTTACATGATCTCTATGACATGTATTATATACAGATAGTTGGGGTTCTTAGCTTCAGGCTTTCCCATTAAACAACTGTGTTAATGTGTGTGAATTTTTATTTTTTCATGTGTGCATTGCAATTGATTTAATTTCCGCATGTGATGATCAATGGTGGAATAGATTCTGTATTGTGCATGAAGTTAAAATAGTGTGTGACCAGGAGAATATTGGATATATAACACATAATTTATATTATTTCTACATGGTATCAGAGTAGTTGATCATTGGAGCAGATTGCAATTATTGAAGCAATTGAGTTTTGTGCTGGTGGAATTCGAATTTGCTGCAGTGTTTTCTTGGTGTCGAAGTTGAGCATTCATTGAAATGTCTTTCAACAGATTGCGATTGGAGTATGCCCTTGATGGCAGCTCGAATCATATTGCATGGAAGGACAAGATGGAGGCGGTGTTGGAGGATAATGGGTTGAAGGAGTTCATAGATGCAGAAATTCCAAAACCTGCTTCTAGCGATGCAGCCGCACTTGACGCATGGCAAAAGACGACAACAAAGTGTCGAAGGATTCTGTTGGAAGGTGTGAAGGATAAAATAGTGTCTATCCTTCATGGTAAAGCTACTCCATTATTAATGTGGAAAGCTTTGACAGACTTGTTCTGACGAAGCGACGCTGGAGGATTAAGCGCCCGACAATCTGCATTTAAAAATGGAAAAGCGACAGTGTCTGAAATACCTCACGAAGTTTGTCTTTCTGAGGATGATGCGAGGAGTATATGCAGAGGAGTTCTTGTTGATGAAGAAAGATGATGACCATTCTCCTTGGGCTTCCGAGTTGGAATTCCTATCAGAACTCACCGTGGTGGTGGAAAGCGCGAGATGGGAGCGACTTTGGTCGGATCTTGTGCAGGAGGAGATAAGGCGGGGTACCAGGGATGGATCTTCATTGAAGAATGAAGATGAAGAAAATTGTGCTTTGGCTGCCAAAGAAAGGAAAGGGAAGGGGAAGAAAAATCCTTCTCAATCCGGTGCTAAAGGCAAGAAGCAGGACTTGTCCAAGGTGAAGTGTTTTCACTGTCACCAGCACGGGCATTTCACCACCAACAGTCCACAAAAGAAGAATAATATGCAGGTTGCTGGATCTGCAGCTAGAGAGACCTTAGCCTCGCATTCTGAGCTAGATTTTTCTTTGATCACATGCTTGGTTTCAAGTGTGGTGGGATCAGTGTGGTTTCTTGATAGTGGTGCATCTTTCCATATGACCGGAGACAAATATTTGTTCAATGAACTGGATGAGAAGGATCTTGGAGTGCACATTGAGATGGGCGATGATGGTAGATACAGTGCGACTGGTATCGATACCATTTCCTTTGAGAGGGATTCTGGAAAATGTTTCATCTTGAAGGATGTCATGCATGTTATAGGATTGAAGAAGAATCTGATCTTTGTGGCGATGTTGGAAGACAAGGGATATGATGTTGTTTTTAGCGAGGGAAAGGCTTTCTTGCGCAGTAAAAAAACTGGTGAAACCAGGAGGATAGGGATTCGAGTTAAGAATCTTTATCAATTGGAGGTAGATGGCTGTGCAACAATGGCGGGCAAAGTAGAAGGAGTGGTGAGCCGGGATGAGGGCGAATTGTGGCACAGGAGATTGGGCCATCTTCACCATGGCGCTTTGAAAATTTTGCAGCAGATTTCTATTGGGCTTCCCAAGGGTACACTTGCGCAGTCAGATCAGTGCAAGGTATGTACTTTGGGAAAATTTTTGAAGACCACTTTTCATGAGAAGGATAGTCGTTCCATGACAATCCTTGAGAGAGTTCACACAGACGTGTGTGGACCGTTCTCTGTTGCTTCAACAGAAAATCACAGGTATTATGTGATATTTTTTGATGAATTTTCTCATAAGTGCTGCATCTTCTTCATGCAGAAGAAGAGCGAGGCATACTCAAAGTTCTGTGAGTTCAAGGCAATGGTTGAGAAAGAGTCGGGGAAGCAGGTGAAAGCTCTAAGGAGTGATAATGGTGGTGAATTCATCTCTAGCAAATTCAAAGGAATTAGAAGAGAACTCATAGCGCCTCATAACCCACAGCAGAATGGGGTCGCGGAGAGAAATAACCGAATGATCGTGGGTGCTGCACGGGCGATGTTGCATGATCAGGGACTTCCCATACACTTGTGGGCTGAAGCATGCAACACTGTAGTTTATGTGAAAAACCGTTGTCCTCATAGAGTACTTGGCATGGGTACACCCGAAGAGGCATTTTCTGGTAAGAAACCTTATATTTCTCATTTGAATATTTTTGGCTCACCTGTTTACATTCATGTGATGAAGGATGCCAGGAATAATTTGGAGCCGAACACAGAGGTTGGGATACTTTTGGGGTACACTAATACACCCCACAACTATTGTGTGTATTTTCCAGACAATCGGAAGAATGTTGTGCAACGGGATATCAAATTTCATGAGGAGAAAGCCATGAATTGTTTGCTTGAGAGGGAGCCACACTTGCATGCAAATGAGGAGCTATTAGTTCCTAAGGATGAGCCTTAGGATGTGGATAAGCCACAATATTAGGTTCATGGAGTGGAAGAAACCACTCATGTAGCGCCAACCACCAGAGGGCCTAAGTGCACTACAAAAGTTGAGCGACTGAATCTTGAGGGAGAGAAGATTGTAGGAGCACCCACATCATAGCGCAAACAGAGGCAGTCACCTGACCGATATACTGGATACATGGCTCTGATGAGCAAGTGTATCGTGACATAGCCATCCTCTTTCGAGGAAGCTGTGGAGGACCCTGCATGGGTAGATGCCATGGTGGAAGAATATGATTCTATTGTCAGAAACAGTGCATGGGAGATTTTCCCGAGACTGGAAGGGAAATCGGTGGTGGGTTCGAGATGGATCTACAAAGTGAAGTAGGTGGCTGACGGGAGTTTGGAGAAGTACAAGGCAAGATTTGTTGCCCGAGGCTTCTCACAGATAGAGGGGATCGATTATGAGGAGACCTTTGCACCTGTCACAAGGTAATCTTCCATACAGACCATCCTTTCTCTCTCAGCGCAGATGGGTTGGCACATTCATCAAATGGATGTGAATATTGTGTTCCTCAACGGAGTCATTGAGGATGAGGTGTACATAAAGCATCCTGAAGGGTTCAAAATCTTCAAGAGCGAGTCGCATGTGTGCAAGCTCAAAAGAGCATTCTATGGGCTGAAGCAAGCACCTCGTGCTTGGTACACATGGATAGAAATTTATTTCACTAGACTTGGTTTCACCAAGAGTGAGGCGGATCCGAACCTATACCAGATTGTGGTGGAGGGTAAGTTGTTGATCATTGTACTTTATGTAGATGATTTGATACTAATAGGTGATGAACTGTTGATACACTCATGCAAGGCAGATCTTGCAAAGGAGTTTGAGATGAAGGACTTGGGCCTCCTTCATTATTTCCTGGGATTGGAAATTTGGCAGCGGAAGGGTGGACTGGTTGTGTCTCAAGGCAAGTATGCCTGGGAGATACTGAAGAAGTTCAACATGCAAGACTGCAAGCCTATCGACACTCCTCTTCCCGGTGGTTGGAGGAAAGAGGATGCTACATCGGCAGATGTAGTGGATGCCACTGTTTATCGACAATTGGTTTGTTCGCTCATGTATTTGGTCAATACACGACCGGACATATGCTATGCTGTTAACCAACTTTCACAAGCTATGGTTAAGCCTACCATTTTATAGTGGTTGTGATGGTGTATAAAACATTCGCTTCTCCATTCTTTAATGGCACACCTTTAGAAGTGTTGAGATTCAACAAGATGATGAGCTTAGTGAAAAGAGTCGCCTTCACTAAGTGGGCCCGCAGGCTATTTTTGGCGCAAAGTCTATTTTTAGACATGTCGATCATATTCTATGATTTGCAGGATGCTATTTGTGGATGGTTGGTCAAGTTGGAAAAATAGATGGACTTCTATTTTTAGAAATATTGGGCGGAATCTGTTTTTAGATTGCCAGTCTAAAAATAGATATGTCGAATATTATTAGCTCTTAATAATATTTGGACTCTAAACATTATCTTATTCTCTTGGAGCACTTCAGTTAAGTGCACATATGTGGCACAATAGCTGATAGAAGGAATTATACTATTCCTGAGGGTTTACTGGAGCTAATGCATGAGGACTTCAGTTAGAACTCATGTGATAGAGTTTGGTGGAGTTATAGAAGTAGTTGGTGGAGTTGTATTCAGTTTAACTCAGTTAGACTCAGTTGAGCTAGTTGTATCTTGTCTAACTGATTGATACACTAGTGAGAGTGGTGTGAATTAGTTATTTAATTAATTCACTAAATAATAACTCATTAATCAACTGAAGAATACATCATTTAACTACAGTGCATGGCAGTTTTAGTGGAGACCAGTGGACAGGTAGGTGAAAGAGCAAGTGTGACTATCAGTTGTGACTATAATGATGCATTGATTGCATCCAACACTCAGTGGAGATGCCAATGAGGATTGCGTATTGCAAGCTTGGTGGATTCGAGTTCATTCAGAGCCATTCTTTAGCAGGGATTACGCAGTAGAGGCAGGCTAGCAGGTGGCAGAGATCGGTGCATGGATTTGCAAGATCGGGCCTGATTAGTGTGTAGCGATTGTACTGTACTGAGAGCTTGACATGTTCAGCTTTGTATGAGGATTTTTACATGATCTCTATGACATATATTATATACAGATAGTTGGGGTTTTTAGCTTCAGGCTTTCCCGTTAAACATCTATGTTAATGTGTGAGAATTTTTACTATTTCATGTGTGCATTGCAATTGATTTAATTTCCGTATGTGATGATCAATGGTGGAATAGATTCTGTATTGTGCATGAAGTTAAAATAGTGTGTGATCAGGAGAATCTTGGATATATAACACATAAGCTATATAATTTCTATAGGAAGTGTGAGTGATGGCTTGTAAAACACTATTCAATTTCACTACTCATCTTGATAGAGTAACCTCGTTTAGTACTCCAAATATTGAAGTTTATTAATCTATAATCAAATAAATTTTTCAAAAATGGAACTTTGCGCTTATCCCTTATTATACTAGCTATGAAAGACTATGAAATGTGCATCTAGCCTTTTCATACTAACTCTGATAGAATACAAAAACAAGAGCTGCATGATCACACTAATTTTTTAATTAAGTAACATTTTCATGTTTGGTTTTGAATTGTCAAAAGCCACCTGAAAATGTTTTTTTGATTAAATAATTTGCAAATTAATCCAGTTATGTAAGCCAAAAATTTCGATTTCTCTAGATGAAATGACCGAATGAATTGGACCTTTGAATTGATCACGTGTTTGTTTACATAAGCATTAAGAAAAACAACTCAATAAAATTAAGGATTGGGTACTTGACAATCCTAGCTTGTTTAGTTTGCAATGAGGACTATTGTGTATAAAGTAAATGACTGAATGGATATATGAATGACATATTTGGGTAACTCATTAAATCTAACCTGCTTTTATCTCTTAAAATGTGAAAAGTTTTCA
Source organism: Pinus albicaulis (assembly GCA_034641835.2). Classification (NCBI taxonomy): domain Eukaryota; kingdom Viridiplantae; phylum Streptophyta; class Pinopsida; order Pinales; family Pinaceae; genus Pinus; species Pinus albicaulis. Next base: position 453,107,275 of record CM076576.1, on the reverse strand, counting down.
AATATTGACCTCATATTACGTATGTCAAAGGAACCATACAAACAACAAAATCCAAAATTTGGTTGTGACTTAATTATGTGAACACCCAATAAATAAAGATTCACCTATCATAATCCATTGTGTCATATTCTAGTAGGAAATAATATAAAGTACAAGGTCCAAATTGTGAAAATATGAATATTTGTACCAATGAATATCACATATTGTATTATATAGAAGCTCAGGGAGAACAATTGTTATAGACTAAGTAGAACAAACTTGTTTAGATTAACAAAGGCCTTGCGCAACTTGGTAAGAGGATCACACATGGATTGAAGGAGGAATATGAGGTCATTGAGTCCTCAAGCATTGAATATACATCATGTATTTTTGTCTAGTAAGAGTTGGCCTGTGTACCTGGGATATTCCCCTCTTCCATGATTTCCCCTACAATTAGACATACCCTCTAGAGGCATAGCAACATCACCTTCGAAAAAAATAGTATTAAACAAATTTTTAGTAGTCCCAAAAAGCATAGGGTAAATACTTATGATCATATTGTCCATGCCCATGTCGCAATTACGAGCTCCAAGAGGTTAATTTTGCGACCCATAAGGGGTTAGTGGAAAGGCTAGGTGCATCAATTAAGGTATTGCGTGACAAAATTTATAACCCGTGACTACGGAAAAGAGACTGAGTTCCTCCCTCTACCACTTGTTACACTACAATGGAACCCACATGAATTCATGCAAAATATCTCTACCACAACCTCCTAGGAAATGAGGACTATGCAAATCCATTTCTCAAGTGATAATGCACTTGACACAACAAATTCCTTAAGTATCAAGGCTTCAATGTGTGTTCTATAAAACCAATTTCCAAGGTTTATACAACGATTGATTCCCTTGAAATATTTTCTCACTCTTCTTGTTATTACTAGATATAATAGATGTCATATTGAATGATGTATCCTTTCTATTATCAATTGTTTTCACCATTCCTGAGTGATTGGTTCCTCAATAGAATCACTTCTTATTCTTATCCTAGAGATTGCAAGAAATACATAGTTTGGATTAGACTGAAATTTTCCATGCTAGTTTGTACTTGATACATTTACTATAGTGAAGAAGGAAAACCTGAATACCGTTGAAAACATACTATGTAATCACGAAGTAGATATATAGATGGCGAGGAACCCCACCTACATTAGAAATATACAACATATCCATGAAGGAATTATATATATGCCATTATATTTTGGAAAGAAACAAAAAGACTATGCATTTTTTTTTTTGTAAATCAAATAGTGATTATATTACTTCCTCAAATAAAATAAATATATCATACTTTATGCATGTTGGTGTACCACTAGGGAAACCAGAATATAAGAATAACAATATAAATTTTGACCATGTAAATAGTTTGAACATGATAACAAAACCAAAGAGAAAAAAAAAGTATAAACCAACATAACAATTTTCTAACTAAAATAGATATAAACATCTATTTTAATGGAGAATTGATCTGGATGGTGTCAGGTACGTCACCTTCCTCATTAATGTTGGAGAAGTCGAGGTCTACCAACTTCTTAGAAAGGATCAATACTATGTAAATCAAATTCCTTGTACGCTTTTGACTTTTGTCAATGCACAAAATAATTTTTTGTTGAGTTTCTAAGCGTTCTACTAAGACTTTGATGATGATTCTACTATTCTATGGATAGATGCTATGTTCCTTTCAGATCTTGTAGTTCCTTATCATACTTGGGTGCTCAACATTCACTTCACACGAATATTTCTTGAACTACAAATCTAATATTGTTTTTCTAATTCGACAATTTCATGCATGGACCTCAAATTTTCTAGCCCTTAGCTCCTAGAAACAAGTTGTATCAAAACATATGACCAAGTGTTAATGATTGTGCACTATCCCGTAATGTTGATATTGGGATATCAGATCAAGGTTTACCTCAATAAATCAGAAGATACGTATATCAAGTTTATTCAATATCGAAATATCGAGCATCGAGTGGTATCCAGCATTATAACAAATAGTTCAACCCACATGATAGGTGATAAAGCAATAAAGTGGGATTAGGACAATGGCGCTTGTTGACAAAAAAATCTCCATTTTTTGGAGCCATTAACTGATGAGTGTGGGACATCAAGTATCAGAAGTTTGAATAGAATTCTAGCAAGGAAGGACAATACAATGATGCTTGGTATAATGGATGGAAAGTGTTAGGAAGAAGTCCATTTCTGTTAGTTGAAAAAACTCATTGTGATTGTCAATTATCACTCATTAATTATATCTACCTGATCAATGATATTTACTTTCTTCCATGGAGAACCTCCTCATCAATGGATAGATCCCATTAAAACTCAAGTCTGGTTTCATCCTTGGAGTCACGACTATTTCTCCTGCAACTCAACCACTTCTCCTGCAATGAAATGTATAGAAAGGCAATATGGTTCAATGCCCAATTATTGCAAAAGTTACATAATTTAAAATTAAAAAAAAGGAATTCAACTTTGACACATTAAAAATAAAATAAAAGAGGAAGAATCATTAAAAAATATTCAATAGTTTATGCATCATCCTCTTGGTCTTCTTAGACCTCTTCGCTCCATCTCTCTCTCTCTCTCTCTCTAACTCTCACACTTCTACTCTCCTTAACTACAAAATTTTCTCAATTACATAAGAAAATACTTATGTGTCAATCCTAGCAATGCAATCCCAAAAATTTCCAAAATTTACAAATATTCCCTATCACAGAGCAACTAACTGACACTCATCACAACCTCCTAACTATATAGATAGTTTCAAGATATTAAAACTTTGGAAAATAAATTATTGTAGAAATTTGATAACTGATATGTTATACACCAATATTCTCCCGATCACACACTATTTTGACTTCATGCACAATACAAAATCTCTTCTACCATTGATCATTAATTGCGGAAATAAAAAACAATCGCATGCGCACATTAAAACCATAAACAATCACACATATGAACATAGTATTTTATGGGAAAGCTTAAAGCTGAAAACCCCCAACTATATGTATATTATATGTCATAGAGATCATGTAACAATCATTATACAAAGCTCCTCACAAGCTCTCAGTACAATCTCCAATTGTTACACACTAATCAAGCCCGATCTAGCAAATCACATGCTCCAATCTTTGCCACCTGATAACCTGCCTCTACTGCGCAATCAATGCTGAAGAATGGCTCTGAAAGAACTCAAATTGGTCCAGCCTTGCTCACACAATCCTCATTGGCATCTCCAATCACTGGTTGTTGCAAATCATGCAACAATATAGTCACAACTGATAGTCACACTGCTCTTTCACCTACCTCTTCATTGGTCTCCACTGAAACTGTCCATGCACTGTAGTTAACTGATGTATTTTTTAGTTGATTAATGAGTTAATAATTAGTGAATTAATTAATAATTAATTCACACCACTCTCACTAGTGTATCAATCAGTTAGACTAGATACAACTAGCTCAACTATGTTTAGATTAGTTAAAAACTGAACACAACTCCATCAACTACCTCAATAACTCCACCAAACTCTGTCACATGAGTTCTAACTGAAGTATCCATGCAATAGCTCCACTTAACCCTCGGGAATAGCGTAATTCCTTCTGTCAGCTCCTGTGCCACATCTGTGCACTTAACTGAAGTGCTCCAAGAGAATAAGATAATGTTTATAGTCCAAATATTATTAAGAGGTAATAATATTCGACATATCTATTTTTAGACTGGCAATCTAAAAATAGATTCCGCCCAATATGTCTAAAAATAGAAGTCCATCTATTTTTCCAACTTGACCAACCATCCACAAATAGCATCCTGCAACTCATAGAATATGATCGACATGTCTAAAAATAGACATAGTCTAAAAATAGACTGTGTGCCAAAAATAGCCCGCGGGCACTTAGTGAAGACGACTTCTTTCCACTAAGCTCATCATCTTGTTGCAATCTCAACAATTATTACAAAATAAATGAAAATTAAGGAAACTAACTTCCTTTAGTAAATTTATTAACCTGTTAAAGTCAATCATGGGTCTCACGGGTAAATTTTCTTGCATCAGACTCTCGGGGAAGAAAATAACTTTTCACAAGTTTTTTAATACATGCCATATTTGGATATTTCTATTGTTGTCATCCAAGTGGAATATTCTATTGGCTGATTGTTCCACACAACTAAAAACTGAAAATACTCCTTTCCTTTAGTTCTCTTGGTTACTCTTTGATCCAACGCTATTTCAATCTCTTTCTAAATTGATTTTGGTAGTTGCTTCTTCCATCCATTGGTCTAATCTTCATCACTAACGGGTTCACCTGTTGAAATATTTATTGTTTCCTTGAAGGGATACAAATATTCCACATTGAAGATTGGAGAAATGCCAAAGTTACTTGGGAGTTCGAATTCATAAACATTAGAAGATTAAAATATATATATATATATATATATATATTACATGGACCAATATTCTTAAGTTTTAATTTATTGTATGTCCCTATAGGAAACCTTATTTTATGATATCTTCCATAACTAAGTCACTAAATTCAAAATTTAGTTGCCTTATTCGCATATCTACTCTCTATTTATACTTACGGATATTTTATTGCAATTTTTTTTTTACATTCTTGTAAATCATGCATGCTTCCTGCAAAATCTTCAATATCAGCACTCCTCAATTCTTGTTTCCCTAGATTCCTCAATTCATAAATTCGTCTTGGATGCATCCCATACAATATTTGAAATGGTGTCATCCATGTGCTTCTATTAGGTGAATCATTATATGAAAACTTTGTTTGAGTAAGTACTTGATATTATTGCTTGGGATTCTCACTTACCATACTTATCAAAATATTTCCTAAGATTTTGTTTACCACCTTTGTTTTCCCATCAATCTGCGGTGATGTTGAACTCAAAATTCAACTTAGTGCCTAGTTTTATCTACAAGATTCTCCAAAAATGACCTACAAATATTGTATCTCTATCAAAAATTATACTTCTAGGAAATCCATGCCACCTTAAAATTTATTTAAATAATAATTTAGCAATATTGGTCACATCACTAATTTTTGTATAAGCAATGAAATGTGACATTTTTGAAAATTTTTCTAGAATAAAGTGGATTGAATCATTACCCCTTTATGTTTGAGGCAACCCCACACAAAATATATACTTATAGAGTCCCATGGTCTGCTTAATTAGAAATGGTTGACATAAGCATGTATTCTCACTCATTTTTTTAACATGTTGATGATATGAAAGCACTGCATTAGTTTGCTGTGCTAAGTGTCTTTTCAGTTACAAAACATGTACATATTTGTCTCCATTTGTTTGCTTAAGGAATGAGGAATTTAACCATGAAACATAAATGAAATTGTCAATTTTAAGCATGTAAATAATCCTAAATAACATTGAACAACAATGTATAATAGGGAAATAAAACCACACATAAGATTTACATAGTATGCATGATGAAGCAGTTCACCCCTCCTAGGCTACAGTTGCTGGTCCAACTCCCAATGACATGTCCATCTTTCATTATGCTCAAAATTTTACAAATACGTATGTTTGAATGCCTCCAATGGATGTTTTCTCTACACCAATGGCTCCAGAATGCTCCAATTAGTCTAGGTAAACTCTTGTTTCACCCATATTGGTCAAAAATTGACCTGGCTAGGCTTTTTCCCAATATCCCCTACAAAACCTCCACTAAATTTGGACGACTGCAATTGTCTGCAGTTAAAATTGGCCAAACCTCCGAAATTGGAGGGTGCACTAAAAATCCCACCAGTCAACTAACTGCCGCATTTAGTTTTACAGTTAGGGGAGGGTGTGGCCACATGCCGACCCCCTTAAACCCCGTGGTCATATTAAAACTGTAGCGGAACCCCTCCACAACTATAGTTACATGGCGTATTAAACTTGGAGTTTGGGTCAGCGTTAATGCCTGACTACGCGGAGAAAATCCATCCAAACCGTGACATGTGAATGCTATTCCCGACGGATTTTACGGCTGCGTCAAATTTTATGGTTAGGTGGAATACCGTCGGAACATTGGTTGTTATTGTTATATCATATGTCATGTGACTAAACAACGGGGCCGCCGACAGGTTGGGATCGCCGACGGTCCCCAACCCTCGCTTGCAACATTAATAAACCATATATATAACATGTGACCCTTAAGGGTTAAGTCACACTTGTAGCGGAGTTGGTGAAGTACTTTGCCGGCGCGCTGGAGGTCACGGGGTCGAACCCCCCGGACCTATACCGAAATTTTAAACCACCATACAAGGGACACGTGGCAGCCTCATCAACGAGAGTAATGTAAAATAATAACTCATACTTATAGCTAACAATATGAAATTCCACCTTGCACTATTTATTTACTAGAATTTGATGTAATTTTTGAAACCATGATACTTTATAGGGTGTAGGTGTGTTATTATTTTCACTTCTAATTTTTCTACCATCTCTGTAGAAACCAAATTATTTGTACTGTCATTATCAATCACAAATTTTTAACACTTACCCTTTGAATTGAATACAATTATGAATAATATTTTCCTATGGGTTAGCTCCTTAGATTCCATCTGTGATTTGACCAAAACATTATTCATTAACAATGATTCTCTTTCCTTCAAAGTCTCTTTTGTTAATATTAAATTCACACTTTTTTTTTTTTTGACACATGTGCACTTCTTTGACTTGTGGGAGGGTTCTCTAGACATTCTCATGATATATATCCCAAATTAACACATATGTAACAACCGGGTTGATAATATTTTCCTCTACCTTTTCCTCTTGAAAAAGACCTTCCTCCTCTGAATTCATCTCCTCTTGGTGACTGGCTACTTGAGCTTCCACCTTCCTCTTTTGAGGATTGAAATCTTCCTCTACCACTATGGTGTCCTTTTCCTCCTAAATGGCATCTTCCTATACTTTTCTTACTTTGTTTTGTCTTCTCTTCTATTTTCAAAGCATCTTGATATGCATCTTCCACTTGTTGAAAAATATAACTAGTATCAATCTTCATGATTGTGCTTGAGCCGTGATGTAATAAATAAAAATAAAAATCATTATAAAAATAAAATGTATTTTTATGAGCATGGATGTCATGCTATATGTATTTGTTTCTAGGTAAAGTCTCCAGTGAAGGCTTATAGGCTTGTATCTTGAGTCATTATCATATCATTATATTCTAGACCCTTATTATGCTTTTAGTATCAAGAAAGAAAAAGGTTTATGTAATAAATATGTGTCTTGTCCCTTCTCCACCAAGTCGACTCCTTCAATTGACTAGTTGGCTTGATGAAGGTATTTGTCACCCAAATAAAGTCTATAAATAAGAGAAGCACTTGACCTATTATGGCGATCATCAAATAAGGAAATTGGTCTGCAATAAGAAGTCAAGAAAAAGGGACACAAAGGTAAAAAAGGAAGAAGTAACTCCAACAAAAAAGAATAAGAATTATATCAAGCTAAGAGAACCTTTTTTTTTATGTGTTTCTATCACACATGTTAGGAATATGAAGCTAGTTGTAGGGGACAAGGATGGAGGAAAATTTTTAGAAACAACAGAGAAGAGGACTTTGGATTCTAATTTACTTGAAGGAGTTGTGTTGAAGGCTTACTTTGTGGATGAAGGAAGTCTTTGTCTTGGTCTAGGGTCAAGGTTGTATCATTTGATTTGATTCTAAAGAAGAGAAGAAGAATTTATGGGTATCCCCCTGGAAGAGGGGTTTTCCCCTGGTTTAGTGCCTACATCTTATGTCCTCTTTTATGTTTGTGATATTCATTGTTTGGAATTTGTATTGATGATAAGAACATAATAATTTGAAAGAAGAACTAATGAGAAAAGATTACAAGAAAATGTCAAGGTAAGAGAATTCAATTTAAGAAAACACTAAGTTGTTTCCCTAATGGATTTCTAAACATGGCATCAAAGCTAAGGAAAGTGTAATAAGGCATCTAGAAGATCATTCATGTACAAGAAAAAGGGTTCCAAGTCTGATCCTTGAAGATCGTATTATCTAAAGTAAGCATCAAGTTCAAGAAAAATATTTTGGGCAGAATTTTTTAAGTAAATATTTGTGTCTAGGCAATAGCCTTGAGCAAGGATATCGAAGGAATTTGAAGATCCTATGAGATTTGTTCTTGAACCAAGAGGTTGAATCACTAGCCTAAAGAAGACCGAGATCCTTGGAAGGAAAGTCATAGTTCTATGCTCAATCATAGAGGTGTGAAATCACCATTATAATCTAAACATTGTGTCATATAAGAGATCTAAAAACCTTAGAAGTTTGTACCTGTTTGTGGGTGGTAAATTCAAGGAATAGAGTGTCTCATTGCAGATTATAAGAAACCTTTTCAAGCTAGCATAAATTTCACTTGTTGAATAGTCAAGACCGAATTGTTTAGAAGCCTTATGACCCTAGCTAGAAGGTTGAATTTGAAGTTATAGTCACCTAGAAGGAGTCAAGACTCCTATTGAGAAACGATGAAGTCTTGTGCATAATTATGTACATAAAAATACCCAAGAAATATAATTTAAAACATCAACAAGACTATTTTGAAGGCCTGCCATCTAGCTAGAACCACCATTTTTGAAGAAGAGAATGTAGTTTTGTATATACATATGTATATGGAGTGAGAAATCTGATTAGTGGATCACACTTGTTAAGATCTAATGCATAATTCATGGGCCTAGGGTCTAGCCTATAAAATAAAAGCTACAATGGTAGTCAAGAGAAAGGACCAACTTGAATTCATCGTCAAATTCAAGTAAGTATTCTTTTGTTATCTATGTCTCAATAATCTAATATGTCTTTAGTTTGCAAGGAGAACAATAAATTCAATAGAAGACATAGGCATGTAATTTTTGAGATATGAACATGTTCATTTGCTAAGAATATAACATCTTAGGATTTTAATACTTGTATGATCCCAGGGTCACCAATATCTCTGTATATCTAGGAGTTGTAAACCCTAGATAGTACATAAAAAATCTCATTCACTTGTTCCTTCTTAGAATATATACAATGCCTAGGGTTTGTAAGTAGTATGACAATCCTTGGCAAGAATGTAGTTGAGTGATATCTATAATTTGTAACTAAAACCCCTAGGAATTCATTCTCTAAAACAATGATCCAAATTCTCTTAGCTACTAGAATTAACCAAGATATTTTAATTCTGCGATGTTAGTAGAATTGCATGTAAAAGAGTATGAAAAAACACATCTGCATAGTTTAAATAAGGGGAAACATAAAGATAACCATGAAATCAAAGAACGCACAAACCTTGATAACGGAGTTCACCCAGTGTGGGTTACGTCTTTAGGCCCGGTGTTAAGAGTGGGGAGGCCACTTCATTAATTGTTGCAATATGATGATGAATACATGATGTGCTCTTTGTTAATACAAGGTAGAATTCCTTGAAATAGAGAGTCATGTCTTTCCAAGGGACATTCTTTTATAAGAACTCGCACTCATATAAGATCTCCTTCAACACGACAAAGTATCAAATTTTCACATGAATTTGCATGCAAGGATCCTCCAACAAAGTGGAAAAAAAGGATCTCAACATCAAATCACTATCTCTGAAAAAATAAAAAGAAGAAATTGCATCAGTGCATCTTATACCTCCACTTTTGGGAATGGCCTGAAAATGCACACCTTTGTTGAAGAAACAGACTGCACAATTGAATTCCTGGTGAAAAATAGTGAAATATAACTGTAAACTTGACCCCTTTATGACTCGATCAATTCTGGGCTCCCTGGGAATCTCAAAGATTCCTGAAAGATTCTCTTATACAGGGGGATTGAAATTATTCTGCTCATATGAAGAAATTGATTACATTATGAGACTCTTTGCGAAATTATGGTTCATTTGAGTATAAACTTGGGATGAATCTAACACCTTCAAAAATTAGCTCCCATGGAATCTCCAAGATTCTCCACAAGATTCCACATGGAAATATTTTGTGGAATATTCCCCCTAGAATATTCTCCCTCGATAATCGTGCCAAGCTGGGTTGAGTTATGTTGCTTGGTCCCGCTCATGGTTTCCCTCTAGAAAATGAATGAAACTCGAATTTTATATATAAAGTTCTCGGGCGTGCTTTTGAAATCCAACCTTGCTGGCATCTCGATTAGCATAATTATATTAAGTTGCTAGTGATTCGGTGGTTACGGTGTCAAACCCCAGAGGACCCCCGACTTACAACAATTTTGTGCATTTTTTTTTTTAAACTAGGCATGGTGCATTTTGGTTGGTGGTTCAAGTTTTGGGGGTCACCCATTAGGCGGGCCAACTCTTTCATCCAGGCAGGTTCAATCCCCACCAGCCCCATTCAAAATATGGCATGGCTCGTTGGATGGCGGGTCTGCCAATGGCGATACTCCCCCCTTTAAATAACACATTTATATGTATGTTGGGGTTGGCAGGGGTGGTGGCCCGCCACCCCTCCTTTTTTTATTAAAAAACAAAACAATATTGGTAAAAAATTGTTGACCGAATTTTTGGGGTCACTAGTCACTTTAAGTAGGCGAAAATTTCGCCCTTTCTGACCATCGAAAACCATCATCGTGAAGTGTCATTTTTTCGTCTGGTTAAATTATGCCAAATTTAGCGGGTTATACTAGCTTTAGCTGGGCTCCAAATTTAGTTGGTGCTCTGCCAAATTTAGCTAGTAGGCCTAGTTGGCCAAAACTTTGAATGTGAATATCTTGAGCATACGAACTAAGATTTGAGTGTCATTTGCGCCATTGGAATCAGGTTGACGAGCTCTATGTTGTGGTTCTAGTTTTTATGAAATTCAGCAATTTTGATTTTTGAGCCTTTGCTAAGCCCTCTTTGGTTTTTGAGCCTTTATGGAGCCACCTAGATTATTCCTCCCCATTGAGGAGATTTTGGTCCTCCAAAATAATGAACACATCCTACAATATGTTGTACTCCCTCGCCTACACAAAAATTTCCCTAACAGACCACACTTCCTTCTCCTTCACCTTTGTTCTTTAGAGCCATAAGTGATGAACCAACACTTGTACTCTATGCAAAATTGTAGTACATCTTGCAAAACACGTGTTCAATTACATGACCTATCATGACCCAATAAACACCATACTTTCCAATATTTTATAACACACTCTTTGGTCGAGTTTACATAAGAAAATAAGTGATGGAAAACACTTCATCACTTTTTTTTTTTTTTTTTTCACAACATGTGATTTAAAAATGTGGCCATTCTCAACTGTTGAGATTCAACAAGAAAATTTCAGCACCCACGCCTAGTGCATTAAGCACCTACTCTAGGGTGGGGCCCACAGTGCTATTTTTGGTGCATGTCTATTTTATTTATCCCTTAATTAGGATGGACAATAAAATGTAATCTAGTCTCAAAAATAACTTGTAATAGTTAAATGAGAGTGATAAACTCAATTAGTTAGTGTATTTCGAGTTAGAGGTAGTTGGTGAGGCATGCAGAGTAATTCTAGTTGTAAAAAAGTTTGAAGTGCAATGGTGCATTAGTTAATGCAGGTTGTAACCAGTTTAACTCAGTTAAGTGAGTTAAAATCAGTTGTGCTAGTTGTAACTGCTTGATACACTAGTGAGAGATCAAGTGAATTAAATATTAATTAATTCAAAATCAGTGATCTCACATGCAACTGAGGATTTACTATTATTAGTTGTATGCATGTCAGATCTAGTGGAGACCCAGTTGAGATCTAGGTGAAAGGGAAATTGACTATTAGTTGTAGGATTATTGGGTTGCACCCATGCAACCAAACACCCATTGGAGTGCCCATGATACTTGTGCAGTCAAGGAAGGCCAAAATTCCTATTCTTTAGGGATTGCATTCATCAGGGATTTCACAAGCAAGGCAGGTTGTTTGGAGGTAGTAAATTGGCTAAGTATTGGTCAGTTTTTGTATGACAGTGTGAGACAATTAACTGAGTACTGGAGGGCTCTTGTGAGAATATTTTTGTATTTAATTGTTTCATGATCCATGATGAATATAAAATAGAAGATAGTGGGGTTTTGAGAAGCAAGCTTTCAACCGATAAATTAGCTGTGTTGTGTTTGATTTGATTCTTCTTTACTTCATGTGATTAGCAATTTTGTTTTTAATTCCACAAAAAATTTGTAGAAGCGATTCAACATTTAACTTTAGTAAATTGTTAGATCGAGGGAATCCATGATATACATTCAGGTTTTATAATTTATGCATGGTATCAGAGCACATGAAATCACAATTGTGAAGTGTGAAGGAGGATCTGAGTTTGTGACTAGATAGAATTCGAAATTGAAAAAATAATTTCTTAGTGCTACAACTGATTCAAGATCGAAATGGATTTCAATGGATTTATGTTGGAGTCTGCACTCAAGGGCAGATCAAACTATATTTCTTGGAAGGATAGGATGGAGGAAATACTTGAAGACAATGGATTGAAAGAATTCATTGACAATGATGTTCCTAAACCCACTGTGAAAAATGCTACAAATATTGATGCATGGAAAAAGAAAGTGGCAAAGGTGAGGAGGATCCTGTTGGATGGAGTATGACACTACATTGTCTCAAGCCTCCATGGGAAATCCACAAAATATGCAATGTGGAAGGCTTTAACGAATCTATTCCAGAGCAGCAGTGACCATAGGAAATTGGCGCTCAAAGATAAACTCAGGAAGATCAAGATGGAGAAGGGCGACTCCATACCAAAACATCTAAATTTTTTTTTCCAATATCGAGATGAACTGGGGAGCATTGGTATAACTTTCGTCGATGATGATTTGGTAAGCTTGGGTCTCCTTGGACTTCCCAAGAGTTGGCATAGTTATTAAGACTCTATCAATGGAAGGGAAAAATTTACAGTTTGGGAACGACTGTGGTCGGATTTGGTGCAGGAGGAGTTCAGAAAAAACACCAGAGATGGATCTTCATCTATGAATGAAGATGAAGAAGATTGTGCTTTGGCTGCCAAGGCAAAGAAGGGGAAGGGGTAAAAATTATATTCCATATTAGAGTCCAAGTATGGCAAGAATCAAGACATGTCCAAGGTGAAGTGTTTTCACTGTCACGAGCATGGGCATTTTTCTACTAAATATCCACAAAAGAAGAATAACAAGAAGGCTAGAGGATCTGCATCTGGTGAGGCTCTTACCTCGCAATTTGAGCTTGACTTCTCATTGATCGCATGCATGGTGTCAAGTGCATTGGGATCTGTGTGGTATTTGGATAGTGGCGCTTCCTTTCACATGACGGGAGATAAGGAACTTTTCAGTGACTTGGAGGAGAAGGATCTCCATATGCATATTGAAATGGGTGATGGCTGGTGGTACAGTGCTACTGGGATTGGTACCATTACCTTCTAGAGGTATTCAAGTAAACCCATTCAATTAAAATATGTAACGCATGTACTAGTTTTGAAGAAAAACTTAGTCTCAGTCGCAATGTTGGAGGATAGAGGCTATGATGTTGTTTTTAGTGAAGGAAAATCCTTCCTGTGACACAAAGAAACAAGACAAGCCAAGAGGATAGGGATTCGAGTTAAGAATCTCTACAATTTGGAGGTATATGTCTGCGCAGTAATGATGGGCAAGGCAGATCAAGTGGTGAGCCGAGATGAGGGTGAATTATGGCACAGGAGATTGGGCCATATTCACCATGGAGTCTTGAAAGTCATGCAACAAATTTCTACTGTTCTTCCAGGGGTACACTTGCGCAGTCAGACACATGAAAGGGATGTACTATGGGAAAATATGTAAAGGTCTCCTTTCATGAGAAGGAGAACCGAGCGCCGGTGATATTTGAGAGAGTTTACACAGACTTGTGTGGACCGTTCTATTTTGCTTCGATAGAAAAACATAAGAAATATGTAGTAGTTGTTGATGAATTTTCTCGTAAGTGCTGGATCTTCTTCATGCAGGAGAAATATCATACATTCTCTAAGTTTCTTGAGTTTAAGGCACTGGTGGAGAAAGAGTCAGGGAAGAAAGTGAAGGCTCTTAGGAGTGATAATGGTGGTGAATACATCTCTAACAAATTCAAGAACTTCTGCAGCAAAGAAGGAATTCGAAGAGAACTGATAACGCCTCATAACCCACAATAGAATGGGGTCGCAGAAAGAAAGAACATAACGATCGTGGGTGCAGCAAGAGCGATGTTGCATGACCAAGGCCTACCGATGCATATGTGGGCAAAAGCATGCAACATTGCAGTATTTATGCAGAACCGTTGTTCTCATAGGATACTTGGCATGAGTACACTTGAAGAGCCTTTCACTGGTAAGAACCCTGATGTTTCACACTTTAAGATTTTTGGCTCATATGTTTATGTTCATGTGACCAAGAACGGCAGGAGGAAGCTAGAACTGACAACTAAGATCGAGATTTTTGTGGGGTACATTGAAACACCCCATAATTATCGTGTGTATTTTACAAACAACAGAATGACTATTGTGCAATGCGATATAAAATTTGATGAGAAAAAATCCATGTGGTTGTCCCTTGAGAGGGAGTTGTACTTGCATGTAGAGGAGGAACTGTTGATTCCCAAGGCATTAGGGGAATTTTGAGGTCTAAAATGGGCCTCCTAAGGAAATAATAAAATAATAGCTAAACCAATAAAATAATATTTATGGATTTTCAATTCACCTTTTGCACCACAATCCATGTAACCATAGTTAAATTCAATTCAAAAGTTGTACCAAAATAAAATCAATAAAAAAATTGTATTGATGTGACTACAAATAAGAATGATATTTTCAAGAAAATGTCATTATCATTGAACAACTAATGCATTTGTCCTTTTTACTTAAATAAATTAAATTAAAATATAAATATAAATATATAAATTATTAATATATTATATGCTATTAATTAAAATTTATATTATTTAAATTGTATAATAACATGTAATTAATATACTATATAAATATAATATAATATAATAAATGTATAGGGATATGCATTTTTTCTTTCAATGACAATAATATATTTTTATTCAAAAAGTGTGAAATGACATTTATTATGACTACTTTAATTTGACTTTAAAAGTACTTAGAGCACTACCATGGTTAACCATGAGTTTTTATCCACCATTGAGAATGTGAAAAGTAAGTACCTTTAACTCAAGAAATGCCACATCAACCATTAGGGGTGATGTCATCCCCTAAAATGTGATTGGTTCTCATAAAGTGAATTTTGATTGTACATTTTCCTTAGGAGGCCCATTTTAGATCTCAAATTCCCCTAATGATGAGCCTCAAGATGTGGATCAACCACATGCAGAGGATCATGGAGTGGAGGAAAAAACTCATGTAGATCCATCCATCAAAAATGGCAGAAGGCGCACCACGAAAGATGATAGATTGAGACTTGATGCTACAGAGAATGTAGGAGCCCCCGCTTCACAGCGCAGACAGAGAGAGTATCCTGACCGATTTACTAGATACAAGGCTCTTATGAGAAAATTTATTATGACTGAACCATATTCCTTTCAGGAAGCAGTGAAGCAACCAACTTGGGTTGATGCAATGGTGGAGGAGTATGACTCCATTGTCAAGAATAGTGCATGGGAGATTGTCCCAAGATTGGTCGACAAATCAGTGGTTGGATCGAGTTGGATCTACAAGGTAAAGAAAGCTGCTGATGGGAGTGTGGAGAAATACAAGGTTAAATTTGTTTCCCAGGGATTCTCACAGATCGAGGGGATAGATTATGATGAAAATTTTGCACCTATTGTAAGGTACTCTTCCATAAGATCCATCCTTGCACTCTCAGCATAGATGGGTTGACACATTCATCAGATGGATGCGAAAACTGGGTTTCTCAATGGGATCATTGAGGAAGAGGTGTACATAGAGAAACCTGAAGGTTTTGAGATCTTAAACAGTAAGTCACATGTGTGCTAAATCAAAAGAGCACTCTATGGGCTGAAGCAAGCACCCTGTGCTTGGTACACTTGGATAGACAACTATTTCACCATACTGGGCTTCACCAAAAGTGAAGCAGATGCAAACCTGTACCAAATTGTTGTTGAGGGTAAGCTATTGATTATTGTTCTGTATGTTGACGATATAATTTTACTGGTGGTGAGTAGTTGATACACTCATGCAAGGAGGATCTTGCAAGGGAGTTTGAAATGAAGGACATGCGACTCCTTCATTATATCCTTGGATTGGAAATATGGCAGCAGGATGGTGAAATTTTTGTGTCTCAAGAAAAGTACACAAAGGATATATTGGGTAAGTTTCACATGGAGAGATGCAAACCCATGGATACTCCTCTTCCAGGAAATTGGAGGAAAGAGGATGCTACTTTTGGACAGGTAGTGGATGCTACTATCTACAAGCAGTTAGTTGGTTCACTGATGTATCTAGTGAACACCAGACGAGACATTTTATATGCAGTTAACCAGTTGATTTAAGCTATGGTTAAGCCTACCAAGCTCTTTTGGAAGGCAGGGAAGCATGTCTTGAGATACCTGAGGGGCACATCAGAGTATGGTCTATAGTACAATAGGAAAAAACAATCCGTGGCACTCAGTTCAGCAAAAGCAGAATACTGGCAGCAAGTCAAGCTGCATGTGAGGCTATCTGGATGAGAAAGATCTTGGTTGGTTTGTTTGGTTATCAGATAGATCCGATAGTGATTCATTGTGATAATCAGAGTTGCATTAAACTCTTGATTATGGATAATATTGGTATCAGAACAATTTTATTTTGGTATTTTGTGGATTTTGTAAGGGATCTAGGTCGACAGGGTCAAAAAATTGTAAAACCCTAATCATGGTCGATGAATAAGTAAATGAATCTTGTGATCCGGCAAAGGTGAGATTTTAGCGGATCAAACAACAAGTCATGGATATAAACCACAATGTAAACCTCCGCATGGAATCCCTAAGCAATAAGTTGGGAATATTTGGAGAATATGAGGGTTCAAATGAAAAGGACAAATCAGAAGGGGGATTGGGATGTCAGGATGACACAGAGAACCAGCCGAAGAAAAAACCCATAAAAGATCAATCCACTTCGAGTGATGTGAATCAATCCTTGTTTAAAATGGAAGAAAAATTCGATATAAAGCCATACCATGGTGAGATCGATGCTCTAAAGTTGAACCAATGGTTTCAGAAACTGGAAGTTTATTTAAGAATCCATCAAATCGAGGAAGGGAAAAATATCTCATTCGCGTGGCTGAAATTAGACGACCATGCACTCACTTGGTGGGAGAGCGACACAAAAAATATTAGGTTGGAGGGAGAACCTCCAGTGACTAATCGAGAGGATTTAAAAACGTTCATTAAGTCATCATTTTATCCCATTGGGTACATTGATCCACAGTGAGAATACTTCAGGAAAAAAGTCACGCCAAAGCCTGTAGGAGTACACCACAAAATTCAGAAAGATGGCTATAACATTGGGTATTTCCCCAAAGAACCCAGATGTACTTCCCAAGTATATGGGGTGTTTACACCACCATCTGTGTGAGAAAGTGATGTTGTTCAAGCCCAAATCATTGGACATGGCTTCTGTATAGGTAAAATACGTGGAGAACATAGGCCTGAAGAGAGCACAATCAAGTGGATCGAATTAGAAGGAGAAAGAGGACACTTCTAAGGAGGGAAAAAGAAGAAAAAAGGGGGGAAAAATAAAAAATACAAAATCCACAACACTCCAATGAAAAGATCCTATCAACAAGTGCAACATTGATGGCCATACAGAGGAGAAGTGTTGGAAGTTGAATCCAGAGTTAAATCCAAAGAACAAGAAGAAAGATAATAAGATGAAGAATCTCATGGCCATTGATTCGAGAAACCAAATTGAAAGTAGATCGGACATGGATGAGAAGATCATATGTACATCAGTGTAGACGTAGATGAATCTGAGTATCCTTCAACAATAGGAAGAGAAAGAAATGACCAAACTCTTCCATATAAAGATACATGTCAAGAAGACAAAGATTGGTGCTCTATTTGATTCAAGATCGCAGGCGAATCTCATTGCAGAAAATTTGGTCAAGAGGTTGGGGCTGGAATTTTGTGATCGTCAAAACCCATATCCACTAGGATGGGTAAATAATAATGCAGAGCTAAAGGTAACAAAATAGTGCAAAATTAGATTTGTTATCAGTGCTTATTTTATTGATGAAGTAGATCTAGATGTGGTTCCCCTTGATATATGTGGAGTGTTGTTTGCAAGTCCATACATATACATGTGTGATGTAATATTCACGAGGAGATCCAACTAGTACCGGCTCATCAAGGATGGAAAATAATTCATCGTGAATGCGCACAAAGTCAAGTCAAAAATTTCACTGATAAGTGCCAACCAATCCAAGAAATTGATTAGTTCCAGAAAGAAGTATGTTTTATTGCTTTTAACGGAAATTCAATTTGTAGAGGAGTCAATAAGAGGCAAGACATCCCTAAAGGGGTGCACTAAGAAAAAAAAAAAAAACTGGAGGATTTTCTATAGGCATATAGGGATGTTTTATGAGATCCTAAAGGAATATCGCCTAAGAGGGAAGTGGAACATGAGATCCAGTTATTGACGGACTCCCCCTTGCCGAATATTGGGTTGTACAGACAATCTACTGTAGAAGAAGGTGAGGTGAAGAAACAGTTGCAGCAATTGATGGAACATGGTGTCATTCGACTGAGTATATCACCATGTGGGTCTCCCATCATCATTATGCCAATGAAGGATGGGACTTGGAAGATGTGTATATATTACAGGGCTTTAAACAAATTACGCTAAAGAAACAGATACCCCCTACCTAGGATAGATGATTTTTTGGATCAGTTGTAGCAAGAAAAATACTTCACCAAGTTGGACTTGAAGTTTGGTTATCACCAGGTTCGATTCAAAGAAGAAGATACCTAGAAGAATTCCTACAAAACCATGCAAGGTTTGTATGAGTGGTTAGTCATGCCATTTGGAGTATGTAATCCACCAACTACGTTTATGAGATTAATGAATGATATACTGCACCCTTTTATAGATTCATTTATTAATGTTTATTTAGATTATACAATGGTATATAGTGCTACATGGGAGGAGCATATTTCACATTTGTCGTAGGTGTTGGAAACATTGAAGAACCATCCGCTGCTAGCAAATCTCAAGAAGTGTGATTTTGCGCCACAGTCTTTGGTGTATATGGGGTATGTGATCACTGGAGGAGAGTTGAAGATATATCCTTCCAAGATGGAGGAAATCATGAAATGGTTGGTGCCTACTAATGTTTTTGAGGTCAGGATTTTCATTGGCGCAACACAGTCCCAGAGGAAATTCATAGCCTAATTTTTAGAGGTAGCAGCACTGGTCCACGTTGTAACAAGTGGAAAGAGTTTCCACTGGGGAAAAGGTTAGCATAAGGCTTTCAGGGAGCTGAAGAAGAATATCAGTCAAGCACTAGTTTTGGGATTACCAAACTTCCAACGACCCTTTGAACTGGAGACAAATGCGATTGGGTATGTGATGGGAGTTGTCTTGATGCAGGGAAGAAGGCCTGTATGCTACATTTTTGAAGTATTTCATGGGGTAGTTCTTAAATACCCTACCTATGACAAGGAGCTATATGCCATGGTGCAAGATGTGAAGAAGTGGAAGCACTATCTGATCAGAAAGTAGAGAGTAATCCACACTGATCACCAGTTGTTACAATACTTGCAGGCCCAAAGTAAGCTACAACAAACGAGACATTACGAGTGGATGGGGTTTTTACAAAAGTTCCATTTGGTGATGAAATATAAGAAGGGAAGCATAAAAAAGTTGGTTGACATGCTTTCAAGGCCACCCAAATCAAAATCACAGTTTTGGGGACTCTTGCGCACATGGAGCCATTCACTCATGATGCATACAGTGAGGCATATTCAAAGGATGAGGAATTCAAGGAGGTGTATCAGAAGTTGCAGAGTTAGAGTCATGTGCATGATAGTGACAACACTGTTGACTAACATATTTAGGGTGGGTTACTCTATAGGATGGATAAGATCCTAAAGGTGAGTGATTGTAGCTAATTAGAGAGGATCACACCTCCAAGGTTGCAAGGCACTTTGGTGTAGGGAAGACCGTGGCTATCTTTCAGAGGTATGTGTACTGGCCCAAGATGTCATAATATGTAGCTAGGTTCATAATAGGATGCATGCGTTGTTGTACTAGATATCCTAGTAACAAGAAATATGGTCTATATCATCCCTTACTTTTATCTACTCGTCCTTAGGAAAGCATTTCCATGGACTTTGTTGGAGGTTTACCGACAACTAGGAAGGGACATGACTACTTGTTCCTGGTAGTTAATAGGTTAAACAAGATTTATGTTCTGATGCCCTGTAAAAAGACCATCAGTGGGAAAGAAGCAACAAACTTGTTCTTTAGACAGGTCTGGGTGTAATTTTGGATACCAAGGAGCATAATTTAAGACAGTGATACATGATTTCTTAGTGCATTTTGGACTACATTGTGGGAGAAGATGGAAACTAAGTTGAAGAGATCTACAAAATTACATCCATAGATATATGGGTAGATAGAAGTAGTCAATGTGACTTTGGTAAAAATTCTAAGGGGATACAACCAGAAGCATCTGAATACCTGGGATTAAAATCTGGTATACATACAAAATTCTTACAATAGAGCAGTCCACACTTCTACATGAAAGTCTCCATTTGAAAATTATTTTGGATGTATGTCATTTTCACCATTGGACATTGTATATGGGTAGCAAGGAGGAGTGAGGGAATATCTTATAGGAGATGCTTTGAGGGCTTAAAAATTTATAGAGAAGAGTAGACATATCCATCTACAGGTACAAGAAACAATGCGAAAGTTGCAGGAGAGGTATAAGGCTAGGCATGATTAGCATAGAACAAAGAAATAATTCAAGGTGGGAGACAAGGTATAGATACAATTGAAAAAGGAGAGGTTGTAGGGGCTTGGTAAGAAAATAAAGGCTATGAGGTATGGTCCCTTTGATATATTAGAAAATGTGGGTGATAATTCCTATCAATTGAGTTACCACTATATATGCACATTTACTTAGTTGTGAATATAGATAATTTCAAACTCTATGAGAATTCCATGCTAGATCAAGAAAAGGAATAGGTCATAACTTCTATGTATAATGTGGCACCAGATGTTTAGGAATATTTAACAGAAGAGATATAGAACTACAAGACAGGGGCAACATGAGCTTTGGCATATTGGGTTGAAGGGACAACTTCTAGGAAAATATAAATGGTACACTAGAGAGGAGGTGGAGGAAAACTTTCCTCACCTCATTCAACAAAATATTTTTGGGACAAAAAGCCTCCCAAAGTGGGGAGGTTTGATCCATATTGGATCATTATATTGTTTTTCATCCATCTCGATGCATTCTGAATGGAAATAAGTGGAGTAATAAGCTCACGGGACTGTTTTTACTAGCGGGACCCAGTTTTGGAAAAAGGGGGTTTGAAACCCTCTAGGAGCATTTTGAGGAATAAAATGATTTTTTTTTGTGGGTAAAAATTTACCACTTTAATGTGAAATTTTTTATGCTATTCTACACACAAATATATTTCCAATGATGCAAGAAGAGCATCAATCAGAATCCGCATGCAAAAGTTATGTCACTTAGAAGTTGACCTTCTTGTTTTCACACCTATAATTTGGAAGGATGTCACGCTAGCCCCCATTATTCATGGAAAAGGGGCTAGCCATATGTTTATGATGTAAAATACTCTAGAAGATTCTATATTGTAACTCTAGTTAAGAGTTTATGTAGTCAAACTTAACCGCTAGCAGGCTATCAGGTTGTGTTATAACCGACCCACTGGGAGGAAGAGACATTCCATTCTTTTGAGAGAATTTTGTTCCATAGCTGAGAAAATATATCTAGGAGAGATATGATATAGATCACATAGAGATTATATATGCATTGTAGCATCCCATGGGCCACGTGCATTACTTATTTGTACTTGCAACAATATTTCTAGACAAAGAAAGAGAGCGAAGCAAATTCATCTTCCCAGAGCATATCTTGTGTCTTATTCTTATGTGTGTGAGCTTATTTTTTCATTCTCTACTTTTTTACTTATTTTATATTCACATGCATGCACTAATTACAATTAAATTTACAAAACTTAAAGTTTAATAAAACTATAATAGTGTAGAAATTTTGAATTTTAATATATTATTATTAGACACGTTGTCACTAACTATCTAGTGGAATATCCATGGTATTTTACGGATCATATTGGTATCAGAATAGTTTTCTTTGGGTATTTTGTGGAGTTTGCATGGGATCTAGGTCGGTAGGGTTGAAAAATCATAAAACCCTAATCATGGCCGACGAGTCTGTAAACGAACCTCATGATCCTGCAGAGGTGAGATTTTCATGGTTGGAAAAACAAGTCAAAAATATAAACCACAACGTAAACTTCCTCATGGAAGCCATAAGAAATAATTTGGGGATATTTGAAGAAGATGGGGGTTCAAATGCAAAGGTAAAATAAGAAGGGGGATTGAGAGACCGAGAAGACACGAAGAACCAACCCAAGAAAGAACCCAAAAAATATCAACCTGGTTCAAGTGTCATGAGTCAATCCTTATTTAAAATGGAAACAAAATTTGATTTCAATTCGTACCATGGTGATACAATTACTTTTAATTTGAACTACTGGTTGCAACAACTAGAAGTTCTTGGAAAAATATCTCATTCGTGTAGCTGAAATTAGAGGGCCATGCACTAACTTGGTGGGAGAGGCACATAGAAACCCTGAGGTTCGAGGGAGAACCTCTAGTGACTAAGTGAGAGGTTTCAAAACTCTCATTGACTCACAGTTTTATCCCAATGGGTACATGGAGGACCAATGGATCTGGTGGCATTGCTTCAGGAAAAAGTTGGGCCAAAGTGTGCAGTAGTACACCATAAAATTCAAAAAGATGGTTGTAATGTTGGGTATTTCTCCAATGAACCCAAATGCACTTCTCAAGAATATGTGGGGTCTTTATCGCCATTTGTGTGAGAAAATGATGTTATTCAAGCCCAAATCAGTGGACGAGGCTTATGTATAGGCATAATAGCTGGAGAACATATTTCTGAAGAGAGCACAATCAAGTGGATTGAGTTGTTACACCATTTTTTGGTCATCTAACCTGTTACTATTAGATGGACCTAAGTACACCATGTAAGACCAATTTTTCCCTAAGTAAAATTTCTTTCACTATGAAAAATAACTTAGTAAACCACATTTATTAAGTTATTTATGGTCTAAATAGGAAACCCCATGAGGAAATATTAAATAAATCTACGTTTTTTTTTATTTTCCTCAAGGAATAATTAGTTAAACAACAGTTTAATTAATATTCCTGGTAATATTTAACCCAAAACAGGGAAATTAATTAGATAAATCATTATTTATCTTATTATTTTCTAGGAATAATTATTTACACCTTATTTAAATAATATTCGTTGATAAATATGACTAAATCATTTATAAATAATTAAATAAATCATTATTTTTTTGATTATTACTCAACCACATCCTTAAAATGATAAATAAATAATTTATTTATTTATTATTTACAAATAAAGGGATTTGACCCCAATCAAATTCTTTTTCCCTCCAACAAATATAATAAAATATTCCATAAAAGTTGTATCTTGATTTGGTTAATAATATTTTAATTATGCACCAATATCTAGACCAACTCAATATTTTATTACAAATAGAAGGGTTTTTCCATTCATTTACTACCTTTTGTTGCCTAAATATCACTCTGGATCTATACTTTTGGTCTGACTTTAATCCACCATCATTGTCATATTTTGCTACAATTTTCTTGTGAGCTCCCTTTGAGTTCCACTTTTCGTCTGGGTTTTATACACCATCAAGAGAGAGGGATTTTAGATCTGAAGTGCTGAGGACTTACAAGAACCCATCCCATTGAGGAGAACTAGTAACATCCTTCTATGTTTTCCTCCCAGGTGCCATTAATACAAAATTCATTCAACATATTCTTGTCTTGTCTATTGGATGATGGAGTAAATCTTGTTTTTATTTACTGCTTAATGTATTTTAATGCATAGATCTAGATTTTTTGTAGCATTTATCTTGGTCAAATAATTGCAGATCTAAAGATATTGGCAGCCATATTTTCTGTTAGGGCTGTTTGTTATGCACAACTAAAGTGGTCTTTTTTCGTACACTTGCGATTAAGATTCATACTAATAACTGGCGACTCCACATGGGTTTACAATTACGACCGCTGTCGTTTTTCAGATCCCTACATATCCAGTTGCTTCAAACCATAAGATTTCTATTCAGCTTCTTGTTTTTCTTTTCTTGATGTTGTTTTTAACCTATAAAACCCTAAAACATTCAAAATTCTAACTTCTGTCTATTTTCGTACCTATTTCACAGGTGATCGGCATCAACCGCAACTGAGACGACACGTTTTTCTGAAACCTGCTCCCGAGAGTGCCGGAAGCACAGGTCGCACTTTTTGGGGCTAAACCTACGACTTGAACCTCCAGGGCACAGAAAACAGACCAGAACTTGCGACTTGTGCAGAAATCAGGTCAGAAACTGCGACCTGGAATTTTTGCGGGAGTTTTTCTGAAAGTTTTCTGGGTTTTTTTGAGCCTCTGTTCAGGGTTGTTTGATCTCCATCTCCGTCCGTTTTGGACCTGTACTTGTTCTATTTTACTCAAATAATTAGGAACCTATCCCCATAAGGCTTCAGTACCCTCCACGTTTGGTGGAAGAGTTTTAGCTTCTGTAGGTTGTCTAAAATTTCAGTGTGTTTAGCCATTTTTCAGATCTGATACCTTACCTTCAGATCCACTTCAGATTGGTTATTTATCCATCCAAAACACCTCCTTTAGTTTTGTTTGGGTTTTCCTCTAGGGTCCCCTCCGCTTCCCTCCAGGATATAGCCTTTCGCCACCTCATTTACAACAATATTTCCTCTGATTTTTGCTATTTTTCTGCACCAATTTCCAGCATATCTGACCTTTAGATCCCTGTCCCTCCCGACCTTAGATCTATTGGCTATTTTTGTGTGTTTTGTCTAGATTTTTTCCCACCTACAAACTAGTTGTTGAGAGGCCCGCCTCCTTGGGTTTATATTATTGCATTATTAGCTGTTTATTTTCTGTTATTTCAGTTTCATATACTGTTATCACTAGGTTTATTTACAATTATACAACATACTTTTTCTTTTTCTCTACAAACGTCTGGGTTTTAAAAATTAAAATTTACACACTTTACACACACACCCTAAGCGAAGAAGAGCTTGGTTACCACTTCCAAGAAAAGACTTTAAGACATTGAAATCAATTGATCCTGCACTTCTCTTCCCTTTTTTCGACATTGTAATCAGTTGATCCTGCACCTCCTCACCCTTGTTTGTCTCTCTTCCCTTTGTGCCATGTTCGTGTCGTCATCTTTGTGCCACCAAGGCGTTTATCCCAGAGACTTCTTGGCCTTCATCCTCAGTTTCCGGTAGGAAGACTTACTCATCTACGTAGGATTCGAGTTAGTCCTCCACAAAGTCCGCACTCCGACTCTTCTTATGGTTCATTGGGTTCTCCTTCTCATTCTGCCCTCGGTTCTCCCCCTATTACCTTCACCATGTCTGGTTCAGGACCTAACGCTGGTGGTAACCCCGACCCTCATGACCGCAACAGGAACTACCTCGGCTTCTCCCTTGCTCCCCTATATGGCAGGCCTTAGTCTTCCCGATTTTGACCAGTTTATAAATGACCCTATACGCCACAATTTTGGTTGGCCTGCAATGCCAACCAAGCGCCCTTTTGACATCCCCAAGTTTGAAGGTCTTGCTAGCAAAGATCCTACAAATCATGTTCGATCTTTCCACATGTGGCGTTCGTCTAACTCCATCACTGATGACTCTGTCCATCTTCGGTTGTTCCAACGTACGCTTATTGGTGAAGCTTCTAAGTGGTATGTTGATCAGGCCCCATCCTCTCATACCACCTTTGTGACTCTTGCCCGAGATTTTCTGTCTTACTTCCAGATTCCCCTTCATTATGACACTGGTACCGAACTTTTTACTTATTTTCGTCAATCGTCTGCGATCGGCCTATCCGATCATGTCTAGGAATGGCAGAGAAGAAAGAGCCTATGTTGAGCCCCTACCTTCAAAGACCGTGTCTACGTGGACTGGTTCCTTAGATCTCTCTTGCCTGTTATTGGCAAAGATGTCACATCACATTTTCCTCAAACCGAAGAAGTTGGTCTCCAAATTGCGTTAAAATATGACCTGATCTACGCTCAGTCGGGTTATGTTTATACCATTCTACCTGATCTTCCTAGACCCGGTGGTGCTAACGCACCGAGGGCATCTCATGCTGCCGATGGTATCATTGGAGCTATCTGTCATCCATACGCTCAACCTCCTATGGGCTATGGTTTTCCTCAAGGAGGGGCCAGCACCTCCAACACCTTTCCCCCTCCCGGTAGCATGTATCCAGGATATGGCATGCCTCCTCCTTTTTCCCAACGTCTTGTTTACCACACTGTTACCCAAATTTATTATTATTCGTATCCACAACCTGGTGCTCCAACTCATCCAACATTAGCACCTCTGCCTCCCTTGCCTTCTTAACCCTCGCAATAACAGCCACCGCCCCCTCAGGGGTAGGTGTATGCATAGCAGGGCGCGACTAATACTCCTCCTTCCAAAAAGAAGAGGAAAGGCACTCAAAATCAATCTGCCCCTAGTAATCCTGGACCTAATCCTCAAGGTAATGCTTCTAACACTACTAACCAACAACAGGGCACTCAGCCCAAGCAAGACAGGTCTGTTCACACAAACAAGCCTTGTTCATGATGTGGTGTTTTTTTTCATTACACGCATGACTGTCCTCTTCTACCACAGATGCGGCAGATGTGGGAGTCTCAAGTAGTATTGCGAGGACAAAAAACCTCCCCTTCCGTCCTTGCTAGTCTTGCACCTAGTAAATCGGCTGTGTTTACTAATCCTTTCCCTCAGCAAGGATTTGTGGCTACCCAAACACCTGAAGTTCAGATGCCACTCAACCTCCTCCATTTGGTACCTCTGATTACTAGATTTTCATGATGAACTCTGACCAACCTGTTATCGTTGACCTCAACCTCCAGAATCGGTCCCGTCAGTACAAAAAGCCTCCCGCTACGTCTATCCCCGAGCCACCTTCTTCAGGTTCTACAGAGCCTATTTCGACACCTAATGGTCCTTTTCAGATCCCTCAGCCTAAGGAAGAGGTTCATACCAAGATCCCTAAAGGACCACTACGTTGAAATTCTGCTTCTGGCAGAGCTGCCCGTTCATATAGTACAGTAGATAATTCGGCACAATATCTTGCTGCCATCTCAACACTGGAACTCCTACAGTTGTATCCTTCACAACGAAAATATATACTATCTGCCATGGGCGCTATAGATCCTGCCGATGATCACTTGATCCTCTTTGATGTTGACCGGTCAAAACATCCTCCTCTTCCTACTTCTGTCGCCTTCCAAATCCCAGTCAAGATCCGGAATGCCAATGTTTCCTGGTGTATCATTGATGAAGGGGTATCCACCTATGTGATGTCCACTTCGGTTTGGAAGAAACTCAGATCACATGAGTTGGCTCCTTCCACGATCACTCTTCGAGCGTGGGATGGCCACGCCTTCCAGCCCATTGGCCTATTCCGCAATTGTCCTATTACTCTTGTGGGCAAGATCGTTTGCGTTGACGTAGAATTCATTGATGCCCCCATAGATTATAACATTCTATTGGGTCGTAGCTACACCTATGCGATGTTTTCTATCCCATCTGTGGTCCACCGCAAGATTTCCTTCCCTCATAACAGAAATATAGTCACCATTGACCAGTTGACATATTACGAACCAAATTCTTAGACCTCCCCTGAAACCATCATCTCTTTAGTGGCCAATAAGCAAACCGTCGATCCTTTGACCAGTATGTCACCCGGAGTCTACAAAGACTCCTCTTTGCTTGGTACATTCCCTGGTCTTTGTTGGGCCAAAATTATAATCTACGGATAAATTACACTTCCCTAGATAGGTGCTAGTCTATAAAAATAGGTGAAAGACTATACTACCATTTCTCATAACTCAGAATAGATACACAGAGAGGATTGGAGGCTTACTTGTTCAGTCGCTTCCAAATGGCTCCTTCTGTCACTTTTGTTGCAGCTTCAAATTCAAGCGGTTTGTGAGGTGAATGCTTCCTGCAAGAAAGAACACTGAAACAACATAAGATGCAATAATATAGATATCTATTCAAGCTAGTTAGCTAAATCAGTAAAGCATAAAATACATTCATTAACCAAGATCTTACAATATGGAAAATCAAAGTTAACATAGATGCAAGTAGGGAAAAAAAATAAGTACTCTTTATTGCTGATAGAAGGAGAGGTTACAACCTAGTGATTGATTTGAAGTGACATTCTAGCAAAGTTCCCAAGTCTCATCACAACATAGATATCTCCAGCAGTAGCTTTACAAACCAAGCTCTCTATTGAAAATTCTCCAGCATTTCTCTACTCAAATTCTTCGCTTCAAACACTTAGATCTGTTTTCAATTTATAGAAGAACTGTAGGTTGTTTTGCAATCAATAAATTTCCAAAAATAGTCAAGACATGTTTCCATTCATGTAGATGTCAAATGGACACTTGGATCCGAAGCTTGACACATGTGAACTCTTCTAGAAGGCCCTGGCCAAGTGGAGATTCCGGAATAATGAGAATTTCGCTCCCAATGTGACCAATGCATCTGTGAATGTCGGGAAGTGCTTTGTAGATTAGCCTTGCATGGGGCTACCTACATATGCAACACACTTAGGCCCCTTAGAGCCTGCGTTGGTGAGCTCTCATATGCTATATAATAAGCTTCAAACCATGGAAACCTTTTCTTGATGAAAGTCTTGCTTGATTTGTCTTGTTTCTTGTCTTAGGGCATGTAGCAACTAGAATGATAGGGAATGATAGACCCTTGATCATTGGTCCTGGAGATGATGCCCAGTTAACCAGGTCATTGGGAATGGTGCCCAAATTGACCTATAAAATTGCCCCTAAAGCATGAGATCCAAATAATAAGAACATTTGATTAAAATGCTTTACACAGTGATGAGCCTGGAAACGAAGCAGAGTGGTCACCTGCATCAATATTTCAATACATTTCATCATGATATATCCTCTGTTTATCATAATTGCTGAGGGTAGGCATTCCCATGTTCAACACATAAAACAATCTAATAACATGTACATAATTCAGAAAGTCGTCTACATTGGAATGTTGTCCAGGTGCAAACACGCCTACAGATATAGACCCATGTTTGGATGAAAATATGTATGTAAGGTCACCATACAGATGATGTGTACAAAAATTCTGAAATCGCAGCCCAGATGGATGAAACTAGATCCGGGGTCTTCTTATCTCGTTCATTCGATCATTCGGGTACAAGTCTAGCCATGTGAATATATGATTTGTCGTCAAACATGGAAAGACATTGTTTGATTACCAGCCAATGATATGAGCTGCTAATAAATTTGAGAGAACCACCATTAATTTAAATGGCCCTCAAGGTACTGAAATACATTTCGTAAGGCGTGAATAGATGATTTGACGTCGAACGCCAAAAAAAATCTTTCGGTCAAAGGTCCGGAAGCGAGGATATTGTCGATGCTGTAACAAGCCTCATGGTACTGGAATCTGATGTTTCTAAGTGAAATTCCTGGATATTGATTTTTAGTCGACAGGAAGTCACATTATTGCAAAACAGGAGTTACTGATTTCAGAGACAAGGGTATGACTTGATATAGAAATTTTCAGGGATGATGGTCATGAAAATGAAGGTTTTCGAGTATTGCAGATGGATGAGTTTTTACTCACTGGATGACTTCTCTTGAACATATCGGTGACACTGTGATGATTTGGTAGCATTGAACCAGAACCATAGGTGTGAATGAATCGTCAAGATGATTACCCAACCCAAACAGTCACAGACATGGAGTGAAAGAAGTGTCATGTTCAAGAGCGACTTGCTACCAAAAAGAAACTTTTCTTACTTTTCCGAAATTTTCCCTGGTCATTTGTCGACCAATACCTCTTTATTTTTTAACAAGCTTGAGGAGGATAACATTTGCTTGATCTATAATTCAACCCTTCAGGCAAATAAAGTATCGCTATTTAATAATTTAACGAGTCTAGTAATGAATGAAACTCGATTCTTGCCATGATCAACAAGGCCGTCACTATTTTATGTTTTAACAAGCTTAAAAGCAGTAATAGCCCGGTCCTTTTTCATATTTAGAGAGTCTGAAAAAGAGGACGAAAGAGAACTCCATAAGTAATTTTTCATAAATTTGTCACTCAGATCCGAAAAATTGTAAAATAATATCCGAGAGAACCTCTTTGGTCATGTTTAACCATGGTATTCCTTTTTCATAAATAATCCATCTCTTTCCGGAAAAGGGTTAAACTTATACTGAATAGATATCAATTCATTTACTTTAACGAGCTCGAAAAGACAAGTGCTCGGAAATATTTTCACATTATCAGAGTTTGAAAAGAGTTAAAAGAAGATTCCAGGGATTCCTTTTTTGCTGTTATCGAAGCTCAAAAAAGAGATAAAAGTGTGCTTCAAATCCTTTTTCGTTTTTAACAAAGCTCGAAAAATAAGGAGAAAAAGTATGCTTTGTGGTCAAGTCATTCTTTGAATAAATCTGCACAACTAATCTATTCATCAGTTGTATTTCCTGTTCAGAACAACATCAAATGGATTTAAAAATACCTGTTTCATGATAAAAACATAATAAAACTATAGTCATAGCAATAAATTTAACTTACAAACAATTAAATGACTATAAAAAAGAGTTTTACTATTCATTTTTACCATTCCATAGTTACCATTTGTATTTTGGATCTCTGAACCTGATTTTACCCTCGAACTTTAGCTGCTGATTACGTGCAATAGGTAAGAATGTTTTGAATGCCCCCTGCAAGAGCACATGTCAAATTCCCCCTGCAAGAGTAGGTGCCCCCCAAGCTTCATTTCATTCACCTGAGTAGAATACTAGTTACTGATAGCTGGATGGAATGAAGGTTCATTACAGGGGAGGATTTGTTTCATTTTTTAATGAGCTTGACACAGGAAAAGAACTATGCTCATGACCTGTTTCATTTTTTAATGAGGTTAACACAGTAAAATAACTATCCTCAAAGGCACTTGTTTCATTTTTTAACAAGGTTGACACAAGAAAAAAGAACTATCCTCATAATTATGTTTCATTTTTTAAACAAGGTTGATACAGAAAAAGAACCATCCTCATCGCCTGTTTCATTTTTTAACGAGGTTGACACAGTAAAAGAGCCATCCTCATAACTCTATTTCATTTTTTAAACAAGGTTGACAAAGAAAAAGAACCATCCTCATTGCCTGTTTCATTTTTTAACGAGGTTGACACATTAAAAGAACCATCCTCATTGTGCAGTTGGACTAGTGAGTGTGTGCTGGAAAATACGTAGTCTAACAGAGTCATTACTTAAGGAGTTTGATGAATACCACAAATGATAAGTTATAACATGCGTTAACGGGTCTTCTCCAGGGTTTTCATTGAATTTAGGAATGTCTGAGGGTAACATATGTGGTATCACCAGCCACCAAGGAGAGGAACCAGATAGGATTCTAGATTATGACATGGGTGAAGTCAATGGAAAAAACATCGAAAATGAAGCAAGAACAGATGTTGTCGCAGATGAAATAGATTGTTCAGTTTTGGATGTTATCTCAGCCATGGTCAAATGACCCAATGTATACCCTATAGAATCTAGGGGAACTCAAAGTGAAACAGGATCAACAAAAGTAGAGGAAGGTGATTGAGGAAAAGACTCGTACAGGTAAAGCTCCTACCAAAAATGAGTTGGAGTTAAAGGTGTCTCGTCTTGTGATATTTCTTCAATCAAAATCAAACCAGGTGGAAGAACTTCACCGTCAGGCCTAAATTATATTTCAGGTGGTTGACTGCACGATATGGGAGACTCAATGGATACAATAGATTATGGGGTGACCAATACACAAACAAATTTCAGTTGTTCAACTTCGGGATCAAGATTTTCTCCACTTAGGGAATATAGCAAATGAAATATAAGGGGATGATAGACCCTATTTCATTGGTCCTGGGTATGATGTCCAGTTTGACCAATAACAACTACCCTCTAAAGCACAATGGGATCTGGATCAACTTCTAGTTAAACAATGTCGGGTTCATGAGGTATGGTCTCACAAATTGGATGGATTGTGACCATGGGTAGCTATGTGGTCTCTGTTTCGACAACAGTAGACAAACCAAGATTTGTAGAAACAACTTGTGCCAACTCTGGTATATGGGAAGATGATGCTTCACTAGAGGTACTGATTGTATTGGTTTCGGTAGAGCGATGTCTACACGAACGATGGGGGAAAGGATTTTGTTCTTCCACGATGACTGATTTATTTTAACCAGAAAAAAAATAAACAAAAAGAGGGTAATGCTAGGCAAAAGGGTTTACCAAGAAACTGTGAACTGCAGAATACCTCCTGGCGAACCAAGAAGTACGGGCAGGTAATCTCCCTGAATGCTGTGTTTGGTGTATCATAATTTCAAGGCAGCCGACTTGGTTCACTATGGATGGATAGCACCTAAAAGTTGTCCTCTCGAATATACCCGAAGTTACATGGAGGCCCAAGTTCGTATTAGTGTTGTTTGATGCGAAACCGCATAGTGAGAGCACCCCTTTATACTTATCGTACTGTAACACTGCCCGATATACCCGAAAGTACGTGGACGAGCTACGATGTACTTACGTACATGGAGTGAGGTATCACACTCAGATTGTATCGCAGACAAGTTAACGATAGCTGCTATGTTTTACGACGCCGAAACATGTCTCTAGCCTAGACCTTCTAAATGTTATCGTTATGGTTCCAATGCTTTGTTAAGTAAATTGATATTTATTTTATGTTGATCTTGCTTAATTTTTTTCCTTTCAGGTTCACCACGATGATGTATATGAAATTCCTAAAATGCAAGCTAAGAATGATAAACAAACTTTTACTTTTAGCTTTTTCAATGAAGAACCTAGCTACTAAGGGAAGAGAGAAAATAATTTGTGAGCAAACAAATCAATGAACAAAAACAAAATGAATGAATCAAAAACTAAATGAAAATTTCCTAATGTTCCTTTTGCAAAACACACACATCCTACATGCAAATGCAAGTTTTTATTTTCAGTTTCCTTAATGCTATGAATGCAGAAAAGAAACTAGGTGCACTAGATCAATAATCGAAATGCTTTTTACTTTTGAGAAACGACGAATACAAACAAAAATTTCTCTTTTGAAGGAAAAACGAGGATTTCAACAACAATTTCTCCTATCAAGGAAATGAAGATTTTACGACAATTTCCTATTTCGAAAGCAAATGATTCTTAATGGGACCGTTAAAAATACTTTGAAATCAACTTGTCAATGATAAAGAAAAACTTTTTTAAACAAACATTGAACAAATTTTCAGTGAAAGGAGGAAGAAGTATATAGAGTTACTGGTCAATTGAGCATCAAACTTTTCAAAACACAG
This sequence comes from Pinus albicaulis, assembly GCA_034641835.2. Lineage (NCBI taxonomy): Eukaryota > Viridiplantae > Streptophyta > Pinopsida > Pinales > Pinaceae > Pinus > Pinus albicaulis. The sequence continues at coordinate 453,073,640 of CM076576.1, read as the reverse complement.
TAGAAAACAAACTGAATCAATTTGCAAGGAAAAATTCAAGGGAATTTGGTCACTTTCAAGAGTCAACGTAGTCTCCAAGGGGAGACAGTGCTCTGGAACATAGGCTTGGAAGGGAGACAGTGCTCTGCAAAGCACTGTGTCTAGTCTAAGGGTGCGTTGGGTGCAGTAGACAAGGAAAAATACTACTATTTAACTCATTGTGTTTGCAAATTAAGCTCTGAAAAAGTATAATATTTATGTGTAACAACTACTGGGTGGATTTAAAAATCAAATCAGAGACTAAAACACCTAAAACTAAGAGAAATTGTCCTCGGTGGAGTCTCCAGTTTGTTGGGCCAGAATTGTAATCTACGGATAAATTATGCTTCCCTAGACAGGTGTTAGTCTAGAATAATAGGTGAAAGACTATACTACCATTTCTCCTAACTAAGAATAGATACACAAAGAGGATTGGAGGCTTACTTATTCAGTCGCTTCCAAATGGCTCCTTCTGTCGCTTCTGTTGCAACTTAAAATTCAAGCTGTTTGTGAGCTGAATGCTTCCTGCAAGAAATAACACTGAAACAAAAAAAGATGCAATAATATAGATATATATTCAATCTAGTTAGCTAAATCAGTAAAGCATAAACTACATTCATTAACCAAGATCTTACAATATGGAAAATCAAAGCTAACATAGATACATGTAGGGAAAAATAAGAAGTACTATTTATTGATGATAAAAGGAGAGGTTACAACCTAGTGATTTATTTGAAGTGACCTTCCAGCAAAGTTCCCAAGTCTCATCACAGCATAAATCTCTCCAGCAATAGCTTTACAAACCAAGCTCTCAATTGAAAATTCTCCAACATTTCTCTACTCAAATTCTTCCCTTCAAACACTTAGATCTGTGTTCAATTTATAAATGAACTGTAGGTTGTTTTGCAATCAATAGCTTTCCAAAAATAGGAAAGACATGTTTCCATTAATGTAGATGTCAAATGGACACTTGGATCCGAAGCTTGACACATGTGAACTCTTCTAGAAGGCACTGGCCAAGTGGAGATTCCGGAACAATGAGAATTTCGCTCCCAATGTGACCAACGCACTCGTGAATGTCGGGAAGTGATTTGTAGAGTAGCCTCGCATGGGGCTACCTGCATATGCAACGTACTTAGGCCCCTTAGAGCCTACATTGGTGAGCTTTCATATGCTATATAATAAGCTTCAAACCATGGAAACCTTTGCTTGATGAAAGTATTGCTTGATTTGTCTTGTTTCTTGTCTTAGGGCATGTAGCAACTGAAATGATAGGGAATGATAGACCCTTGATCATTGGTCTTGGAGGTGATGCCCAGTTAACCAAGTCATTGGGAATGGTCCCCAAATTGACCTATAATAGTCTTCCTCCTCCTGTCTCTGATCCCAGCTCATCGAATGCTTACATGATGCAATCGTCTCGGGCTGCCCTCAAGCGGTCCACTTCGGCTAGTCAGCAACCTCCTCGCCCTCCGTGGCCTACTCCTAGCCCTTCAATTCAACCTTCTGGACCTCCTCCTCCTAGCCCTTTACCTACAGTTGGTATTCATGAGCCTCTTTATCCTCCTAGAACGATTCCTCCAGGCCTTAACCATCTTGGAGCCGTCCTGCCTGGCCATTACCCCTCCAGTCAGATACTGTTCCTAGCTCCCCCTCCCGGAGTGTACACGGTACCTATTATGGCTACCCTCTCTCTTCCCAACCTGACCCTGGGGATTCCCGTCTGGTACCTTGATCCCCCAGTCGCTACCCCGCCTGGTCAACCCAAACCTTATCTTGCTTTGACCCTGGTTCAACCGGTTGCTATGACTTCTCTCGCTGCTACAGTGCCTCAGCCACCTCAACAAGAACCTTCTCCTGTTGCGGCAGCTTCGGGAAAAGGGGGAAAAGCTTGCAAGAAGGCACCTAAAGACAAGGCTTCCCTAACAAACCCTGCCCCTCCTCAGCCACCAAAGCGTACTATCCAATGTGCTTTGTGTGATGTTGTTGGTCATGCCACCCATACTTGTCCTGAATTGCCTCATCTCAAGCCCATGGTTAACGAAGCATTTCTGGAGTCTGATATCCCATAGGTATATGTCACTATACCTGATTCAGTCCTGAAACTCAAGTCTTTGTGCACAAATTGCCCTTGTTCTTTGTGTGATTTCCATGGCCACTATACTTACCTCTGTCCCCACCTCGAGGACTTCCACACCTCTCTAGCGACAGTTTTCCAATTTGAGGCCAAGCGTAACGAGTCCACTGCTCCCTTATTTGCACGTTTTTCTTTAGTAGAACCAGAGGACACATCCACTCCCATAGACATTCCCCCTCTGGATGTCGAAATGACAGAATCGCCGACCACTTTCCAATACCTGTCATCATCTATGAGATCCTCGGTAGAAGCTCCCTCTAAGACTTCCCCTTCTGTTTCGCTTGACCTCCCTTCAACGATCACCCTGGGCTCAACATCGGTGGATCCTTCATCTACTTTTTTTCTGTCACCCCTTGTGACGATGCGCATGTGAACCTCTCTTCTCATGATGATGAGTTAGGTAGCTTCGCCGCGTCAAGTGGTATTTCTTCCACCAGTAACCCCATCTTCTATTACGATGACGACATTATGGAAGTAGTCACCACCCCTGAATTTATCTATCCCCCCTTACATCAAACCCATGCATTCGAACCACATACACCTTGTGGCCATTACATTGACACCCAATGTTTGGGTAAGGGGGCACCCATATTTGAGAGACCAGGAGAAGCAATTATCCACAACTCTTCTAGTGTATCTGGTCGTGTCGAATCTAGTACCATTATTCTTCCCCATTTAGAAGAACCTCTAGAGTCCCATATCACTTCAGATCACTCTAGGGATGATACCCCTCATCATTCCTTCATCTTACATCAACAACCGAGTCCCCTAGACATTGTTGTTGACCAACTTGTGGGTTTTCTAGGAGAGCACCAGTTCATTATCTCCTAATCCTCTTTTTGGGATAGTGACACCATGTATGCCAACCCAGAAACTTAAGTCCATTTTCTTCATATATGCAATACCCAAAGAGATTGGTAATCTTCCATTCCCTTTCTCGAATTGCATAACCATAACGAAAAAAAATGGCGCACCACATCATAAAAATGTGTTTAGATTCCCCTTTTTCTAAATACATTTTGGCATGACCAAAACATGCTTGGGGGCACTTATGCCCCTCAACCATAAAAATCCCAAATCTTAGCCAAAAACAGAACTGAAACTCCCTTTCTCTGGAAAGTCGCACTTTTCAGGTCATTTGCTGGGACAGGTCGCAATTTTCTGCCCAGTACCTGCTACACAGGTCGCAGAACAGACCCCAAACAGTGCAACCTGACCTGTTCATGAGCTTTGGATCCTTAAATAGAAATTTTGATCCCCTTAAATGAAAGAGTAGGGTTAGGCCTCTAACCTACAACTGATGGATCTCGATTCCAACGGTCGGTTTGTTTGCTACGAACACTGCAAGATTTAGGGCCTTCTCTCCTCTCTACATTCACCACAGCTCCACATGGAAATGAGTGAATTTGGAGGGAAAATGCCTTATTAAAAGAGAAACCCCTGTTTTTTCGTTCACCTACTTCGGCCATACCGTAGCTCAGTTTGACAAATCGTCTGTACCATTGGAAAGCTCTCACCGAGCCCTCAAATGGGTATCTATTATTTTTTTGTGATTTGATACTTCACCAGGACACATTTTGTCCATGAAGCGTCACTTCACCACTCCTCAAAATCGAATTTCTTCACTTGCAATACTTGTAATTGGGGCACCTCTTTGCCTCCATACTTGTCCATGCTTGTGTCTATTTTCTTCATGAGTAACCATCATGTACTCATGTTTTTATGGTCCCCATTGGACCTTTACTGTGTGGTAGCATCATCGAGTCATCCTTGTTTAGAGCATCCGAGTTGAGTCATCATCGCATTCATGGAGTCTATCCCGAGTCCCTTTGTATCCCGCTATAGTCTTCCATCCTTCATTTGCTTGGTCCCTCTCTCGTGTCGCACATTATGGCCTCCAGTCTCACTGTCCCCTATCCCTCATGATATTGTGTTAGTCACTGCCAGATCATCCATGCCATTTATGCTCTAAAAAGGGAAGTTGTCCGTCCGCTACTCAGTACCCCCCATTTCATCATCACCCCTGGTGTCAGTCTGTCAGTCGCTCTACTTTTTTGTCTTGTGCCTTAGTTGAGGATCCCTTATTGCCTCACCTATGGCGGACCTCCTTCTATTAACATCAGATAATTTATTCCAAAAGACAGGTCTAGAGGGAGGTGTACCTTGGTTCCAACTTCCACTCTTGTTCGGTGCCTAAGATCAGGAAAAGGGACCCCTTATAGCCCTTTGACTTGATTGTTACTCAACTCCAGCTCCTTACAGCATGATCGAGATCCCTATACTTGATGGTTCTGTGATGCAGCAGATTGGACCGGTGATTCTCGGGTGTGTGTGAGATGTTTCAACCCTCATGAGGGGGTGGCCCTACAGGTAGCCCCCCACATGCCCGAATGACCTCTTCATTCCAGCCTTCGATGCAGCTCCATAGATTTGATGATGTTGGCCTCAGCCGCTTGCAGCGCCTTTTCGATTACATGTATCAGTAAGATGTTTAGAGCCCTTTCCCGTTTATAGGGGCATCTGGGTTGTATTTGTATCTTATGTACTCAGATATTATTGTATAAGTCCTGGCTGTTATCCCAGGCACATTATGTATGTGGGATTCATTATCATATTTTTATCTGGCTCATGTTTATGCCAGCATGTACTATATAGTTTAGTCCCTTATTTACTGGACACATTATTCTTTGTACTTTGTCTCGGCGGGCATAGGTATGCCTCCCCCGCCACCTATAGCACAGGTACTCACTCATAAAAGAGAGTTGTCACACCTGTAAGTCTCGCCTCCTCAGGATCTAGTCCTCTCAGCGCTTTGGTCTACCTTATATTTCTCTCTCTCTGACTTCCCCTTCGGTGTCTAGTGATTGAGTTCTTACAACGTACTTCGATCATACGATTAGCTCCTAACGCTTACATGCTAGGGGGAAATTTGTTACACCATTTTTTGGTCATCTAACTTGTTACTATTAAATGGACCTAAGTACACCATGTAAGACCAATTTTACCCTAAGTAAAATTTCTTTTACTATGAAAAATAACTTAGTAAACCACATTTATTAAGTTGTTTATGGTCTAAACAGGAAACCCCATGAGGAAATATTAAATAAATCTACATTTGTTTGATTTTCCTTAAGGAATAATTATTTAAACAACAGTTTAATTAATATTCCTAGTTATATTTAACCCAAAACAGGGAAATTAATTAGATAAATCATTATTTATCTTATTATTTTCTAGGAATAATTATTTAAACTTTATTTAAATAATATTCCTTGATAAATATGACTAAATCATTTATAAATAATTAAATAAATCATTATTTTTTTGATTATTACTCAACCACATCCTTAAAATGATAAATAAATCATTTATTTATTTATTATTTACAAATAACGGGATTTGATTCCAGTCAAATTCTTTTTCCCTCCAACAAATATAATAAAATATTCCATAAAATTTGGATCTTGATTTTGTTAATAATATTTTAATTATGCACCAACATCTAGACTAACTCAATATTTTGTTATAAATAGAAGGGTTTTTCCATTCGTTCACTACTTTTTGTTACCTAAAGATCACTCTGGATCTATACTTTTGGTCTGGCTTTGATCCACCATCATTGTCATATTTTTCTACCATTTTCTTGTGATCTCCCTTTGAGTTCCACTTTTCGTCTGGGTTTTCTACACCATCAAGAGAGAGGGATTTTAGATCTGAAGTGCTGAGGACTTACAAGAACCCATCCCATTGAGGAGAACTAGTAACATCCTTCTATGTTTTCCTCCCAGGTGCCATTAATACAAAATTCATTCAACATATTCTTGTCTTGTCTATTGGATGCATGGAGTAAATCTTGTTTTAATCTATTGCTTAATGTATTTTAATGCATAGATCTAGATTTTTTGCAGCATTTGTCTTGGTCAACTAATTTCATATCTAAATATATTGGCAGCCATCTTTGCTGTTAGGGCTGTTTTTTATGCACAGATAAAGTGGTCTTTTTTCGTACACTTGCGATTAAGATTCATACTAATAGAAGTATAAGGAGAAATAGGACACTTCTAAGGAGGGGAAGAAGATATGGTATTAAGTCACAATTTTATCCCATTGGGTACATGGAGGACCAGTGGATTTGGTGGCATTAATTCAGGAAAAATTCGGGCCAAAGCATGCAGGAGTACACCATAAAATTAAGAAAGATGGCTATAATGTTGGGTGTTTCTCCAAAGAACCCATATGTACTTCTCAAGAATCTATGGGGTCTTTATCTCCATCTTCTTAAGAAAGTGATGTTATTCAAGCCCGAATCGGTGGAAAAGCTTGTTTATAGGCACAATGCCTGGAGAACATATTCTTGAATAGAGCATAATCAATTGGATCGAAGTAGAAGGAGAAATAGGACACTTATAAGGAGGAGAAGAAGAAGTAAAAATGGGGAAAAGATAAAAATACAACAACCAGAACAAACCAGTGAAAATATTCTAGCAACCACTTCAACATTGATGGCCATACATAGGATAAGTGTTTTAAGTTGCATCCAGAGCTAAAATCGAAGAACAAGAAGAAAGATAATAAGAAGAATAATTTCATGGACACAGATTTGAGCAATAAAGTTGAAAGTAGCTCGAACATGGATGAGAAGATTGTATGTACATTATTGTAGAAGTAGGTGAATCTGAGTAGCCATTAGTTACAGGAAGAGATTGAAATGAGCAAACTTTTCCATATAATTATGCATGTCAAGAAGACAAATATTAATGCTTTATTTAACTCAGGATCGCAGAAGAATCTCATTACAGTAAATTTGGTCAAGAAGTTGGAGTTGGAAGATCATGATAATACAAACCCATATCCATTGGGATGGGTAAATAAGGATGCAGAGTTGAATGTAACAAAACAATGAAAGATTAGATTTGTTGTCAGTGTTGATTTTAATGATGAAGTAGATCTGGATGTGGATCCTGTTGATGGATGTGGAGTCGTGTTTGGGATTCCATACATCATGTACATGTGTGATGAAATATTCATAAGGAGATCCAACCAGTATCGGCTCAGCAAGGATGAAAAATTGCTCATCATTAACGTGCACAAAGACAAGTCGAAAATTTCAGTGGTAAGTGCCAAACAAGCGAAGAAATCGATCAGTTCTAGCAAGAAGTATGTTTTATTGTTTTTAATAGAAAGTCAGTTTGTATAGGAGTTAATAAGAGGAAAGACATCCTTAGAGGGGTGTACTCAGAATTAAAAACAACAACTAGAGGATTTGTTATAGGCATATATGGATGTGTTTCGATAGCCTAAAGGACTACCACCTAAAAGGGAATTGGAACATGAGATCCAGCTATTGTTAGAATCCCCCTTGCCGAATAATGGGTTGTATAAATAGTCTATTGTAGAAGTAAATGAGGTGAAGAAACAATTGCAGTGTCTCTTGGAACAAGGTGTCATTCAACCGAGTACATCACCATGTGGTTCACCCATCATCATTGTGCCAAAGAATGATGGGACTTGGTAGATGTGTATATATTACATGGCGTTGAACAAAATCACGCTAAAGAATAGATATCCACTTCCCAAGATAGATGATTTGTTGGATCAATTCCAACAAGAAAAATACTTCACCAAGTTGGAGCTGAAGTCTGGATATCACCAAGTTCGAGTCAAAGAAGAAGATACCTGGAATACCACCTTCAAAACCAGGCAAGGTTTGTATGAGTGGTTAGTCATTCCATTTGGCCTATGTAATTCACCATCTACGTTTATGATATTAACTAATGATATACTGCGCCCTTTTATAGATTAAATTGTTATTGTCTATTTAAATGATATACAGGTATATAGTGCTACCTGGGAGGATCATATTTCACATTTGGCGCAAGTTTTGGAAACATTGAAGAAGCACCAGCTACTAGAAAATCTCAAGAATTGTGAGTTTGCGTTGTAATATTTGGTGTATCTAGGGTATGCGATTGGTGGATGAGAGTTGAAGATAGATCCTTCCAAGTTGGAGGCCATCATTAAATGGATGGTGCCTACTAATTTTTCCGAGTTCAAGAGTTTCATTGGGGAAACACAGTACCTAAGGAAATTCACAACCTCATTTTCAGTGGTAGAAACACCGCTCCACACCATAAAAACAAGTGGCAAGAGTTTCCAATGGGGAAAAGTTCAGTAGAAGGATTTCAAGGAGCGAAAGAAGAAGATTAGTCAAATATCAGTTCTAACATTACAAAACTTGCAACAGTCCTTTGAAGTGGAGATACATGCAAGTGGGTATGCTATGGGAGTTGTCTTAATGCAGGGGGGAAGGCATGTATGCCTGAGGTATTTCACGGGGTAGTTATTAACTACCCTACCTATGACAAGGAGCTCTATTTTATGGTGCAAGTTGTGAAGAAGTGGAAGTAATATATGATGGGAAAGGAAACAATAATCCACACATATCACTTGTCATTACAGTACTTGCAAACCCAAAGTAAGCTACAACAGATAAGGCATTACAAGTGGATGGTGCTTTTACAGAAGTTTCATTTGGTTATCAAATATAATAAGGGAAGCACTACCATGTTGGAAAACATGATTTCAAGGACACCCACATCAAAGATAACAACTTTGGAGACTCTTATGCACATGGAGCCATTCACTCTTGATGCATATAAAGAGGCATATTTAGAGGATGAGGAATTCAAGAAGGTGTATCAACAGTTGCAGAGTCATAGTCATGTGCACGATGGTGAAAACACCGTTGAATACCATCTCCAGGATGGAAAAGCTATGTGTTCCTAAAGATGAGTGAATGCAGAAAATTAGAGAGGCTAACACCTCCAAGGCTGCAAGGAAATTTGGTGTAGGGAAGACCATGGCTAACTTGGAGAGGTATGTGTAGTGGTCCAATATGCCAAAGTAGTTAGCTAGGTTCATAAGAGGATGCATGCTTTGTTGTATCAGCAAGCCTAGTAACAAGAAATAGGGTCTATATCATTCCTTACATGTACCTACTCGTCCTTAGGAAATCATTTCCATGGAATTTGTGGGAGGCTTACCAATAACCAGGAAAGGACATGACTACATGTTCGTGGTAGTCGATAGGTCCAACAAGATGTGTGTTTTGATGCCTTGTAAAAATACCATCAGCAGGAAAGAAGCAACAAACTTGTTCTTTGGACATATTTGGGTGCACTTTAGGATACCAAGTGGCATCATTCTAGACGGGGATACACAATTTCTCAATGCATTTTGGACTACATTATGGGAGAATATGGACACAAAGTTGAAGAGATATACAACATTCCATCCACACATAGATGGGCAGATAGAAGTAGTAAAAAATACTTTGGTACAACTTCTAATGGGATACAACCAGAAGCATTTGAAGACCTAGGATGAAAATATGGTATACATACAACATTCTTACAATAGAGAATTCAAAAATTCTATAGGAAATTCCCCATTTGAAACTTATTTTGGATATTTGTCACCGTCACCATTAGAAATTGCAAATGGGAAACAAGGAGGAGTGAGCTAATATCTTATAGGAGTTTCTTTGATGGCTAAAGAATTTATATAGAAGATCAAGCAGATCCATTTATAGGTATAGGCAACACTACATAAGTTTTAGGAGAGGTATAAGTCTAGGCATGATCAAAATATAACAGATAAATCATTGAAGGTGGGAGATAGAGTATGGCTACAATTGAACAAGGAGAGGTTGCAGGGGCCTATTTATAAAATAAAGGCTCTAAGGTATGGTCCCTTCAAGATAATGGAAAAGGTGGGTGATAATGCCTATCGACTCATTTTACCACCATATATGCGCATTTACTTAGTTGTGAATGTAGAGAATTTGAAACTCTATGAGTCTTCCATGTTAGATTAAGAAGAAGAAAATGTCCTACCTTCTGTGGAGGATTTTGTAGTGGATTCTCAAGCAGAGTTGACAAAAGATACAATTATGTAGAAGAGGCCTAAAACTACAAGAGAGGGGCAACATGACCTTTGGAAGATTGGGGTGAAGGTACAACTTCCAAAAAAAGCTAAATGGCACACTGGAGAGAAGGTGGAGGAAAAATTTCCTCACCTCATTCAGTAGAAGCTTTTGAGGACCAAAAGCCTCCCAAAAATGGGAGGTGTGATTCATATTGGATCATTATATTGTTTGTCATCTGTATCAATGCATTAAAAGTTTAAAAAAGTGTAGGAATAAGCTCACAGGACCGTTTTTATAGGTAGGACCCAATTCTGGAAATGTTTTGAGGCATCAAATGACATTTTTTGGGCATAAAAATTATTCACTTTAGCACGTACATTTTCATGTTATTCTGCATAGATAGGTATTTCCAATGATGCAAGAAGCCAAATTCCGTATGTAAAATTTATGCCACTTAGAAGTTGACCTTCCTATTTTCACACCTATAATCTGGAAGGATGTTGCATCAACCTCCGTTATTCATGGAAAAGGGGCTATTTATGTGTTTGTGATGTAAAATACTCTATAAGAGTCTATATTGTAACTCTAGTTAAGAGTTGATGTAGTCAAACTTAACCAATAGTAGACTATCGAGTTGTGTTATAACTGGGCCACTAGGAGGAAGAGGCATTCCATTCTTTCGAGAGAATTTTGTTCCATAGATGAGAAAATATAGCCAAGAGAGATAGGAGGTAGAGAACACATAGATAATTTGTGCACTGTAGCATCCAATTAGCCACAAGCATTACTTCTTTATACTTACAACCATATTTCCAAATAGATAAAGAGAGCGAAGTGACCTCACCTTCTACCTGGGTTTTCTCCTGAAAGGGTTTTCAAGATCATATCTTGTGTCTTATGTGTGTGTGTGCGCGCTTATTTTTTTGTTCTCTACTTTTCTGCATAATTTCTATTTACATGCACTAACTACAATTAAATTTATAGATATTAAAGTTTAATAAAACTATAATTGTCTGGAAATTCTGAAATTCTCTTGCGACGAACTGTCTAGTGAAATATCCACAGAATTTTACAGATCATATTGGTATCAATTTTTTTTTTTTTGGTATTTTTTGGAATTTTCAGGGGATCTAGGTCGGCGGAGTTGAAAAATCATAAACCCTAACACTCGTCGATGAATCTATAAACGAACCTCATGATCCTCTAGAGGTGAGGTTTTTACGAATTGAAAAAGAAGTCGCGGATATAAACCACAATGTAAACCTCCTCATGGTAGCCCTAAGAATTAACTTGGGGATATTTAGAGAATATGGGGTTTCAAATGCAGACGAAAAATCACAATTTTGATCATTAGATCAAGACAACATGGAGAACTAGTCGAGGAAAGAACCTAGAAAATATCAACCCAGTTCGAGTGTCGTGAATCAATCCTTGTTTAAAATGGAAGAAAAATATGATATCAAGTCTTACCATGGAGAGATATACGCTCTGAAGTTGAACCAATGGTAGCATCACCTCAGATTTTATTTCAACATCCATCAGATTGAGGAAGGGCAAAAGATCTCATACGCACAGCTGAAATTAGAGGGACATGTGCTGACTTGGTGGGAGAGCCACACGGAAACCATAAGGGTGGAGGGATAACCTCCAATGACTAAGTGGGAGGATTTAAAAATCCTGATTAAGTCACATTTTTATCCCATTGGGTATTTGGAGGACCAGTGGATCCGATATCATTACTTGAGGAAAAAGTTGGGCCAAAACGTGCAGGAGTACACCACATAATTCAGAAAGATGGCTATAATGTTGGGGTATTTATCCAAAGAACCCAGATGTAATTCTCAAGTATCTGGGGGGGTCTACACCACTATCTGCATGAGAAAGTGATGTTATTCAAGCCCAAATCAGTGGACGATGATTGTGTACAGGCACAATAACTGGATAACATAGGCTGGAAGAGAGCGCAATCAAGTGGATCGAAGCAGAAGGAGAAACATGACACTTATAAGGAGGGAAAGAAGAAGAAAAAAGGGGGAAAATATAAAAAAATATAGGAACAACACACCATTGAAAATATCCTAGCAACCACTGCAAAAATTATGGCCATACAAAGTAGAAGTGTTGGAATTTACATCCAGAGCTAAACCCGAAGAAAAGCAAGAAAGATAATAAGAGGAATAATCTCATGCCCATTGATTCGAGCAACCAGGTTGAAAGTAGCTTGGACATGGATGAGAGGATTGCATGTACATCAGCACAAAAGGAGATGAATCTAAGTAAGCTCCAACAATAGGAAGATAAAGAAATGACCAAATTATTCCATATAAAGATACAGGTCAAAAAGACAAAGATTGATGCTCTATTTGACTTAAGATCATAGGTGAATCTCATTGCAGCAGAGCTGGTCAAGAAGTTGGTGTTGGAAGTTCGTGATCATCCAAACCCATATCTATTGGGATGGGTAAATAAGGATGTATAACAAAACAGTGAAAAATTAGATTTTCTATCAGTGTTGATTTATTGATGAAGTATATCCGTATGTGGTTTCCCTTGATGCATGTGGAGTCATGTTTTGGATTCATACATGTATATGTGTGATGCAATATTCACAAGGAGATCCAACTAGTACTAACTCGTCAAGGATGGAAAATCTTTCATTGTCAATGCGCACAAAGGCAAGTTGAAAATTTCACTAGTAAGTGGCAACCAAGTCAAGAAGTTGATCACTTCAAACAAGAAGTATGTTTTATTGTTTTTAAGATAAAATCATTTGGTGGAGTAGTCAATAAGAGGCAAGAAGTACCTAGAGGGGTGTACTAGGAAATAGAAACAATAATAGGAGGAGTTTCTACATGAATACATGGATGCGTTAGAATAGCCTAAAGGACTACCACCTAAGAGGGAAGTGGAACATGAGATACAACTATTGTTGGACTCCCCCTTGTCGAATATTGGCATGTACATACAATATGTATAGAAAAAAGTGCGGTGAAGAAACAATTGCAGCAACTACTAGAATAGGGTGTCATTCGGCCGAGTATATCACCATATGGGTCACTCATCATCATTGTGCCAAAAAAGGACGGGTCTTAGCAGATGTGTATGGATTACATGGAATTGAACAAAATCACACTAAATAACATATACCCCCTGCTGAGGATAGATGATTTTTTTGATTTGTTGGAGCACAAAATGATTCACCAAGTTGGACTTGAAGTTTGGATATCACCAAGTTCAATTGAAAGAAGAATATACTTGGAAGATCCCCTTCAAAAACAGGCAAGGTGTTATCACCATAAAAGTTTTTTTCTAAAACTTGGACAATTTACCTTATTTTAGTCATGGTCTTAGATAGGTGTTAAGTCAATTTAATTTTTTAGGGGTTAAGTGATAGGGTTAAAGTCTCATTTTCATTACAAAATAAAGTCCAACAACCTTATCTTATACCTTGAGTGTCTCATATCATGTTTAGAAAGTCTAGTTTTTAACCATTTTAATTTTTTTTTGATTAAGCCACGATACCATGTTTTCGTAGCGCAGACAGTGTTAAAAACTGCTTTTGAGCTACGAAAACGCTGCTCTTTTCATAGCGCAAAACCCTGAAATTACATTAGGCGCACTAAGAAATCGGGGATTCGTAGCATGTCTTGTCAGTTATCAAATCCATCAAAATTCCATTAATCTTTCATGATTAGGTGTCAGTTAGGAGTCCTTTCTCATACATGCCATCATTCATAACCATCATGACATCCGTTAGAGGTCATTTATGTTAGTCATTTTCAAATTCGAAAAGGGATGGTTCCTGGTTTTATCTTCTTATGCAAGAAACACCTCATGCATGCCCCTGTTTCGAATGGTAAGCTCATGGTAAGCAGAAATCAAAGTTTCTCTCAGTTATCAAGTGAGGTTGAATCCCTAATCAAGTGAGGCTAAATTCCTAAATCAAGCAAGGCAGCTTATTCTGAAATCAAGTGAGGCTAATATTAAAAGCTTTCAAGAAACACACAGGAGTTTCAAGGGAAATATGACATAAGAAAGAAAGAATCACAGGTCAAGCCACTTTTTAAGGACGAAGCCTGAAAGCATAGAGGTTCTAACCAAGTAAAAATTAGTTGAGGATGCCCTTCAAGAAGACAAGATGTTGGAATTTCTGTGAAAAATTGCATGGAGGTCATAATCAAGTGACAAAAGAGTTTGCTCTTCATTTCACACGTTCAAATACAAAAGTTGGAGTCTTAAACTTGCCAATTTCCCCTGAGATAATATCATTAGTGACAGATATTCCAAGGGGAGAAGAAAGATGGTTCAAAAATTTCAGGTTTGAGATGGAACCTTGTAAAATATTTCTGAAGCCAGGGTTTTCAGAGACAAAATTAATTAAAGTAGTGCCAAGAAGCTACATCAAGAACACCTATGCCAACCTGCTCTACAACATTCAAAGGTATTTCACCTGTAAGGGAAGATACCATAAAATGTATTCTTATCATTTCAAACTCCTGTTGCATTTTACTGGAATGATTTCTTTGGATTTTCCTTTCTTCTTGTTTCGAAGTTTAGCTAAGATGGCAGATAAAGTGCAAATGAAAGCTCAATACTGTGAAACTTCGCTTTTCCATCATGGTATATTTAAATTGATAGTTTTACATGAAATTCAGAGGATAAACAGAGAATGGTCTACATTTTTGTTTTTGTGTGGATTTGGGGTGGAAACACAAGAAACAGGTATAAGCTCTAAGGCCAAAGAAAAATCACCATCATAAACCAGTGACCCTGCAGAGACAAGATCAAAAATATTTGTCAAGTTTAAACCCAGAAAGCAAGTGAAAGATCCAGAAATCAAAACATTAGTGATCATTCAAAAGACTCCTCAACCTGCACAAAAGAAGACAACTAAAGTTAAGGAAACAATACAGGAACAATCAACTAGCAAATCAGTCCAGAAAAGATTGAATAGAAGTCAAATAGCAAAGGAAAAGGGTCAAAAAGTGGTTTCAGGAGAAAGTCTACATTTAAAGGGTGATTTGAATGATATTTTATAGGCTATTGATATTTAAGAATCCCCTTTGGTCTAGGAAGACTTCATAAAATTGGATGAAGGGAAATCTAAGAAGATGAGATTTTATAAAAAGCTAGATTTTGATGAAGAGATTTCAGAGTTTGTATTCAAGCCCAGAAAGCCTTTAACCAGGCAATCAAAAAAGTTGCAAGAGCTGGATATGGAGTTAGAGATAACAGGGAAAATTTCCAATGTTTATGAATAATATATAGACCTATCATCACCAATGCCTGAAGCTGACAAAAACAGAGTTTTTCATACTCTAACAGAAAAGAGCAGTCATGAAGAAATTGAAGAGAAGTTGAGATTAGCTAATTTTGAAATTGCTAAGCTCAAGAGAAAAGCAAGAAGACATGCTATTGAGAAGACAAATTTCAACAGAATAAAGGCTCTGTGGGAGATTGAAAGAGTTTCAAAGCCTGAAACAGTCAGCAATGAAGCTCAATATTTTACTTGGACTTTTCCTGCAATCAAAGAGGCTGATTTGTGAGAATGATAAATGCAAAATTAAGGGCTACTAATAGGAGGTTGAAGAGGTAGATTTAAGACCTAGAAATTCAATTGACAAAATCTGAAGGTAAGTTGCAACAGAGATAAAACAGGGCAACAAATAATAAATCCTTAAATCAATTTTGTCATTGAGAAGGATTACTTTTTGAGGAAAAAACATTTCAAAGTCAACATGTTTTGCATGTTAAGATCTATGAAAGTCATTGCAGAAGTTAAAATATCCTTAAAATTGCAAATTTTGGAAAAAACTGTGTAAAATAGGCATACACAGAAGTTTCGTAGCGCGCTATGAAACTGCTGTAGGTGAATTTTGGGCATTTTTTATAGATTTTTTGGGGGTAAAAACAGTTGATATCCAAGTTTTGATGCTGCTGATGATGGATTTATGATCATATATGAGGATTTAAGTATCAAAGTAGATGAATGAATGGTTAAAGGAATGTTTTAGAGTAATACAAATTCTGCGCTACGAAAACAATTGCTATTTTTGTAGCGCAGATATATCCCATATCCTTTATGCCTTTTTTGAAGTTTATTTTTGAATAGGTGGAAGGGTAAGGTTACAAGGCAATGCTAGCACATGTCACCTATTTGGAATAGTCAATATTTCCAGCAAAAATGTTCGAAGATCATCAATGAAGATAAAGGCTTAATTGCAGAAAACATGTTCCCTGGTTTTCAGGACAGATAAGACATGAGTCAGCAGGATCTCATAACAAGGTTAAAGGCATCATCAAGGTCGAAGATATGGAGAAGCAACTGTCAAAGAGAATATTTAAGTCTTAGATAAGGTTGTTTTAGACATAATAAGGAGTTTCAATCCTATTAGTATTAGGACTCCTAAAGAGACAGTTAACTATCAATTGTAATTAAGAGTCTATTTTAGAATAGATAGGTGTAAAAATTAGAAATTCAAATTCTCCTACAGATGGATAGGGGAATCCAAGATTGTAATGATGAATCTATAAGAGACATGGGGTCGAATTCCTCAAGGTTGGAATTTTTAATTAGCAAGAAAACTATGTTATTGTAGCAGACTGTGTATTTTCAGCTTAATACAGATTGGCTTTACTACTCAGGATTCACAAAGAGTTTTTGGTGTTTGATATCTCTATGGCTTTCCTCATCTACCTATTTACAGTGGTATGAACATGTGTTACTTAGAATTCATTGGAAAATGCTCTAACTTCCTTCACATTTTTGTAGACTGTGTTTTATTCACTGTGTTACTGTTTTGTTTATAAACCTAAAACTCTAAGTGCCCCGACTTCCATGTTGAGCTGATGTTGATGTTTTGTTGAAATATATCTTGACTCCATAGCCCAATAGGTTTGTTAATCAGTAATTGAACCAGCTATACACTTTTATCTATTTTATTCCTAGAGTTAGCCATCTAATCCTTAACAAAAAATCTTAAACCTTTTGAGAGAGCCCTCTCAGGTTGAGGAGGCTAATCCTCAACCAAAAGATTGGTTTGAAAGAGTTACTTAGATTCTACTTGATGAGCAGCCTATCAAGGTCAGATTTTGTGATAACACAAGGTTTGTATGAGTGGTTATTCATGCCATTTTTCCTATGTAATGCACTAGTTACGTTTATGAGCTTAATGAATGATATATTGCGCCCTTTTATAAATTCATTTTTTATTGTCTATTTGGATGATATACCGGTATATAGTGCTACCCAGGAGGAGCATATTTCAGATTTGACACAGGTGTTGGAAACATTGAAGAAGCACCAACTTCTAGAAAATATCAAGAAGTGTGAGTTTGCACAATAGTATTTGGTGTATCTGGGATAATATGTGATCGGTGGAGGAGAGTTGAAGATAGATCCTTCCAAGATGGAGGTCATCATGAAATGGTCGGTGCCTACTAATGTTTATGAGGTCAGAAGTTTCATTGGGGCGACACAATACCTGAGGAAATTCATAGCTTCATTTTTAGTAGTAGAAACACCACTCCACGCCATAACAACATGGATAGATTTTCTAGCGGGGAAAAGGTCAGTTGAAGGCTTTCGAGGATCTAAATATAAAGATTAGTCAAGCACTAGTTTTGGCATTACCAAACTTGCAACGACCCTTTGAAGTGGAGACAAATACGAGTGGGTATGATATGGGAGTTTCTTGATGCAGGGAGGAAGTCATGTATGCTACCATTATGAAGTATTTCATGGGGTAGTTCTTAACTACCCTATATATGAATAGGATTTCTATGACATGGTGAAAGTTATGAAGAAGTGGAAGAATCATCTGATGGGAAATGATACAATAATCAACACATATCACCAATCTTACAATACTTACATGCAAAGAGTAAGCTACAATAGACGAGGCATTATAAGTGGAAGGGGTTTTTACATTAGTTTCATTTGGTGATAAAATATAATATGGGAAACAAAAACAAGTTGGCTGGTATTATTTCAAAGCCACCCACATCAAAGATCACAACTTTGTGGCACATGGAGCCATTCACTCATGATGCATACAGAGAGGTATATTCAGAGGATGGGAACTTCAAGGAGGTGTATTAGCAGTTACAGATTCAGATTCATGTGCACGATGGAGACAACACTATTGGCTACCATCTCTAGGATGGGTTACTCTATAATCTGGATAAGTATTATGTTCCTAAAGGTGGGTGATTGCAACTAATTAGAGAGGCTCACACCTCCAAGGTTGCAAGGCACTTTGATGTAGGGAATATTGTGGCTAACTTGAATAGGTATGTGTACTAGCCCAAGATGCAAGAGAAGGTAGCTAGGTTCATAAGAGGATGCATGCTTTGTTGTACTAGAAATCCTAGTAACACGAAATATGGTCTATATTGGTAACACCCTCCTCCCACATTTACCCAAGCTAACCGATCCATTGGAGTAAACATGTGACAAAGAGTTACTATGATATGATTCAACTCCTCAAGTACAGTTGAGGAAGTGGAATTGATAAGACAAGACCAATTTGGCCTTCCTCAGATGCTACAGGCCCTTCAGGAGCCAACCAACCCTTCCAGGTGATCAATCCCTTAGAAAAATTGTTATTTTGTGGAACTAGATCCCAAGTCACACTGATGAAAAGCCCTCCATGCAACTGAAACCCTCTAGTCACATGCACAACAAGGCATCCATGTGAATATAGCCTTTTTCAGGCAGTTCTGTACCAACGACCCTGAATTCTGAGCCACCTTTTCAGGGCCAGGACTTATGCCTCTTCCCAGAACTTGATGAAACTCTTAGAAAAGATAAATGACAAGATGACAAGGCCTCTTATGCAAAACTTGAATAAGGACCTGATTTGACAAGGCCTATCAATGACATATATTTCATCAAACACATCATGAAAATGTAATCTACAGGTCATATAAACACATCTGAGGATATGGACTTGATACTTATCTAATAATTTCCAATAAGGATTGATTTCCTCTCATAATAGTTGCATTATCATATATTTGGTCATACATTCATTATCCATTCAATTACTAAACAAAACATGATGAGAGCTAGGTTATGTCATAAAACCATGCTTATAACCATCATATAACCAGCAAAATAACAATGATAAAACAACCGTAAATATCACATAATAACAAGTACTTATACCCATCAAATACAAGAAGAAAAGAGCTCTTATTAACATATGCAAAATGCAACCAGGTCTGGGACTTCCACCTACCATATGAAAATAGATTGGGCTGAACCAAATATTTCTTTCAACCAATCACCTTTGTGCTATATTCCAAGCATGAATGAGGGATCTCATGGAGTAAACCAAACAAAACCAAAATAAGGCTTCCAGAGGCCAAACCACCTCAACCCTCAACCAATGATTCCACGTCACGCTCAAACATCACCAACCATCATAAAATTGGTCTCTAACTAATATTTCTAGGGCTCTGGAGAATTTATTCCAACCAGGGCTTCTAGTAATATTAAATCAACCCCAAGTTATTGTCGGGCATTCATAGAATTTGTACAACCAATGCTTCCAGTACTAGTATCTCAACCCACCAAGGACTTCCAAAGAATTTTTCCAACCAAGGCTTCCAGGACTAGTAACCCAACCCATGTTTTTATAGGGATTATAGAGCGTTTGTCCAACCAAGGCTTCCAGGAAATAATAACTCAACCCACAACCATAAGGAACATGAGCACCAACCAGGAAAAAAGGTAAACCCACAACACCATGGCTATCCAGGAAATGGAAAGGTTAGGAAAAACCACTGTCAATCCTCCATGTCAATGACAGATCATAACCAAGAAACCACATGCATGTGGCATGCATGCCAAAACTAGCAAGTAAAGCATACATGCAACTCAGTACCTGCAAGAAAAACCTCTTGTGCTTTCCTATTTTTCCTTTGCCTTCTTGTTCCAAATGCCAAGTATGCCACACTCCTCCAAGAGTGCTCCAAGAAAAATTTAGGTGTCCAAGAGTATGAGAGAGAGAGAATATAATGGGAGCTGCAAAACTAAACTGACAAAAGGTCACAAAATAATCCTCGGAAGCCTTTTTATTAATTAGGCTTCTATTTTTCTTCAATTTTCACGATTTTCCTTCATTTTCCTCCTTACATGCAACCGGTGACCTTTCACCTTCCTTTTCTCCTATTTTCCATTATTTTAATAGATAAAATTCCAATAAATGTCACTTTTCTTTTCCAAATCATTTTCCATTGGCTTTTCCAATTTCCATAGCCATTAATTAATCACAAGTGATCCTCGTCAGTATTTTTTTGCCCAACATTCAGCTTGGAATACGTGTCCCATGACCATGGTTATTATTTTTCCTTTCTTAACTTTATTACATGAATTTTTTGAGGCAAAATTTCAGATTAATCACATAAAAGGTTTGAAGTTTTAACTGAGGGTTGTTACAAACCCCTCTCCCTTAGTGGAATATTGTCCTCAGTGTTCAATGACACCTACAACCAGCAAAACCGTTGAAAGAAAAAATATACTGCTTATGGAGCTTTATAACTTAGCTCATTGCAGTATTTAAATTGATCATCCTACTAAGAAACAAACCAACATGAGAAGAACAACAACATGAAAACCATAATGACATGAAACCCATACTACTTATTGGAGCTTGTTGAACCCCGAAATTTCTTCTTTTTGACACCCCTTTTTCACTCCATTCTCCTCTTTTTGACCTTCATAACTCTAATTTGGGCATCATTTCACAAGGCTTATGGAATATCGGGTACTTAATCATCCTATATTTCATAAATGAAAAATTTGTTTATTTTTTAGCTTAATATTACATTAGCTACCTAATTACAGTGATTCTGCAGCTAACGTATGATTATGTAGTTGAGTTCAAGGTTTGATAGGTTCCAAAGCTCCAGCCGAAGAACGTGGCATATGGGCAAGTGGAAATTAGCTGTTACAATGTTTTTTTTCCTACCTTCATAGCCTAGATCAGTAAATGAGACACCTTAAAATATGGGTCAAAGCAAAAGTCAACTACTGTAGGAGGCGAACCGAGCGAGCGAGATACATATTTTTAGCCTCATGATTTGTTGCGTTGATATAAAATCATGAGAGGATCATGTTTTCTTATCTTTCAAAGTTAATTTTAGCTAGTGTTGATTAGCATAAGGCATAATACTCTGAAACATTTAATGCATATTAAATTTGTAAATATGCCTCTTGGCATAACAGACACGGACTTGGATTTTATATTGTAAACACTTTGTTTTATATACAAACTCTGCTTTCATTCTTATTCCTTTGTTGTGCAATTCCAATGTGTGGTTAATAATATTGTGAAGGCATCATATTGATACCTGGTTCTCGTAGGAGGGCCCCCTCGAGATATTAAGGTTTCCTTTTAACTGTAATTTAGTATTTCGTTATATGTTTTATGTAGGATTCTGTTAGCTTAAATTTTTATTTTAAATGTGGGTTTAAGATTGTTTTCATAGCAATTTTGTCTAATCATTTTTATTGTTGAGTGAAGAAAGATATCTTGTGCACATGGAAAAAGCATAGGTTTACATAAACCAGTAACATAGCTTTACATTTCAATTATATAGATAGGATTTTAATTTGCAGAGATAATCTTTCTTTTGGTTAAGAGTAGATTAATTTATAGTGTGATTTCATTTTAAATCAAGTGTGATTTATTTCAAGCAAGTGTGATTACATTTCAAGAAAGCGTGATTTATTTCAAGAAAGCGTGATTTCATTTCAAGCAAGTGTGATTTCATTTCAAGAAAGTGTGATTTCATTTTAAAGCAAGATCAAGTGTGATTTCATTTTAAAGCAAGAGTGGTGTGATTTCATTCAAATAAAAGTGTGTGTGAGATTTCATTTAAAAGAAAACGAGTGTGTTTGAATTAATTTTGTGTAATCATGATCAAGTGTGTTATTTATTTTAAGAAGATTGTTATTTTTCTTTTAATCTAGAGAAATATAATCAATTTCATTTACTTACATAACTATTAGAGAAACATGTGCATTTTGATATCTCAAATTAATTTAGGAATTTTTTGAGTGACAAGACTCCTAGCACATATAGTGCACATACATTTCAATAGTATACTAGCCCTGGTTGATAATTTATGTAAATAATTTAACTCCAATTAAATTACCAAACATTTTGGCTTCATTGTTGAGGATCGAACCCGGGTCACCCACGTGACAGGAGAGAATACTCACCACTATAATACAACGACCTCGTAGTACCACATCATCCACCCAAACTCATATTCCATCAATTTCAAGCAGATATAGACTTCCTAAGCTACTTAGATATGAAATGCAACCTAGAGATTCACCAACTTCCTGTATTGAAGTCGTAGTATAAGAAGAAGATCCTACATCCTCAACAGAAGGAGTAATATTTCTATCTTCAATTGGAGAACAACTTCTAGGAAAATAAACAGAAATCCCTAGTGAAGAAGGAGAAGAAGAAGAAAGCTGTTTTAACATTCCATTAATAGAAGAACCGTAGGAGGAACTAGAAAATCCAATTTTGGAACCTTATATTAGCTATGAGGAATCTACAATGGAAAGAGAAGGGGAATGAGAAGTACACAATATGAATGGTGAAAATCATAGGATTGGAGGTGGAAGAAAAGGTGGAATAGGTAGAGGAAGAGGAAGAGGAGGTGGTAGGGGAGATCCAAGACCTTTTTGGTTTCCCATCTTTGATGAAGATATCATAGCCATAATGAAAAATATCTCACCATCTATCTTCCCTAATTTCCATGGATTAAGGAATGAGGATCCTGAAACATTTCTCTTTGAGTTTGAATTTTTGTGTAGATCCTATGATTACTTGCTTGATACTTAAATTTTGAAATTGTTTACAACCACCCTTAAAGATGCAATATCAAAATGGTTTATGGGAATAGGAATACATACCATAAGAATATGGGAGGAAATGAAAGACGTGTTCTTAGAAAAATACAAACGTTATTGTATGCCTCATAACCTTAAAGATAAAGTCTTTAAAATGATGCAAAAAGAGGATGAAAAGCTTGAGGATTTGGTTGAAATATTTGCTTACAATCTCAAAAGGAATAAAATACACAATCTAGATGATGAAACCTTGAAAGCTCTTTTTCCTAAAGCCATTAGAGATTAGTGGATAGATATTCTCAATTTAATGGGTAAAGAAGATGTTTCAAAATTATCATTTAGAGAAATTTGTGAAATGTGTACACATATTTCAAGAGGAAAGGCCAGAACTGGAAAATAAATAAACAAATAATAAAAATAAAAAGATCCAAGAGATCTTGTTATGTCTAGGATTAGTAAATTTGCAGCTGGAACAATAAGTAGAGTAGAAGTATGAAACTTGATTGACAATTTCAAAACAGATAATTTTGGGAGTCTTAGTGAAAAATTAGATACCTTTAAAATACAAAACAAGAAAAAAGCCAAAAATCATCTGCATTATCTATCTTTTGTCCAAAATTTAGAAAGAAGCACGCCTTGAGAGAATGCCCTCTTAACCTAAAAGGTGTAGAAACTTGTGTTATATGTGCAGAAAATCATGATACAAAGGAGTGTCCTACAATTACAGGTCTTAAAGGTGTTTATCAAGAGGAAGTAATACCAAATCAAGTAGATACTCTTTGTTTTGTTTCTAAGAGTGTTACACCAATTTTTGGTCATCTAACCTGTTACTATTAGATGGACCAAAGTACACCATGTAAGACCAATTGTACCCTAAGTAAAATTGCTTTCACTATGAAAAATAACTTAGTAAACCTCATTTATTAAGTTGTTTATGGTCTAAACAGGAAACCCCATGAGGTAATATTAAATAAATCCACATTTGTTTGATTTTCCTCACGGAATAATTAGTTAAACAACAATTTAATTAATATTCCTGGTCATATTTAACCCAAAACAGGAATATTAATTAGATAAATCATTATTCATCTTATTATTTTCTAGGAATAATTATTTAAACCTTATTTAAATAACATTCCTTGTTAAATTTGACTAAATCATTTATAAATAATTGAATAACTCATTATTTATTTGATTATTACTCAACCACATCCTTAAAATAATAAATAAATCATTTATTTATTTATTATTTACAAATAAAGGGATTTGACCAAAGTCAAATTCTTTATCCCTCCAACAAATATAATAAAATATTCCATTAAAGTTGGATCTTTATTTGGTTAATAATATTTTTAATTATGCACCAATATCTAGACTAAATCAATATTTTGTTATAAATAGAAGGGTTTTTCTATTCATTCACTACCTTTTTTTGCCTAAAGATCACTCTGGATCTATACTTTTGGTCTGACTTTGATCCACCATCTTTGCCATATTTTGCTACCATTTTTCTTGTGAGCTCCCTTTGAGTTCCATTTTTTTTCTGGGTTTTCTACACCATCAAGAGAGAGGGATTTTAGATCTGAAGTGCTGAGGACTTACAAGAACCCAGCCCATTGAGGGGAACTGGTAACATATTTCTATGTTCCCTTCCCAGGTGTCAAAAAATACAAAAATTCTTTAAAACAATATTGTCTTGTCTATTGGATGCATGGAGAAACTCTTGCTTTTATTTACTGCTTAATGTATTTTAATGCATATATCTAGATTTTGCAGCATTTATCTTGGTCAACTAATTATAGATCTAAAGGTATTGGCAACCATCTTTGCTGTTAGGGATGTTTGTTATGCACGAATAAAGTGAGCCTTTTTCGTACGCTTGCGATTAAGATTCATACTAACAAAGAGACAATGGAAAAATCCACAAACAAATATGACTCAAGGTTTCAATACTCAAACATATGCACAACCACCATAAGGTAATTGGACTACACCCTTGCCTTGGCAGCCTTGGCCTCAACCATAGGCACAAGGATATAAAATTCCTTATGGTTTGTATCCTCAATATCCTCAATTTCAACAACCTTACCCTATTTTACCACCACAATATTTTCCTCGGCCTGCTCAACCCTCTCAACCTCCAAATGCAAATCCAAAACTTTCATTACCATTTACACAAAATCCTAATCAATTTTCTGGCCAACAACTTCCAAATCCAAATAATAAAAACTCACATCATGTTTACAACGTAGAAGGACATAATTTCTAAACCTACATGATAAATCCATTAGATCTAAACAATATTCAACTTATATCTGGTACATTATTGGAAAATAAGTCACCATTTGTTTTTGTCCAGGAATTTGAGAAGGATGACCTCTCTGAGAAAGAGAAATCTCTTCATCAAGATGAATATCCTAAAAAACAAACCACCCCTGTACATTATGATGATACTTCAATAAAATCAACTCTTATTATAGAACAAACTTCAGTGTTGGTTCAAAATCCACCTTTCCCTGAAATATTGAATATTGACAAAGGGATAGAAAAAAAGATTGTATTACCAGATTATGACATGATAGATGTACTGAAGAATGTTTGTATACAAATTTCTTTGTTACAAGATATCAAGGAAATACCCATATTTGCAAATACAATCATGGAGTTAATTATCAAGAAACCAGGAATAAGAAGAAAATAAATTAAAATAATCCAGTTAGTTGGAACAATTTGCAAATATCATGATGGGACAGACAATAATTTAGAAATATTTGGATCTACGTAGTCCCATTGTGAAAACACACATTAATGGTGTTGAAATTCCAAACACATTGATGTATTTAGGGGCATCTATAAATATCATGAGTAAACAAACTATGGATCAATTGAAACTCCCTAACCTTCAATATACATCAACATTGTTGCAATTAGCAGACAGCTCTGTTATCAAACCTGAAGGTATTAGAATATGTGTTTATATCCTTATATTCTTGGGAATATCATGTTGACTTCATGATCTTAACACACAAGAATAATCTAGGAGGACATCCATTGATTCTAGGTAGACCATGGTTAGCTACAGTTGATTCTTTTATTAGTTGTAGATTTGGTGATATGTTTATCTCTAATGAAAGTTAACCAAAGAAATTCACATTATATCCTCCGGAAAAAAAAAGAGAAAAAAAGAAAAAAAGAAAAAAAAAGGGAGTAGAAAGTGAAGAATGGGTAGATTATGATAATGAAAATTTTGATATACGACCAATATTTGCTCCTTCACAAATAGATGAAGAAGATGAGATTTTGAATTTAATGGAAAATAATGAATCTTCCTCACATTGTGAACAAAATCTAAGTTTTCAAGAACAATATAATATTGAATATTTATCATCACTACAAATGGATTTACAACCTATGGAGAAATTTGGAAATTCTTTAATAGAATTTTTTCCAGGGAAAACTTTGAATATATATAATAATATGGAAGAATCTCAAAATAAGGAATTAGTGAAGATGCAAGAACATTCCTTTTATGCATGGGAATACATTGATATGAAAGGAATTGACCCAAACACTTGTATGCATCACATCTATATTGAAGAAACATTTTCTTCCAAAAACTCTAAAATGCTTCACAGTGGGAATATTAACCATACCAGAGTTCATAAGGAGTTTTATCACTGTTTACACGAACATGAGCCTTGTTGAGAATATTTACTACAATATGCGCTACTTCTCCCCAAAAGGTGTAAGGAGTCCTAGATTCATCAAGCATAGCATGAGCCATTTGTTGAAATGTTCTATTCTTTCTTTCTGCCATGCCATTTTTTGTGGAGTTCCAGCTACATAAAATTGTATTTTTATGCCATATTGTTCACATAGATCAAATAATTTATCTAATATGTATTCTCCTCCTTGGTCAGATCTAGGAAATTTGATTTTTAGAGCTAATTCATTTTCGACCAAAGCTTTGAAGATCTTAAAATTTTCAAATGCTTCATCTTTATGTTTCAATAAACCGATCCAACACATTCTAGAATAGTCATCAATGAATAGGATATAGTTTTGTTCTCCACGAGGTGAATTTTTCCTTACAAGACCACATAAATCGGTATGTATAAGTTCAAGAGGCTTACTTGTTGATCCTTATTTGGCATTAAATTGCACCCTGGTTTTCTTACCGAATTGGCATGATTTTCATATGGTACTTTCCGGTAAAGTAATGTTGGGTAGATCACGAACAACTTTGAGGCTGCTTGATTTGCTTATTTGAGAAAAAATCAAATGTCCCAATTTTTTGTGCCATAACCAGTTTTCTGTATATTTACCTAGATAACATTGATCTTGGCCACCTTTCAATATATACAGATTTCTTTGTGTTCTTGTTCCTTTTATTACGGTCTTTCCTGTGTCAAGTTCACGAACCACACACTCTGTTGAATGAAAGACAACTTCATTTCCTTGATCACACATTTGAATCATGCTAAACAAGTTATGCTTTAATCCATCAACATACAAAACATTGTTAGCTATAACCTTTAAAAAAAAAAAAAACAGATCCTTTAACCTTAATGATAGCAGGAGAGTCATTTCCAAAGTTAACATTATTTTCCTTCTCTAATGCATTGTATGAAATAAGTTTATCTTTATCACCTGTCATGTGTTTTCAGACATCCGCTATTTTTTGGTTCCCTGTGATTTGCAAGATTGGCAAGAACAAACACTGTGGGGGCCACATCAGAACCACTTTGGAATCCTAGGACCTATCCTTCCTAGATTCAGAGGGGGATCTCTCTATATATGTGTTTTCAGATGATATTTATTTATGATTTTGTTTATGATATTAGGCTAGTTATGAAGTTCTAAGGAATTGTTTGTTTCAGTTGAATCAATTGATGGGTTGATAGATCTATGGTGTGATTGATTGAAGGAATGTTTCAGCTGAATACATAGACTATGAGAAAACATTGATCTATTGGGATATGAAGTCATAAAAGGATTTAATTGCTCATAAAATTTGCAAGGGTTTTCATAAGGCAAGCTAACTATATCAAGTGGATCTCTTAGGTTAGATTGTGATATGAAACGATAATAAGTTGTGAAGGCAGTAAAGCTATAGTCAATTAAGAATATTCTAGCTCTACTTTAACATGAAAAGCCTTTTAGGTAACTGTTTGAGGCAAACCAAAGGACAGGGCGTACCATAGACTTCTTTGGCCAGAATTTAATAAGCAAACCTTTAAGACTACAATCCAGAAATTCAAGAATTACTTTCAGACAAAGAAAACATATAAGATAAAAATGAGAACAACTAAAGAGCAAGCTAAACCTATCTTCTTTAAATCAACACTCAAAAGACCTTTAAAGCGACATTTTGAGGCAGAACAGAGGACATGGCATACCATAGACTTCCCTGGGTTTAGACTCTACTAAGTATAATTCAAAGAAAGGCCTTAAAGAACAATATTTCAAGCTACACCAAAGTACATGGCTTACCATAGACTTCTTTGGCTTGACTCTATTAAATCATTCCTAAGACAACAACCTAGGTGGAACTGGGGAGCAATTAAGAATTATCCAATTAGACATTGCAGAAGAAAACATAGAGATAAAGAATACAGATAGAAATAGGGTGCCAAGACAGCATATCCTACTCTAAATATTCTGTTCTTTTATCAGAGAATATGGAAAGAATGTAAAACATGAGAAAAACAATGACAAATAAGGAAAACTTCACCATTAACATAGCTTAAGAATCCTGTGAACGTGCTTGTATTACTGATGATAAAAACAGTTAAATTACTCCAGGTACAATAGCTCTCTGCAACTCAAAGCTTTCTCTAATCCGGCCTAGCAATCCTTAACTAGCTCAACCACAAAAATCAGTCAAATAACCACCAACTAACCAACACTAAATTGAAGCCCATATGCAGTATTTATCTGCAAAATGAGGAGGTGGTGTTAAGCTAGGGTTTAGATGTCATTTATTACGGAGTTACTGATTTTTTGACCTTTGAGACAATGCAAAGGCCCAAGGCAAAAAAATATCTGAAGGTATTTCTCTGAAATAATAACTCCTAACTTAACTTATGAGTTAATTTTTGTGAAATGTTTGACTTTAAGGCTTTTTCAATAACTTTACAATAACTGCTAGTAGATGAAAAATATCTCTGACTGTGTGTAATAACTGTTTGATGCTTTATTGAAAGAAAACATGATGTAGATGGAAAAATATCCTTCTGAAGAAGTAATTGCTATGGATTTGATCTTTTGAATGTGTTTCTGTGCTAATATGCCTTTGTTTTATCTTTAAACTTTTTTTTAGGCCTTAAAACTTTGGATCTGTCTTTTAACTCTCTGTTCACTGTATTTTCTCTTTATTTTTCCTTTGTCTCCGCTTTATGACTTAATCCTTTTGATTAACCTTTGATCCTTTGCTTGATGGATAATCCTTTGATTTTATCCTTTGATCAATGATTAGCCTCTTTAACCTTCAATCTTTTCCATAGTCTTTTTACTGTCTTTTCTTCGCACTATGCCTTCTGTCTATGTTTTTGGTGCAGGGATGTATTTATTTCGTTGCTGGAGGGTTAAAATAGCCATCAATAATCATGTGCTATCGATGATTAAACTTGATATAGGGCCTCTGATCCCTTTAAAAATGAAATGAAGGTCTGGATCGTCACCCAGATCTTCATCAAAACGTTTTTCTGGACCATGGGATGCATTTCTTTACATTTTCCCATTAAACCTGCACATTAAAATAAACAATTATCTTTAAAACCTGCGGGGAGGGTTTTACTGCGTTTACAGAGGTTTTTGGACTTTTGCAAGGTGGAGATTGGTGTTCTGGGCTTGGTTCCATAGGCAGAACCTGTGTGAAGTTTGAACGGAGGACAGAGGTTTGAAAACCTTGGCGCGGAGGGAAAAACAATTTTTAAAAATCGGGAGCTAGTTTTCGCATGGTTGGAGAAGCGGTAATGGTTTTGGGCAGAGGCATGCGATTCCACTCAGTGCCTGCCATGTGGCGGGTAAAAACCACACATTTCACGCAGTCGGAGATTGTTTAACCCAGGCACAATTAAATTTGTGATATGCGCGATCAGTCGTTGGATCTCAAGGAATGAGATCAACGGTGGTCACAAGTTTTGGGAGCGGTGGGTAAGTGGAGCGGTGGGGTCCGGGCGCGGAGTGATGTGGCAAGCTCTTTGTCGTGTAGTGGAGGGTCAAAAATATATGTGGGGTTTGTTTATATGGTGGTGAGGTTTATAAAGCGGGCCCAGTGG
Source organism: Pinus albicaulis (assembly GCA_034641835.2). Taxonomy (NCBI): domain Eukaryota; kingdom Viridiplantae; phylum Streptophyta; class Pinopsida; order Pinales; family Pinaceae; genus Pinus; species Pinus albicaulis. The sequence goes on along the minus strand of CM076576.1, from coordinate 453,043,398 downwards.
ATAAAACAAAAGCGAAAGAGATTTTTGTTTTAGAGGAAAGGGGTTAGGGTCATATGAGCACGAGGGCTAGAAATGAAAGGGGATCAAGTTAATAAGAAAAGCGAGGTTTATATATTAAAAACAGGGTTTAATATATAAAAACCAAAAGGACCCGAAAGTCTAATATTTTGTTCGAAAACAATGAAAAAAGGAATTTTTACATTGTTTTGATGAAATAAAGGAAAAGGATGAAGGAAAGGGGTTCTGTGAAGGGTTTTGAAAGGGTAAATGGGTTTTTAGAGGGGAAAATGAGTGAATGAGAGTTAGGGTAAGGAGGGAGAGTGAAAATGGGAAAAATATGCCTAAAAGTGAGCCTTTTAAGAGCATCAAGGTAAACTAAGATGGTAGAGATGAAATATAGTGAAAAAGGTTTATTGAGGATAATGAAGGTAGTGATATTTCTAAAGATAATTGATAGAAAAATAATGCTATCTTTAGCTGCTTTTAGGATCAATAGTCAGCTAGTGAACTTTGTGGAATATAGGAGGATAACAGTGGCTCCAGCTATGGAGGGCACTTACTTTAGGAGGTGTCAAGAACCTTAGAGATCAAATCTCTAGAATAAGTAGACCCGTGCCTTGATTTTCATTTTGATAGACCTCCTTTCTTCAATTTTCTGATTTACTACTATTATTTTGAAGCTGTGATCTTCAAAATCTGAAAAACATGATTGCTTCAACTCAACGCTACCTACCCATTCTACTTTTCCTAACATTTTTTTTCTTCATTGGGTGCATTTAGATTAGCCAACCCTTGACATAATTTTTCTTTTGAAAAATAGGAAACTATCTACTTCTACACTTATATCTTTCCAAAGCTCAGATTAAAGTGATGAGATTTTTATTCTCTACCTAATCTACTTATCTATCAAGATTGAACATTTTGACAGATTTTCATTCTCTATTCTAAAACCAGGAAATTAAAAACATAACCAAATCAGGATTAGACAGTCTGATTTGTTATGAGCTGTGGTATTTTGTACAAGTCTGCACACAAAATTTATTTTGCAGAAAGTAAAACTAAAAACTTTGAGGGCTGTAATCTGAAATTTTCCATGCATCCCTCTCTTTCTTTCTTTGTTCAGATTTGAAACATTGTAACCAATATATTTTCCTAATCTAATCTACTGATAAGCCAAGCTTAAACAGTTTGGAAAATATTCATTCACTAGCCTATCAACAGAAATTTAAAATTTGTTCAATCATGATTAGGTTATATGACTTTGAACAAAACTTCCTTTTCCCAAGTAGTGGCATTTGGACTTGCACACTTTCAGAAATATTCTTTTTTGGTATGGGGCTTTACTTTTTCTTTTTATCTACCCTCTTTTTCTTCCTTTTCTTTGTTTTTGTGTTTAGGTTTCTAATCTTTTTCTTCAAACAGTGTTATATACAATGAATACAACTTTAAACTAAGATTTTTCAATAGAAGTAATGCTTGAGCATCCTGCCATTGACAGGACCTCCGAATAATTTTGTTCCATCCATTTCTTGAAGGAAGAATGCATTGTTACCTCTTGTAGAATGGATGATATATGGGCCTTTCCACATATTTTAAAATTTTCCATGCTTGCCCTTGTCTTCTCTCCTTGAGTCCCACTTTAGCACTTTGTCACCAATGTTGAAATAATTTGCTTTGGTTCTCTTATCAAACAACTTCTTTATGTTTTCCTGCACTTGATGTGTTCTGTTATACACTTCTTATCTGTTTTGATACAACTGGATATTTTGATTTATTCTTCTTATCATGTTATCTTCTTTAGACTGTACTTCTTGGATCAGATTCATAACTGGACTCCTAAACTTGTTGGAAAAATTGCATCTGCGCCATACACTAATTGATAGGGAGATATTCCAATTGTTTTTTTATTTGTTAATTTGTCTGCCCATAGTGCATGTACTATTTTACTGTGCCATGATTTTTAATTCTCTTCCAACAACTTCTTGATGATGTTCACCAAAATTTTGTTTGAGGATTCTGCCAACCCATTACCTTGAGGGTAATCAGCTGTAGAATGACCCAATGTAATTTGATATTTGTGCGAAAATCCACCATATTCTTGGATCTAAAAGCAATAACATTGTTAGTGATAATATTTCTAGGACAACCAAATATAGACAGGATATGATTTTCAAGGAATTTGATGATTACTAAGTCTGTGGTAGTTCTAGAAGAGATTTCCTCTATCCATTTTGTAAATTAGTCAGTTGCAGTGAGGATCCACTTGTGTTGGGCAGATGAGGTAGGATGGATTTCTCCAATGAAGTCTAGGTCCCACTATTGAAAAGGAGCTTCAATGGAGATAGGATGCAAAGGTAAGGGCAACCGTTTCTTTTGCCTTCAAAGATTTGGCACTTATGACAGGAAATTACCATTTTATGAATGTCTTGAAAGAGGGTGGGCCAATAGTAACTAGCTCTAAGGATTTTGTTGATAGTAGTTTTCCAATAGAGGTGGCCTCCACATTCTCCCTCATGAAACTCATTCTTGATATTATCTGCATCATTCTCAGGCAAACATTTAAGCAATATACCATTGGAATTTTCCAATATAAACTTTTATCTAAAATGCAGTAATTTACAACCTTCAACTTTAAGAATCTAGCCTTTGTCTTAGACAAACCAAGAGGAACATTAAGATTAAGAAGCACATATAAAATATCAGCATGCCAAGATGACTTCATAAATGATTCTTCAATAAGTGGAGTTGCCAACTCCTCTTGTTCATCTAATGCATCAATCATATTCATGTCAAGTGCTTGGAAGTTTGTTTCAGCCATGAGTTTAGCTAATCCTTGTCCTTTGATTAGTTTAGTGGGCTTGATTTCTAAATCATATTCTAGTATAACAACAATCCACTTTCCTCTTTTGCCATCAGGATCTTGTGTGACTGTGTCTTTTACCACTGAATGTGGTACAAATGCAATGATGTGTGAGTGCAAAATGTAAACTCTGAAATCTTTCAATGCCTTAATCAAGGAAAAATATTGTTTTTCCATTATGTTGTATTTTAGAGGTGCATATCTTAATGCCTTGCTGAAAAATGCAAATGGTTTGTTCTTGTCCTTTCATGTTTTTCTGTATTAGGACAACAACTATATTTTCTGATGTAAAGGAAAAGATGAATAAATCCTTGGTAAAATCAGGGCTAATTAGAACTGGTGTTTGGGTAAGTGCTTGTTTTACCAGTTCAAACGATTGCTTTGCTTCTATGGTCCATTTAACTCCTATTTCTTTCTTCAGCATGTTTGTAATGTTTCTAAGGAGTTCTGCAAGGTTTGGTATAAACCTTCTTAAGAAATTTATCTTTCCAATGAAAGATTGTAGCTCTTTGATATTTCTAGGATGATTGATTTGCAATATTCCTTCTATCCTTTTTGGGTCTATCTTGATCCCTTCTTCAGATATGATATGGCCTAAAATATTTCCTTCTTGGAGGCCAAACAGAGTTTTTTTGGGATTTAAAGACAAACCATACTTTCTACGTTTTTCAAAGACTTTCCTTAAGTGAGCTAGGTGTTCTTCATCTATTTTAGAATAGACTATGGTGTCATCAAGGTAAATCACGATGAAGTAGCCTATCTCTTTTGAGAAAGCAATATCCATGGTTCTTTGGAAGGTGGCACCAACATTCATTAACCCAAAAGGCATTTTCAAATACATGAAAGTGCCCCAAGGAGTAGTGAAAGCTATCATGTGTTGATCATCTGGGTGTACCAACACCTGATTGTATCCTGAAAAGCCATCTAGCAAAGAAACTATTTTAGAGCCTACTACCCTTTGTAAGATGTGATCCATTTTTGGCAAGGGGTAGTTGTCTTTTAAGGAGGCTTTGTTTAAATTTCTGAAGTCTATGCATAGCCTAATTTCTCTTGTTTTCTTCCTCACTAATAGAATATTTGAAACCCATTCCGAGTATCTCAGAGGGATTATAATTCCAGCATCATACATTTTCTTGATTTCTTTCTCAACGAGGGGTAGTTGTACAGGGTTTATTCTGCGCAATTTCTATTTAAAATATTTCTGGTTTTAGTTGATGGGTATCTTATGCTGAATTATCTCAGTACCATAGGACTTTAGATCCTCATAACTCCAGGAAAAAACATTAGAAAATTCCTTAAAAAGCTCAAGATATTTCTGTTTTATATGAGCTCGCAGTGTTTTGGAAAGTTTGATCATTTTGGGTTTTTTTTCATTGCCTATATTGCATTCTTCTATTTCAGTTTTAGTTGGTTCCATATTTGGCTTCTTGGAAACATCATAAAGTCAAATAGTTCTTCTAGAGGCACTGATCCTTTTGGCAAGTTATCACTATTAGACTATAGCACTTTAGAGTATTCTTTTCTAAATTAGTGCACAACTCTGTTTTCTGTATGTGTTCTTTTGTTAACCGATTTATATTAGCAGTGTTAGGAGGTTCTTCTTTGTAAGATTTTTCCTCAGCAGAGAAATCTTCTTCATACTTTGAGTCTGAATTTGGCACTTCAAACTCATTTCTGGACTACAGGAAATCTTCTATCTGTTTATCTCCTTCAAAGACTTGCCAATACTTTATATTATTAGGAACTACTGGTCTATATTTGACTTGGACAATGTATTGTTTGCTTTGATAAGATTTTTTACATGTGCTCGCAGCAAATGCTAATCTATTGGCAAGGATGTTTTGATTTCTAGGGACAAAGGTAAGCACATATTCTGTGAATGTTTTCAAGATGTCAATAACATCATCTCTATAGGATTTTAATCTAGGATGCTTGGCTATGTATTCTCCATTAATCTGCCTAATGACTAGCTTTGAATCTCCATGGACAATTATCCTCTTAGCTCCTAGTTTCTTCAGTAATTGTAGTCCTAAGAGGAGTGCCTCATATTCAGCTATGTTATTTGTGCATTGAAATTTTGGCTTGTATGAGTGGCCTTCTGCATGATTGTTCTCTATGTTATGTACCCATATGCCTGCTCCTGAACCAGTCTTGCTACAAGAACCATCAAAACTCATACTCAAAAGAGGTTCAATTTCAGATTTGTCATTAAAGTCATTGTTTTCCTCATTATGCTATTTATAGTGGCTGCCACTATGTTGTTCACCATGCTATTCTTCAGGGTCTGCATTATGTTTATCTTTGTTTTGCCCCCAGTGGTTTTCACTATGTTGAATGTTTTTTATTTGTTCTTCATAGTCAACCCTATGTTGATGGTTGCTTTGTTCCCTATGGTTTTCACTATGTTTGCTGTAATGTTTTATTTGAACAAACTGTTTTGACTGTTCCTCCTCCTTTTCCTCTTCTTCTACAATTATTTTATCATTTTCTGCTGCTTGTTCATTGACATTTTCATCATTATAAAGAATAAATGAATCAAGGTCTGTGTGGATGGAATAAAGAGGGGAGTTATCTAGTTTTTCTTGGCTGCTAACCATATATTTCATTTGGGTTTCCCTATATAGTCTTCTTGGTTGACTAAAAATAGGGATGGTTGCATAAGTCATGTCCATTTGGAGGGTGCCTTGGAGTTTAGCACCCCATGATCTTGAAAGGAGCATGCCATATTTTGGAGGTATATCAGCCACTAAAATATCCATTACTAGGCTCTTGGATGGTATTTGTGCTAAGTTGACAAATAAATCTTTGATTAGGCCTAGACATTTTACTCTACTGGAATCAAAAGAATATAAATCTTTGTATGGTCTAGTTATTTTAAGGCCTAATATTTCCATCACTACTTTTGGCATAAGGTTGTGTGAAGCACCGGAGTCTAACATGGCATTGTACAAAATTTTATCATGGATGTTTAAACTGACATAAAATGGAGGAACACCTCCTTCTTGAAATTTCCCTTCTACTTCTGGTCCAAACAAAAGCTCCGGTTTGTCATCATTTAAATTGACAGAATCAACATTTTTTCGTATGTTTAAAGCTCTCAAAAGTTGAGATTTATATACATCTTGAGTGACTAATTCAGTAAGAGGAATAGAGATTTTAATTTTGGAAATTTCATTCTCTATGTTGAAAGGTATCTAAGTTTTGGAAATGTTTAAATCAACCTTTTTAGTCACTATTTTCCTAGCAAATTCAGCTTGCTGGTTTTTATTAGGAACAACAGTTAAAACAATTTTATTAGGAGCACTAGCTGAGTTGCTAGTGTTGCTTTGGTCACCACTATGTTTGGGATTAGGGGGGCTGTTTTTATTTTTGTTTTTACCAGAACTTTCAACCACTATGTTATTGTTTTCTGCTGTCTTTTTATAAATGTTTTCAGGGTTCTTTTTAGCAGAAATTTCGGAGGTCTTTCTTTTGGAAGTGTCTTGGTCTTTCTTGCTTCTAAGGTCATATTGTCTGTGTACTTACATGATGGCATTTTCAAAGCCTTGTTTGTTGTCTTCAGACTCTCGGCTGTCTTCTTCACATGGTACAAATATTCCTTGTTCTTCCTTAGTGAGGAAAACAATATCCTCATTGTTTACTCCCATTAAATTTATGTGATTTTCCTCTGTTTCTTCTATTATTCCCTCATCTTTATCAACATAGTTTTCTTGGAAATGAGGTTTGATTTTCTAATCAGGGCCTCTTTGTCTAATTTGAGGGGGATTTCTTCTAAAGTTTTGGTTTTGGTTCTGATTTTGATTTTTGTTTTGAGGAGCAGTTTGGTTTTCTCTAGGGTAAGCTCTGTCATTCATGTTTATTCTCTCCATCATCCTCTCCATTGTCCTAACTAGGCTATCAATTTTAGCATCAGATGTGGAGGGTCCAACTTTTTCTTTGTATGTAACCTTATTCTCTGTTCTCAATCTAGCCCTCCTGGCATTTAGGTTAGCTTCTACAGTTATTGCTCCTCTTTGCATGTCCTCTAAGGTTAGGGGATCCCTTTCTCTTAATTGATAACACATGTCTGGATCAAATCCTTCCTGAAATTTCACTGGGGCTAAACCTTGTGGGGGTTTCATGTGGAGAGGGAGTGCATTGTAAACACTATTAAATCTATTGTAGTAGTCTTAGACACTTTCCCCAATATTTCTGTTAAGGTCATTATATTCTGATAGGATTTGAAGAGGATTTTTCTTGACTTCCTTTTTGTTTAAGAATAGTTGATGAAAAGCAGGGAGGTCATTTATGTTGTTAGGGGTTAAGCCTTTGAACCATTTTCTTACTTCTCCCCCTAAGCTTTGAGAAAACATTCTAAGTTTAACAGTTTCATCATCTATCTCTTATATGTCAAAGTAGTCATTCATTCTGTCCACATGTTGTTGAGCTGTAGTAGAACTAATAGCATCATATAAAGGAATCTTGGACTGATATTCCTGTGGCAGAACAACTAAAGGTAAAGGAAGGAATAAGGGAGCATACCATGTTGCCATGATATGAGGTTGTGGAAAAAATGGAGGGTTAAAAAATGGAGGGTTTACAACAGGGGGTATAGGGTTAAATGGAGGAAGGTGAACAGTGGGGGATGAAGTTAGTACAACCGAATTATGTTGTAGGTTGGATGGATCTAAAACTATCTAGGTTATCCAAATCTGAGATCTAGTCCTAGACAATATTTTTTCTAGGGGTGAGTCAAAGGGGATATTCTGCAAGTATTTGAGGTTTCAGGTAGGGAACTTTCTTTGTGGACTGGTCTGCTAACAGTTGAACTTTTGGATCTAGGAGACTTCCTAAGGATGCTTTCAGGATTTTCAACTATATCAGGAGGATTTGGGTCAGGATGAGATCAGGTATGGATTCTTCTAGAAGCCATAACTATGGACCCAACAGATCAGAAAGGATGATATATGTAACAATATTAAGACACAATCCAAACTTTGAAAGAAATACTTAATCCAAAAAGTATTATTGAATGGGTTTTTTTGATGTTTTGATGATAAAATAAGTTTCCCAGTGGAGTCAATGGAAAACAAAAGGAGTCAGCAGGCCTACTGAAAACTAGGGGATTCACCAGGTGGAGGATTTTTCACTTGTTTTATGGCTGATTTATGTCCACCATCAGCAATCAGAAACCATTCCTGGCTAACACTTGATTCATCTAAGTTAAAACTGATGTTTTCTAATTTTTTGAGGTTGTTTATTACTTAGTGATCCCCAGTATGGTTTCCACTATGTTGGCTCCATGTGATTTGCAAGATGGGAAAGAAAAAACACTGTAGGGGCCACATCAGAACCAATTTGGAATCCTAGGACCTATCCTTCCTGGATTCAGAGAGGGATCTCTCTATATATGTGTTTTCAGATGATATTTCTTTATGATATTAGGCTAGTTATGAAGTTCTAAGGAATTTTTTGTTTCAGTTGAATCAATTGATGGGTTGACAAATATGTGGTGTGACTGATTGAAGGAATGTTTTAGCTGAATATATAGACTATGAAAAAAAAATGATCCATTGGGCTATAGAGTCATAAAAGGATTTAATTTCTCATCAACTTTGCAAGGGTTTTCATAGGGCAAGCTAACTATATCAAGTGGATATATTAGATTAGATTGTGATATGAAACAATAATAAGTTGTGAAGGAAGTAAAGCTATATTCAGTTAGAATCTTCTAGCTTTACTTTAACAAAAAAATCCTTTTAGGTAACTGTTTGAGGCAAACCAAAAGACAGGGCGTACCATAGACTTCTTTGGCTAGAATTTAATAAGAAAACCTTTAAGACTACAATCCAACAATTCAATAATTACTTTCAGACAAAGAAAACATATAAGATAATAGTGAGAGCATTAAAGAGCAAGCTAAACCTATCTTCTTTAACTCAAAATTCAAAAGACCTTTAAAGCAACATTTTGAGGCAGACCAGAGGATAGGGCATACCATAGAATTCCCTGGTTTTAGACTCTACTAAGTATATTTCAAAGAAATGCCTAGAAGAACACTATTTCAAGGTAAACTAAGGGACATGGCTTACCATAGACTTATTTGGCTTGACTCTATTAAACCATTCCTAAGACAACAAGCTAGGTGGAACTGGGGAGAAATTAAGAATTCTCCAATCAGACCTTGCAGAAGAAAACATAGAGATAAAGAATACAGACATAAATAGGGTGCCAAGATAGCATATCCTACTCTAATTTTTTTGTTCTTTTATCAGAAAATATGGACAGAATGTAAAACATGAGAAAAACAATGACAAAGAAGGAAAACTTCACCATTAACATAGCTCAAGAATCCTGTGAACGTGCTTGTATTACTGATGATCGAAACAATTACATTACTCTAGGTACAATAGCTCTCTGCAACTCAGAGCTTTCTCTAATCCAGCCTAGCAATCCTTAACTAGCTCAGCCACAGAAATCAGTCAAATAACCACCAACTAACCAACACTAAAAATGAAGCTCATATGCAATATTTATCTGCAAAATGAGGAGGTGGTGTTAAGCTAGGGTTTAGATGTCATTTCTTACAGAGTTAATGAGTTTTTGACCTTTGAGACCATGCAAGGCCCAAGGAAAAAAATAACTGAAGGTCTTTCTCTTAAATAATAACTCCTAACTTAACTTCAGAGTTAATTTTTGTGAAATTTTTGACTTTAAGGCTTTTTCAATAACTTTACAATAACTACTGGTAGATGAAAAATATCTTTGACTGTGTGTAGTAACTATTTGATGCTTTATTGAAAGAAAACATGTTGTAGGTGGAAAAATATCCTTCTAAAGAAGTAATTGCTGTGGATTTTATCTTTTGAATGTGTTTATGTGCTAATATGCTTCTGTTTTATCTTTAAACTCTATTTTAGGCCTTAAAACTTTGGATTTGTCTTTTAACTCTCTGTTTCACTGTCTTTGCTCTTTATTTTTCCTTTGTCTCTGCTTTATGACTTAATCATTTTTATTAACCTTTGATCCTTTTCTTAATTCCTTTGATTTTATCCTTTGATCAATGATTAGCCTCTTTAACCTTTAATCTTTTCCACAGTCTTTTGACTATCTTTTCTTCTCACTGTGCCTTCTGTCTATGTTTTTGGTGCAGGGATGTATTTATTTCGTCGCTGGAGGGTTAAAATAACCATCGATAATCATGTGTGTTAGCCCCCTAATTTTCTCTCTTTTTGCCATTTTCCCCTTCCTAAATCATAACCATTTACTGCTATTTTACCTCTTTTATGCACCCTCATCTTGCACCAGTCCAAGCACGGTGACATATTTCGTATAAACTTTATTTTTCATACTTTTAATTCAACTTAGCATTAATTAATCATTTATTACATGATTTCTTACTTTTAATCACTCTTTGTAACTTATCGATATCTCCAATGTTTATTTGGTAGTTAGAGTACTTACCGTGACCGTTGATCCTAGTGTAGGATCAAATCTTGCACCGTTGCGAGCACAACAAATCCTTGCAGCAGATCTGAACCTCCTTGATCACCACCTTGTTTTTAGTAGCTTCAGCCACGACAACAAGATTGACCCAAAGGCAGATGAGACCGAATCTGCGAAGGATAAAAGCTGGAGATTGGCTACGACCAGTTTTGCTAACTGTCTAATTTTGAAGGCCGAAAAGCTAAATTATGCGTTTGGTTATGTAATCGGTTGAATGATCTATTTTTTCCTTTGGAAAAAGATCTATATAATGTAGAATGTAAATAGGGCTAAGGATAAGTTTTGATAGGAGAAGAGAACAGAGACAAAACCAGAGAGGCGGTAATAGGTTGCTGTATTTTGTTATCGCCTGAATCTGGGCTGGACGATGTATTAATGTATGTACTTACCTCAGTGAATTAATAAAATGGAGCTCCACCTCATGTTTCACAAATTGCGTTTCTGTATTTGAGCTGATGAATTGATTAAAGTACTGAGCAGCGTTTTTATTTAAAAGGGAAACACGTTGGTTGGCTAGGGCCCAGCCAACCCAACATGTTTACCCCATTTCCCATTTTCTTGTAATTTGTGTTTAAATTGTCAAGTGTGATTTAATTTTAAGCACATGCATTCTTGTCTGAGTGAAAGCCGATGCGTTGTGTGAAGTAGATAAATTTATTTTTCTTGCAGTTTCCTTTCCTACAGTTGATTTCAGATTGGTTTTCCTCCGCTTGGTCCAAGCAGGAGAAATAACCATGCACCAGTGCACATTGGTGTGATATCTCCTTTTCTACAATTCTGTTTGATTGGTTTTCCCCACCTGGTCCAAGCAGGAGAAATGAACCTGCACCAGTGCACGTTGGTGTGATGCAGCAAGCCTTCTTAGTCTACTTCCCGCAATCTTATTTCTTTCATGAAATGCTTATGACAGGATAAATGTATATTGATTGTTTCTTTATTCCTGCACTCTGTTAAGATCAGAAATATTCACTTTTTATGTGTGCAATTTGATTTAACATTATAATAGCACTTTCAATAATTAAGCACTCATTTTAAGAATTAAATGCTAAGTGCAGGAAGCTCTGATCCGATGCAAGAACTAGTTTCTTGCCACGGGATCTGAATGCTTTGAACCTGGAAAATTTCAAGCCCTTACATGAAGTAAAAATCCTTTAGTAAAGACACCATTTATACCTTTTGCATAAATCTCTATTCCTACACTAGTGCAAGCAGACTGTGATAGTGCAAGACAGATTAGTGCAATAAGGAAATCTCTAAAGGAGCAGGTTTAAGGGCCCATCTGATGAGACTGCTAAGTGTCTCTGCTAAAGAAAAACACACATTGAGTAGTTAAACAATAATTAGCTAGAGTGATTTCCTTTTATCTTTAATTCCCTCTTGCAAATGCATTCTTCCTTGTTCCAGTCTTAGATTATTTTGATGGTTCAAGTTGCCTTTTTCTCTTTTTAATTTGATTCTACAATATTTCCTTTAAAGAAAGTAGGGATTTATATTAGGAAGATTCATACCATCTCTGGAATTTCATGTGCTTCGTCTCTAAGTTTATGAATCCCCTGGGTTGAAAAATTAAGTGTTGAGGAGCTTGCTTAAGTGTAATTCCTGCACCCAACATTTTGGCGCCGTTGCTGGGGAGGCAATTTGATTTGGTGATCAGGAGCTCAGGACCAAGTGTCGTAAAATGGTCAAAAATGAAGGTGCTCAGAACTGGTCTGAACCTGAACGACCGGATAGAGCTCGTCTTCCTAATTCCGGCGCCGTGAATGGTTCGAAAAACGGTCTCTGTATGCAGAAGTTATTCAGCTTCAAAGTTTTCTCAATTTCCATAAAAAAATGCCAAATTTGCCTTGTGGAAAATTTTATTAAAAAAAGAATATTCCACAGAATATTCTGGGAATATTCCGTGGAATATTCCACAGAATATTCTGGGGAATATTCCCGTGGCAGCCAATCATAAGGCGCCACGTGGCTAGCCCGGAGGCCGCCACGTGGGCCCCGACGTGGAGTTGAAATGGCGTGTTTAAATTTTTTTGGGTTCGGCCGGATTCGACCGCAAGACCGGTTGATTAATAACCAAGCGCTTTAACCAATGGACCAAGGGTTATTTGTTATTTTATATTTCAAACGGGCTTATATTTATAGCGTGGGTTGTTTTGGGCGGGGCCCGAAAGGGGGCCAGCCCCCTCACCATAGAACCGTGCAGCGGAACCGTGATACAACATAAATGGCGCGCATTTGAACGTGGATATTCAAAACTTTGGTTATGTGCATAACGTGGGTTTTATTATAAAACGGTTTGTTTTAATTATAAACGTTGTATTTATTCAAAACACGTTTGCACAAACCGCCGCCATGTGAACGTGTTTTTATATAACCATAATATTTATTGCCACGTTTGGCGGCCTAGTTGGTGGTTCCGCCCATTTTGGCGCCCCACCTAATTTGGCGCCCTTATCTGCAGTCTTTCCACATTTAGTGGAGATTTTTTAGCCCAAACTGGCAGTTCAGTAAATGTGGCATAACTTCTGCTAGGAGAGGCCTTTGAAGACGATTTTTTTTTTTGATTTTGGGTCTCTTCGACCTTATGAAACCATTGGCACAGGTTTCACAGCCACCTGAGGTCGTTTGCAGGTGATTTTTCTTCGTGGAAGTTCCAGGAGCCACTAGGGCCAAATCAGTTTGGGAGCTGCATTGGGAATTGTGCAGCCAGTGAATGTGGAACGAAGGTCATTCCTGAAGTTTTTCAGCATTATGAATCCATTTCTACAGCTATTTTTTCCTTTTGAGGCATTCTTCTCACTGTTTAGCTTCAGGGAAGCTTTCAGGGCCACCAGGGCCATTTCAGTGTTGGAGCTGTTTGGGGGCTATGTTCATCCATTTTTGGTGATTCAAAAGCCTATTTATGATATTTTCGACCTTCTGAGTCTGATGGCAGAGGTTTCAGAACAAATTTAGGTCATCTTCACCTTGAAATTCTCCATGCAAGTCTAAAGGGCCACCAGGGCCAATTGGGGAAAGTACTGTATCAGGTACAATTTCACTGTTTAGTGTTTGGGAAAGAGCATGTTTAGCTAATTCCTATCTTCTGATTCTGTATTTACAGTCAGATCTGTCTTTCGAGACACTCTTATTCTTGTATTAGCCTTTGTAGCATTTTTAATACAAGAGGACAAGCCTAGTTTGAGAGGCTTGGTCCAGCAGATGTAGCCCAGAGGGGGGGTGAACTGCTTTATCATTTTGATGTCTTTATTTTCTGAAGATGATATGCTAAAAAAAACTGATATAAAGTGTTAAACAACAAATATACATAACTTGCATACACACATAATCACCTACTCAGCTACAGAAAGTTATTTGTCTTATTCCGCAAGACATCAAACTTCAAGTATGTGTATGTCAAAGACTTCTAAGTGTTTACATATTATTTCCTTAGGCAGAGTCTGTAGAGGGCCAGGTAGCTTCCGGATTCATCCTTTCCTAGAAAGGTGAAACATCCGGTGAATGCCCCTACAGTCCATCTCTGTATAGGAAATAGTTTGTTCTCACATTTTCAGAGGTCACTTGGAGTGTATAGCTCACATTTGAAATTATGGGAAATGGATACCTTGCACCCTTAAACAAGTACATTCCATTTTCAAATCAGATGGTATCAAAGCACGTTGCAAAGTTGGTTTGCCCTACTGACATCACTAGCTTGATTGTGTAGCTTGAAAGGTGTCTTAAGCAGTGTTGAAGATTGACTGCTTTATTATTCTGCAAACTACTTGTTGTTTGAGTTTTCTGAAGCTCTTTTGTTCATTTTTATAATGACAACTTTCATAAGTGAGTTCTCAAAATCGTCCTCCTTCACAAGATTTTTTGATGAAGGCTTGAAGCAAGAATTTCTCATCATGATGAATATGGTGAAAGAAATGTATGAGGATGAAAGAAAGAGCTCTATACTTCAAGAGCAGTTGAATTCCATGAGGGAAGAGAAGCAGTTGCTTTCTGACCAATTGCAGGAAATGGAAGGCCAACTTCGTATTGCAAACATGAAGCTGGAAAAGATGCATGAGTTGGAGACACAACTCCTTGTTTCCAAAGAAGCCTTAGCCAAGTATCAGCTAGAAGAAGAGGTAAACAATTCTAGTTTGTCTTCAAATTCTTATAAGAATGTTTATGAACTTGGTTCTTTTGAGAAACATACCAAAGGCATAGGGTCCAAGTTGATGTCCAAAATGGGATATGAAGGAAAAGGATTGGGAAAATATGCACAGGGTATAGTTGAGCCAATAATGGTTGAGGTAAGGCCTAAGAATTTGGGTCTTGGTTATGGACAATCTTATGGAGAAAGTTCCAAAGCAGCCATGAAGGAAGAAGGTGTGCATCAGCATGCACTTGAACAAGGGAGTGGTGAAAGCTCTAAAACCATTGATGGGATTGATAGTGTTCCAAAGGGAGCTTCTTCTTCTTTCGAATCACCTTCTCATGAAGGTAATGAAGGTGAAAGAGAAAGGTCTAAATCTGATTTCAATCATATTTCCTTTGATCATGTAAAGCATGGAAAATTTCCACACAAGCATTGGAAAAGAATTGCATGTTCTTTTTGTGGTTTGTTTAACCATAGTGTTTCTAGATGTTGGAAAAGAATGGCAACATACAAGAAAATTTTGAAGGAAAGGAGGCAAGAAGCCAAAGTTCCAATGAACAATGCAAATCATGCGGTCAAGAAGATGAACATGTGTTGCACTTATTGCCATAAGCAAGGACATACTGTTGAAAGGTGTTGGACTTTGAATCCAACAATGCTTCCACAAAAGTTGAAGAAGTGGGAGAAAGAGTATGGCAAGAATGGGAAGGAAGTTTCCATCATTGATATGTGTCAGGATGATACACATGTTGATATCGATGTGCAGTTAAAGGAAGCACCTTTGAAATGGATTGGTAAGAAATGGTTAGAATTCTTATCCAATTAAAGTTGCATGTCTTTTGATTGAATGCATTTTCTTTGTTAAGGGGATGCAAGTTGCAGGATGGAAAAGCTGAGTATGAGACTCACTCTATCGTAGCGAAAGTTATATTCATTTCAGCTTTGAAAGTAAATGTACATGTGATTGAGGATATTGTACTTATGATTGTACTTAAGAGAAAGTTGAAGGATAAACTGCATGCATGAGAATGAGATGCATGAGCACAGGGATCATGATGATTTCCTTGTATTTTAAACATGTATGTGTGATTAACTTGAAGGGTTGATTACTTTGTTTTAACCATGCATGTAATGTAATATTGACTTGGAAAAAGTTAATTTGATCTCCAAGATTGTAAAGAGGAGAAATGATGAAGTGTTTCATCTTTGTAAAAGCCTTCTCATTTGGGAGGCAGCTCTTCTTCTGGAATGGAGGTGCCTTGGATGGGCATCGTGACAGTTGGCAAGTCCACATGTTCAGGGGAATATTTCAGCTCATATATCAGCAAGTTTCATTGCTGGTTCCTGCAATTTCAGATTTGTCTGGCGAAAGAACTTGGTCGGGATTCGACAAGTACTTGGCGTATGCAGCAAAAAGTCGCCATGACGACATTTAGCAAGGCAGGATATTTTTGGCATTAGTATGCTCTTTTGGCTGACTGGAAGAGGATATTTCTGTTCCTCAAGTGCTGTACAGTTCAGATCAGAGATTCAGTAAGCTTTTGGGGACCAAAAGCCTTCTCATTTGGGAGGTGGACGTGAGTCAGGACTGTCGAATGGTCAAAAAAAAATGAAGTTGTTCTAACTAGTTTGAACTCCGACCTGACAGATTCCTGCCTTCCCGATTCCATAAAGAATCTCAGCTCAAAAACTACTTCCGTATGCATATCGCCTTCAAAGTTTTCTTCAATTTCCATAAAAATGCCAATTGCCTCAGGGAAAATTTTATTAAAAAAAGAATACTACGTAATTATCGTAATTATCTGAATATCCCACGAATATTCTGGGGAATATTCCCGTGGCAGCCAATCATAAGGCGCCACGTGGCTAGCCCGGAGGCCGCCACGTGGGCCCCGACGTGGAGTTGAAATGGCGTGTTTAAATTTTTTTGGGTTCGGTCGGATTCGACCGCAGGACCGGTTGATTATTAACCAAGTGCTTTAACCAATGGACCAAGGGTTATTTGTTATTTTATATTTCAAACGGGCTTATATTTATAACGTGGGTTGTTTTGGGCGGGGCCCGAAAGGGGGCCAGCCCCTAAGGGCCAGCCCCTAAGGGCCAGCCCCCTCACCATAGAACCGTGCAGCGGAACCGTGATACAACATAAATGGCGCGCATTTGAACGTGGATATTCAAAACTTTGGTTATGTGCATAACGTGGGTTTTATTATAAAACGGTTTGTTTTAATTATAAACGTTGTATTTATTCAAAACACGTTTGCACAAACCGCCGCCATGTGAACGTGTTTTTATATAACCGTAATATTTATTGCCACGTTTGGCGGCCTAGTTGGTGGTTCCGCCCATTTTGGCGCCCCACCTAATTTGGTGCCCTTATCTGCAGTCTTTCCACATTTAGTGGAGATTTTTTAGCCCAAACTGGCAGTTCAGTAAATGTGGCATAACTTCTACTAGGAGAGGCCTTTGAAGACGATTTTTTTTTTTGATTTTGGGTCTCTTCGACCTTCTGAAGCCATTGGCATAGGTTTCACAGCCACCTGAGGTCGTTTGCAGGTGATTTTTCTTCGTGGAAGTTCCAGGAGCCACTAGGGCCAAATCAGTTTGGGAGCTGCATTGGGAATTGTGCAGCCAGTGAATGTGGAACGAAGGTCATTCCTGAATTTTTTCAGCATTCTGAATCCATTTCTACAGCTCGTTTTTCCTTTTGAGGCATTCTTCTCACTGTTTAGCTTCAGGGAAGCTTTCAGGGCCACCAGGGCCATTTCAGTGTTGGAGCTGTTTGGGGGCTATGTTCATCCATTTTTGGTGATTAAAAAGCCTATTTCTGCTATTTTCGACCTTCTGAGTCTAATGGAAGAGGTTTCAGAACAAATTGAGGTCATATTCACCTCGAAATTCTCCATGCAAGTCTAAAGGGCCACCAAGGACAATTGGGGAAAAGCACTGTATCAGGTACAATTTCACTGTTTGGTGTTTGGGAAAGAGCATGTTTAGCTAATTCCTATCTTCTGATTCTGTATTTACAGTCAGATCTATCTTTCGAGACATTATTATTCTTGTATTAGCCTTTGTAGCATTTTTAATACAAGAGGACAAGCCTAGTTTGAGAGGCTTGGTCCAGCAGATGTAGCCCAGTGGAGGGGGTGAACTGCTTAATCATTTTGATGTCTTTATTTGCTGAAGATGATATGCTAAACAAAACTGATATAAAGTGTTAAACAGCAAATATACATAACTTGCATACACACATAATCACCTTCTCAGCTGCAGAAAGTTATTTGTCTTATTCCGCAAGACATCAAACTTCAAGTATGTGTATGTCAAAGACTTCTAAGTGTTTACATATTATTTCCTTAGGCAGAGTCTGTAGAGGGCCAGGTAGCCTCTGGATTCATCCTTTCCTAGAAAGGTGAAACATCCGGTGAATGCCCCTACAGTCCATCTCTGTATAGGAAATAGTTTGTTCTCACATTTTCAGAGGTCACTTGGAGTGTATAGCTCACATTTGAAATTATGGGAAATGGATACCTTGCACCCTTAAACAAGTACATTCCATTTTCAGATCATTTGGTAAGAATTTTCTGATTATACAATAGAGGTAATTTTTCCTTTATTTTTGCAGTATTGTTTGGAAAAGCTTCTTTGAAGGAATTTTACTGGTGTTAATTGATTTATGACAGCATTTTTTACTAGAAGTTGTTTGTTATTTTTCTTTCTTTTTTTGAAATGAATGCCTCTAAAAGGTAAGGGTTCGAAGCCCACTAAGGGCCAAAAGAATTCTGAAAACAATTCTCATATTGGGTCTCCTTTTGTAAGCAGGAAGCCCAATCCAATTCAAACCCATCACGCAAGAACAATCCACCTAGATTTTGGTGACAACAGTTCAGGTGTGGTTCAGCCTGTTGAGAGAGGTACAAGTAAAAGGGAAACAATGGTGGACCATGAAGATCATTTGGAAGGGATTGGTGAAAACCAGGTAAGTGAAGAACAATCCATTTTTGTGTTTCCAATTGTGGATCCTAATACTGTGGCACAAATGAAGAATATTCCACCATCAGATATCCCTCATTTCCATGGTAAAGTTCATGAAGATCCTAACTCTTTTCTATTCGATTTTGATATTCTGTGTAGAAGTTATGATCATTCAACTGATGCTCAGAAGTTAAGATTATTTCCTGTTACTCTCAAGGACTCGACTCTACGTTGGTTTATGGGGTTAGGAGGAAACACTATAACCTCTTGGGATCAGATGAAGAGAGTTTTTTTGTCTAAATATCAAGAATATTGCAAAACTCGCGACATGCAGGATGAGATTTTTACAATCGTATATGATGATGATGAAACTCTTGAAGATTACCTAGAAAGATTTCTGTGTATTTTACAAAGGTCGAAACTTAAGTTTGATCCCAGTACTATTAGAACCTTGTTCTTAAGAGGACTTACTGATAATGCTAGAAATAATTTAAATCTGTTAGGACAAGGTGATATTTCTCAGCAAAATTTTGAACAAATTTGTGAATTATGTAGGAAATTTTCAAGAAATCAGTATAGATCCGGTAGAGGAACTCGAAATAGAAATAGAAAAACTGAATCTACTGATGCTATGATTATTGGACTAGAAAATAAAATGGAAAACATGAAAATTGATATAATGAATACTGTTACCAAACAATTAGACTCTTTAAAATTTCAGCAAAAACTCATGAAGGAACAAGAGTCATTATGTATTTTCTGTCCTAAATGTAGAGACAAGCATCCTCCTAAAGAGTGTCCTCTTAATTTGAAAGAAACTAATAAGTGTGTTATTTGTGCAGAAGACCATGTCACAGAAAAATGTCCCTCTATACCAGGACTTAAAGTTGTATTTACAGGGGGACAGCCTGAAACTGAATACTTGTATGCTATGGGAGCAAGAAAGAATTGGCCTCAGGTAGGTACAGGTATGGTTCCTGAATTTTCTCCACACTATCTTGGTTATAATTCACATGCATATTCTTATCCTAACACTAATCAGCAGTGGCAGTATGGGAATCAATATCAGCATGGGCAAACTTCTCAACCATGGCAACAAGGTTGGAGAGGGCCAACTCATTCTCCATATTCCTACTAGCCACCTATGCAGTCATATCCATCTACGCATACACCTTATTCAATGCCTCAACTTCCGAGTCAGTCTACTCCACCGTTGCCTTTACCTTCACCCTTTCGACCTCCTCAGCTGCCTGCTCAACCTATGCCCAATATTAACAATAATAAAGCAGTGCAAATGATCTATGTAACAAAACCACCTTTACCATTCGAGTACCAGTCTATTCCAGTTGGGGTTCATGATATTCAATTAAGATCGGGAAGGACTGTAACATGAGAAAATCAGAAGCAACCTATAGTGATTGTTGAAGAGAAAGGAGAAGAGGAAAAACTTAACCATTCTCTGAAAGTTGTCACTAAGTAGCCCTTACCCTCTGAATCCTTGCCATCTTCTTCCAACCAGCCTCCCTTCCCAAAGAGGCTAGTAATGGAAAGAAGTGAGCTTATTTTTTAGACTAGTTTGGCATCTGAGCTTCAGAATCTTTTCATTAAGATACCTTTGCTTCAAGCCATTAAAGAGATCCCCATTTGTAGCAAGATTATTAAGGCACTCAGTCTCAAGAAACCCAGGAGGAAGAGAGTGGAACCCCAAACCATTCAATTTTTTGGTAGGGCAGCAGAGTTGATGATTGGATGTGTGTCTATGGAAAAATATACTGATCCGGGGAACCCTGTTGTCTCAGTTCAGATTGGTAATGTCCTTGTCTCTAATGTTCTTATAGACCTGGGGGTAGCCATTAATGTCATGACTAAGCAAACCATGGATCAAATTTGGTTATCTCATATTCGCCCTACTCCCACTGTGCTTGAATTAGCAGATAGATCTAAAATTAAGCCAGAAGGAGTATTGGATGATGTGATCATCTCATTATATTCTTGGGAATATCCTGCTGATTTCATTGTGCTTCAGCCAAAGAACCCAGTAGGAGGACATCCCTTGATCTTGGGTCGACCATGGCTTGCTACGGCCGATGCATATATTGGATGTCGTTCCGGTGATATGTATATTTCGCATGGAGATTCTAGGAAGAAAGTTACCTTATACCCCCCTGCCAGATCCATTCAGGACCTTCGAGAAACTTTATGGTTGGATCAAAGCAGTGATGAGGAGACTTAGCCCATTTACCTTATCCATCATTATAATAGGTCTTCACAAGAAGATGAGATTCAAGATTTCATGAATAATCTAGACACTATGCCTAATTTTGAGCCATTGAGCCAGATTTTTAGCCTAGATATTCAAGATAATAATGATTCTCATTATTTTGTACCGCTGCATTTGACCACTCCCTTGAGTACTCCTGATCCTGACACTACTCTTGTTGAGATTAGCCCTAGTAAATCCTTGCATATTATTTCAGATTTGGACTCATCTCAGTAGGAGCAACTTGTGAATTTGTTGCAAAACCATCTTAGTGCCTTTGCTTGGGGCTATGAAGATATGAAGGGTATTCCTCCTGAAACTTGTACACATCATATATATATATTTAGGAAGGAACCCGACCTATCCAAAAACCCCAAAGGCGAATGAATCCAGCTCTAAGAGATATTGTGAAGGAAGAAGTACAGAAACTCTTGGATGCTGGTTTTATCTATCCTATTTTCGACAGTTAGTGGGTCTCTCCATTAGTGCTAGTACTTAAGAAAGTTGGTTGATGGCATATTTGTATTGATTATCGAGAATTAAACAAAGCCACTCTAAAATATTACTTCCCTCTCCCTTTCATTGACCAGGTGCTCGATACCCTTGCAGGAAAGAAATAATTTTCCTTTTTGGATGGCTTCAGTGGCTATAACCAAATACAGATTTCACCCAAAGATCAAGATAAAACTACTTTCACATGTACATGGGGTAAATTTTCTTATAAAGTGCTTCCCTTTGGTTTATGTAATGCCCCGACTACCTTTCAAAGGGTAGTCTTGACCATTTTTGCTGATCTAGAATTTGTAGAAATTTATATGCATGACTTTTTTGTGTTTGGTGATTCTTTTTAGGAAGCTCTAAAAAATATGGAGAAAGTACTTCTCCGTTGTCAGGAAGCCCATCTCTCCTTGAGTGACAAGAAATGTATATTAATGTGCAAATTAGGAGTGGTACTTGGCCATTTGATTTCTGGTAAAGGTATCTAGGTTGATCGATCAAATATTGAAATCATTATGCATCCTCCTGCACCCAAAACTCAAAGGGAAGTAAAAGGTTTTTTAGGACATGCTGGTTACTATAGAAGATTCATTGAAATTTTTTCTAAGATAGTTGCCCCTATTTTCCTACTTCTAGTTAAGGATAATGAATTTTCTTGGTCCAAATCTTGCGAATAGTTTTTTGAAACATTGAAGGAAAAGTTAGTACAAGCACCAGTTTTGAGAGGTCCTAACTGGTCCCTACTTTTTCACATTTCCTGTAATGCTTCAGATTTGGCTATTGGTGCAGCTTTAGGACAAGAGGAAAATAAGAAATCCTATGCTATTTATTATATTAGTAAGAATTTTTCTACCGTTGAATTAAATTATACAGTTACAGAGAAAGAGTTTTTAGCTGTAATTTTTGCAATTAATAAGTTCAGGCACTATATTACAGGATATGAAGTATTTGTACATATTGATCATTCCACGATTAAATATTTGATGAAAAAACCATTGAGTAGCGGTAGAGCGACTAGGTGGTTTCTATTGTTGCAGGAATTTAATGTTACTATTTTTGATAGACTAGGAAAATCTAATGTTGTAGTAGATTTTATTTCTAGATTAGACAATCCTGGTGAAGCAACTCCTGTTAATGATGATTTTCTGGATGAACATCTTTTTTCTATGTCAATAGATTCTCCATGGTTTGCTGACATTGCTAATTACTTGGTTACTGGGAAAACACCACCCCAATTGTTTGCTCGTGAGAAGCGGAATATTATTCAGAAAAGTGTTGCATACTCCTGGATTCAAGGAGATCTCTTTTACACTGGTCTAGACCTGATTATCCATAGATGTGTAAGAAAGGAGGAAGTGTTTGACATATTGAAATTTGCTCATGATGAACCTTGTGGAGGCCACTTCGCTGATAAGCGGACTGTATATAAAGTATTGCGTGCCGGTTACTTTTGGCCTTCCTTGTTTAAGTATGCCAAACAGTATGTCAGGCGATGTGATAGCTGTCAACGAGTGGGCCAGCCTAATCAAACCAATGAAATTCCTTTATGCCCCCAAGTTATGATTGAGCCGTTTGAAAAATGGGCTATTGATTTTATAGGGCCAATAAATCCAACGTCATTAAGTAAAAAACATATTTTGGTTTGTACATATTTTGTTACAAAATGTGTAGAAGCTAAAGCTGTTTCCTTTGCTACATAAAAATTTGTTGTTGATTTTATTTTTATTGAAATCTTTACTAGATTTTGTGTGCCTAGAGAAAATTTTCTAACAATGGTCCACAATTTATTTATAATCTGGTACAGGGTGTGATGGAGCAATACTAGATCCGACACAAGAAATCCACGCCGTATCACCTGCAAGCAAATGGCCAGGTGGAATCCACAAATAAAGTGATCGAGTCCATTCTTACAAAGACAGTAAATATGCATCGAAAGGACTGAGCTGAAAGATTACCAGAAGCTTTGTGGGCATACATAACAATTTGGAGAAATAGCACGGGACATACACCATATGAGCTGGTATATGGAAAACAGGTTCTATTACAAATTGAATTCCAGATCAAAACTTTCAGAACTCCAGTTCAGTTAGGACTAGATCTTTTTGAGGCACAACAACAATGTCTTCTCTAATTAAACAAGTTAGATGAATTTCGTAGGGATGCCGTTCAACAGAACATACTAATTCAGCAGCAGCGCAAAAGGTGGCAGGACAAGTCTATTCAGAAAAATCAATTCCAACCAGGTGATTGGGTGCTCCTTTATGATTCTAGATTTAAAATTTTTAAAGGGCAGTTCCATACACGTTGGATGGGACCTTATGAAGTGATCTGAGTATTCGAGAATGGAGCAGTAGAAGTTAAAACTATTGATGGACAAAATTCAATATTCTTGGTAAATGGACACAGATTAAAGAAGTATTTTCAGCCACTTTCTAGGAAAGATTTTTTTTTTTTCTAAGTAAGATTAAATTCTATTAATGAAACATAATTTACATGGAGGTTCAGGCCTCTGCAATTCAAGCTTGTATCAACGACATAATTCACAAAAAACAGCAAAAAAGGGGCTGCCCACGCAGGGGAAACCAGCCCATAGGTAGTTTGATTCGCTGCCTCGCGCGAGGAAACCAGCGTTATACAGACAAAATTTACTGTGCCAAACATAGATAACAACATTTAATAGGACCATGATACTGAAAGCAATAAACTGGAAAAAACCTGGGAGCCTAGGTGTCATGAGGTGTAGGAGGAGTCTCTTCGACGATGAGACATATGTATTCGTCGGCATCGGCGTCCTGGGTGGCAAGTGCTGCATGTCGAGGCTCCATGGCCTCACCATCTTTTCCCATGGCCTGTTTGCTCTGCTCCTTGTCATCCTTGCTATTTCCCGAGCTACTGCTGCTGTCCGAGTGTGAATTGTGCTTGCCAGAGTCATGATACCCCTTATCATCTGCAGAGGAATTGAAATTACTGCGTGGGAGCTTCTGCAAAATGGGCGGACCGTGGCTGGGAACCTCATCGGGCTCCTCCCTAAAGGAAAATAAAATGGTGGCAACAAAACAAGGATGGTCTAAGGAACATTGGAAATGAAATTGTGCAGAGCTAGAGGTCTGCGGGGTGACAAAGGGGACCAGACGAGGCAGAGGCTGTGGAAAGGGTGCTGAAGCAGAAGGCTGAGTCGAGTGATGAGGCTGACCAACCAAGCGTCTGCGACCACTTCGGGTGGTGGGATACCTGCCCAAAGAATGTTCCAGTGAAGAAGACGAAGAATCGAACCGGGAGGAGAGTGACGGACGAGAAACACGACCTCTGCTGCTGCCACGCCTGCATCGCATGCGATGCCTAAGTCGGGGCATAGTGGCGCAGTAAGGGTGGAGGGCGCTCTGGGCTGAAGAAGAAGCAGGGCAGTGGCACCACAGAGACAGAAGCTCAGAGGTTGTGGTGAGACCAGAGGCAACGGAGAAGTTCTAGTGACAGAGGACACTCTGAAAGTAATGATAGCCCGGGAGAAATTCTATACAGCACCGAAGGCTACAACGTCTCCTTGTTGGTGTGTGGGAGCTTGGCTCCACGACTTTAGGGGGACAGCAGCTTCGCAAAGGAGAAGAATGGGGAGGCATATAACCAAGAGGTCGAAGAGCATAACTAGGAGGTCGAAGAGCATAACCAGGTGGGAGAGAGAGGAACGTCATTTTGAGGCGGGGGTAGCAGCCTCGATGTTTGTAATGAATTGAATGCTGCTCGGGGTGATGGCCAGAGCACTTAAATTCTCACCGGTGTAGCTTGTGGGTGGCCATGTGGCCATTCCACGCGCCAACCTACAAGCCCATCGCCGTATACCCCTCGTAAATCACTCGCATCTGGGATGCCAGGAAAGATTTTACACAGCAAGTCCAATAGAAATTCGGGACGGTAGTGGTGAATGGTAATACTAACCTTTTGAAAACATGAATTCTTCTTCTTCTTAAAATAAAATAAAAATAAAAAATAAAAAATTAAATACAAAAAATTTTAAATAAAGAAAAAATATTTTCCTATAATTATGAAAATCAGTTCATTGACATGATTGCAGAAGGATCAACCTGAAAACGAGCTTGCTGGCAAGAAGATCAAAAATTTCTAATAAAAAGAGAATGTTTCTTGATCTTTAGATATACTAGCGACCACCAAGTAAAATCAGGGTCAACAGAACCAACCTTTATACAATTGGGGTAATTGACATGGATATTTTTTTATTCAAGTAACGCTTAATTCTCGCTGTAGTTATTTTTCTTGTACCAGTGCAAGCAAATCGTCCAGAAAAGTTTCTTCCTTTCTTCGTATTCCACTTTCGTAATATTCCCTCAGTTTTCTTCTTCAATCCAACAATGATTAACCTTCCCATATTCTTCTGAATTTACCCTGTCCGTTTCGTAAAACCCCACTTTACCCTTGAATTTTTTTCCCTATCCCACTTATGTTTATACCCTCTTGTGGTTCTATTCCTGGAATCCCTGTAACAAAATTCCTTCCCATTCTAAAATTTCCCTCTTCCCACTTCTTTGTTCCCTCATGAATTCATTGCAGGATCTCACACACAAAGAGCAAAAGAATATGCTCTGAAGTATCAAGAAAGGGAGAAGCAAATTTCCAGTATAAGTTGAGGAAGCCATGTTGGAAGTCCAACCTATATTTTACTTAAATTCCCTGTTCTTTTTTTAGATATTATGCTTGCACTAGTGCAAGCATGTCGTCCTATATAATAATGCAAGCATAATGGTACCAGCAGAATAGCATATTTTAAGCGGTGCAAGCAGACCGGTGCAAGCATGCACCCTGTCAGAAACATAATACAATTTGTTCTTCTCATAGCATACGTCATAGGAAAGTGGTCATCATGAAAGTTTATAACAAGTCCTTTCACTTAGTTGATGAGTACTTGTGTTATCATATTAACTAGGAGAAAATTATTTAAAGTACAAGGTGTTTTTAAGTTAAGAATCATGATCATTTTTTAATGAATGCTAAAGTTATTTTTTGAATTATGAAGGAGTGCGGAAGTGTTTAACCATTGCTTGGATATTATAATTGCCCCTTTCCTCCATAATCATAAATGTCCTTCACTCGTAATGATTTACTCACCTAGCCGTTAAAACGCCATCGCAAGCACCAGTCCGGCACGATCTCAAAGATGCCACGCATCCACGGCTATTTCAGTGAAGTGAATGGGTGATAAGATGGAAGGGATGCTGGACGGTTGGATCCCTCTCTATAAGAACCAATTTTCCCCGTGTTGCATGTAAATTCTTGACTGTTCATAACTGTTAAGTAGCGATGCCTCCTGTTCGAAGCGAACCTTTGTCTCTCAATAGGGTAGAAAAGACTGCTAAGTATCGCAATAGTCTTGCACTATTGCGAGACTCAGGCTTTCTTCAATTCTTGAAAAATTTTGACGGGCACAACAATGAAGTGGCCCTACAGTTTGCCAGAAGTTTCAAAAATGGCCGAGAAAAAATTAGGCCTCTAAAATTTGAGGTTACAGAGGAGTTTATAGCAGCAGCGACAGGCTTGGAAAATAATGGTGAGCAGTGGTTTAAAAATAAGAAACTAGAAAGGAAGCGATGGCAGCGTTTCGTTGTCGACAAGAATATGAAGGTAGATTGGAAGAAAGGAATTCCGCGCAGTGCCCTACTGGGACAGTGGCGGGACCTCCTTTTCATCCTATAGAAATTCGTAACCTGTGAGGGAAGGTACTCCCTCACTTTTGTGTACCATTTTAGGATGTTGCAGCATTTCAAAGCCGACCGACACATCCGGTGGAGGATTGATTTTCCCTATTTTTTTGCTTAAGAGCTTGGAAAAAATGGCCAAGGGTGTGTGGGAAAAATGGGTAGACCAGGCCGACAAGAAGTTATATCACCACAACATGATAAATATTTCGGTCCAGAAACAATTAGAAATTAAAGGCATGACCTGGGAGGCACTGTTAAAACAGCTACATAAAAAGACAACTGCTGGAAAGGAGACAGAGGAACCCACCAACACAAGCAAGGGTTCAAGTAAGAATGTAAAGGGGAGTCCTTCTTGCATCGGTGCAACAAGGAAATGACCTGAAAAATCAACAGAAGAAAGGGCCCCATCTCCAAATAAGAAGACAACTAGTGAACCTATTGAAGAGAATCCTTCTACGACACCAGTATAGGCACAGACCCTTAAAGAAAAAAACCTGTCAGTCCTTGCAAACACAAAAAAAT
The DNA here is from genome assembly GCA_034641835.2 of Pinus albicaulis. NCBI lineage: Eukaryota > Viridiplantae > Streptophyta > Pinopsida > Pinales > Pinaceae > Pinus > Pinus albicaulis. Next base: position 453,015,964 of record CM076576.1, on the reverse strand, counting down.
TTGTAGAGGTCGAAGATGACACTCTGTTGGTCGATTTCATTAAAAGGGCCTGGAAAAATAATGAAGAATATAGTGCAGGAAAAGAACCACAGTCCCCATAGGACGTTGAATCCCCTTCTGCACTAGTGCAAGAAGAAGAACAAGAAGAAGAACCAGAAGAAGAAGAACAAGAAGAAGAACCAGAAGAAGAAGAACCAGAAGAAGAAGAACAAGAAGAAGAACCAGAAGAAGAAGAAGAAGAAGAGGAAGAAGCGTTTGTTGAAACCCTGAGGGATACTAAAGTCCCTAAAGAAGATACTGCCCCTGTCGAGACAGAAGAAGAATAATTTCTTGATGTAACCATGAGGGATACTGAGGTCCCTGAGGAAGACACAACCCCTGTCAAGACAGAAGAAGAAGAAGATTTGGTAACTCCTGCTGCTCGGATAGTTGAACTAGAGCTTCAAGTGCAGAACTTAGAACAGCTCATAACTAAAGCGCAGGAGGATAAACAACAAAATAAAGAAGAATCAACTGCAGAGATCCAGAAAAATAAAGGAGAAGTTAGAGTTTGGAAGTACCGAGATGCGCAATGTTTCAAGCGACTTAGAAAGGTGAAAAATAAACTAAAGAACATCAGGAAGAAGAAGTCTGAAACATTATAGGCTCATGTCAGTAAGTCAGAGCAGGATTGAGCTGGAATGCTCAAATTTTTGAAGGTTTTTTGCAAAGCTAAAGAGTTGTGTGAGGACACACAACAAATTAGGGATGGGAGGATGTTAGCCCCATAATTTTCTCTCTTTTTTCCATTTTCCCCTTCCTAAATCATAACCATTTACCGCTGTTTCACCTCTTTTATGCACCCTCATCTTGCACCAGTCCAAGCACAATGACATATTTCGTATAAAATTTATTTTTCATACTTTTAATTCAACTTAACATTAATTAATCATTTATTACATGACTTATTACTTTTAATCACTCTTTGTAACTTATCGATATCTCCAATGTTTATTTGGTAGTTAGAGTACTTACCGTGACCGTTGATCCTAGTGCAGGATCGGATCTTGCACCGTTGCCAGCACAACAAATCCTAGCAGCATATCCAAACTTCCTTGATCACCGCCTCGTTTTGAGCAGCTTCAGCCATGACAACAAGATTGACCCAAAGGCAGCCGAGACCGAATTTGCGAAGGACGAAAGCTGGAGATTAACTACGACCAGTTTTGTGAACTGTCTAATTTTGAAGGCCGAAAAGCTAAATTCTGGGTTTGTTTATGTAATTGGTTGAATGATCTATTTTGGCCTTTGGCCAAAGATATATATAATGTAAAATGTAAATAGGACTAAGGATAATTTTTGATAGGAGAAGAGAACAGGGACACAACCAGAGAGGGGGTAACAGGTTGTTGTATTTTGTTATCGCACGAATCTGGGCTGGACGATGTATTAATGTATGTACTTGCCTTAGTGAATTAATAAAAGGGAGCTCCGCCTCATGTTTCAAAAATTTCGATTCTGTATTTGAGCTGATGAATTGATTAAATTACTGAGCAACATTTTTATTTAAAAGGGAAACGCGCTGGTTGGCTAGGGCCCAGCCAACCCATCATGTTTACCCCATTTCCCGTTTTCCTGTAATTTGTGTTTACATTGTCAAGTGTGATTTAATTTTAAGCACATGCATTCTTGTCTGAGTGAAAGCGGATCCGTTGTGTGAAGTAGATAAATTTCCTTTTCCTGAACTTGATTTCAGATTGGTTTTCCTCCGCCTGGTCCAAGCAGGAGAAATAACCCTACACCAGTGCACATTGGTGTGATATCTCATTTTCTACAATTTTTTTTTATTGGTTTTCCCCGCCTGGTCCAAGCAGGAGAAATGAACTTGCACCAGTACACGTTGGTGTAATGCAGCAAGCCTTCTTAGTCTACTTCCCACAATCTTCTTTCTTTCATTAAATGCTTATGACATGATAAATGTATATTGATTGTTTCTTTATTCCTGCACTCTGTTAAGATCAGAAACATTCACTTTTTATGTGTGCAATTTGATTTAACAATATAATAACACTTGCAATAATTAAGCACTCATTTTAAGAATTGAATGCTAAGTGCAGGAAGCTCTGATTTGGTGCAAGAACTAGTTTCTTGCCACGGGATCTGAGTGCTTTGAACCTGGAAAAGTTCAAGCCCTTGAATGAAGTAAAAATCCTTTAGTAAAGACACCATTTATACCTTCTGCATAAATCTCTGTTCCTGCACTAGTGCAAGCAGACTGCGATAGTGCAAGACAGATTAGTGCAAGAAGGAAATCTCTAAAGGAGCAGGTTTAAGGGCCCATCTAATGAGACTGCTAAGTCTCTCTACTAAAGAAAAACACACACTCAGTAGTTACAAAATAATTAGCTAGAGTGATTGCCTTTTATCTTTAATTCCCTCTTGCAAATGCATTCTTCCTTGTTCCAGTCTTAGATTATTTTTATGGTTCAAGTTTCCTTTTTCCCTTTTTAATTTGATTCTGTAATATTTCCTTTAAAGAAAGTAGGGATTTATATTAGGAAGATTCATACCATCTCTAGTATTGCCTTTGCTTCGTCTCTAAGTTTACGGATCCCCCGGGTTGACAAATTAAGTGTTGAGGAGTTTGCTTAAGTGTAATTCCAGCACCTAACAATGTGTTATCAATGATTAAACTTGATATAGGGCCTTTGGTCCATTTAAAAATGAAATGAAGGTCTGGATCATCACCCAGATCTTCATCAAAAAAAAATTATGGACCATCAGGATGCATTTCTTTGAATTTCACCATTAAAACTGTAGATTAAAATAAACAATTAGCTTTAAAACCTGTGGGGAGGGTTTTACTACATTTACAAGGGTTTTGGGGCTTTTGCAGGGTGGAGAATGGTGTTCTGGGCTTGGTTCCATAGGCAGAACCTGTGTGAAGTTTGAACGGAGGACGTAGGTTTTAAAATCTTGGCGCAGAGGGAAAAATAGTCTCGAAAACTAGGAGGTGGTTTTCGCATGGTCGGAGAAGCAGTAATGGTTTTGGGTGGGGGCATGCGATTCCACTTAGCGCCTGCCACGTGGTGGGTAAAAACCACACATTTCGTGCAGTTGGAGATTGTTTAACCCAAGCACAATTAAATTTTCTATATGCACAATCAACCATTGGATCTCGGGGAATGAGATCAACGGTGGTCGCAAGTTTTGGGAGCGGCGGGTAAGTGGAGTGGTGGGGTCTGGGCGCGGAGTGATGTGGCGGACTCTTTGTTGTGTAGCGGGGGGTCAAAAATATATGTGGGGTTTTTTTATATGGTGGTGAGGTTTATAAAGCAGGCTCGATGGATAAAGCAAAAGAGAAAATGGTTTTTGGTTTAGAGGAAAGGGGTTAGGGTCATATGAGCGCAAGGGCTAGAAATGAAAGGGGCTCGAGTTAATAAGAAAAGCGGGGTTTATATATTAAAAATAAGGTTTAATATATAAAAACAAAAAGGACCCGAAAGCCTAATATTTTGTTCAAAAACAATGTAAAAATGAATTTTTACATTGTTTTGATGAAATAAAGGAAAAGGATGAAGGAAAGGGGTTCTGTGAAGGGTTTTGAAAGGGGAAATGGGTTTTTAGAGGGGAAAATGAGTGAATGAGAGTTTGGGTAAGGAGGGAGAGTGAAAGTGGGAAAAATATGCCCAAAAGTGAGCCTTTTAAGAGCATCAAGGTAAACTGAGAAGGAAGAGATAAAATATAGTAAAAAAGGTTTATTGAGGATAATGAAGGCAATGAGATTTCTAAAGATAGCTGATAGACAAATAATGCTATATTTAGCTTCTTGTAGGAAATAAATAGTCATCTAGTGAACTCCGTGGAATACAGGAGGATAACACTATCAATGTACCATTGATTTTATTCTCCTTCTACAAATAAAGCTATGCCCCAACAAACCTCTAGTAAGTCCTTCTTTCTACATACCTTGGAACTTGTGGATATCTGTTCTTTTGGCTGAATTTTTCTCCTGCATTCAGATTCTTCATGTCCAAATTTATTGCAAAATGAACATTCAATTTTTCCTTGAAGATGAGAATTTTGTTTATAAGTATTCTTCTTTATTCTTGTCTCATTTCTTTGCTTTCTTTCTTCTCTGGTCATAATGCTTTTGTATGAAACACATTGAGCATATTTTTGACCAAAAATATGACATGAGAAATATTATCCATTAAAGAAGAAATTTCTGCGATCATGGAACATTTTGTTGTTGTTTACCTTTTGATTTATATTTCTGTTTTTGTTCATCCTCGAATTGGAGTGATCATGCTTTACTTGGGCATTGTCTTTGTTCTTTTACTGAGTGATGAAGTTTTGCTGGTTGGCTTTAGCTGCATTTAGATAGCTTGTAGCTGAATACTAAGAAGATTCACCGATATATCCAAGACCTGTCTTCACAAGAGGAGAGCATTGAACTTTGATAATTTAGAAAAAATTTGAAAGGAAGCTTAACTCTAAACCTTCCAGTGCCAAGTTGAAGTTTATTTAGAAAATTTACCTCATCTTCTTCTTATACACACCCTGATTCCTTTTGTTCTTCCTTGTCCTTTCCTTTTGTAGTAGCTCTAAATGCAACTTCTTTGACTTCTGACAGACCTCCTTTCCTCATTTCACACGTAGCCAGAATCCCATGAAGTTGAAAAATAGTAAGAGTCTGTAGATATTTCTTTTCTTCAATAGCAAACACTTTTGAATTGAATTTAGGAGTTAGAGATATTAATACTTTTTCTACTAGAGTGGTGCCACTTTTGACTTCCCCCAGATTTCTCATACAATTTACGATATCATCTAGACGTAAAAAGAAATGAGCAATACTTTCTTCATTATGCATTCTGAGATTTTCATATTGAATTCTAAGAGTTTGGAGTTTAGCACTTTTTACCTTGGCATCATCTTCATAGCTCACAATGATTTTTTCACATATCTCCTTTGCTGTATTTAACTGCGTAACTTTGACACATTATGATTTAGTCAGACTTACCCATAATGCATTGACAAATTTTGCATTGGTTTCATAGTTCTTCCTTGTTGCTGGATCTGTTGGAACCGCAAATGGATAATGGTAACCGCCTTCTGTTGGAAATATTGTCATTGATGGCAAAGGAGGCAGGGCTCAGGCAAAGGAGGCAGCGCTCAAGCAAAGGAGGCAGCGCTGAAGCAAAGAGGCAGCAAAGAAGCAAATGAAGGCAGAGGAAACGAATATAACAGAAGCAGAGCCATTATCTCAGCAATAGAGGCAGAGGCAAAGCGTCAGGAGCAGCAGAGGCAGAGGCAGAAGCAGAGGCAGAGCGACAGGAGCAGCAGAGGCAGAGGCAGAAGTAGAGCCGTTATAAAATTCCAGGAATCGCACACTCCAATCGGCATTATACATAACACAAATATTCTGGGAATTTCACAGAACCGTATTCCGGGAATCGCTTAACCCCAAGCGGCAAGGCACATAAATTCTGGGAATTGCCTACCCCGATGGAGGACAGATATATATATATAATATCCATCACAATACATATAAATGTCACGCATTTCATATTCTGCAATGGTCCAAAGCATATATATTATGGAGCGCATAAAACAAAGTTTTATAAGGTGGGACCCCTCCCCAATCGGATCGGAAATTGTGAAGAGTCCAAAGGTGGAAGCGCATTACAATTATCGATTGGCGATTTCCGATTGAATCGAAATCGGAGCACAGTGGAGCTGCAATAGTTGAGTGATATAAATTCAATCGATTGGCGATTTCCGATTGAATCGAAATCAGAGCACAATGGAGCTGCAATAGTTGAGTGATATAAATTCAATCGATTGGCGATTTCCGATTGAATCGAAATCGGAGCACATTGGAGCTGCAATAGTTGAGTGATATCAATTCAATCGATTGGCGATTTCCGATTGAATCGAAATCGGAGCACAATGGAGCTGCAATAGTTGAGTGATATAAATTCAATCGATTGGCGATTTCCAATTGAATCGAAATCGGAGCACATTGGAGCTGCAATAGTTGAGTGATATCAATTCAATCGATTGGCGATTTTCGATTGAATTGGAATCGGAGCAGGAGCGATCAATCGCAATCGGAGGAGAACCAATGCATCGGAAAACATGTCAGATGGGCCCGAAAGAGCACTTGTTAAGTATTATCAAGATTATTCATTGATTATAGTAGAAGCAGCAGTTGTTTGTTAAAACCTTATATAAGGATGTCGAGAGTTGATTTAAGTTGTATCAAAAGGCGCTGTTATATATATAAAGGGCGATTGTATTAAAATATGCGGCGTGGTCTGTAAACCCACGGGCCTCGGCTTAAGGTGGAGGGCGATTGGTAATATAAAACAAATGTTGCGACTGTATTGAAAAGTGCCGTGTGGTCTGTAGACCCATGGGTCTCAGCTTAAGGGGAGGGCGATTATTAATATACGACTGTGATATATGTCCGTTCCGCTTGCGGAATGTTCCACATCAACAAGACACTCGTGGCATGAAAAGTGTTGGAATCCCTCCAGATTTACAGTCAGCAGATATAAAAGGAACAATTACACGCATGCAACAGGTACACCACAGCAGAGGACAGAAAGGACAAATACACAGTCAGAGAAAAGATAGATGCGCAGCAAGCCAAGAGACAAAACGAGTGAGCTGGAGTTCTCATTTAAATTTGAATGTAAATGTTTTATTTAAATTTTTATTGTTTGTGATGCATTGGCAAGTCTCCGAGAGAAAAAAAACTCCCACTGTAATGTTAAAATTGACACCTACAGTTATAATTTCTGAGTAAGCTGATAAAAGGAGTAAGAAGGCAGAAGGCAAAGAGACGTGACTTTCCATTTCGAATTCCAAGCAGAATACAAACAGTCATGTGAGGAAATCTATAAATAATATCATCTTGATATGCAGAGTGAGTTTTTTTTAGAGAGCAAGGGAGAGAGCATATATAGAGAGAATGCAGAATATAGAAGGCAGAGAAGATTAAGAGAAGCTACAGAACAGAGCTGATATCTGAGGAAAATCAGCAAATATTCAATTTGATAAATTGAGGAAGTTGGAGCTTCCCTATCAAGTTGCAGCTTGATAGTCGTCAGTTGTAGCTGACTGAGGTTGGAGCCTCCTGTAGGTTGATGCCTGCAGAAAACTGAAGGGAGTTGAAGCTTCCTTGCAAGTTGTAGCCTGCAGAATTGAGGTAGGAGCCTCCTGTAGGTTGGTGCCTGCAGAAAAAACAGTGGTGAGAAGGAGTTGGAGCTTGCCTTTGCATCACAACAATAATAAGATGTGGTTTTCTCCCTTTATGGGTTTCCACTTATATCTGGTGTCTCTGTGCATGATATTTATGTATTGATCTGATATGTATCATTTTCTTAATACCTGCTGCTCTCAAATTAAGTCTACTGCTCTATTAAACTAATACTTTCAGATTACATTCTAAGATTACTCTCACATCAAATAGAGTTTTAAATGAAGGTGTAAATAAGTTTATTGAAAAGTTTAAAAGATCAGGAATGTATTAAACTGATTCACCCCCCCCCTCTCAGTTTAATTAGAGATTCAACAATTGGTATCAGAGCCAGTTCCTTTGTACAAGTCTAACAACTGAAAGGAGATCCTAGGTTCTCAAGATGGCTAGTAAAGAAGGATGCTCAACCAATAAAGCCCCTTTCTTCACTGGTGAAAATTATGCTTTCTGGAAAATCAGAATGAAGACATACATAATGTCTCTAGGAATAGAAATCTGGGCTGCTGTGGAATTAGGATATGCCCCGAAATCAACTGATACAGAAAAAGAAGCTAAAGAAAGCTTTGTAGCTAATGCAAAAGCCATGAATGCCATCCTGAATGGATTATGTGAAGCAGAGTTTATTAAAGTAATGCACAAAGACATTGCCAAGAAAATATGGGATACTCTTGAAGACATACATGAGGGAGACCAGAAAGTAAAAACTGCCAAACTTCAAGTATATAGAGCCCAGTTTGAAAACTTAAAAATGAATGATGATGAAGATGTTGGCGGCTTCTTCTTAAAAGTTGCAGAAATTGTTAACAATATGAAAGCTCTTGGAGAAACCATACCAGAAAGTATAGTTGTGCAAAAGATTCTAAGATCACTCCCATCCAGATTTAATCCCAAGGTATCTGCAATAGAAGAGACAGCGGAATGGGAGACTTTGACCATGAACCGGATACTTGGAAATCTAACAGCCTATGAAATGAGGCTCCCACAGAAGAAGCCAAGTACAAGGGAAGCAACATTCAAAACAGAAAAAGGGAAAGAAGAAAAGGAAGAAATATGCTCTTGCTCTAATGAAGAAGAGGCTAAATTTGTCAAGAAATTGGATAGAGGCTCGGGTAGATACAAAGGTAAACTTCCCTTCAAATTCTTTAACTGTGGAAGAGTTGGAAATTATGCTGCTAAATGTCCTCACAAGAAAGTAAGAAATCAAGCTCAAGAATCAGAGAAAGACACATCAAAGAACTGGCAGAAAGGAAAGAAATTCAGCAGAAAATCCTTTTATGCTCACCAAGACAGTAGTGCTTCTGAAGACTCAGATGAACCCTCAAGTGAAGAAGGAACCTAAGAATTTATATTGATGGCCATAGAAGATCTTGAGGGACTCCTACTAGAAGATGAAGAAGAAGAAGGGGAAGTAGACCTTGAGGGGGAGCTAAGAAGTGCTCTGGAAGAGATTGACAGACTCAAACTAAAATGCAGAAAACAAAAAGAGATTCTCCTAAAATGTGTGGAAGAAGAACAAAATTCAGAAGTCCTCATGCAGCTGAAGGTAAAGCTTGAAGAAGCCAAGAAGATAGAAGATATGTTACTTCAGCAAATCAAAGATAAATCTCGAGAACAAGAGAAGCTGGAAGAAGAAATTATGTGTCTGAGAAAGAAATTAGAAAAAGCTCAACAGAAAGTTTCTATATACCCTTCTCAAACAACAAGCTCTATTAAGTTGAATGAAATTTTGGTTGCTCAAAGATCCCCTATGATAAAGACTGGAATAGGCTACGAAGGAGAATCAAGTAAAGGAAAACAAAAGGTTGACAGAGAGATTATTTTTGTAAAAGAAAAGAAGGATGAGGAAGTAGCTCAATTAATTCCTACAAAAGAAGAAATCTGCAATAAGAGAGACAGAGAGCAGAAGAAACCTCTAGTAACAAAGAATGCAATAATTACTAAGATAACAGAAAAAGGATCATATGCTCCTGAGTATGTCAAATTTGGAAGCCATCAAAGGAAATTCTTCCCTCCTATGAAGAATTTCACCTGTTATGTCTGCCACAAGCAGGGACACATTGCTGCATATTGTCATGCAAGGAGGAATGATTCAAATCAACAAAAGAGGCAAGCTTGGAAGAGACAACCTTACATCAGGTATGCAAGTAATTTCTATGGTTATTGTTTTTATTGTAAGGATTTTGGCCATAGAATTATTGAATGTAGAAAGTATGGACAAAGACTGATGTTCAATACCTCAAGGAGGTTTATGAGTCAAAGCAATTTTGTTCATACTCACAATTCCGCAAAAACTATAATCAAATGTTGTATATGCAATCAAATTGGGCATATATCTTCCAAGTGTTCTCTAAAGGGATATAATTCATCACCTCACAAAAGATACCAAACAAAAGGGGGCCTCCAGTGGATAAAGAAGGCGAATAAATGTGACTTGGCTTTAACTGCTCAAGATTTGAAGAGTCAATGGTATTTGGACAGTGGCTGCTCTAAACACATGACAAGAGATAAAAACAAGTTTTTAACTCTTGACGAAAAGAAATCGGGCAATGTCACTTTTGGAAATGACAAATCAGGAAAGATCAAGGGAAAAGGATCAGTCAGCATAGACAATGGCAGAGGAAAGGCCCAAGATGTATTATATGTAGATGGACTGAAAGAAAATTTACTAAGTGTCAGTCAGATGTGTGATAAAGGCTGTGAAGTTCTCTTTAGAGCACAAGATTGTGTAGTCAGATCAAGAACAACGGGAAAAACTCTACTCAAAGGTGTTCGAACAGAGAGTAATGTGTACATAGTGAGAGAGGAGGATGAAGCCTGCCATCTTAGCAAACTCGAGGAGTCATGGTTATGGCATAAGAGATTGGGACATCTCAGCTTTGACCATATCATTAGACTGAGCAAGAAGAAAGCTGTCAGAGATATGCCAGAAATAAAAAGGCCCTCAAACACAATATGCAAATCTTGTCGGTTGGGGAAACAAACTCGCACATCCTTTAAATCTAAAGAAGAGTTATCAACAAGAAGACCACTGCAACTTGTGCACATGGATCTGTGTGGACCTGCAAGAACTAAAACACCAAGTGGAGAGTCCTACTTTATGCTGATAATAGATGATTTCTCCATAATGACATGGGTTGCTTTTCTCAAGAATAAATTGGAAGCTCTGGACAAATTCAAAACATTTAAAGCATTAGCAGAAAATTAGACAGGATGCAAGCTGAAATGCATCAGATCAGACAGAGGAGGTGAATTCACTGATTATGACTTTGTAGACCTATGTAATGAACATGGAATAAAGAAACAATTTACTATTGCAGGGACACCTCAGCAGAATGGAGTAGCAGAGAGACAAAAAAGGTCTGTACAAAAAATAGCAAGAGCTATGATGCAAGAGAATAATATTGCTCAAACCTTCTGGGCAGAAGCAGTACACACAACAGTACATATCCTTAATAAAGCTCACTTAAGGCCAAGCAGTGACAAGACTCCATATGAACTATGGCATGGAAAGCCAGCTTCAATAAAACATTTTAGAGTCTTTGGTAGCAAGTGTTACATAAAGAATAATGATGAAAACCTTGGGAAATTTGATGCAAGAGCAGATGAAGGGATTTTTCTAGGATATGCTTCCAAAAGCAAAGGGTACAAGTGCTACAACAAGATCCTTCGGAAGATAGTTGAAAGTATTGATGTGAGATTTGATGAAGAACTTCCAAACAATACAAGAAATACAGACTGCTGCAGTCCATCAGACAACCATGAAGAGGAAGACAAGGATGATGATGAAACAAGCAAGACAACAGATGATGCAGAGCTGAGCTCGAAAAACCCCTCAAGATACACTCAGAAGAATCATCCTGAAGATCAGATCATAGGGGACAAGAAAGCAGGAGTCCAGACAAGAAGGCAGCTAACAGAACAAACAGAAGAAGTATACATAGCCATGCTATCACAAATAGAGCTAAAGAAATTTGACGAAGCCAGCAAGGACAAGTATTGGATAAAAGCAATGAATGAAGAATTAGACCAAATTGAGAAGAACAATACCTGGGAACTAGTTCCTAGACCTATTGAGAAAAATATCATTGGTTCAAAATGGGTATTCAAAAACAAAATGAATGAGCAAGGACAAGTAATCAGGAATAAAGCAAGGCTAGTCTGCAAAGGATACTCACAAGTAGAAGGATTTGATTATGATGAAACATTTTCCCCTGTAGCTAGATCCTGGCATTTGCATGCTATCAAGACTTCAAGGTATATCAAATGGATGTAAAGTCTGCTTTTCTTAATGGAGATCTAGAAGAAGAAGTGTACATGGAACAACCAGAAGGCTTCTCATTGACAGACAAAGAAGACTATGTGTGCAGACTGAAGAAGGCCCTATATGGACTGAAACAGGCTCCTCGTGCTTGGTACTCAAGACTAGACAAATATTTGCAAAAACAGGGTTTTAAGAGAGGTGGAGTAGACAACAATCTATACATCAAAGCGCATGAAAATGAACTCCTAATTGTTGTTGTATATGTTGATGACATTATAGAACCCATAATTTGTTAGATTTATAGAACCCTTATTCAGTCAGCATCATCCATCATATTCAATCACCCAATCACTAATCATATTTATACATAATCAACTAGCAACATAAACAATATTTTGAAAATATAGATCTACATCATTGAAAGACAACAGAAATATAGCAGAAATGATCATACATTCTCTTCAGAAATCTTCAGAAAAACCCTAACTTCCATACGTTCTTTTTATGAAACGAACCCGTGTGTATATGCGCTTTCATCGTGACGAACCAACATATAGATCTGTAAATATTCATAACTGCGTAAAGTTTCAGATCAAGAGACTTAATCAGATCATACCCTTCACTTTAGCAAACATGCACCAGATCACAGATCTAAACATCTCACAAATAGATCAAGAAAATACATAGTCATTTCAGGTCTAGAGAACCTGATCCATCATTGTATTCATAGGTGCATCATTATTCCAGATCTATTAAGAAATTGTAACACATTCCATACAGATATACCTCAGAGTGAAGTATTCAATAAAAAACCACACAATTATGCACTTTTCACTATGATATTCTTCTTCTTATATAGTTTGAACCTTTCCTAATACCATGAGCCAAAACTACACAAGTGTCGATGGTATTCTTGGACGGAATCAAATAGATGACACAACGCTCAATACTGTGGAATAAAACCATGGTAAGGACCCTGGTATCATAAATTGAGTGCGTAAGTACATACACAACTTGGCTTCTTTGTACCCGCGTTTATACGCGACTTCTCTTCATCAAACCTATGTATACATTGTGAAACATTACCTTTATAATTTCTTTGTCACTGGCTGAAATTCCTTTTTTTTGTCACATTTTAACTGACCTGTAGATACATCATTTTTACATCTTTAACAAATAGGTTGATATCAAAAGGAAACTCATCAAGTAGGTTTCCATCAAGGAAAACATATCAACATCATAATGCCAAAAAAATGGTTTCTAAATTCAAAGGTAAATCCATGCCTAGAGATTACCAATTAAAGATTTTTAGGTAATTGTAGAATCTTAGATAGAAATCTATGTTAGTGAGGGAATACACTAAGGAATTTTACAAATAATACTTTAGTTATAGTCATATTTAAGAGGATACTAAAAATGTTTCTAGGTACATTAATGAGTCAAGGTATGGAATTTAAGATGGCATTAATATCTTTTCTGTGAGGATACTGGTGTTGAGAAATCCATTAGGGAAATAACTTAGTGTTTTATTAAATTGGTTTCTCTTACTTTGAAACTTTCTTGTGATATTTTATCATTAGTTATTCTTTAAAATTATTATTTTCTTATCGTTACAAACAACTAAGATTACAAACAAAAAAGAGGACACAAGATGTAGGCACTCAACGGGGGAAAATCCCCTCTTCTAGGAGAAAACCCAAAAATTATTCTTCTCTTCTTTAAAATCAATTCAAATGAGATAAACTTGACCCTAGACCAAGAAAAAGACATCCTTCATCCACCAAGTCGATCTCCAACACAACTCCTTGAAGTCAATTAGAATTCATACTCCTCTTCTTTGTAATTTTTGAAATCCGTCCTCCATCCTCCGTCCCTACAACTAGCTTCAATTTCCTAGTAGGGGTGACATATAGAAATACAAAAAAAATTGGTTCTCTTAGCTTGATAGAATTCTTATTCTTTTTTTTTGTAGTTGATTATTCCTTTTTGACCTTTGTAACCCTTTTTATTGACTTCTTATTGCAGATTGAGTCCCTTCTTGGATGATAGCCACAATAGGTTGAGTGCTTCTCTTATTTATAGACTTTACAAGGGTGACAAATCCCTTCATGAGGCCAACTACTCAATTTAAGGAGCTGACTTGGTGGAGAAGGGAGAAGACACATATTTATTACATAAACCTATTTCTTTATTGACATTAAAAGCCCAAGGGGTCTAGAATATAATAACAATGATAATGACTCAAGATAAGGGCCTAGAATCTTTCAATGGAGGCTTGACCTAGAAACAAATACATAGAGCATGAAACCCATGCTCATAAAAACAAATTTTATTTGTATATTAATTTTGTGTTTTTCTTTATTACATCATGACTCAAGCACAATTATAAAAAGAAATACTAGTTACATTTTTCAACACTCCCTCTTAACTATGGAGGTAATCATAATTTTTCAACCGGTACAAGGTTGACCTCAATTTGAAATGTTCTAATAATAGTACAAAGAAGAATAAATAAACATACACAATGCTTGGGATACCCTCATTTCCAAGGTATCTTCCCAACTGGGACTAAGGTGTCATCTAGGCATTTACCACTATAGGTACCATCAAGCTATAACCCTAGTATCCATCCAAAAATATACCATCTAGGCTACTGTTATGAAACCAACTCCCAAAATAGAAGAAAAGAGCGATAGACGCCTTAGAAATCAGCCACTTCGAGGGGGAAACCTCCTTTATATTACGTAAATGAATAATGATTGGATGAATCAAAGGAAAAAAACCTCCTTTCTATATATATGAGTCCATGGGGTCACAATATAATCCTAGTCAACCTAACAATAATAATGTAAGGGCACAAAAATAACAATAGTGGGGTTTTATGGGGAACAATAATAACAATGTGTGGACTACAGGGGTACAACAATAACAATAAGGGGGCTAAAAAAATGACAATAAGGGACTACACTAGTAATATAGGGACCTAACATGCCCCTCTCCTTCAAACAAGTGTTGTCCTCAATGCCTGATTATTTATTGATGCTTCTGTATAAAATTCTCATCCTCCCATGTGGAATCTTCAACGGGTAATTTCTTCCACTTGCTGAGATACTCTGAAATTGATCGATTTCATAGTTTTTGAGTCCTTGTTTTTGTGACTGCTTCAGAACTCCTTTTGTTGCGATGTTGATCTTCCTGTTGTTTCATTCTATTCTGCACCAAAGTTAGGTTATCCTTTGAGAGTTGGAGAACTTGTTGTTGATGCTCGATGTGATCTTCCACTAATTTATCATCCATATTATATTTCATTTGATCCTTCAAACCATCCAACTTAGCCTTCATTTCTGCTTTTAATCCATCTATGTCACCTTTGATTGCTCTTTGTAAGATTGAAATTTGTTGCACTTGGTACTGTAATTTTGATATATCATATTGCAATTCTTCCTCTTCATGCATCATAGTATAGATTTCTGATGGCTTAATGAGTGTATAATACTTTTTGGGAGGCATTATAAAACCCAAAAATGCTATATATGCTTCAATATTCCCTTGGAATCACTTCAAACTGATTTTTCAAACAAAAGTTATGCAATTTTTAAAAAATATACACACTTTTTTCTTGCTTTTTAGTAGGTCTATATTGAACCTGATTTATCTTTGTTATTTCAGATCTTCAATATATGAATTTATATCCTGTATTTTCCCTCTGAGCCCTCTTTCCAATGCCACAGGTCAGACCTAATTTGGATTCTTCAAGTCAAAGTTATGCCCAATCTCCCACAATGACGTAATTATGGACTGGTTCAATAGAGCGGACTTTTACGGTGTGACACATGTCACTGTTTCCTCATTCAGCTCTAAAATTGATACATAATAAACTAAATTACCTGTTATTTCTTCCACTTTTTACAGAATTCCAATCCGGTGCTCAAAGAGAGAGTTATGATGATTTTCCCAAGGTTACCTCTTTGAGATGAAATTCAGGAGCCTGCAAAAACCCTAAGTTCCACATATCATATCTCCTAAAATATTGCGAACCAAGATCTGAAATTTTTACATGAACTTCCGTAGGATTTCTTCGCAAATGGGTTTTTTTAGTGTCTGAACCTTTGTAGAAAAAAATTTATAGCGAAAATTCCACGATGACCTGTTTGAAGTAGTAAAACCCTAGAATCCAAAGCTCTTACACCAAATGTTATGAAACAAACTCCCAAAATAGAAGAAAAGAGAGATCAAAGCTTAGAAATCAGCCACTTCTAGGGGAAAAACTCCTTTACATTACATAAATGAAAAATTCTTGGATGATTCAAATGAAAAAACCTCCTTTCTATATACAGGAGTCCATGGGGTCACAATATAATCCTAGTCAACCTAAAAATAATAATGTAAGGGCACAACAATAACAATAGTGGGGTTTTATGGGGCACGATGATAAAAATATAGGGACTACAGGGGTACAACAATAACAATAAGGGGGCTACAGTAACAAAAATAAGGGACTACACTAGTAATATAGGGACCTAACAACCTCCATGCCCTGACACCAACCCTCATAGGGATCTAGGTATCAACACTAAACTATATCTCCAATCGATACCCTCCCTTTGGGATCTAGAAATCAACTGAGATCTCAATACTGACCAGGCCACGATGTCCTCCCAAGTACCAACGTACATGAAGTTTTAAGGTACTTTGTCTCTCCCTCTTTTTATCACTCTAATAATTCTCAAAGTTGTGAAATTTTTTATTATAGTTTAAAGAATATCAGAGGTAACCACAAACCTACTTTTAAGCTTTAGGATCTAGCCTTCCTAAGGCTCAGAGAGGGCTCTCTCTATAATATTTAACTTTGTTTTTATATCTGATTTTAGGCTAGTTATATAGGGAAAATTGGTTTGGTTTGGTGGAAAAATCACTTACTAAGATGGATAGTTATAGATTTGTCTTCCATTGGGAAGATGGAGTCAATGTGTCAAGCAGATAGATCAGGATCAAGGTCTAAAGTCAATTTTTTGCAGGGAAAGATAGTAGAGTCACTCAAGATCTTCAAAGGCTAATGGTGAAGTGGTTTTAATCGGGATAAAGAGAAATTAAGGGTTCTTTGATCCGGATAAGGAGTGAAAAAGTAGGGGTCAATCGAAATTAGGGAGCAATTAAGGGTTCCTTAGTCTAGATATTAGTAGAAAACATTTAAATGAAAACCAATCAATA
Source organism: Pinus albicaulis (assembly GCA_034641835.2). NCBI lineage: Eukaryota > Viridiplantae > Streptophyta > Pinopsida > Pinales > Pinaceae > Pinus > Pinus albicaulis. Next base: position 452,999,246 of record CM076576.1, on the reverse strand, counting down.
ACAGAGTGCTTTTAACAAATTTTGATATAAAAATTCTTGATTTCACATTACAATTTAGAACACATTCATGAATGGATGAAAAACATAAGAAAATGAACATATAACAATAGAAAATATTTCACTTCAGTGGCCCAACACATGAATCCTAAAATATGATGCTTTATTGCTTGAGATCTAGTCTGCTGACTTGAAACTTGAGACAAAAACCCTTCAGGTTCAGAAAATATGACTACAGAAATCTTCAGCAATTAATCCACACTCAATACTTCAAATGATGAAGTATTTATACAAAAATTAGTATAAAATATCCTAGACAATCTAAGAAATTTTTCTTGGAAAATAAAATATCTTTTTACAAAAGGATAGTGACAGCTGCCTAACAAATTGCTAGCTGTCCTATTTATTCAAATTAAATAGTTTGTTGTTGGATTTGGGCTGCAGCTGGGCAAATGAGGTGTCCCTCACGCTGACAGTTTGATCTTTAATCAGTTTTGAACTTCATCTTTCATCTGATACTCTTTTATTGCTGATACTCTTTAACCTGATACACTTTAACCTCTGAAAACTATTCTACTGTTTAAAAATATGGTTATTGTGTAGTAAAAACAACAACTCTGTTTTTTCATATTTTCTTACTGCAAACCGATTTTACAACAAATCTATTAGTTTCTCCCAGAATTCTGCCTCTGGTAATTTGATCTTCATGAGTTTCCTGAAGTTTTCATCTGCCTTTGTATATCTTACAAATGTTGGTTTGACCACAAAAAGGTGCTTTATTTCATGTTGTAAATAGAACAGATTTTCAATGCTTTTGTGCAAAACTTTACCTGTTGGAATCCCTTGCCAATCTGATTTGTTCACCTATTCTTTGGAAAATTCCCTTATCTTTTATTATAATCTTCTTGTTTCATCAATTTATCATTGATTACTAGAATATTAGGAAGTCATTTTTGCCTCAAAATGTCAAATTTCACCATGAATCTTGTGATGGCTACATCCATGTTTTGGCACTTTTCTTCCAACTATTTCATCAGGTTCTTTTTGGAAATTACTTTTCTTACCTCTAGTATAGTTCCTGTTCTGTTTGTTATCCCAATTTCATCCAATTCCTTCTAATATTTAGAGTTGAGGAATTTGATAATTTCCAATGCTTCTTCAAGTTTGGTGCCCAATTCATCTTTGGTTTTCTGTATTTATTCTCTAGCTACTTTGAGTAAATCCTTTTGTTCATAAATCACCTATATTGATGGCTAAGTAACATTGACTGATTCAAAGATATTGGTCCATAAATGATTTTTGATATGTGCCATGGGCTCTTTCAAGGACAACTCTGTTTCTAAATTTTTGAGTTGTTCACTTAACCTTTTAGCCTTTTTCTCTTTAGTTTTAGCATTGATCTGTGCTAACTTCTTGGCATCTTCAAGATTCTTGATTTGCTGAATCTGAGTTTAATATCTGTCTTATGTATTCTAAAGAAAACAACCTCATAGGTAAATACGTGGGAAACTTATAAGGGATGAGGGTTGTGCCATAAACTCTAATCTCAGTGTGATTTTGGTATAAATACCAATCACCAGTCCTGCTCTGTTCTAAAAACTGTAACACCCTCTTGATTTCATCATTTATTCTAGGTTGCACACTGTTTTTAAGTAGATTTACCAATGGATGAATGAAACAATCTGTAAAACCTACATATGTGAACTCTTTTGACTCCTTTCTGATTAAGGGGGTGCAGAAAATAACTGACAGTGGATTTCCTTCCACATCCATCCTTTGAAGAGTTATGGGGAACTTGTCTGACTGAAAGTAGATGAACATATGGAAGAGAAATGAGGTGTACCTAATAACACCTTCAGTAGGAAGTTTAACAAGCTGTTCATGAATGTTATCATCAATATACTCAACAAAATTATAGATGACTATAGGGGGATGACCAGGCACAAAGATGGACAAAAAACCAAGTATAGATGCATTTGTATGTTCATCAGTAAAGTAACCAAGAATAAAAGACAACATTGAGATAATGTGTCTTGTTCCTTCTGGGAATTTGGATGATGAATATGGAGGGTTAAGCTTGGGGATTTCTACATATGAGGGCATGAATATTTGAAATATTTGAAATCTTTTGGGAAATTCTAACTCAAAATAGAACTTTGTAAGAGCCTCAATGTATAAAGGGACTGCATTGGGTTCAGGCTGCAACTGAAGCATTTGGTTTATGGATTTAGCAGTTATGGTAAACAATATTTCTTTCTCAGCATTGACAATTTCTCTTTGATCTGGGGAATAATGGGTTTGGCACAATCTGATGGCCTAAGGGCATTGATGGGTGTGGGGAACAACATACTTGGGCAAATTAGACTCCCAAACAAGCACTTCATCTACTTGGTCCAAAGATTTCTCTTGGCTCCAGCAGTGGAGCTCAAGAAGGTTAAATTCAATTACTGGATCAGTGATTTTATAGTCTACATCAGCGAATGGGGTATGTTCAACATATACAATAGGAGGTTGTAGTGGATTGATGACAATTGTGATTTTAGATGCCATTGATAGGTTTTTTTTTAACAGTTTAACCCCTTTTGATCTTTAAAACTCTGTTTTTAGATTTTTAACACACTTCTATAAGATTAAACTGTTCATGGAAGGTATTTTTAGTACAAAAGAGTTTTCTCTTGGACTGCAACAGGTAAAATTTGGGTTTCTCTGACTCAATTTGTTAATTCTGCTTTTAAAACCAATTTTTTTAACCTTCATAGACTCAGGAAAAGCTAACAAGGGTTTACTCTATTTTTCTGTTGATGAAACAATCCTACAACAGTAAAAGCTTATTCCAAGGGGTTTTTGAGCACTTTAAAAAGGCTTTGAATCACTCAGAAGGCTTCTAAAGGTCTGTAGATGACCAAGTTAATCAGATTTTTCTTTAATGATAGATTACAACTTCAGATATTGTGGGTATGCCCAGGTTTATAGAAAGGATGAATATATGAGAAAATAGGGTTATTATTTAGGCAAACAGACATTAAAAGGTTTGAATTCAAGAGTATACTTCTTTTCAAATGAACGGATGGGTCTTTTTCCTGAGAAATATTTGTGAATTTAGGAATTTGGACGCAGAAAGAGGTTTGCTGGGAGTTGAAAAGCCTTCAAAATATTGTTGTGACCTTTTAAATGCAGTCTGGAGGCTTGGAGTGATCACAACGATGGATTTAGTTGAATTCTGCTGGTTTTTTACATTCAAACAGGGCGGCAACGTATTTTTCTCAGTCGGGAACTATTTTATGAGCAAAAAGAGCAACAAAGGGCTTAAAACACATACATTATGATGTTTTTATAAAGATTTCGAATTGAACAATGTTTTCATTTATTACCAGTCAATTCAAATCAGAAACGATTTAGGCGCAGGGATGATTTACTACTGAGTGGTTTATCGCATCGTCGAAGGATGGTAAATGATATTGTATGAATTGATGCGATCCAATACTTTCGCGACGCGTGGAGGAGAGAGAATGGGAAGAAACAACTTATATCACAAATTTCATTTCATTTAACAATTGTGCTAATAGATTTGCGATGGGATATCTAGGCTGTTGGATTTTGTGAGTAAGAGCGAATGGTCAGGATTGAAAGACTAAGCTGCTGGGTAATGGGCGTGGGGCCTGAGAGTTCTTTGTGCGGAAGGATTAAAAATTATACGTTAAAACAATGTTTTTAACATAAAGTTTAATGTTAAAGGGATAGGTGGGTGTAATGTTTATTAAATCAATGTAATGCCAATAGGTGTAGTATTAACATAGGGTGGTTTAATATATAAATGGGATGGTTTATACCTATGGGGAGCGGGGAATATATCACGTGGGGAAAATAAACATAGGTTTAAACATAAAATACGGGTTTGGGTTTATTAATTAAAAGGATTTAATATAATACAAGATGAAGAGTATTTAGGGAATTAATACATTATATTAGTATGTTAATAATGAAATGAATGGGGGAATGAAAAATACACTAAGCATTGTGTAAAATATGATGTTAGGAGGGATTTTCATAGTGGTGGCCCAAATATTAACATTTTACACTTTAAAACTTAGGATAAGTGCATTTTTAGGGGTTTTTACTTTTCCAAATGGTGAATAAGCATTTTGACTAAGGAAAGGGGTTTTTAGAAGGGAAAAATGAGTGATATTAAGGGAAAAGGGTTTTTATGAAGGGGAAAGGTTTTAATGAGGTAAAATCCAATACTTTGATGCCAATTAGTCATTAAGACGTGGGTTCAGTCCCACCAGAAGTCAGAGAAATGCTATGAGTCTTTATGACTGAAGGTTTTAGTACTGGAATGCATTATGGGGAGGGAAATTAGTAATATGCCAGATGATTTTATCCATGCCTTGTAAAACTGCTTTCTTCCTACCCATCATTTATTCTACCATTTTTTCCTTTATTTGCATGGGTGCATTTAAGCTTGCAAACCCTAATCCATTTTTCTTTTTTAAAATAGGAAACTATCTAATTCTAACCTAGGGCTTAGATTAAACTGTTGAGCTCCTCATTTATTCTCTAACTATCTATTGATTTTCCAAGATTATACTGTTTGGAAAGATCTTTATTCTCTATCTATAAACATGAAATTTAAAGCATGAAAAAGTCAAGATTAAACTATTTAACTTATCATGGATTATGGCATTTTGAACAAGTTGCACATAATCATTTATTTGCAGTGAAAAGTAACTGGTAGTGGCATTTTGACTTGCATCACTTTCATGTCTTATTCTTATCTCTTTTTTGTGTTTGGGGTCCATTTTTTTTATATATATATTTTGATATTTTTCTTTTCAAGTCCTTTGATTTTTCTTTTAAGGATTTTACCCTCTTTTCATTTTTTATTTTCTTATATGGGAAAACAATTTGTAGAAAGAAAAGTATGTACATATTACAAGACTAATCAAAGTCAATTCAAAAATTATGAATACTATTATTATAGGACCGTAACAGTGGCTCCACATGGGGATGGCATTTCCTAGTGAAATGTCAAGAATTTTGAGATTAGTAGCCTTTAAATTTTGACTGTGCTGGCCTTGGAAATGTTTGTATGAGCTCTGCAATTATTTATACTTATGATATTTTATCCTTCAAAGCTTAGGGAATTATCTTCGGGCTTCAAATTTAATAGGAAAAACATCCAATCCAATCTAAAATATGTAATGTTATGTACAATGAATAAAGTAAACAAAGTTAACTATTGGTTATTTATGAGGAGTAGTAATGCTTCAACATTCTACCATTGACAGGTCCACCTAACAGATCTGACCCATCCATCTCTTTCAACAAGAAAGCATTGTTGCCTCTGTAACCATAAATAACATAAGGTCCTTTCCATAAGAAATCAAATTTCTCATGTTTACCTTTCTCTTCTCTCCTTGAATCCCACTTTAGAACTTTGTCACCTATATAGAAATAATCTTATTTACTCTTTTTGTCAAAAAATTTCTTAATCTTGTCTTGGATAACTTGAGACTTAAGATAAACCTCTTCTCTTGTTTGCTGCAAGTATATGGTTTGGTTAATTCTTCTTTGAATATCATTGGTCTCAAATTGTAGTTCTTGGATTAGTTTCATTACTGGTACTCCTAAGGAAGATGGAAAAACATCATCCATTCCATAAAAAAGTTGGTAAGGGGATGTACAAATAGATTTCTTAGTGGTAAGTCTATCTGCCCATAAGGCATTAACTAACCTCTTGGTAATTTCTTGATGATGTCTACAAGGCTTTTATTGGAGGATTCGGCAAGGCCATTACCTTGAGGGTAATATGCAGTAGAATGGACAAGGGTAATATGATATTTATGACAGAATTCAATCATCTTTTTGATGGCCTTTACTAAAGCTATGCCCCATTTTTCCATTATATTATACTTTAAAATGGCCTTTTTAAAGCTTTAGTAGAGAATGATATGTGAAATATTTCATGGCCTTTACTAAATCTAGGGCCCATTTTTCCATTATATTATACTTTAAAGTGGAATATCTAAGTGATTTTCTAAAGAAAGCAATGGGCTGCTCATAGCCCTGGTCATTTTTCTGCAGTAAAACTGCAGCTATAGTGTGTTCTGAAGCAAAGGAGAAAATAATGAAATCTTTTTTAAAGTCAGGACTTATAAGGATTGGTGTTTTTGTTAAGGATTGTTTAATTGATTCAAATGATTGCTTGGCCTCAAAAATCCATTTAAGTACTGAGTCTTTTTTAAACATATTGGTAAGTTCTCTAATTATTTCAGCTATAATTGAGATGAATCTTCTTAGAAATTTTATTTTACCTAGAAAAACTTGTAATTATTTAATATTCCTGGGAGGACTAATGTTTAGAATGGCCTCTATTCTTGCTGGGTCTATCCTAATTCCTTCTTCAGATATAATATGTCCTAGTAATTTTCCTTCTTCCAATCCAAATAAAGTCTTCTTAGGATTTAGAGAGATGCCAAATTTCCTGCATTTAAGAAAGACTTGTCTGAGATGATCCAATTGTTCATTATCAGTCTTTGAAAATACAGTAATGTCATCTAGATAAATAACAAGTAACTCTTGAATATATTTAGAAAAGGTTATATCCATAGCTCTTTTAAAAGTGGCTCCTGCATTCATTAGCCCAAAATGCATTTTCATATACATGAAAGTACCCCATGGAGTATTAAAAGCAGTTTTAGCCTGGGCTTCTGGTTGGACTGAAATCTGGTTATACCCTGAAAATCCATCTAACAATGAAATTCTGGAAGAACCAACCACCCTCTGTAGAATGTGATCCATCTTTGGTAGGGGTAGTTTTCTTTTAAGGACACTTTATTTAAATTTATGAAATCAACACACAATCTAATTTCTCCTGTCTTTTTCCTAGTGGGAACTAGATTAGAAATCCAATCAGAATATCTGATTGGTGCACTTATTTGGGCTTCATTCATTATTTTGACCTCTTTCTCAATTAAAGGCATCAAAATAGGATTTATCCTTCTTAAATTTTGTTTAAAAGGTTTTTGATCTTCTTTTATAGGTATTTTATGCTGTATTATGCTAGTGTCATAGGAATTTAGGTCCTCATAACTGCAGGAAAATACATCCTGAAATTCCTTTAAAAAGAGCAATGTATTTTTCTTTTTCTTCATGAGGTAAAGATTTTGAAAGTTTAATCATCTTAGGTTTTAACTCTGTACCTAAATTAAATTCCTCAATATCAGATCTTAGTGGCTCCATTTTAGGTTTTCTTGCAACATCATTAGAGCCAAACATATCTTCTAAAGGGGCTAATCCTTTTGGTAAAAAGTTGTCTTTAAGGTTCAAAATATCAGATTCATCATCTGCTAACTCTTCAATTTCTACTTTTTCTAAACTATCTATGTCTATTTGATTAAATTTAGTAGGTTTAGCAAAATTTATGTTATTTATATCTACATTATTCAAATCAATCTCACTATCTAAGTTTTGATCTACTGTATAGTTTGTATCTATATTACAACCGTGAAATTCTCCTTCATTATTCATGAAATTATAAATTTGTTCATCTTGTGAGAAAATTTGCCAATATTTAAGATTATCTGGAATTATAGGCTTGTGTTTAACTTCTACAATATATCTATGATTAGGTTGAAATGGAAGATTACAGGTACTAGCAAAAGTTACTAAGCAGTGGGCCTAGATATTCTGTTTTCTTGGGATTGCATAAAAATCACATTCTAGCAGTTCTTTAATCAAATCTAACACAATATCTCTATATCGGCTTAATCTTCGATTATAGACAGAATATTCTTCAGTTATTTGTCTCACAATTAACTTTGAGTCTGCCATAATTGACACTCTTTTACCTCCTAAATTCCTAACAATTTGCAGTCCTAAAATAAGAGCTTCATATTCAGCCATGTTGTTTGTACATTTAAAATTTAGTCTAAATGCATGACCTTCTGCATGATTGTTTTCCATATTGTGTATCCGAACTCCTACTCCTGCTCCTAATTTATTGACTGATCTATCAAAATCTAGGTGCCATAATGATTCATGAAAAACGTTTTCACTATCTGTTGCTTTGTTTTTCTCTTTTAGTTTAGTATTGTTTTCAATTCCAGTTTCAGAGTTACATAAAATGAATGAATCCATGTCAGTAGGTGTAGAGTAAATAGGATAATTTCTTGGTCTTTCTACACTACTCACCATATATTTCATCAATGTTTCACTGTAAAGTTTCTTTGGCTGGCCAAAAACTGATATTGTTGCATATGACATATCAAGTTGTAGAGATCCTTGTAATTTTTCTCCCCATAGGCGAGATAAGAGCATTCCATACTTGGGAGGGATATCAGCTACTAAAATGTCTATGATTATGCTTTTTCCAGGATATTGAACTAAAGTAACACATAAATATTTAATCAAACCTAAACATTTCACTTTGTTGGAATCAAATGAGAAAAGATCTTTGTAAGGCCTAGTAATGTCTAAATTCATGGTTTCCATTATTTATTTTGGCATCAAATTGTGTGAAGCCCTTGAATATAGCATTGCATTATGTAAAATTTGATCATGAATAATTAAGCTAATGTAGAAAGGTGGAACTACTCCATCTTGGTGTTTCCCATTAACATCAGGACCAAAAATTAATTTAGCCTGATCCTCACTCAAGTTTACTGAATATTCTCCATCATTCATATTTAAAGTCTCAGTGATAGGTGTTTTGTATAAATCATGTTTTACCAATTCTGTTAAAGGAATTGGTATCTTTAGTTTGGCAATTTCAGCTTGGATATTAAATGGAGCTTATGATTTTCCTAGCTGAGTTATCTATTCTTTTGTAACTGTAGTTTGAGTAGGTTTGTCTTCTTTTTCTACAGTTGTTTTCTCATTTTATTTTTGTGTTTCTACTATCTTACTGCTTTAAGTTTTATTTTCAGGAACAATTTTAGAAGCAGTAGATGTCATTGCAGATTTTGTATTTTTAGTAGCTGTTTTAGCAGTGACAACTTTTGGATTAGCTGATTTTGGATCAGCAGTAGGTGTTTTGGAGTCTAAAATTGTTGTTTTAGCAGAATTAGTTGTCTTGGCAGAATTTTTTTTTTGTAAATCTGTTGATGTTGGGACAACATCATTTTTGATGTCAACAATTTTGGGACTAGGTGAAATTTTGGGGCTTGAAACTTTCTGAGTTAAACTAGAGTTTTGCTTGGTTTCCCTAGGGAGAATTTGTAGAACTTCAATGGTAGGAGCCTCTATTGTTTTCTTTGTTTGTGTTTGGGTAGTTTTCTTAATAGAAGGATCTGAATTTTTCTTGCTTCTAAGGTATATTTCTTATGTACTTCATTGATAGCAAACTCATAACGTTGCTTGTAATCAAAAGATTCACTAGAATCTAATTGCAGTTGTTGTAATTCATATAACTCCTGATCTTCTTGTGTAAGAAAAATGGTGTTATCATCATTAATTCCCATAAGATTTATGGTGTCTTCATCATCTTCATCTTGATGAGAACTTTCAACATAGTTCTCTTGGAAAGGTGGTCTTATTGTTTGGTCAGGTGCTGATTCTCTAGATTTTCCAGTGTTAGTGTTTTTCTTGAAATTGGGATTTCTAATTTGTTGTTGGTTATCCCATTGTGGCTTCATTTCCATATTATCTAACTTATCCATAATTCTCCCTAATGTTTTTGATAATTGATCTATTTTTAAATATGAACTAGATGCTTCTTCCTTTTTTGTCACTCTCCTTTCATTTCTTAATCTAGCTTTTCTAGCCAACAAATTTGCCTCTACACTAACATCACTACTTTGCATCTGCTCTAGAGTTTCAGGATTCCTCTCTCTCAATTGATAGGCTATATCTGTATAAAATCCATCGGGGAATTTGAGAAGAACAGAATTTGGAGGAGGCTTAATATTAGCAGGAATGGAATTATATATGTTGTTGTATCTAGTATAATAATCTTAGATTGTTTCATTTGGTGCTCTTTTTATGCTTTCAAATTCAGATAAGATTTGTAGTGGATTTTTCTTCTTTTCCCATTTATTAATAAATTATCTATGAAAAATTTCTAAATAAGCAATACTACCAGCATTTAAAATTTAAACCATTTTTTCACCTCACCAGTTAGTGTTTGAGCAAAAAGTCTCATTTGGACATCAGTCTCATCTATTTCATGAAGTTTAGAATAGTTTGTCATCTTATTAACATGCTGTTGGGAAGTGTAATGAGTGGTTGCATCAAATTGAGGTATTTTTCTTTGATAATCTTGGGGCAGGTCATGTAATTGTGCTTGAAGGACCAAGGGAGCATACCTAGTAGCCATGGCTTGAATTCTAGCTTGGCTAGGAGGAAAGTTGGAAGTACTTGGGGAAGAGCTTGAAGTACTTGATGATGTAGTTAAAGAACATGTAGATGGGATTGGGATATAAGAAGATGTACTGGAAAATGTGGTTGAGATGCTAGAAGATGAAGTTGGGATATATGAAGAGGTGCTTGGGAATGAGAATGATGTACTGGAAAATGCAGAAGAAAAACTAGTGGATGGACTTGAGGTGGTAAAGGATGGGAATAATATTCTAGGTTGAAATGGTTGCTTTGGAAAAAATGAATCTGTGGAATGAAGTGTGGTGGGAATAATGGATGAAGTGGTAGTGAATAGTGATGATCCTACAGATTCTATAAGGCTGGTAACTAAATGAGTGGTAGAAGGCTTAGGGGTATAGGCTGATAAAGCACTTAATTCAACTGAATGTTGTAAATAAGATTCATCTATTTCTTTAATCAAAGTAGCAGTTATTACATCAAGTTTATCATAAACATCAAAAATCATTTACTCAGAATCCACTGAAACAGTTTCCTTCTTAGTTTCAATGAATGAAATAAAATCAGGATCTATAACAGTGCTATGTAAATCACTTTCTGATTTGGTTCTAAATAATTTTTTTTCAAAATTTATATCAAATTCTAAGTCTTGTAAACTTGATAGTTGTTTTGGAAGGGAATTTTCTTTGACTAATGAAACTTTGTTACCTAGATCTTCTACTCTCTTTTTTTTTTTTCCAATTCTGTCAAGATTATCTACTATGACAACAGGTTCTGGATCTGGATTGAACCTGGTATAGCAGACTCTTATGAAATCCAGAATTACATTTTTTTATGAAAATATACTCAAACCTTATTAAAACAGTCTTAAGGTGAAAATCTAATGAAAATATTTCCTTTAAGATCTATTTTAAAACCGAGGATTGGTTAGTTCCCCAGTGGAGTCGCCAGTATGTTATCACTCTAATAATTCTCAAAGTTGTGAGATTTCTTATTATAGTTTAAATAATATCAGAGGTAACCACAAAACTACTTTTAAGCTTTAGGATATAGCCTTCCTAAGACTTAGAGAGGGCTCTCTCTATAAGATTTAGCTTTGTTTTTATATATGGTTTTAGGCTAGTTATATAGGGAAAATTGGTTTTGAAATTTTGGTTTGGTTTGGTGGAAAAGTAACTTACTAAGATGGATAGTTATAGATATATTTTCCATTGGAAAGATGGAGTCAATGTGTCAAGCAGAAAGATCAGGATCAAGGTCTAAAGTCAAATTTTTGTAGGGGAAGATAGTAGAGTCACTCAAGATCTTCAAAGGTTGATGGTGAAGTGGTTTTAATTGGGATAAAGAGAAATTAAGGGTTCTTTGATCCAGATAAGGAGTGAAAAAGTAGGGGTCAATCGAAATTAGGGAGAAATTAAGGGTTCCTTAGTCTGGATATCAGTAGAAAACATTTAAATGAAAACCAGTCAATAACAGAGTGCTTTTAACAAATTTTGATATAACAATTCCTGATTTCACATTAAAATTTAGAACACATTCATGAATGGATGAAAAACATAAGAAAATGAATGGATAACATTAGAAATTACTTCACTTCAGTGGCCTAACACATGAATCCTGAAATATGATGCTTTATTGCTTGAGATCCAGTCTGCTGACTTGAAACTTGATACAAAAACCCTTCAGGTTCAGAAAATATGACTACAGAAATCTTCAGCAATTAATCCACACTCAGTACTTCAAATGAAGAAGTATTTAAAAAAAAAGTAGTACAAAATATCCTAGAACAACCTAAGGAAATTTTCTTGGAAAATAAAATATCTTTTTACAAAAATATAGTGACAACTTCCTAACAAATTGCTAGCTGTCCTATTTATTCAAATTAAATAGTTTGTTGTTTGATTTGGGCTGTAGCTGGGAAAATGAGGTGTCCCTCACGCTGGCAGTTTGATCTTTAATCAGTTTTGAACTTCATCTTTCATCTGATACTCTTTGACTGCTGATACTCTTTAAACTGATACACTTTAACCTCCGAAAATTGTTTTATTGTTTAAAAATTTGGTTACTGTGTAGTAAAAACAACAACTCTATTTTTTCATCTTTTCTTACTGCAGACTGATTTTACAGCAAATCTGTTAGTTTCTCCCAGAATTTTTCCTCTGGTAATTTGATCTTCATGAGTTTCTTGAAGTTTTCATCTGCCTCTGTGTATCTTACAAAAGTTGGTTTGACCACAAAAAAGGTGCTTTATTTCATGTTGTAAATAGAACATATTTTCAATGCTTTTGTGAAAAACTTTACTTGTTGGAATCCCTTGCCAATCTGATTTGTTCACCCGTTCTTTGGAAAATTCCCTTATATTTTTATTATAATCTTCTTATTTCATCAATTTATCATTGATTACTAGAAGATTAGGAAGTCCTTTTTGCCTCAGAATGTCAAATTTCACCATGAATCTTGTGATGGCTACATCCATGTTTTGGCACTTTTCTTCCAACTGTTTTATCAAGTTCTTTTTGGAAATTACTTTTCTTACCTCCAGTATAGTTTATATTTTGTCTGTTATCCCAATTTCATCCAATTCCTGCTTATTTTTAGAGTTAAGGAATTTGATAATTTCCAATGCTTCTTCAAATTTTGTGCCCAATTCATCTTTGGTTTTCTGTATTTCTTCTCTATCTACTTTGAGTAAATCCTTTTGTTCATAAATCACCTGTATTGACGGCCAAGTATCATTGACTGATTCAATGATATTGGTCCATAACTGATTTTTGATATGTGTCATGGGATCTTTCAAGGTCAATCCTGTTTCTAACTTTTTGAGCTGTTCACTTAACCTTTTAGCCTTTTGCTCTTCAGTTTTAGCATTGATCTATGCTAACTTCTTGGCATCTTCAAGATTCTTGATTTGCTGCTTCAACCTGTTGATTTCATTAGTTTGCATGGACATTTACTCCATTGCCGTTATCAATTTGCTGGCCTCATCTGACTGCTGAACTGCTGAAGTAGAAGACTCAATGGCAGAAGTGGTAGATGAAGTTACAGGCACTGTTGTAGCCAATAGAACTTTTGGGTCTAGTTCTTCTGCTAGAGTTGATGGCAATGCTATGGTAACCATAGGAATTACAGTGGTAGGGAATTATTTTTCTTGAGTATATTCTTTTTATCGGACTAATTTGTAATATTCATAAATTAGCATGCAGCTAATTGGAATATTAGTTATGCTCTTAACACATAGTTAGATGAATAAATGGGTAGGGAGGCCCATAGAAATTTTTAGCAGAAATAAAATCCCTCTTAATGGGAAAAGGAATCATATTCATAGCTGGATAAAACACCTTCATGTGTGAACAAAGGCTAATGCATGTGGAAAAGGTCAAGTTTGACCAAGTCAACAAGGTTAGTATGGAGGAAGTGGAACATTAATGAAGACAACCCAGTGGGAATATGGATCATTTTAGATAGTTAGAATAAAGCCACCTTGAGTGTGGAAGAAGAAATTTCCTCAAGATCCAGTCAAGGTTGACCAAATCCAACAACGCTGTTATGGAGGAGTGGCATTGATGATGGGACAACACAGTTTTGGAGGGAGATTCATTGCATGAAGATGGAAACCCTAATGAGTGGGACCCAAGGTGAGAAGGCTCACATTGTTTATATGGAAGAGGATGGAATCCATATGGGGTTAGCTGATGATTATGATTTTCTGATTATATGGTATGTTTATACATGTAATTTCTCTTTCTGTTTAGCTGAGATTGAATGCTGTTTAGCATTAGGTGTTCCTGATCGGGAATCCCACCTCTTCCATTGAGTAGCTCTTGGAGGAGTCTTGCACCATATTGTAAACTATCTGACTGAAGGCCAAGCTTCATCTTTCTTTGACAGCGAAGATCTTGTTGAGGGTTTGTCTATTTCGGTAAGCTGCAGCAAGTGGAGAGTAGATCTTCAGATCTAGGCCATTTTAGTGCTCATTTTCAGTGGAGGAGGGTTCTACTCCATTAGAAGGACAATATTGAAGGTGTTGAGCTTCATTTTCATATATTGGCTATATGGTAACCACATTTTGTCCCCTAAAAGACAGTCTTGATCTAGATCTGCATAATTTATGAATGTGCAGTTGCAGGGTGGTTCAGTGCACCATTTGGAGATTCGATTTTCTGAGTGTTGGGGATCTACCCTTCACTTTGGAGATCTATTGGTGGAGGCTATTCTTCTACATATATCATATCAACCACAATTTACAGATCTGTAATTTTCATTGGATCTGCAGTCTTAGATCTCAGATCTACACTTTGTACATGGTGTTTTGCTGAAAACCCCAAGGGGGTTCATTAGAGGAGCCTGTATAGTGCATGGATCTGATATATATCTAAATTTTTATGCACATAAGAGCTCTAGATCTGATGTACAACTTAATTCTGTTGCAGGATTAATAAAATAACGTTGCCAGGGTATTTCTAGCTTTTATTCATGGTTGCAGCCCCTCTTTTCATGACTTTTGAGAAATGATGGCTTGGGAGGCTTGTTTAGCTAAGCTACCATGATTTGTTTCAAATCTCCTTTTTACAATTGGCTGTTATAATGAATGAATGAATGGATCCATGGGCTGAATTTAACTGTTATTGCATATCTTTATGAAAAATGTGTTTTTACTGCATGTATTACTGAGTTTCCCTATTTGGGAATATTTCATAATTTGTCCATTTAAATTTCCATCTCCTTAATTGTGCTGTCATTTGTAATATGAGATTCATCATCTCATCCTTTTGATTTGCTTCCTGTATAATCTCTTTGGAATGTGGGTGCTCTATAGGGGGTAACTTCAACTGTTTTATGAGTGCTGCAATATCAACATTCTTATTTTTAATTAGCTCCTCTATAGCTTTTATATTCTCAGGGTCATAACCCAATTCAATTACTAACTCCTCCAAGGATTTAATTCTGGAATCCTTGGCATATGAAGAAGCCTTTTCAACCTTGAGCTGATATTTCACATTTTTCAAAGCATTCTGGAGCTTTTGAACACTCATGGCTTTTGTATTCATGGTATAATATATCATCTCTGAACTCTGCTTGTGGAATTCAATCTGGCCCAAGGGATGAATGTCTTGGATTGGTACTTCAAAATCAACCTTTTTGTAATCAGCTGTTGTTTTTGGTGTTTGCACTGTAGGTTGAAGCACTGACATCAACAATTTATTATTCTTATAATCAAAGGCTGAAAGAAGCCTATTTTGTATCCCTAGAGTCTGCTTCAAGTATTGAGAATAGATTTCATTCTTGATTTCCTCATTTTTGGCTTTAATCTCTTTATACATTTCTTTGATATCCATATCTTTATCCTCTGCTTGTTTTGATGAAGATACTTCCACACTTTGTTGTTTCTGAATCAATTGTGTGTTGGAAGTTGTAGGTTTCTACTCATTTTCAATCTATTTGGGTGGCACAGTGTTTTTATATGGAATCTATGTATCTATAACCTCAATTGTTTCCTTTTATTTATATGCTAGATTTGTCTTAGGCTTCTTGCTGTACCTTAGTTTAAGCTTGGTATCTGTGGTAGTTTCAGCAATGTATGAGCCGTCTTCCCTATTTCTTTTTGTACCTTTGTCTTCCTGAGCTGGAGTTTGCAGAATGTGACTAGTATCATTCTACTGATCAACTTCTACCAATGTATTTTCTAACCATTCAGATTGGTTAGAAAATTTCTCAATGTCAGGATTTTTCTCATGAACATAGGGAGTTAACTTACACTTCACTCTCATTTTTCTTATGCTACCATAAGGTTCATAGTACCAAAGGAAACTTTTGCTGAATTTGTATTCTAACAATTTCTTTTCTGCTTCTGCACCTGCTTCTCTGTTGTTGCATATAAATGGACCCAATTGGTTCTTCAATTTAAACTGAGTTTTCTTTTTAGCAGCCAAGAAATTTACTGAATCTGAGTTTAATATCTGTCTTATGAATTCTAAAGCAAATAACCTCATAGGTAAATACTTGGGCAACTTATAAGGGATGAGGGTTGTGCCATAAACTCTAATCTCAGTGTGATTTTGGTATAGATACCAATCACTAGTCCTTCTATGTTCTGAAAACTGTAACACCCTCTTGATTTCATCATTTATTCTAGGTTGCACACTATTTTTAAGTAGATTTACCAATGGATGAATGAAACAATCTGTAAAATCTGCATATGTGAACTCTTTTGAATCCTTTCTGATTAAGGGGTCCAGAAAATAAATGACAGTGGATTTCCTTCCACATCCATCTTTTGAAGAGTTATGGGGAACTTGTTTGACTGAAAGTAGATGAACATATGGAAGATAAATGAGGTGTACCTAAAAACACCTTCAGTAGGAAGTTTAACAAGCTGTTCATGAATGTTATCAGCAATATACTCAGAAAAATTATAGATGACTACAAGGGGCTGACCAGGCACAAAGATGGATAGAAAACCAAGTATAGATGCATCTATATGTTCATCAGTGAAGTAACTAAGAATAGAAGACAACATTGAGATAATGTGTCTTGTTCCTTTTGGGAATTTGGATGATGAATATGGAGGGTTAAGCTTGGGGATTTCTACATATGAGGGCATGAATATTTGAAATATTTGAAATCTCTTGGGAAATTCTAACTCAAAATAGAACTTTGTAAGAGCCTCAATGTATAAAGGGACTGCATTTGGTTCAGGCTGCAACTGAAGCATTTGGTTTATGGATTCAGCAGTTATGGTAAGCAATATTTCTTTCTCAGCATTGACAATTGCTCTTTGATATGGGGAATAATGGGTTTGGCACAATCTGATGGCCTCAGGGCATTGATGGGTCTTGGGAACAACATACTTGGGCAAATTAGACTCCCAAAAAAGCACTTCATCTACTTGGTCCAAATATTTCTCTTAGCTCCAACAGTGGAGCTCAAGAAGGTTAAATTCAGTTACTGGATCAATGATTTTATAGTCTACATCAGCCAATGGGGTATGTTCAACATATACAATAGGAGGTTGTAGTGGATTAATGAAAATTGTGCTTTTAGATGCCATTGATACGTTTGTTTTTAACAGTTTAACCCCTTTTGATCTTTAAAACTCTGTTTTTAGGTTTTTAACACACTTCTGTAAGATTAAAATGTTTACTTAAGGTATTTTTAGTATAATAGAGTTTTCTCTTCGACTGCAATAGGTAAAATTTGGGTTTCTTTGACTCAAACTGTCAATTCTGCTTTTAAAACCAATTTTTTTAACCTTTACAGACTCAGAAAAAGCTAACAGGGGTTTACTGTATTTTTCTGTTGAGGAAACAGTCCTACAACAGTCAAAGCTTATGCCAAGGGGTTTTTGAGTACTGTAAAAAGGATTTGAATCACTCAGAAGGCTTCTAAAGGTCCGCAGATGCCTAAGTTAATCAGATTTTTCTTTAATGATAGATTACAACTTCAGATACTGTGGGTATGCCCAGGTTTATAGAAAGGATGAATATATGAGAAAATAGGGTTATTATTTAGGCAAATAGGAATTAAAGGTTTGAATTCAAGAGTATACTTCTTTTCAAATGAATGGATAGGTCTTTTTCTTGAGAAATACCGTGAATTTAGGAATTTGGATGCAAAAAGAGGTTTGATGGGAGTTGAAAAGCCTTCAAAAGCTTGTTGTGACCTTTTAAATGCAGCCTAGAGGCTTGGAGTGATCACAACGATGGATTTAGTTGAATCTGCTGGTTTTTTGCATTCAAACAAGACGACAACGTATTTCTCTTAGTTGGGAACTATTTTATGAGAAAAAAAAGCAACATAGGGCTTAAAACGCGTACATTTTGATTTTTTTATAAATATTTTGAATTGAGCAGTGTTTTCATTTATTACCAGTCACTTCAAGTAAAAAATGGTTTAGGTGCGGGGATGATTTACTGCTGAGTGTTTTATCGCATCGTTGAAGGATGGTAAAGAATATTATATGAATCAATGTGATCCAATACTTTCGCGTCACGTGGAGGAGAGAGAACGGGAAGAAACATCTTATATCGCAAATTTCATTTCATTTAACAATCGCACTAATAGATTTGTGATGGGATATCTAGGCCGTTGGATTTTTTGAGTAAGAGAAAACGGTCAGGATTGAAAGACTAAGCTGCTGGGTAATGGGCGTGGGGCCCAGGAGTTCTTTGTGCGACGGGATTAAAAATTATACGTTAAAAAAGATTTTTTAACATAAAGTTTAATGTTAAAGGGATAGGCAGGTGTAATGTTTATTAAACCAATGTAATGCTGATAGGTGTAGTATTAAAATAGGGTGGTTTAATATATAAACGAGATGGTTTAAACCTATGGGGAGTGGGGAATATCTCACGTGGGGAAAATGAACATAGATTTAAACATAAAATATGGGTTCGGGTTTATTAATTAAATGGATTTAATATAATACAAGATGAAGGGTATTTAGGGAATTAATACATTATATTAGTATGTTAACAATGAAATGAATGTGGGAATGAAAAATGCACTAAGCATTGTGTAAAATATGATGTTAGGTGGGATTTTCATAGTGGTGGCCCAAATATTAACATTTTACACAACTTAGTGCATTATTAGGGGCTTTTACTTTTCCAAATGGTGAATAAGCATTTTGACTTAGGAAAGGTGTTTTTAGTAGGGAAAAATGAGTGATATTAAGGGAAAAGGGTTTTTATGAAGGGGAAAGGTTTTAATGAGGTAAAATCCAATACTTTGATGCCAATTAGTCATTAAGACATGGGTGCGGTCCCACCAGAAGTCAAAGAAATTCTCTAAGTCTTTATGACTGAAGGTTTTAGTACTGGAATGCATTGTGGGGAGGGAAATTAGTAATATGCCAGATGATGTTTATCCATGCCTTGTAAAACTGCTTTCTTCCTACCCATCATTTATTCTACCATTTTTCCTTTATTTACATGGGTGCATTTGAGCTTGCAAACCCTAATCCATTTTTATTTTTTAAAACAAGAAACTATCTAATTCTAACCTTATTTCATCCAAGGGCTCAAATTAAATTGTTGAGCTCCTCATTTATTCTCTAACTATCTACTGATTTTCCAAGATTATACTGTTTATCAAGATCTTTATTCTCTATCTATAAACATGAAATTTAAAGCATGAAATAGTCAAGATTAAACTATTTAACTTATCATGGATTATGGCATTTTGAACAAGTTGCACATAATCATTTATTTGCAGTGAAAAGTAACTGGTAGTGGCATTTTGACTTGCATCACTTTCATGTCTTATTCTTATCTCTTTTTTGTGTTTGGGATCCACTTGATATATATATATATATATATATTGTTTGATATTTTTCTTTTCAAGTCCTTTGATTTTTCTTTTAGGGCTTTTACCCTCTTTTCATTTTTTATTTTCTTATATGGGAAAACAATTTGCAAAAAGCAAAGTATGTTCATATTACAAGACTAATCAAAGTCAATTCAAAAATTATGAATCCTATTATTATAGGACCCTAACACCTGTCAACCAGATCAAAGACTTTGATTAATATGCAAAATTTTCAAGAATATATTAACCTATCCACTAATCCAATCATGATCCTAATTAACTTCCTATGGGGAAGATATTTCATCAACACATCAAATACTTGTTCATCTATTGGCATGTTCTGTAGCTTCATGACACTAATCAATATTCAAAATTCTAATGTCCATGTTCTTGTATGCTAGCATAATCTCCAGGGTATTTCAAATACTTTTATGTTTCTTAGGTCATCACAATATCCAAATACATTTCAACGGAAGCTTCCTTATTCAATTTCTCCAACAACACCAAGCTCAGCCTTAGCACTTTCGAAAACATACAATTCTTGTTGACAACTTCTTTAATCACAAATACAACTCACGAATAACCATATGTAGTGCTTCAACTATTATATGATCTCAAACATCCTTATGGAATTTACATCATACTTTCAACTATGTAGGAGCTTTACTTTTCTTCAACCAAGCTCCCTCTCAACTAGGTATATATACACTTTCTTTATCCAGGATTATACTAGGGACAAATTCATCAACTTTAGCCACACATTATCTTTCTTTTGCATCATCATATCATTGAAGAACTTCAACCTTTCGGAACATCATTCCTTCTATTCTCACTTGGAAACAAGGTCATTAGCAAGCTATACCAAGATTCTTACAACTACCTCTTTTCATCATGCTCAACATCATCATCAAGTAATCATCAAGTATGAGGTAGGTAATCATCTTCAACATGTTGAATACTATGTACCTACAAATATTCAACAACAAGTTCAACCAAATACAAATATAGAGCACGAAGTCAACTTTATTAATATAGGGTTAGCATTTCATCACAAGGTAAACATAATAAATTAGACTCTAGATATCAAAACCTAAATCTAGTTAGGTTTGCAATCAACAAGGGTTACACCTTTTATTCCCTAGACCATCACAATCAAATTTTCTATGGTTTTTTTCACAAACCCTCGAGTTCTTCATCAAGACAAAAACCTTAGATATTAACAACTAGTTCAAATATAGCAAAATCATTATTATATTTATGGTTTCATTATCATTTCTTAGAAACTTATATTAATCTCTACTAGGGTTTTTGTCATAAAATTTAGATACAAACACCAAAACATCAACGTTGGATAATTAACAGTTTTTACCAAGCTAGGGTTTCAATCATACATAAGCATATATACCTAGGGTTTCATTCCTAGGATTTTACATTGGATATTGCAAAGGTTTTGTCATAAGCCCTATTTTAACAAAATCTAAGAATATTTGGCTTCATCATATAACCTAGACATAAACAAGAAACCCTAAAAAATTAAGGTTTCATATTAACAAACCTTAAACATAAAGATATTAAGATTTCATTACATATTCTAGACTTTATCAACAAACCCTACGTAAACTAGGGTTTCATAATTAATGTCAACATACCCTAAGCATAAAAATCTAGGGCTTTATAGTGAATCCTAAAGGTTATGGTTTTACCAAAGTAAACAAAAGATAGAATGTGTGACAAGGGTTGATTTAATCTATAGATTAATCACCTTAACAATATAGAGTCTTAATTATTCTATAAAAAACCCTAGACATGAAAGAGTTAGTAATAGAGAGCAATTTTCAAATGATCGTACCTTTTAATGAAGAAGACCTACTACAAATATTTTACATACCTTGAGTTTTTTCTTTTACAAACCTTGTAGGGTTTCGTTATCGAAGGGCTCCCACTGAATCATGACAACATATTCATGTTCCATTTCCATATGAGTCAACTTTTATTCAAGGATTCAACTCAATTTACCATGTCATCATTATTGATATATACCTGCACTATTTTTGACAAGCACACCCAAAATATACAAGTACAATAGCGTGATGATTATCTAGGGATTTCATTACCTTTTTAGAGAATGAATTCCTAGGGAATTGAGTTACAAAATCTAGATATCACTCAATTTCATTCCTTCCAAGGATTGTCATACTAATTAAAAAACCTATACATTATATAGATACTAAGAGGGAATAAGCGAATGTGATTTTTATATATAATATCTAGGGTTTACAACTCCTACATATAAAGAGATATTGGAGACCCTACGATCATACAAGCCGTAAAATCCTAAGACATTAAATTCTTTGAAAATGAACATGTTATACATACCTCAAAAATTGTATACCTTTGTAACCTATTGAATTTATTGTTGTCCTTGCAAACTAAAGACATATTGTTAGATTATTGAGACATAAAGAACAAAACAATACTTACTTTAACTGGAAGACGACTTCAAGCTGGTGCTTTCTCTTGACTATCAATGGAGCTTTTATTTTATAGGCTATACCCTAGGTCTAGGATTTCCACATTAGATATTAACAAGTGCGATCCACTATTGAAACTTCGGACTTCATATACATATGTATGTACAAAATTGCATTCTCTTCTTCAAAAATGGTGGTTGTAGCTATATGACAAGCCTTCCAAAATAGTCTTGTAGATGTTTTAAATGATTGTTCTTGGGTATTTTTATGTACATAATTATGCACAAGACTTCATCCTTTCTCAATATGAGTCTCGACTCCTTCTTCTAAGTGACTGTAGCTTCAAATTCAATCTTTCGGCTAGGCTTATAGGGCTTCTAAACAATTCAGTCCTGACTGTTCAACAAGTGAACTTTATGTTGGCTTCAAAAGGCTTCTTCTAGTCCATAATTAGACACTCTTATCCTTGAATTGACCACCCACAAATATGTACATACTTCTACGGTTTTCAAATCTCTGGGATGACACATTATTAATATTTCAATGGTGACTTCAGACCTCTAAACTTGAGCACAAAAATATGATTTTTACCTTCAAGGATCTCAGCCTTCTTTAGGCTAGTGATTCAACCTCTCAGTTCAAGAACAAATCTCCTAGGATCTTCAAATTCCTTTGCAATCCTTGCTCATAACTACAGCCTAGACATAGAGATTTACTTAAAAAAGTGTGGCGGGAATCTTGTTCTTGAACTTTATATTGACTTTAGATAATTTGGTATTCAATGAGTAGACTTGAAACCATTTCTTCTTGTACAAGAATGATCTTCTACCTGCCTTATTATATTATACTTAGCTATAATGAAATGTTTATAAATCCATTAGGGAAACAAATTAGTGTTTTCTTAAATTGATTTCTCTTACTTTGAAATTTTATTGTGATGTTTTCTCATTAGTTCTTCTTTCAAATTATTATTTTCTTATCATCAAGACAAATTCTAAAAAATGAAGATCACAAAGATAAAATAGGACACAAGATGTAGGCACTCAGCTAGGGTAAAACCCTCTTGTAGGGAAAAACCTAAAAAATATTATTCTCTTATTTAGAATCAAATAAAATGAGACAACCTTGACCCTAGACCAAGACAAAAAATTCCTTCATCCACCAAGTCGCCCTTCAACACAAATCCTTGAAGTCAATTAGAATGTCGAATCCTTTTCTCTATAATTTTTGAAATTAATCATCCATCCTCGGCCACTACAACTAGCCTAAGACACCTAACACGTGTGACAAAAAGACAGAAAGATCCTCGGCCATCTTCTTATTTTTTGTTGGATTTACTTCTTCCTTTTTGACATTCGCATTCATTTTTCTTCACTTCTTATTGAAGCCCGAGTTCCTTCTTTGATGATAGCCATAATAGGTCAAGTGATTCTCTTATTTATAGAGTTTACAAGGGTGACAAATCTCACCATGAGGCCGACTAGTCAATTAAAGGAGCCGACTTGGTGGAGAAAGGGCAAGACACATATTTATTACATAAACCTTTTTCTTTCTTGACACTAAAGGCCCAATAAGGGTCTAGAATATAATGACAATCATAGTGACTCAAGATGTAAGCCTAGAATACTTCAATATAGGCTTGAATTAGAAACAAATAAATAGAGCATGAAACCCATGCTCATAAAAATAATTTTTCTTTTTATAATAATTTTTCTTTATTACATCATGACTCAGGTAGAATTATAAAGACCGATACTAGTTTCATTTTTCAACACTCCCTCTTAATTAGGGAGGTATTCATAATTTTTCAACTAGTATAAGGTTGAACTCGATTTGAAATGTTCCAAGAAGAATACAATAAAATACACAACGCTTGGGATACCCTCACTCCTAAGGTATCCTCACAACATGGACTAAGGTTTCATCAAGGAATTTTCCACTATAGGTACAATCAGGCTTATTACCACTCAAACCAATAGGTGACTTAAAACAGACTCCTAAGAAGGGAAATTTCTAGGTTAAGGGGAACGATGGAGACTTATCCCAATGTCACCACAACTAAGGCTCCATTATCTTTACAAAATTTCACCAATTAGGGGAGACATTGTATTTAGGAAGTCAATTGTAAAGGATAGATCAAAAAATAGATGTGAAGTGGGCCTGAAGGCCCTTTCCATAGAATAAGATTAATACTGGAGGTTGCTTGCTCTTTAAGCAAGGTACAATATTTTCTAGGGAGAGGAGGTGAGGACTTGAGGGTTAGGTCAAAGGAATATGATTTGTAAAGGAGTTTCCCAATCCCTAAAATCCTTATAGAACTTGGATTCTTGTGTTGTCCTTGATAATAATCTTTGATAAGAAATGGGACCACGCGGTGCAAAGTGGACCCAATATAGGTTAAGGGGATGGATTTTAGCAGCCAATGATAATCATAACCTCAACAAGGCAAGGGGAAAGGATCAAACAATATTTTTCACCTAAAGATGTAAAATTGATCCTATGAGGTACTATCCTTGGGAACACTAGTGAAAAGTTTGATCTTATACCGAGGGCTTGGGATATCTCCCAATCCCACCATCGGAATATCTTCAAATTTGGAGGAGACCTTGAGGACACACTAGCATAGTAGGGCCTAGGAGATCAAACTTTTTGCTAGGGCCAGTTTGTCAGGAAATTGATGCCCTAGGTGGCCCAATGTGGCTAGAGCTATAAGAGAGAGGAAAAGGTGAAGGAATATGGTTTAAATTGGCCACCTTTTAATGGATCAGTGCGTAATTCCTCTTGGGGATATGGATTCAAGGAGAAATATTAAGATGGATTTCGTTTCTTATTCAAGGAGGCTATAAAAGTCAACTTCATCCAATGTTAAGGGTAAGAGAAGAAAAGTGACCTTAAAAGTATTTATACTTCATTGCAAATGGAGGGGTCTTATTGAGATAAATTCGATCTCTAGGAAAATTCATTCATCAAACATGGCTCATACATGGAGACAAGCTGAATAGAAACATAATTCCACATTGATGTCGTAAATACATGCAACAATTAGCCCTAAAATAACAAATATCTCATGATTAATGTATGCAACAAAGTGAAAGAAAATAACATTAAAATTGCACTTAAAAGTAAGAGAATATATCCAACCATCAACACATTTTCAATATAGGAAGCTCCAAGATAAGAAGACCCAATCCACACATCAAAATTCATCCATGATCCAAAAATATCCTCCAAGGAAAAAGTGCGAAGTTCTCAAGAGAGAGAACAATCCAAGTCAAGTAATGATAGAAAATGAATTCATATAACTCTTATTTATACACTCATTAAGAGTTTGAATTACCTATCTAGGCCTACATTAGCACCTAAAATAAAATAACGCGCAAGTTAACTAACTTTTGGTGACAAGCCCACCAAACTAGCTCAAAAATGAAATACTAAGCCTCTCAAGAAGTCAAATGATAATATATGCATGTCGTAGGGTCCTCCAAGAGACCAGATGAGGTCCATAAGTGCCAAAATGATGAATGGGACCCTCAAAAGTGATGGAAAAGGGGGTCAACCCTTGTTCTCCAAACAATAAACCTGTGGTGCTCCTAGTGGATGTTGGGGCACACCAATAACCTCATGGGTCTCCAAGTGAGTTGAATATGCTTCTAGACCATTTGTAAGGGCTCAGATGATGGAATAAATGATTCCAAGTCAACATACAAGTCCTGGGGCACCTGCAAAGTGTGTGGTGCACCTGTGGGGCCAACTGGGCATAATGTACCAGATGCATCTTCTTCGTCCAAAAGGTGGATCTCGAGAAATATATGAACATATATAGGGATCCATGGAGTGATTTATACTACTGTGGAGGCCCATGGCTCTCTACACACACCCTACATGTGCCAATGTGGCCCTCTAGAGGGTTATGACCCCGTATAGGGAAACCAAACCCAAAATGAACACCTTATGTAATCCTGCATAAGATCCAATGTGTCCCTTAGCCCTCCAGCACAACAAGTCATTAAATTAATTGGGTGAAAGAGCTTACAAATAATGGACAACTAGTGGACACTTCATATTGGCATGCCCCTCCATAGTAGGATTTGGCACGTGCTAATGTCTCCAAGGTTCAAATGGGGTTAACCAAGTACCTTATTAAGTTTTTTCTGCCTTTAGAGAGGGATAATATGTCTGAGGTACATCCATCAAATGGCGGTGGCATGTGATAAGGAGGTGAATGAAATGAGGAATGAAAGGGGAAATCCTGGGCCACATATCGAGGCACAATGGTAACTAGAAGAAAGGAATCCCACACCCGGGTATATAATGTGTAGGAGGGAGAAATTGTGGTACATGAAGTGCATGGAAATTGATTTTTCCATCGTTCTTCATATTGCTTTAACCTTTTACTATTTTTCTATGAGCAACTGCTCGGGACTCAAGGATAAGAGCATGATGTGCAAGATACAACTTTGAATACCCCCATTTTGGCATGGTGGTTCCTTTCCCTCTATGGGTTTGGATAATAATGGATTCATAAATGATAAAGGAGGCTCATCTAGGGCCTATGGAACTAGGGTGATGGCCATGGGAATGGGGAAGACCTCATGCATTGGATTTTTCCCACATGCTAGTTATGTTTTTCCTGACCATATTTTACATTTTGTGGTACATCTTCCTGTTAAATGTGGCCATTTATGCTTTTAATTTTTATTTTTAGCCACTTTAACCTCTAGGGCATCATTCCAAGCTTGACCCATGGAGTGGGGCAAGGGAAAGGGGAAGCTAACCCTATGTGGACCCAGGTGGGAGAGATGATGAATAGGGTTATAGTGAGTGGAAAGGTAGTGATCTATGTGGATAAGGTACCGAGACCAAAAAACCAAATTCAGGGTTTCCCAAGTAGTACTACCCTAAAGCCCAATGGTCAGTAGAGGAGATCGCACATGACTAATATTCAAAGGTAACATCCAAAAGAGGACAAGGGGACATAAGCCCAAACTAAGCCCACTCTTTCTGCCGAATCCCCCCATTAATCCATGCCCAAAAGTGTCCATGATAAGTGTTATCACTCTGAAATTTCCAAAGGTTGTTATAAGCGTTAAAAAGAAATATCAAAGGTAACTACAAACCAATTTTGGAGATTAGGATCTTGCCTTCCTAAACTCAGAGAGGGCTCTCTCTTAATGATTTAACTTTGTTTTTTTTTAACAGATTTTAGGCTAGTTATGTATGTTTAATTTGGATTGATTTTAATTGGTTGGTGGAATTAATGATTTAGATTAATAGGTTCTTTTCCATTTTCCATTGGGCTATGGAGTCAATATTATTTGAAAACAAAACAAAATCAAACTATAAAGCAAGTGTTACAGGGCAAGATAGGTGAGCAAAATCAAATCTCAAGGCTCAATGGTGAAGTGATTTTTCAATCGGGATCAAGGAGCAATTAAGAATTCCTTAAACCAGATAATGAAGAAGGATGAAGAAGTCAATCAGGATTAGAGGGAAATTAAGAATTCTCTAAACCGGATATCAGAAGAAAACGTAGAAATGTATAACAATTCAAAGTAGAGTGTAAAGTTTAAGCAAATTCTGCAGTAAAACTCCTGTTATAACATTCAAATTTAGAACACATATAAGTGTATGGAATACTTAGAAAGAGAACGTGAACAATTAAAATTTATACTTCATTGAGATAGCTCAACACATGAATCCTGTAAAGAAGTTTCTTTATAACTTGTTTTGTCTGTCAACTAGGAGTTGGTACAATAACCCTCAGGCAATAAATCAGTCAGCTACAGAAATATTTATACAATACTTTACAAAAAATATCCTGTCAACTGGCTAGGATTTATTTTAGGAAAATAAAATATCTTTATGCAAAAAGATAGTGACACCCTTCAAATGACTGATATCTGGCCCTAATTCTTTGATTATTGTCATCTGTTTGTTTCTTTCATCTGTCTTGCATTCATTTGTCTTTCTTTCATCTGTACATATTTCACCTGTATGTTCTTTCACCCTTCATAGTAAATCACACCATTTATCCCATGTTTCTTCATATGGGATCTTGATATTCATCATCTTATGGTAAATCTCATATGCCTCTGAATATTTGGCAAACGTGGGCTTATTTACAAAATGGTGATTTACCTCTTGCTGGAGGTAAAAGAAGTTTTCTAAAGTTTGAAGGAGCACTTTGCTTGTGGGAATACCTTTCATTGATGAAATGTTGGAATTTTCCTTGGCTACTTCCCTTAACTTCTTGTTATAATCCTCATGTCTCATGAATTTATCATTTATTACTAAAGGATTAGGTAGACCCTTCTGTTTTAATACATCAAACTTGTTCAAAAACCTATTCACTGTGAGTTCCATAGTTTGACATTTTTCCTTAAGCTGTATCATCAGATTTCTTTTGGAAATTACTTTCTTCACTTCTAGTATAGTCTCTGTTTTGTCAGCTATCCCGAGCTCTTCTAATTCATACTTATTTTTAGAATTCAAGAATTTTATTATTTAAGAGGCTCTTTCTAGTTTCTTTCCAAGATTTTGACTTTCTGAATTGCCTCACTAGCTTCCTTCACCAAGTCATTCTGTTCAAATATGATCTGTATAGAAGGAAAAATATCATTAACTTAGTTAATGATATTGGCCCACAATTTTTGTTTTTCTTGGGGTAAAGGATCTTTTAATGTCAATTCCTTTTCTAGCTTGTAGATTCTATCAGTCAATCTATTGGCTTTTTGTACTTCAGCTTGATGCATTACTTCTGCTAATTTCTTTCCATATTTTAAGCTCTTCACTTGTTCCTTGAGCTTGTTAATATCTGTAGTCTAAATGGACATATCTTCCATTGCTTTGATTACTTTTTTGGCCTCATCAGTGGGATGGACTGTTGGTATTGTTGATGCTGGTTTTGGTGTTTTACAGGTGCTGATGTAGACACTGGAGCTGATGTAGATTCTATGGGAATAGCAGTAATGGGAACTGCCTCCATGCTAACTTGTTTTTCTTGTAGAGGTTTATCCATTTATGTCTCCATTTAATTTAGTTGAGTTGTCAACTGGATGATTAGATTCATCATTTCATCCATTTGATTGTCTGTCTCCAAAACCTCCTTGGTTTGTGGATGCTCAGTAGTTGGTAATTTTAGTTGTTTCTTCAGTGCAGCTATGTCTGCATTTTTATTTTTTATAAGTTCTTATGTTGCTTTGATGTCCTTTGGATTATAGCCAACTTCAATTACCGAATATTCTAGTGACTTAATCATGTTTTCCTTTGCTTGTGATGAGGCTCTCTCTAGCTTTAACAATGACTATATATTTGCTAGAGAATTCTACAACTTCTGGACACTTAGAGCTTTGTGTGTCATGGTTGAATATATCATTTCTCCTGCCTGTTTGTGAAATTAAATTTGGTCAATTGGATGAAAATATTTGGAAATAACTTCAAAGCTTGTCTTTTTGTAGTCTTCTGAATTTTTGGGGGCCTGTATCTTTGGCTGAAGGAATGTCATCTACATCTTCCTTGTCTTGAGGTCAAAAGCTGAATGCAACCTATTCTGATCACTGGGAGTTTTCTTCCAGTATTGTGAATATGTAACAACCTTCAATGCTTCATTTTTATTTTAATCTCTTTATATTTCTCAATGATATCCTTTTCTTTCTCAACAGGCTTTTTGGATGATGAAATCTCTGCACGATTTTTCTTTTGAATGATTCGTGCACTGGAAGATGATGCATTAGGGGAATTTTGAGGTCTAAAATGGGCCTCCTAAGGAAAATGTAGAATCAAAATTCAATTTATGAGAGCCAATAACATTTTAGGGGATGACATCATCCCTGATACTTGAGGTGGCATTGCTTGAGTTAAAGGTACTTACTTGTCACATTCTCAATGGTGGATAAAAACTCATGGTTAACCATGGCAGTGCTCTAAGTACTTTTAAAGTCAAAGAAAAGTCATTTCATATTTCTTAAAAGAAACAATGCATATCCCTATACATTTATTATATTATATTATATTATTTTTATGTAGTATATTAATTACATGTTATTATACAATTTAAATAATATAAATTTTAATTAATAACATATAATATAATTAAGATTTTATAAATTTATATTTATATTTTATTTTAAGTTATTTAAGTACAAAGGAAAAATGCATTAGTTGTTCAATAATATAAATTTTTCTTGAGAATCTCATTCTTATTTATAGTCACATCAATACAATTTTTTTAATAATTTTATTTTGGTACAAATTTTGAATTGAATTTAACTATGGTTACATGGATTGTGGTGCAAAAAGTGAATTGAAAATTCATAAATATTATTTTATTGGTTTAGCTATTATTTTATTATTTCCTTAGGAGGCCCATTTTAGACCTCAAAATTCCCCTAATGGTAGAGGTGTTTCTTCTGAATGTGTTGTAGGTGCATCATCCCTGATAACAATATCTGTTTCTGTTTCAATTGTTTCTTCCTGCTCTATTACTGGGTTTAGCTTTGTTTTCTTTTTGTACATAAGCTTGAATTTACTATCACATGTAGCTTCTGTTGAATAATATCCTTCTTCTCTAGCCCTTTTAAAATTTCTATCTTGTGGGTCTGGAGTAAGCAGGATGGAACTAGTATCAAGCTGCTTCTCTACCTCGTGTAGAGTGTTTTCCAACCACTCTGACTGGTTGGAATATTTCTCAGTCTCAGGCTTAGATTCATGGATGAAAGGAGTGAGTTTAAACTTAACTCTTAATTTTATTATGACACTCAAGGGGTCATATGACCATTTAAAACTGTTGCTCAACTTTAACTCTTGTAGGCATCTATCTGCTTCCTTTCCAACATTCCTACTGTTGCATATAAAATGCCCTAGTTGGTTTTTTATCTTGATATGATTTTTTTTTTGACTGAAAGGAAATTTATCTCAATATAATTCAAGATCTGCCTGATGTACTCTAAAGAAAATATCCTCATTGGGAGGTATTTTGGAAGTTTGTAAGGAACTAGTTAGCTTCCATACACTCTGATCTCTGTGTGATTCTGATATAAATACCAGTCTCTTGTCTTGCTCTGACCAGATAACTGTAGAACCTTTTTTATTTCATCACTGATTCTGGGCTAAATGCTATTGCGAAGCATATTAATCACTGGGTATACAAAAGAATCAATAAATTCTTTGAAACTAAGTTCATTGGAATCCTTTCTGATCAAGGATGTCCAAAAGATTACGGAATGGTGATTACCCTCTGTGTCCAGATTGTTTAGGTTGACTGCAAACCTTTATGACTGAAAATATATGAAAAAATGGAATAACACTGAGGAGTATTTGAACACTCCTTCTTCTGGCAGTTTTATCAGTTGATCATGCATTGCATCTGCCAGGAATTGGGAAAAGTTGAAGAGTATAGCTAGAGGCTGACCTGGGAAAAATATAGAGAGGAAACCAAGGATGGATTCATCTACATGCTCATCAGTGAAATATCCTAAAATAGAGGACAACATGGTCATAACTTTCCTAGTTCGTGCTGGGAACATGGTAGCAGAGTATGGTGGGTTACTTTTAGGAAATTGAGCTGATTCAGGGAGGAAAGTATGAAAGATTTGAGACATTTTAGTGAAATCTAGCTTTAGGTAAAGCTCAGTAAG
This sequence comes from Pinus albicaulis, assembly GCA_034641835.2. Lineage (NCBI taxonomy): Eukaryota > Viridiplantae > Streptophyta > Pinopsida > Pinales > Pinaceae > Pinus > Pinus albicaulis. The sequence goes on along the minus strand of CM076576.1, from coordinate 452,967,523 downwards.
GGTATCAATGGAGAAAGGAACTCCCTCTAGTTGTGATATAATTTTCACATTTGGTTAATGGATTGAGCAATGATTGTAATTATGATTTCTTGATCAGGGGTGACTATGGCTCTTTCATTTGGAAAATAGCTAAGTTGGCATAGTCTGATGACTTCAGGGAATTGGTAGGTCTGTGGAAAGGTATATTTTGGCAGGGTAGAGTCCCACATATGTATTTCATCTTCCTAATCATCAAATTTTTCATGGCTCCAATAGTGGAGCTCCAAAAGGTTTCTATCAGTCATAGTGTCATTTATTTTAAAGTCCTTATCAGCCAAAAGAGTTTGGTCGACATCTAACAGGGGTGGTTGAAAAGGGTTTACAATTTGGACACTTTGGGAAGCCATAAATTTGGTTCAATTATTGAATTAATAAGCTTATTTGATGGTGTCGGGTATTCAGAATTACCTGGAATACCGAAGATTTGGTTGTGGAAGGGGTCCGAGTAGCGGCAGGCTTCAATTCTGGTTAGCAATGGATTTTGGTCTCTTTTGAAAATCGACATAAATAAGGAAATAATGGTAATGTGAGGTTTTATATTTTATGAAAACTAGGGTTTATCGCATGGCGAGTTCCAACTTATTCAAAAGCCTGTTCACTGCGAGTTCCATAGTTTGACATTTTTACTCAAGCTGTATCATCATATTTCTTTTGGAAATTACTTTCTTCACTTCTAGTATAGTATCTGTTTTGTCAGCTATCTTGAGCTCTTCTAATTCATACTTATTTTTAGAATTCAAGAATTTTATTATTTCAAAGGCTTCTTCTGGTTTCTTTCCAAGATTGGCTTTGAATTTCTCAATTGCCTCACCAAATTCCTTCAACAAGTCATTTTTTTCAAATATGATCTTTATAGAAGGAAAAATATCATTAAATGAGTTAATGATATTGGCCCACAATTGTTGTTTTTCTTGGGCTAAGGGATCTTTTAATGTAAATTCCTTTTCCAGTTTGTGGATTCTGTTAGTCAGTCTATTGGATTTTTGTACTACATCTTGATGTGTTACTTCTGCCAATTTTTTTCCATCTTCTAAGCTCTTTACTTGTTCCTTGAGCTTGTTAATATTTGTAGCCTGAATGGACATATATTCCATTGCTTTGATTAATTAGAAAGCCTCATCAGTGGGATGGGTTGTTGGTATTTCTGATGCTGGTGTTGGTGTTGTTACAGGTGCTGATGTAGACACTGGAGCTGATGTAGATGCTATGGGAATAACAGTAATAGGAACTACCTCCATGCTAACTTGTTTTTCATGCACAATTTTATCCATTTATGTCTCCATTTCCTTTAGTTGAGCTGTCAATTGAATGATTAGATTCATCATTTCATCCTTTTGATTGTCTGTCTCCAAAACCTCCTTGGTTTGTGGATGCTCAGTAGTTGGTAATTTTAGTTGTTTCTTCAGTGCAGTTATGTGTGCATTTTTATTTTTTATAAGTTCTTATGTTGCTTTGATGTCCTTTGGATTATAGCCAACTTCAATTACCAAATATTCTAGTGACTTAATCATGTTTTCCTTTGCTTGTGATGAGGCTCTCTCTAGCTTTAATTGTGACTTTATATTTGCTAGAGAATTCTACAAATTCTGGACACTTAGAGCTTTGTGTGTCATGGTTGAATATATCATTTCTCCTGCTTGTTTGTGAAATTCAATTTGGTCAATTGGATGCACATCTTTGGCAAGAAATTCAAAGCTTATCATTTTGTAGTCTTCTAAAGTTTTGGGGACCTGTATCTTTGGCTGTAGGAATGTCATCTGCATCTTCCTTGTCTTGAGGTCAAAAGCTGAAAGCAACCTATTCTGATCATTGGGAGTTTTCTTCCAGTATTGTTCATATGTAATAGCCTTCAATGCTTCATTTTTTTTATTTTAATCTCTTTATATTTCTCAATCATATCATTTTCTTTCTCAACTGGCTTGTTGGAGGATGAAATATTTGCACTATTTTTCTTTTGAATGATTTGTGAACTGGAAGATGATGACAGAGGTGTTTCTTCTGAACGTGTTGTAGGTACATCATCCCTAATAAAAATATCTGTTTCTGTTTCAATTGTTTCTTCCTTCTCTATTACTAGGTTTAACTCTGTTTTCTTTCGATACATAAGCTTGAATTTACTATTAGATGTAGCTTCTGCTGAATACGAGCCTTCTTCTCTAGCCCTTTTTGAATTTCTATCATATGGGCCTTGAGTAAGCAGGATGGAACTAGTATCAAGTTGCTTCTCTACCTCGTGTAGAGTGTTTTCCAACCACTCTAACTGTTTGGAATATTTCTCAATCTCAAGCTTAGATTCATGGATGAAAGGGGTGAGTTTAAACTTAAATCTTAATTTTCTTATGACACCCAAGGGGTCATATGACCATTTAAAACTATTGTTGAACTTTAACTCTTGTAGGCATCTATCTGCTTCCTTTCCAGCATTCCTACTGTTGCATATAAAAGGCCCTAGTTGGTTTTTTTTATCTTGAACTGGTTTTTATTTTTGGTTGAAAGGAAATTTATCTCAATAGAATTCAAGATCTGCCTGATGTACTCTAAAGAAAATATCCTCAGTGGGTGGTATTTGGGAAGTTTGTAAGGAACTAGTTGGCTTCCATACACTATGATCTCTGTGTGATTCTGGTATAAATACCAGTCTCATGTCTTGCTCTGACCAGATAACTGCAAAACCTTTTTTATTTCATCATTGATTCTGGGCTAAATGATATTGCTAAGAATATTAATCATTGGGTATACAAGAGAATCAATAAAGTGTTTGAAACTAAATTCATTGGAATCCTTTCTGATCAAGGATGTCCAAAAGATTACAGACTGGGGATTACCCTCTTTGTCTAGTTTTTGTGGGTTGACTGTAAACCTTTGTGACTGAAAATATATGAACAAATGGAATAAAACCTAGGAGTATTTGAACACTCCTTCTTCTGGCAGTTTGATCAGTTGATCATGCATTGTATCTGCCAGGAATTGGGCAAAGTTGAAGAGTATAGTTGGAGGCTGACCTGGGAAAAATATAGAGAGGAAACCAAGGATGGATTCATCTACATGCTCATCAGTGAAATATCCTAAAATACAGGACAACATGGTCAAAATTTTCTTGGTTTGTTCTAGGAACATGGTAGCAGAGTATGGTGGGTTGATTTTAGGAAATTGAGCTGATTCAGGGAGGAAAGTCTGAAATATTTGAGACCTTTACGGGAAATCTAGCTTTCGGTAAAGCTCAGTAAGGGTCTCAATGGAGAAAGGCACTCCCTCTGGTTGTGATAGAATTTGCAGCATTTGGTTTATGGATTGAGCAGTGATTGTAATTAAGATTTCTTGATTAGGGGTGACTATGGCTCTTTCATTTGGAAAATAGCTAATTTGGCATAGTCCGATGACTTCAGGGAATTGGTAGGTATGTGGAAAGGTATATTTTGGCAGGTTAGAGTCCCACAGATGTATATCATCTGCCTGATCAACAAATTTGTCATGGCTCTAAAAATGGAGCTCCAAAAGGTTGCTATCAGTCACAGTGTCATTTATTTTAATATCATTATCGGCCAAAGGAGTGTGATCAACATCTAACAGGGGTGGTTGCTAAGGTTTTACAGTTTGGACGCTTTGGGAAGCCATCAATTTGGTTCAATTATTGAATTAATAAGCTTATTTGATGATTTCAGGTATTCAGAATTACCTGGAATACCAAATATTTGGTTGTGGAATGGGTCTGAGTAGCGGTAGGCTTCAATTCTGGTTAGCAATGGCTTTTGGTCTCTTTCCCAGATCAACAGAGATAAGGAAATAACGATAATTCGAGGTTTTATATTTTTTGAAAACTAGGGTTTATTGCATGGTGCAGTGGTTGTATTATTTCAAAAAGTGGTGGTTTATCGCATGCTTAAGGGTGGTTTGGTGGTTTGGGAATGGGGGGGGGGGGGGTGCGATAAAACCAGGAGGCGACGCGTGGCGGGGGAGCGGGTGGATAAAACCACCCATTTCGCACCCCCTCCCCTCTGTTTTAAACTTCAAACTTTGGGGAGTGCGAAAGGGATCGAAGACCGTTCGATGTGATCAAAGGTGATTGGGCGGTAGGAGGAGTTGGGAGTTTTCAAAGAGATGTGGGGTCGGGTAAAAGATAGGCGGAGGTTTAAATGAAAAATGAAATTTAATTAAATTCATTTAAGCGGAGGTTTTAAATAATAACGGGGGTGGGGGGGGGTTTAAATCAAAGTGGGTCCCAATTATTATTTCGTGCGTTAAACTATTAAAAAGTGGGTTTTGTTGTTTTATGAAAAAATACAGTTAGTCAAGAGGAAAAGGGGGTTTTAGCAAGGAAAATGGGCTTTTCAAAGGGGAAAAGGGTTTTTAGGAGGGGAAAATAGTTAGGATAAGGGGGAATGAAAAGGTAAAGCATTTTTAGCAAGGGAAAGGGGATTTTTCAAAGGGGAAAGGGATTTTAGCAAGGGGAAGGGTTAGAAAGATATTATTGATAAGGGGAAAAACAAAATGATGCTTCTATAACTTTTGAAAAGTATTCTACCTACCCTTTATACTAACATTTTTTCCTTTCCTTTATTGGGTGCATTTGAGCTTGCTGACCCTTTTATTTTCTTTTGATAAGAAAACTAACTTATTTCTAACCTTATATCTTCGAATGGATCAGATTAAACTTATGAGCTCATTTTTATTCTCTACCTAACTACTGATCTGCCAATATTAAATGGTTTGGTCAGATATTTATTTACTAACTATCATAACATAAAATTTAAAGGCATGACTGATCAAGATTAGATTTCATGATCATCGTGAATTGTGACATTTTGGACAAGCTTCACACAATTTTATTTGCAAAATTAAAGTAAACTAAGAGTAGTGGCATTTTTTTTTTTTCTTTCTAAATAAGACTAATCTATTAATTTATAAAAATACTGTTACAAAACTACCCTCGTTGCTGCTGTGTGAGCCAGCTAGCTGGGACTGATTATCAACACTGTTCTTGATTGTTTTGGGTCGCCCAGAGTGGGAAACCGACCCATTAAGCATAATGTACTGGGCCGCCCTTAGAAGGGAAACCGGCCAGAGGATTATACATAAAATGAAAACAGTAATGTAAAAGCTAGAAGCATCATACTGCTCATCAGTGGAGCAATTGAAACAGCAAAACTCAAAAAAACCAGAAGTGAATGAGCCAGGGGATTTAGCCCTCGTGCTCAGAAGACATTGGTTCCTCTTCAATCCTACATGCATATTCATTCTCCTCGCTACTGTCCTCCTTTCCTGCATGGCTGTCAGTCTTCAAATCTTTGTTGTCAGCTTCAGAACGCTGCTCCGTGAGAGGTGGGGGAGAGGGGCGATGGTCAATGGGGGGGGAGGGGGCGGAGCAGTTCGGGATTTCCTCACGGAGAGAAACAGAGATGAAGGCTGTGATTATGGAGTCGAAGGAGGTGCAGTGGAAATGGAGCTCAGCGTTCTGAGTAGTTTGTCTGATAGTGGAGCCCCGAAGGCGACTTTCCCGTGGAAAGGGCTGACTGGGAGGGACAGGGAAGTCGGAGGGTGGCTGACTGGAATGAGCAAGAGCTTCAGGAGGACGGCCAAGACCAGGAGGCTCAGAGGCGGGAGGGGGCTGACAGGGGAAATCACCAGAACTCGTAGCACGAACATGGCCTCGACCTCTGCCTGTATGAGCATAATTCACAGCACGTCGTCCTCTGCCTCTGCCTCTGCCTCCACCACTGCGAGAGGCAGGCGGGGGCGTGTTAGCGTCATCCTCAGAGGACGAGCTGAGTTCAGAGAGCGGGGAGGGAGGATTTTCATGAGCCAGACCTCGACTCGTGCCCCTTCTGCAGCGCATGCGCTGCCTGAGGCGTGGCATGGCTAACGAAAGGTGGCGCGTGCGAGGACTGCCAAGGAGAGGGAGCGGAGCTTCAGAAATGGTGAGGAGGCTACCAGGGTGATGCCAACCAGACGGAGAAGCAGTATAACCAGAGATACGATTGATAGTGGAGAAATTGTCCCAAGAATGCAAATTGAGACCAGAGGGAGCCGAATTACCTGCAATGAAAATTGCTGTAGCTCCAATTGAGTCCGAAGCTCGGCAGAATGGGCTGTTGGAGAAATGAACGCCCGGGATGGTCTCCAGACAGGCGAGAATGCTGCAGCGGCGTCCTGTCTGCGTCTTGCAGCTGGAATTGGCACATCCGGGCGAACAGACAGCGTCAAGAGGGTTCAGAGGTCCGCCATGGCCCTCATCGTTCTGCACTCCCTCCATCTTGCAAACGTTCCACAAAACCATCACCATATACCCGAGAGCGATGGTGTAATAACTCCAGCTCTGATCTGATCGAGGCATATTAATAACGCCAGCGAGTGTAGTGCCATGGGCCATGTGGGCACGGCGTGTGTGCAGCGTTGGGAGCTGCGTGAGAGCCCAAGGCTCATTAACTCTCTTACACAGCCGCATCCGGCGGGGAGCAGTCCTTGTGCACCAAGGAGGAGAAATTCTATTGTGTGTCAGCATCATGGATGATAGTGAGATCCCGGTAAGTGAGCAAACTGTTGTTCTCAGTGCCATAATTAGCCAGAAGATCAGCAACCTTGTTTCCTTCTCTTTTGACGTGGGTGAAGGAGATGGCTCTGTTGTTATGGAGCCAGTCGCTTATCTTACCTATACGAGCTGCCAAACGCCAACTCTGAGTTACCTTATTGGGTTCGGCTCCCCAAAGAAGTTGATTGGCAATATGGATGAGGATTTGAGAATCCCCTTCAATAATGATAGGGAAAAAATTGTGTTGAAGAGTTAGTCTTAGGCCTTGCCAGAGGCCTTCAAGCTCCGCTGAATTGTTGGTATCCCAGCCGATCGAACCAAAGTAGAGAAGCTGTGTTTCACCATTGGAGTTTCTAATAATGCCTCCAAAACCTGCCTGCCCAGGATTCCCCTTGGAGGCACCATCAAAATTTAATTTGAAAAGCCCTGGGGGAGGAGGAGTCCAGTTTAGAGGCATGTTTGAGGCCACTTTGTTTCGGGTCTTCTGAGTTACCCCAAGATTAAGATTCCAATTTTTCCAGATGAGGACTTCTTGCTGCAGCTTAGGGAGATCTTCTTCTTGCCAAGAGTGGAGGGCCAAGGATTCCTGGAGATTGCCCATGAAGGTGTGCCATAAGGAATCTATGGAGCTAGTTTGGTTTTTGAAGATTCGCTTATTACGTTCCTTCCATAAGGTCCAAAGGATTAGACCCGGGAGGAGATGCCAAAGCGCATTGAGGAGGGCTGAGGCATAGGGGCGTTTGGGCCCATTTCGAAGAAGGGAGGTAATATCACAGGAGGGTATGCGTTTTTGACAACGGATTCTACATTTGTTCCATAAGGAGTTGGCAAGCGGGCAAGACAGCATGAGATGAGGGATGGTCTCAGCATTAAGAGCACAGTTTGGGCAGCGGGATGGCCCGATGAAGCCTCTTTTGGTAAGATTATCCCAGGTGAGTATGCGTTTATGACTTAGAAGCCAAAGGAAAGTGGAGATTTTAGGCCAGATATGAGGATTCCAAATCATCTGCCAAAGAGGATCCCGGGGTAGAGGGGGGGGGGGGTGCATCAGGGCATAGGCCTCTTTGGTAGTGAACATGCCTTTGGTGGTGTGACCCCATCTGAGAATGTCAGGGTCAGGGGAGCTTCTAATTTGTCTTCTTTGTAGCTCTTGATCGAGGTCTTCTATCACTGTATTCTGGGCTTGAGCAATAATGAGATGAGAAGGTTTCCAGATCCTGTATCCATTGCTATCATTTTCCATCCAATGTTCGTTGATTTTCCTGTCTAAAACAATTCTGGGATCCCCAAGGTTGGTGAGAGGGAATTTTTCCAGGAGGGCAGATTCCTGTTGCCATGCGTCTGTCCAGAATCGCGCCGATTGGCCATTGCGCACTTCCCAAAAGCTGTGCTGCTGAATAAGCGCATAGTGTTGCTTTGCTGCGTTCCAGATTAGAGAACCCGAGTTGATGGGGGTTAAACGAACCAAATCAACAGTTGCTCTGTTGTTTGCATACTTCGCTGTCCAGAGTGTGGCCCAAGGAGTTTGGGGATTGGACATCCATCTCCACCAGACTCGGGCAGCCATAACTTCATTACTGTGCGTTGGGTCTCTCAAACCAAGACCTCCATCTGCTTTGGGGGTGCAAACAGTGCCCCAATTCACCAAGGCCCATTTCCGATTTTGTCCAGAGGAGCCCCAGAGAAAGCATCTTTGCAGAGCTTTGATCTGTTTGAGAACCCACTTCGGGGCTGCAAGAACAGAAAAAAGGTAGAGAGGCATAGATTGCAAGGTGGCTTTAATGAGAGTTAGACGACTGGCCATGTTGAGGGCGCGATAGGTCCAAGAAGAGAGGCGTGATTCCAATTTCTCAAGGAGCTGGTTCCAGGAGGAATGCTTGATGGCTGAGTCCGTAAGAGGGGCTCCAAGATATTTGTCAGGGAGGGTGGCCACAGAAAAACCAAGAATGCGAGCAATGTTGACTTGAGCTGGAATGGGAGTGTGGAAGAAGAAGACCTGAGACTTGGAGTCATTGATTGTTAATCTAGAGGCTTTAGAGAACAGATTGAGGATATCTTTGTAGGACCGAGCTTCTTGTACAGAAGGGTGGCCAAAGAGCATATTGTCATCAACAAATTGTTGATGGGTGGTAGTGGGAGCATCATGAAGGGAAAGACCACGCAAATGTCCAAGGTTGACTTCCTCATGGATGAGTCTTCCTAGCCCTTCGGCCATTAGGACGAAGAGAAAGGGGGAGAGAGGGTCCCCTTGTCGGATGCCTCTGGAGGGGCGAAAGGGGTGGGATGGAGTGCCATTGAGAAGAATGGAAAGAGAGGAAGAGGAAATGAGGTTCATGATCCAACGAATCCACATGTTATCAAATCCATAAGCATTTAGAGTTTGCTGAATATAATTCCAGTTCAGCTTGTCAAAGGCATTTGAAAGATCGATTTTGAGCAACATACCTGGCTTCTTGCAGACTTTGAGTGAGTGTATGATTTCATGTGTGAGAATGATGCCGTCTAGAATTTGTCGCCCTTCAACATAGCCTGTTTGCTCCGGAGAAATGAGGAGAGGAAGAAGAGGTTTGAGTCTGTTGGCAATGACCTTGGTGATGACCTTGTATATTACATTGCAAAGGGCGATGGGTCTAAATTTGTCAGGTCTGCTGGGCTGCTCCTCTTTTGGTACCAGCGCTACAAAGGTAGTATTGAGGGAGGGCAGGATCCAGTGCATAGCTCGAGATTCTTCTACCAAGTGCCAGACTTCTTCTCGGATGAGTGCCCAAAAGTGGTGAAAAAAGTTGGCTGTGAATCCGTCCGGTCCAGGGGCTTTGCCGTCCTTGAGTTGAGCCATGGCCGTGTCCACTTCTTGCTGGGATATTGGACGTAGCAGCATTTGATTATGGTCATCCGTGATAAGTTTTGGAATGAGCCGTGTGATCTGATTTATGGCAGGCTGTCTATTGGCTTGTGGCTCCTTCTGGAGGTCCTTGAAATAGTTGACAAGCTCTTGTTCCATATCCTCATGCCTCTCCATCCTTTCCCCATGTTGGTTCGTGATGTGGCCGATTCTGTTCTACATTCTTCGTTGGATGGTCGTGTTGTGGAAGAACTTGGTGTTGCGCTCGCCTTCCTTTAACCAACGAACTCTGGACTTTTGTCTCCAGAGGATTTCCTCCTGTTTATATCTATCTTCCAATTTTCGTTGAAGTTCAAGCTCTTTGGTGGCTAGAGGTTCAGATCTGCCAGAGTTGATAATCTCCTGCTGGACATCCTTCATTTGTTGTTCTAGGATTCGCTTTTCCACAAAGATGTTACCAAAGATGTTGTGGTTCCAATCTTTGATTTGCTCCTTGACCCACTTGAGCTTTTGCTGAAATTGGTACATTTTGGACCCGTTGGGAGGGGTGAATATTTTCCAGGCTGAGTAGACCATGTCAGTGAAGGAGGAATGCGTTAGCCAAAAAGCTTCAAACCTGAAAGGCCGCTTGGTATGGAGACCCATATTTTGCCATTGAAGCATGATGGGCCAGTGGTCAGAGCCCGTGATAGGGAGAATAGACCCAGTGAAATCTCTGCCCACATGGATAGCATTGTCTGATAGAAGGAATCTGTCCAACTTTGAAGCTATCTGTTGTCTGCCAATCCTGCGATTGTTCCAGGTATACAGGCCATTGCAAAAAGGAATATCTATGAGCCAGTTGCTGTTGATGAAGTCCTTGAAATAGACACTGTCCTGATCAAGTCTGGCCCTCCCTCCAGATTTTTCAGCAAGCTTTGTGATCATGTTGAAATCTCCGCCCAGAATCCAAAGAGGATGAGTCCTGTTGGAATTGAGGTACGCAAGGGTATTTAAGAGCGCTACCTTGCTTGCCATGTCTTGGGGGAAGTAAACATTGGACAGATGTCCATGAATATTAGTGCCTATAGGGTGGAAGGTGGCCTGGATAAGGTTGTGAGAGGCATGAAGGTCGCTCACCTGCAAGGCTTGAGGGTTCCAAGCAATGGCCAATCCTCCCGAATATCCTGAGGCGTCCACCGCTGCAGATCTACAACCCGGCCAAGCTCTATCCAAGATGGAGCTCAGCGTTTGACTGTTACATTTAGTTTCTTGAAGGAAGAGCAAGTGGGGTTTTTCCTTCTGTATCAAGTTCTTTATCATTCTGTATTTGCCGGGACCATTAAGTCCTCGTACATTCCAAGAGATCAGATTCATTGAGAACTAGTTGGGAGAGGTTTGAAGAGCCTAGTGAGCTTGGGATATTGTCCCGAATCCACTAATATTTTCCCCAGGGCCATGGTGCGCTGCCAGTCAGGAGTTCTCCCCCTTTTCTTGGATTCTTTTATCACCTTCAAACTGTCCCAACGACTGCCAGACTGGACACCCAATTTCTTGTTCTGATGGACTTTGTCCAGGAGCGCCTCTATTGTATCAATCTGCCGTTGGTTTATCTTGTCATATTCTTTTCGTTCACAAGCTTCTTCTATACCTGTGAGATCTAGCTCGCTTATGACAAAACCTTCACTGTCTTCGTCCATTTGAATAGTCTGGTCGAGCTGGAGTAGATCTGTGGCCTCCAGATTGACTAGGGGAGCTGAAACCTCTGAAGAGGGGAGGTTAGGGTCCTAGGTGACCTGTTTCTGATTGTGGGTAAGAGTGAGGATGGGTTTTTCAGCAGAGTTCGAAGAGGGTGGGATGGGCGAAGTTGGTGCGGGATTGGGTTGATTTGGAGGGGGAACGGAGGGGCCAGCAGGACTGGGGGTGACAGGGGGAGGGACATTCGAGGGTTCAGCTTGGGCAAGCACTGCAAAACTATTACTGGTGGAAGGTGTGGAGGCAGAGGAGGTGGGTTTCTTCCCTGGAGTGGTTTTCTTGCTATGTCTTTTCCTGGAAGCTACTTTGGTGAATCCATCTGCCTTTGCTTTCCCCTCTGATTCGGCGTTGCGAGCTTGGATCGTGAGGGGACAGTCTCTGTAGAGATGCCCATGGGCATGACATCGTCTGCATCTGAATGGCACATATTCATAATCCAAAGGCTGGATCCACTCAAAGTCATCGTGAAAGATACTTACCGCGTCTGGGAGGGCGCTGTCCAAGTGCATTTGAACACATATGCGAGCATAGGAAGTATACCTTCTGAGCTTGGTTTCTTCAGCAATTTTTATGAACTCTCCTAGTCCAGATCCTATCGCCCTTAGGGTTTCCTTGTCCCAGTATTCAAGCGGCAGTGAGTAGAGTCTAATCCAGACAGGCGCCCAGTTGAAGTTTTCTCGATCTGGGTTGAATCTCTCCACCCAGTTTCTCAAATAAAGCCCTGCCGAATTGAAAAAATATGGTCCCCCATCCATGACTTTGTTTCTGTCTTCCAAACAATTGAAAGTGGCGGTGAAGAACCCCTTTGCTCCAAGCTGCAAAGAGACTTCTCCTTTGGGCTTCCATTTGGAGGCAATCCAGCCCTGGAGGGCCTTCTCCGTGGGCCAAAACCCGACAAATTTTCCTATGAGGGCATGATCCCTCATGTACTGTATTCTGGCGTTTATTCGATGACTTGGCAGATTAATTTTAGGCCGTTCTGAAGCTATGGGCTTGCAAGTGGTTGATGTGGCTTGTTGTGTCTCCGTCCTTACCTCCGAAGACGATTTCTGGGCTTTTTCAGCTCCTGTGCCGTTGTCAGATTTGTCTTCCATTCGAATCTCTGGACCGGCTTCATTTGCAGGGGGGGGTTTACCTCCCCCCCCCGTCTCAACCTCCATTCCTAGGACCAGGTCGATGTTGCCAGAGATGGACAGCGCCGTCAGTATTGGTGCAGAGCAGCCAGGTTGCTGCAGGCGCTAGGGTTTCGTTTGAGATCAAAGGCGCAAAACCCTAACGCGTTCGCTCTCATCGCCTTAGAGTAGTGGCATTTTAATGTGCAACACTTTTAGAATTTATTTTTGTTTCTTTTATGGGGTTCATATTTTATATCCTTTTTATCTTTCTTTCTTTTGGTCCTTTGATTATTATTTTAGGAAATAACCTCTTTTAATTTTTTAATATGGAAAACATTCGCATAAATGAAAAGGTATGTACAATATTACAAGACTTAACATAGCCAATTCAAAATTATGTTCCCTATTATTATAGGACCCTAACAGTGGCTCCACTTGGGGATGACATCTCCTTGTGATATGTCAAGAACTTTCTGATCAGTGGCCTTGGAACTTTGGCTTTGCTTTTCTTGGGACTTCTTTCAGTGATCTCCTTTATTCAAACATATGATGTTATATCTTTTAAAGCTTCAAGGTTTCCTCTTCAGGCTTCAACTTTAGAAGATAAACAACCACTCTAATCTAAACTCTGCTATGGTATTTACAATGGGTAAAATAGAACAAATGAACTACTGGTTAATCTGGTGAAAAATAGTGCTTCAACATTCGACCATTGACTGATCCACTTGGTAGATATGCTCCATCTAATTCTTTCAAGAAAAATGCATTGTTGCCTCTGTAACCATAAATAATGTATGGGTTTTTCCAGAGAAAGTCAAATTTCCCATGTTTTCCTTTGTCTTCCCTTCTGGAATCCCATTTTAGTACTTGATCACCTATGAAGAAATCATATTCTTTAGTTTTCTTATCAAAGATCTTCTTGATTTTGTCTTGAATTACTCGGGATTTGATATAAACTTCTTCCCCGGTTTGTTGTAAATGAATTGTTTGATTTATCCTCCTTTGGATGTCATTTGGTTCTACTTGTAGCTCTTGAATCATTTTCATTACTAGCACTCCTAATGAAGATGGAAAAACAAAATCCATCCCATATACCAATTGATAGGGAGATGTACCAATATATTTCTTAGCAGTTAGTTTGTCTGCCCATAGGGCATTCACCAAACTCTTATTCCAGGTTTTCTTGTTATCTTCTAATAACTTCTTGATGATGTTGACTAGGATTTTGTTTGAATATTCTACTAGTCCATTACCTTGAGGGTAATAGATAGTGGAATGGCCTAGGGTAATATGGTATCAGTTACAAAAATATATCATTTTCTTGGATTTGAAGGAAGCAACATTATCAGTGATGAGCTTTTGTGGGCATCCAAATCTAGAAAGGATGTTGTTCTCAAGAAATGAAATAATGACAGAGTCTGTGGCTTGTCTAGAAGGGATGGCTTCTATCCATTTGATAAAGTAGTTAGTGGCTGTCAATATCCATTTATGTTGGGCAGAGGAGGGTGGGTGAATTTCACCAATGAAGTCTAAGCCTCATTTTTGAAATGGAATTTCTACTGAGATAGGTTTGAGGGGTAATGGTAAGAGTTTCTTCTTCCCTTCAAATATTTGACATTTGTGATAGGAGGTCACATAGTTTTAGACATCTGCAAAAAGGGTGGGCCGGTAAAAACCCGCCCTCAAAATTTTGTTAGCAGTTGTTTTCCAGTATAGGTGTCCTCCACAATCTCCTGCATGAAATTATTGCATGAATTTGTTAGCTTCATCTTTTAATAAAAAATTTAACAGGATGCCACCATGATATTTTCAAAATAAAACATTGTCTAAGATGCAATATTTTATTGCTTTAATTTTTAGGAATCTACTTTTGGTTCTATATAAATGAGGAGGAGCTTGTAAGTTGAGTAAAACAAATGTAAGGTCTGCATACTAGGGTGAATCTATAAAAGCTTCACTGATTTGTGGGGTCGCCATCTCTTCCTGATCATCTATGGTAGCAATGAAATTTATGTCTAAGGCTTGACAGTTAGATTCGGCCATGAGTTTTGCCAAACCTTGGCCTTTGATTAATTTTGTAGGCTTGGTTTCAATGTCATATTCTAGTATTGTGGCAATCCATTTGCGCCTCTTTTTCCATCAGGCCCATTCCGAGTTAGAATTTTCTTTACAACTGAGTTTGGAAGATATGCTATTATGTGAGAGTATAGAATGTATACTCTGAAATATTTTATGGCTTTCACTAAAGCAAGAGCTTGTTTTTCCATGATATTATACTTTAATTTTTCATCTCTCAAAGTTTTACTGAAGAAAGCAATGGGTTTTTCAAGGCCCTCATCATTATTTTGCAACAAGACTGCTGCAATGGTGTGCTCTGAAGTAAATGAAAAATTTATGAAATCTCTGTTAAAATTGAGACTTATGAGGACATGTGTTTTAGTAAGTGCTTATTTGACTGCTTCAAAAGACTGTTTAGTCTCTACTGTCCACTTAAGTATTGAATCATTTTTTAACATGTTGTTTAAATTTCTAATTAGTTCTTCTAATTTAGGGATGAATCTTCTAAGAAATTTTTTTTTGCCTAAAAATACTTGTAATTATATAATGTTTCTAGGATGACTGATATTTAGGATTGCTTTTATTCTAGCTGGATCAATTCTAATTCCCTTTTTCAAAATGATGTGTCCCAGAATTTTTCCTTCTTATAATCCAAAAAGTGACTTTTTAGGATTTAAGGATATGCCAAACTTTCTACATTTTATGAATACACTTCTTAGATGATCTAGATGTTCATTATCTGACTTGGAAAACATTGTGATATCATCTAGGTAAATGACTAAAAAATCATGGATTTCCTTTGCAAAGGCTATGTCCATGGCTCTTTGGAATGTTGCTCCATCATTCATCAGTCCAAAGGGAATTTTCAAGTACATGAAAGTTCCCAGGGAGTGGTGAATGCAGTCTTAGCTTGATCTTCAAGATGGACAAGGATTTGGTTGTATCCAGAAAATCCATCAAGTAATGAAATTATGGATGACCCTACTACCCTATGGATAATGTGGTCCATTTTAGGGAGGGGATAGTTATCATTCAGTGATACTTTGTTTAAGTTTCTGAAATCAACACGGAATTTGATTTCTCATGTTTTCTTTATAGTGGGGACTAAATTAGAGACCCAATCAAAATATCTTATGGGTGCTATGATTTGAGCATCGTACATCCTTTTAACTTATTTTTCTATTAATGACATAAGAACGGGGTTAATTCTCCTAACCTTTTTTTTAAAGGGCTTCTGATTTTCTTTAATTGGTATCTTATGCTGGATAATGTTGGTATCATAATACTTGAGGTCTTCATAATTCCAGGCAAAGATGTTTTGGAATTATTTAAACAAGCTAATGTATTTCAGCTTTTCAGCTGGAGTTAATGTCTTATATATCTTGATAAGCTTGGGATTTTCTTTTGTTCCTATGTTGCATTCCTCTATATCTGACCTTAGAGGCTCCATTTTAGGTTTTCTGGCTACATCATTGGAGTCAAAGAGGTCTTCTAGTGGGGCTAATCCCTTAGGAAAATTTTTGTCTTTGAGGTTTAAAACTTCTGATTCATCATTGATTAATTCCTCAATTTCTACTGTTTCTAATTGTTCTATTTCTACTTTAGTGAATCTAGTTGGTTCTATATTATTTACATCATTTACATCTATCTCATTATTTATGGTATAATCTAATGTACATTCAGTGTCTATATTACCGTTTTGAAATTCTCCTTCAGAAATCATAAAATCAAGAATTTGGTTGTCTTGTGAAAAGATTTGCCAATACTTTAAATTATCAAGTACGGTTGGTATATGTCCTACCTCAGCCATGTATTGATAATTTGGCTGAAAGGGTAATCTGAATGTGCTGGAAAAAGTGGCTAAGATATGTGCTTGCATATTCTGCTTTCTTGGAATGACAGCAAAGTCAGTATCAAGAAAACATTTTATCAAGTCTAGGATGGTTTCTCTGTAACACCTAAGTCTAGGGTTATTAGTAATGTACTCCCCCTTGACTTGTTTTATAATGAGTTATGAGTCTCCCATGATGGAAACTCTTTTAGCGCCAAGTTTTCTTACGATTTGAAGGCCTAGCACTAATGCTTTGTATTCTGCCATGTTGTTAGTGCATTTGAAATTTAATCTGTAAGCATGTCCTTCTGAACAATCATTTTCTAAATTGTAGATCCATACTCCAGCTCCTACTCCTAATCTATTTACAAAGCCATTAAAATATAAATTCCACATAGATTCATGTGTTATATTTTCACTATCGTCTTCTTTATGTTTCTCTTCTACAACTGTGATTTTATCTTTGTCATTGTCTGAATTACATAAGATAAATGAGTCCATATCATAATGCATGGAATAGATGGGGTAATTCTGTGGTCTTTCTGAACTACTTACCATGAATTTCATCAAGGTTTCTCTATAAAGATTCCTTTGCTGACCAAATACAGAAATTGTAGCATATGACATGTATAATTGCAGTGATCTCTATAATTTTTCTCCCATGAGCGAGACAATAACATACCATATTTGGGAGGGATATTGGAAACTACTATGTCCATAACGATACTCTTTGTTGGGCACTGGACCAGAGTTACACATAGATCTTTTATGAAGCCAAGGCATTTGACTTGACTAGAATCAAAGGAGATCAGGTCCTTATAGGGTCTAGTGATGTCTAAGTTTAATTTTTCCATGACTGCTTTAGGCATTAAGTTATGAGATGCTCTTGAATCCAACATAGCATTATGTAAGATTTTATCATGAATGTTTAAACTAATGTAGAATGGAGGGACATCCCCTTTTTGATGTTTTCCATTTACTTCAGGACCAAATAATAACTTAGGTTGATCATCATTGAGGTTAACAACATCTTCTCCTTCACCTATGTTTAGTGTTTCAGTAATTTGTGCCTTGTATAGGTCATTTTTCACCAGGTCCGTTAAAGGAACTGGTATTCTTAATTTGGCTATCTCAATTTTGATATTGAATGGCATTTGAATTTTGCCTAATTTAATCATTTCATATTTACCAATTGTGGTTTGTTTGTTTTTGTCTTCTTTATCTATAGTTGGTAATTCAGTTTGTGTGTCAACTGTTTTGTTTTCAACTTTCTTGTCTAGAGTGGTTTGAGTATCAGTTGATGATATTTGTTGTGTAACCAGATCCAAAAATAGAAGAAAAGAGATATCAACGCCTTAGAAATAAGCCACTTCGAGGGGGAAACCTCAAATACATTACATAAATGAACAAAACCTCCTTCTATATATAGGAGTCCATGGGGCCACAATATAATTCCAGTGAGGCCACAATGTAATCCTAGCCGACCTAACAATAATAATGTAAGGGCACAATAATAAAAATATGGGGGTTACAGGGGTACAATAATAACAATAAGGGGGGCTACACTAACATAATAAGGGGCTATACTATTAATATAGGGACTTAACATGCCCCTCTCCTTCAAGCAAGTGTTGTCCTCAACGCTTGATTATTTCTTGATGCTTCTGTATAAAATTCTCATCCTCCCATGTGAAATATTCTATAGGAAAGTTCTTCCACTTGCTGAGATACTCTGAAATTGATCGTACTTGTTGATTTCTTGTTTCTATGACTGCTTCATAACTTCTTTCGATATGATGTTGATCTTCCTGTTGTTTCATTAGATTCTGCACCAAAGTTGGGTTATCCTTTGAGAGTTGGAGAACTTGTTGTTGATGCTCAATGTGATCTTCCATTAATTTATCATCCATATTTGCTATTATTTGATCCTTCAAGCCATCCAACTTAGCCTCCATTTCTGCTTTTAAACCATCTATTTCATCTTCAATTGCTCTTCGTAAGATTGAAACTTGTTGCACTTGGTATCGTAATTTTGATATCTCATACTGCAACTCTTCCTCTTCATGCGTCATAGCATAGCTTTTTGAGGGATTAATGGGTATGGAATTATTTTTTGGAGGCATTATAGAACCCAATACTGATAAAAATTCTAAAATATGCTCTTGGAATCAATTCAAATTGATTCTTCAAACAAGACTTATGCAATTCGGAAAAATACACACCTTTTTCTTGCTTTTGAGGAGCTCGATATTGAAATTGGATTATCTCTGCGATTGTAGCATTTCAATATTTGAATTTTGGTACCAACTTAGCCCTCTGAATTATCTTTCGAATGCCATAGGTCTGACTTGATTTGGATTCTCCAAGACAAAGCTGTGTCCAATCTCCCACAATGACCTAATTCTGGACTAGTTCAGTAGAACGAACTTGTACGACCTGCCACGTGTCACTGTTTCGTCTTTTGTCTCTGAAATTGATAGCCAAGAAACTAAATTCCATGTACTTGTGACCACTTTTTACGGCACTCCAATCCGATGCCCAGAGAGATAGTTATTGAACTTTTCCCACGATCACCTCTTTGAGATGAAATTCAGGAGCCTGAAAAAACACTACCTTCCACAGATCATATCTCCAACAATATTGCGAACCAAGCTCTGAAAATTTTTGAAAAATTTCCTCAGGATTTTATCTTCGCACCATATGAATTTCAGATTCTGAACCTTCGTAGAAAAAAATTTATAGCGCAAATTCCACGATGACCTGTTTAGGAGCCTGAAAACAAACCTAACTTCCACAGATGATATCTCTGAAACTATTGCGAACCAAGCTCTAAAATTTTTAAACAATATTCCTCAGGATTTATGATTCGCACCCTAAAAATTTCAGCTTCTGAAACTTTGTAGAAAAAAAGTTATAGCGAAAATGCCACAATGACCTATTTGGAGCAGCGAAACCCTAGAATCCAAAGCTCTGATACCAAATGTTGTGAAACTAGCTCCAAAAATAGAAGAAAAGAGATATCAACGCCTTAGAAATAAGCCACTTCGAGGGGAAACCTCCAATACATTACATTAATGAACAATTCTTGGATGATACAAATTAAAAAACCTCCTTTCTATATATAGGAGTCCATGGGGCCATAATTTAATCCTAGTGGGGCCACAATGTAATCCTAGCCGACCTAACAATAATAATTTAAGGGCACAATAATAACAATATGGGGGTTACAGGGGTACAATAATAACAATAAGGGGGGCTACACTATCATAATAAGGGGCTATACTATTAATATAGGGACTTAACAATATTTCTACAATCTTTGGGTTGGATGTATTCTAAGTTTTTCTGGGGAGAATTTGTAGAATTTTGGTCATAGGAGCTTCTATTGTTTTCATAGTTTGGGTTTGGACTAATTTCTTAATAAGAACCTCCGTGTTATTTTTTTTCTAAGGCTATTATGTTTATGAACTTCGTAGATAGCAGATTCATAGCCATGTTTGTAGTCAAAGGACTCTCCAAATTCTAATTCTAATTGTTGTAACATGTACAACTCTTGTTCTTCCTAGGTAAGAAAAATGGAATCTTCATTGTTTACTCCCATCAAGTTTATCTGGGTGTGCTTATCTTCTTCATTTTGTTGTGAAATTTCAGCATAATTTTCCTGGAAAGGTGGTCTAATCTGTTGATTGGGTACAAATTCTCTTGATTTACCAGTATTAGGATTTTTCCTAAAGTTGGGGCTTCTAATTTGGGGACCTTGTTGATTTTCCCATTGAGGTTTTCTTTCCATGTTCTCTAGTCAATCCATTAGTATTTCTACATTTTTTGCTAAACTATATATCTTAATATCTAAAGTGGAGGGTTCTTCCTTAATGGTCAATCTCCTCTCATTCCTCATCCTAACTCTTTTAGCTAGTAAGTTAGCTTCTACACTAACTACATCACTTTTCATTTGTTCTAAAGTTGCAGGGTTTCTTTCTCTTAACTGATAGGACATGTCAGCATCAAAACCATCTGGAAATTTAATTAAGGCCAAGCCTGGTGGAGGTTTGATATTTACTGGAATTGCATTATAAATGTTGTTAAACCTAGTACGGTAATCTTGAACAGATTCATTAGGAGCTCTCCTAATGTTCTCATTTTCAGATAATATCTGTAGAGGGTTTTTATTTCTTTCCCATCTATTGATAAACAATTGGTGGAAAGCAGCTAAATCAACAATATGGTTAGCAGGTAAATATTTAAACCATTTTTTAACATCTCCTGCTACTGTTTGTGCAAATAATCTCATTTGTACATCGGCCTCATCAACTTCATGTAACTCAAAATAATCTATCATTTTATCTACTTGTTGTTGAGTAGTATACTGACCAGTACCATCAAAATGAATTTTTTTACTCTGATAATCTTGTGGCATGGCATGTAAAGGGACCTATAAAGCCAAAGGAGAAAATATAGGTGCCATGGCTAAGACTTTGGCTTGACTGGGAGGTAAAGTAGTGGTGCTTGAACATGAACTAGAAATGTTTGAATATGAACTCGAAATGTTAGGTTGGAGAGGAATTTTAGGTATGAATGGTTTTGTGGAATGAACTATGGTGGATATTATAGGTGAGGTGGAACTGAATAAAGATGTATTTGCAGTTTCTAAAGATACTGTAGAGTGCTTAGGCGTAGTAGAAGTTAGGGAAACTAATTCAACTGACTGTTGAAAATAGGCTTCGTCTATGTCTTTTACCAAAGTTGAGGTTAACACATCAAGTTTTTCAAAAGTATCTAGAACCTGTTGATTTAAATCAAGTTGTATAGTATCCTTCTTTGATTCAATAAATTAAATAAAATTAGGGTCTATTACAATATCATGGATTGAGTTTTAAGATTTGGTACGAATAAGGAATTATAAAATAATAAATCAAATTGAATATCCTGTATGCTTGATAACTCCTTAGGAAGTGAATTTTCTTTGATTAACTGACTACTACTTCCTTGAATCTCTACTTTTTAAGGTTTTCTTAAAATTCTATCAGGATCATCAACAATTGTAGTAGGTTGTGGATCAGGATGAGCCCTAGTATAATATGTTATTTTAGAAGCCAGAATTTTAACTTTATATGATAATTTCAAACAATCCTTTTAAAACCTTAATGTGAAAAATGAGGAAAATTGTTTCCTTTAAGATTTATTTTAACTAGGGTCTAATTTTCCCTAGCAGATTCTCCAATATGTTATCACTCCGAAATTTCCAAATGTTGTTCTAAGCGTTAAAAAGAAATATCACAGGTAACTACAAACCACTTTTGGAGATTAGGAACTAGCCTTCCTAAACTCAGAGAGGGCTCTCTCTTAATGATTTAAATTTGTCTTTTTTAATAGATTTTAGGCTAGTTATGTATGTTTAATTTGGATTGATTTTAATTGGTTGGTGGAATTAATGATTTATATGAATAGGTGCTTTTCAATTTTCCATTGGGATATGGAGTCAATATTCTTTGAAAACAGAACAAAATCAAATTATAAAGAAAGTATTACAGGGCAAGATAGGTGAGAAGAATCAGATCTTAAGGCTGAATGGTGAAGTGATTTTTCAATCGAGATCAAGGAGCAATTAAGAATTACTTAAAATAGATAATTAAGAAGGATGAATAAGTCAATCGGGATCAGAGGGCAATTAATAATTCTGTAAGCTGGATATCAGAAGAAAACATAGAAATGTAGAACAGTTCAAAGCAGAGTGTAAAATTTAAGAAAATTCTGTAGTAAAACTCCTATTATAACATTCAAATTTAGAACACATATAATTTTATGGAATACTTAGAAAGAGAACATGAAAAATTGAAACTTATACTTCAATGAGATAGCTCAACACATGAATCTTGTAAAGAAGTTTCTTTATAACTTGCTCTGTCTGTCAACTGGAAGTTGGTACAATAACCCTTAGGCAATAGATCAGTTAGCTACAGAAATATTCAGAAATCCACACTTGATACTTCAACTGATGAAGTATTTATACAATACTTTACAAAAAATATACTGTCAACTGACTAGGAATTATTTTAGGAAAATAAAGTATCTTTATGCAAAAAGATAGTGACACCTTTAAACTGACTGATATCTGGCCCTGATTCTTTGATTACTATCATCTATTTGTTTCTTTCATCTGTCTTTGCTTTCATATGTCTTTCCTTCATCTGTACGTATTTCACCTATATGTTCTTTCACCCTTCATATTAAATCGCACCATTTCTCCCATGTTTCTTCTTCTGGGATCTTGATCTTCATCATCTTAAGGTAAATCTCATCCGCCTCTAAATATTTGGCAAACATGGGCTTATTTACAAAAAAGTGATTTACCTCATGCTGGAGGTAAAAGAAGTTTTCTAAAGTTTGAAGGAGCACTTTGCCTATGGGAATGCCTTTCATTGATGAAATGTTGGAAGTTTCCTTGGCTACTTCCCTTAATTTCTTGTTATAATCCTCATGTCTCATGAGTTTATCATTTATTACTAAAGGATTAGGCAGACCCTTCTGTCTTAATACATCGAACTTGTTCAAAAACCTGTTCACTGCGAGTTCCATAGTTTGACATTTTTCCTCAAGTTGTATCATCAGATTTATTTTGGAAATTACTTTCTTCACTTCTAGTATAGTTTCTGTTTTGTCAACTATCCCGAGCTCTTCTAATTCATACTTATTTTTAGAATTCAAGAATTTTATTATTTCAGAGGCTTCTTCTGGTTTCTTTCCAAGATTGGCTTTGAATTTCTGAATTTCCTCACCAACTTCCTTCACCAAGTCATTCTGTTCAAATATGATATGTATAGAAGGCCAAATATCATTAACTGAATTAATGATATTGGCCCACAATTGTTGTTTTGCTTGGGCTAAAGGCTCTTTTAATTTCAATTCCTTTTCTGGCTTGTGGGTTATATCAGTCATTTTATTTGATTTTTTTACTTCAGCTTGATGCATTACTTCTGCCAATTTCTTTCCATATTCTAAGCTCTTTACTTGTTCCTTGAGCTTGTTAATCTCTGTAGTCTGAATGGACATATCTTCCATTGCTTTGATTAATTTATTGGCCTCATCAGTGGGATGGGTTGTTGGTATTGCTGATGCTGGTGTGGGTGTTGTTACAAGTGCTGATGTAGATGCTATGGGAATAGCAGTAATGGGAACTGCCTCCATGCTAACTTGTTTTTCATGTACAAGTTTATCCATTTTTTTCTCCATTTCCTTTATTTGAGTTGTCAACTGGATGATTAGATTCATCATTTCATACTTTTGATTTTCTGTCTCCAAAACATCCTTGGTTTGTGGATGCTCAATAGTTGGTAATTTTAGTTGTTCCTTCAATGCAACTATGTCTGCATTTTTATTTTTTATAAGTTCTTCTGCTGCTTTGATTTCCTTTGGATTATAGCCAACTTCAATTACCAAATCTTCTAGTGACTTAATCTTGTTGTCCTTTGATTGTGATGAGGCTCTCTCTAGATTTAACAATGACTGTATATTTTCTAGAGAATTCTACAACTTCTGGACACTTAGAGCTTTGTGTGTCATGGTTGAATATATCATTTCTCCTGCCTGTTTGTGAAATTCAATTTCGTCAATTGGATGCACATCTTTGGAAAGAACTTCAAAGCTTGTATTTTTGTAGTATTCTAAAGTTTTGGGGGCCTGTATCTTTGGTTGGAGGAATATCATCTTCATCTTCTTTGTCTTGAGGTCAAAAGCTGAAAGCAACCTATTCTAATCACTGAGAGTTTGCTTCCAGTATTGTGCATATGTAACAACCTTCAATGCTTCATTTTTTTTTAATGTCTTTATATTTCTCAATGATATCCTTTTCTTTCTCAACTAGCTTTCTAGATGATGAAATATCTGCACTATTTTTCTTTTGACTGATTTGTGCACTGGAAGATAATGACATAGGTGTTTCTTCTGAATGTGTTGTAGGTGCATCATCCCTAATAACAATATATGTTTCTCTTTCAATTGTTTCTTCCTGCTCTATTACTGGGTTTAGCTTTGTTTTATTTCTATACCTAAGCTTGAATTTACTATCAGATGTAGCTTTTACTGAATAAGATCCTTCTTCTCTAGCCCTTTTTAAATTTCTATCCTATGGGTCTAGAGTAAGCAGGATGGAACTAGTATCAAGTTGCTTCTCTACCTCCTGTAGAGTGTTTTCCAACCATTCTGACTGGTTGGAATATTTCTCAATCTCAGGCTTAGATTCATGGATGAAAGGGGTGAGTTTAAAATTAACTCTTTTTTATTATGACACCTAAGGGGTCATATGACCATTTAAAACCGTTGCTAAATTTAACTCTTGTAGGCATATGTTTGCTTCCTTTCCAGCATTCCTACTATTACATATAAAAGGCCCTAATTTGTTTTTTTAATCTTGAACTGATTTTTATTTTTGGCTGAAAGGAAATTTATCTCACCAGAATTTAAGATCTTCCTGATGTACTCTAAAGAAAATAATCTCATTGGGAGGTATTTGAGAAGTTTGTAAGGAACCAGTTGGCTTCCCTACACTCTGATCTCTATGTGATTCTGGTATAAATACCAGTCTCTTGTCTTGCTCTGACCAGATAACTGTAGAACCTTTTTTATTTCATCATTGATTCTAGGCTAAATGTTATTTCTAAGCATATTAATCACTGGGTATGAAAAAGAATCAATAAATTCTTTGAAACTAAATTCATTGGAATCCTTTCTGATCAAGGATGTCCAAAAGATTACAGATTGGGGATTACCCTCTATGTCCAGTTTTTTTAGGTTGACTACAAACCTTTCTGACTGAAAATATATGAACAAATGGAATAACACTGAGGAGTATTTGAACACTCCTTCTTCTGGCAGTTTGATCAGTTGATCATGCATTATATCTGCCAGGAATTGGGCAAAGTTGAAGAGTATAGCTGGAGGCTGACTTGGGAAAAATATATAGAGGAAACCAAGGATGGATTCATCTACATGCTCATCAGTGAAATATCCTAAAATACAGGAGAACATGGTCACAATTTTCTTGGTTCATTCTGGGAACATGGTAGTAGAGTATGGTGGGTTGCTTTTAGGAAATTGAGCTGATTCAGGGAGGAAAGTCTAAAATATTTGAGACCTTTTAGGGAAATCTAGCTTTAGGTAAAGCTCAGTAAGGGTCTCAATGGAGAAAATAACTCCCTCTGGTTTTGATATAATTTACACCATTTGGTTAATGGATTGAGCAGTGATTGTAATTAGGATTTCTTGATCAGGGGGTGACTATGGCTCTTTCATTTGGAAATTAGCTAAGTTGGCACAGTCTGATGACTTCAGGGAATTGGTAGGTCTGTGGAAAGGTATATTTTGGCAAGTTAGAGTCACATAGATGTATATCATCTTGCTGATCATCAAATTTTTTATGGCTCTAGAAATGGAGCTCCAAAATTTTGCTACCAGTCATAGTGTCATTTATTTTAAAGTCCCTATTGTCCAAAGCAGTGTGGTCGACATCTAACATGGGTGGTTGCAAAGTGTTGGAACAGGGTCTCCTACAAAGCTGTGAATCTCGTCCATTTTGTATATTATTGATTATATTTAGTCTAATGCAAGGGTTTTGGGGTGGGTCAAAGCCCCTAATGCATTGTAAGCGGGTCAAGGGTAGACCAAGAGTTCGCAAACCACTGTTTGCGGACCATTGGATGCGTAGGCTAAAATAGTATAAGTAGTAGAACCTTTTTGAGTCAAAGGACAGAAAAATAATAGAGATTGAAGCAGAATACGAATTTTAGATCTGGGTTGGGTTGTTTTGGGTTAGGACTCCTGCTGGCTGTGTGCATGGAGATCCTTTGTCCTGCTGTGTGCGGACCCTGCTGGCTATGTGCGTAGGTGGTATTTGGGAATGTAAGAAGATTTTAATAATTAATATATGTGAAGTGTTGTAGAACCATATGGTATTGTCTAAATCTGTTCTATTATGATTGCTGCGAACTAAGGTTGTCTAATTAAAGCTGAAAACTTGTCTGTTTATCTCTGTGGCATGAACATAGTTGCATTTACCATATTATTGTGATACGATTATTAATGCACTTGCTGGTTATATCTCTGTTAATGAACGTGAACCATCTGTGTTGACAACATTAGCTGTGATTATAGTATTTTATGATTGTAATTTATGATACACACGTGGATGTGAACTTGCTAGAATAGATCTGATAAAACTATAGTCTGGTTACGTTCTGGAAACCTGCGAACCACCCTTCTGTGTAGATCTGATAATTACGGGCCTGTGGTATTACCTTCTCTCTCTCTCAGGGTGCGGAAACCTGGTTCCAGCACCCTCCCATACTGCTTCGGTTGAGACTTTGGCCTACGCAAGCAAGTCACTGTCGAAAGGGCCAGTAGTATAGGGGTTTGTTGGCAAACCTTAACATCCAAACCTGGGTCAGGACCCCTCGAGCCAAAAAAAAGGGTTTACAGTTTGGATGCTTTGGGAAGCCATCAATTTTGTTCAATTATTGAATTAAAAATCTTATTTGATGGTGTCAGGTATTCAGAATTACCTGGAATACCGAATATTTGGTTGTGGAAGGAGTTCGAGTAGCGACAAGATTCAATTCTGGTTAGCAATGGCTTTTGGTCACTTTTGCATATCAACAGAAATAAGGAAATAACAGTAATGTGGGGTTTTATATTTTATGAAAACTGGGGTTTATCGCTTGGTGCGGGGATTATATTATTTAAAAAATTGGTGGTTTATCGCATGTTGAAGGGTGGTTTGGTGGTTTGGGAATGGGGGGTGTGATAAAAACTGGAGGCAACGCATGGCAAGGGAGCGGATGGATAAAACCACCCATTTCACACCCCCCCCCCCCCTCTATTTTAAACTTTAAACATCGAGGAGTGTGAAAGGGATCAGAGACCGTTCGATGTGATCAGCAGTGATTGGGCGATAGGAGGAGTTGGGAGTTTTCAAAGAGATGTGGGGTCAGGTAAAAGATAGGTGGAGAGTTAAATGAAAAATGGAATTTAATTAAATTCATTTAAGTGGAGGTGTCAAATAATAGTGGGGGGGGGTTAAATAAAAGTGGGTCCCAATTATTATTTCATGCGTTGAACTATTGAAAAATGGGTTTTGTTGTTTTATGAAAACATAAAGTTAGTCAAGGGGAAAAGGGGGTTTTAGCAAGGGAAATGGGTTTTTCAAAGGGGAAAAGGGTTAGGATAAGGGGGAATTAAAAGGTAAATGGTTTTTAGTAAGGGAAAGGGGATTTTTCAAAGGGGAAAGGGATTTTATCAAGGGGAAGGTTTAGAAAGCTATTATTGATAAGGGAAAAAACAAAATGATGCTTCTATAACTTTTGAAAAGTATTCTACCTACCCTTTATGCTAACATTTTTTCCTTTCCTTTATTGGGTGCATTTGATCTTGCTAACCCTTTTATTTTCTTTTGATAAGAAAACTAAATTATTTCTAACCTCATATCTTCCAATGACTCAGATTAAACTTATGAGCTCATTTTTATTCTCTACCTAACTACTGATCTGCCAAGATTAAATGGTTTGGTCAGATCTTTATTCATTAACTATAATAACATAAAATTTAAAGGCATGAATGATCAATATTAGATTGCATGATCATCATGAATTGTGGCATTTTGGACAAGCTGCACACAATTTTATTTTCAAAAGTAAAGTAAACTAAGAGTAATGGCATTTGGATGTGCAACACTTTCAAAATTTATTTTTGTTTCTTTTATGGGGTTCATATTTTATATATTTTTTATCTTTCTTTCTTTTGGTCCTTTGATTATTCTTTTAGTACATACGATTTTTTCATTTTTTGATATGGAAAACATTTCCAGAAATGCAAAGGTATGTACAATATTACAAGACTTAACATAGCCAATTCAAAATTATGATCCCTATTATTATAGGACCCTAACAATAAGTAAACCCAATACTCAATTACCAAATGAAAAGCCATACCTTTGGGTTCGAGAGGCCAACCTTCAAACATACGATCAATATATATGGGTGAGGGACCACATGGTTAGCTCAGGTGGCAGAGAAATGGCACAATGAGATAGTTGATAGATGCGAGGGGCTGCTGGCTATCGGCTGAGGTCTATCATGGAGAAAAAAATTCTCCTAGGGATATTACCCACGAATTGGTGGTTAACAAGGCTACAACCATGGTATCCATCCAACAAGATACCATCTAGGCCTCCATGCCTTGACACCAACCCTCATAGGGATATAGGTATCAACACTAAATCGAAGCTCCAACCGATGCCCTCCCTATGGGATCTAGACATCAACTGAGATCTCAATAATAACAAGGCCACAATGTTTTCCCAAGTACCAATGTACAGGTCGTATTAAGGTACTTCATCTCTCCCTATCAACCAATTCAAAGACATTTACTAATATGCAAAATTTTCAGGAAGAGATCAACACATCCCCTAATCTGAGCATGCTCCTTAAATTAACTTCTTTTGGGGAAGAAATTTAGTCAACACATCAACTACTTGTTCATCTGTTATAATTTCCAGTAGCTTCATTACCCCAATCATTATTCAAACCTCCAATGTACATGTTCTTGTATTCTAGCATAATATTCAGCATATTTAAACTATTATAATGTTGTTTAGGTCATCATAATATCCAAAACCATTTCAACAAAAGCTTCCTTCCTCAATTTCTCTAACAACACCAAACTTAGCCTTGGCACTTTCGAAAACATCTAATTCTTGTTCACAACTTCATTAATCACAACTTTATTTATCACAAATACAACTCACGAATAACCATCTGTAGCGCTTTAGCTATTTTCCGATCTCAAACATCCTTATGGAATTTATATCATACTTTCAACTATGGAGTATTTTTACTTTTCTTCAAATAAGCTCCCTCTCAACTAGGGAGATATAAACTTTATTTATCCAAGGTTATACTAGGGAAAAATTCATCAACTTTAGCCACATGTTCTCTTTCTCTCGCATCATCATATCGTCAGAGAAATTCAACCTTCCAAAACATCATTCCTTCTATTCCCAGTTAGCAATAAGGTCATCAAAAATGTATACCAACATTATTATAACTCCCTCTTTTCATCATTCTCAACATCATCATCAAGTCATCATCAAGTATGAGGTAGGTAAGGATCTTCAACATCTTGAAGACTATGTACCTACAAATCTTCAACAACAATTTCAACCAAACACAAATATAGAGCATTAAGTCAACTTTATTAATATAGGGTTAGCATGTCATCACAACGGAAGCATAATAAATTAGAATCTAGATATCAAAACCTAAATCTAGTTAGGTTTACAGTCAATAATGCTTACACCTTTCATGCCCTAGACCATCACAATCAATTTTTTTAGGGTTTTTTTCACAAACCCTAGAGTTCTTCATTAAGACTTAAACTTTGGATATTAACAATTAATTCAAATATATCGAAAGCATTATTTCATCTAGGGTTTCAATAGCATGCCTTAGAAACTTATATCAATCTCTACTAGGTTTTTTTCATAAACCCTAATTTAATGGACCCTAAGAATCTAGGGCTTCATCATATAACATAGACATCAACAATAAACCCTAAAAAGTTAAGGTTTCATATTAAAAAACCTTTAACATCAAGATATTAGAATTTCATTATATTTTCTAGACTTTATCGACAAACCCTACGTCGACTATGGTTTCATAATTAATGTCAACATACCCTAAGAATCAAAAGGCCAGGGTTTTACAGTGAATCCTAAAGTTTAGTGTTTTACCAAAGTAAACAGGAGATAGAATGTGTGACAAGGGTTGATTTAATATAAATATTAATCACCCTAACAATGCATCGCACCTAGTTAAAAAAATTCACAAAACCATTGTAAGTCGGGGGTTATGTGGGGTTTTACCATGGGACCATCGAATCACCAACAACTTAATATAATTTCGCCAACTAAGATGCTAGCAATTTTGGCTTTGAAAGGTCTTCTTGAGAATTTTATATATAAAAACCAAGTTTCATTCATTTTTCTGGAGGGGAACCATAAGCGGGTCTGAGCAGTGGAAATTAACCCAGGTGGGGCACACTTTTTGAGGGAGAATATTCCATAAAATATTCACATTCTGAATCATATCGAGAATCATGGAGATTCCTTGGGAGCCAATTTTTTAAGGTGCCAGATTCATGCCAAGTTTATACTCAAATGAACCAAAATTTCACTAAGAGTCTTATGGTGTGATCAATTTCTTCACCTGAGCAACAGAATTTCAGTCAACCCGCAGAAGAGAATATTTGAGGAATATTTGAGATTCCCAGAGAGCTTAGAATTGATCAAGTCATAAAGGGGTCGAGTTTACAGTCATATTTCCCAAATTTTCTCGAGGAATTCAATCGTGCAGTCTCTTTCTTCAACAAAGGTGTGCATTTTTAAGCCATTTGTAGAAGTGGAGGCATAAGATGCACTGATGCCATGTCTTCTTTTGATTTTTTCTGAGATGATGATTTGATGTTGAGATCCTTGTTTTCCACTTTGTTGGAGGATCCTTGTATGCCACTTCATATGAGATATGATTGAGAGTTCTTATAGAAGAAAATCTCATGGAAATACATGCCACTCTAATTAAGGGGGGTCTTCCTTGTATTGGTAAAGAACACATAATGTATTCATTATCATCTTGTTGTAATTAATGAAGTGACCTCCCCACTCTTAACAACGGGACCAGAGACGTAACCCACATAGGGTGAACTATGTTATCAAGTTGTGTGTGTTCTTTGATTTTATTGTTTTATTTATGTTTCCTCTTATTTAAAGTATGCACATGTGCTTTTTCATACTCTTTTACATGAAATTATGCTAACATCACAAAAATAAAAGATCTTGGTTAATTCCAGTAGTTGAGAGATTTCAAATCAAGTATGGTATCAAAGCGGTTTGATATTTTTGTGAGGAATTGTGAATTGAGGATGCAATAAGAATGAAAATGGAAGATAACAAAGATCTATCTGATGCCTTCTACATTATGTAAATAATGCATGCATATTATGAGGAGAAAATGGAAAAAGAAGAATAAGAGAAAGAAAGAGCAGAGGACGATGCTCCATCTCCATCTTCAGGTGAATATTTGTCTTCTTCATCTTCTTCCCATCATTCAAATGAAGAAATAAACTAGATCCTTAAAGCAAAGAATTATAAATTGATGAGAATTATACAAGAAGTAGAATAGGAGAAGAAAATATTGTAGCTTCAATTGTGAGCCATGGAAGAGGCCTTGGAAAAGTTGAAGTGTAACGAGGGATTAGCGAACCCATCATTACTTGCCTCAAAGGTAAACAATGCTGGTAATTATTCAATTTCATTTTCACATGATGATGATGATTTGGGTGCTTTTGAAAAGCACACTACAGGAATTGATTCAATATTAATGAATAAGATGGGATATGAAGGCAAGGGCCTAGTAGGAGCTAATAGGAAAGGTATTGTGAATCCCATCCAAGTGGTGGAATTACCATGACATGCAATATTGGGCTATGTTTGAAACTAAGAGACAAGAGAATCTTTAGGCGTCAAGTTCAAGAAAATGAAGAAATGATCTATAAACTAGTGTGGATATTCCATTGGCCAGTTCATCACAACAAATATAATAATAATATATTAAATTTTATAATTTCTACACTATTATAATTTTATTAAATTTTAAGATCCGTAAATTTAACTGTAATTAGTGCATGCATGAAAATAGAAATTATGCAAAAAAGTAGAGAACGACAACATAAGCTAACACACACATAAGACACAAGATATGTTCTGGGAAACCCTTTCAGGAGAAAACCCAACTGGAAGGTGAGGTTGCTTTGCTCTCTTTATATGTCTAGAAATATGGCTGCAGGTACAAAAAAGTAATTCTTGTGGCCCGTGGGCAGCTACATTGCACATATCCTCTATGTGTGCTCTACCTCCTATTTCTCTTGGCTATATTTTCTCAACTATGAAACAAAATTCTCTTGAAAGAATGGAATGCCTCTTCCTACTAGTGGCCCGATTATAACACAACCCGATAGCCTACTAGTGGTTAAGTTTGACTACATCAAATCTTAACTAGAGTTATAATATAAACTATTATAGAGTCTTTTACATCACAAATACGTGGCTATCACCTTATCCATGAATAATGGGGGTTGATGTGGCATCTTCCCGAATTATAGTTATGAAAATGGGAAGGTCAACTTTTGAGTGGCATAAATTTTACATACAAACTTTGATTGACGTGCTTCTTGCATCGTTGGAAAGGGCGAAACTTATTTCCACTGCTATCGGCCCATTAATGCGGTGGTAGATACACTTCCCACCATTAGATTTAAACAATTTTAAATCTAAAGGTGGGTAGTGTATCTGCCACCGCATTAATGGGCCGATAGTAGTGGAAATATTGGTTGCCGTTGGAAAGATCTACGTGTGAAAAATAACATGAAAATGTGCACACTAAAGTGACAAATTTTTACCCCCAAAAAAATTTATTTGATGCCTCAAAACGCTCTTAGGAGGTTTTAGACCATGTTTTCCAAACTAGGTCATGCTAGTAAAAAATGTCTTGTATGCTAATTCCTCCACTTTTTTCCACTCTGAATGCGTCGATATGGATGGAAAATATATATAATGATCCAATTTAGATCACCCCTCCCCATTTTGGGAGGATTTTTGTCCCCAAAATATTCTATTGAATGAGGTGAGGAATTTTTTCCTCCACCTTCTCTTTGGTGTACAATTAGCTTTGCCTGGAAGTTGTCCCTTTAACCTAATCTGCCAAAGGTCATGCTACCATTGTATTGTATTTTTTTACCTCTTCTACAAAATTGTATATTTTTTCAACTCTGCTAGAGCATCCGGTTCCAAATCCTCCACAAAAGGTAAGACCTATTCCTCTTCCTGATCTAGCTTGGAAGGGTCATAGATTTTCAAATTATCTACATTCACAACTGAGTAAATGTGCATATATGGTGGTAAACTGAGTTTATAGACATAATAACCCACCTTTTCCAGTATCTAAATGGGACCATACCTCAGAGCCTTGATTTTCTTACCAGGCCCTTGTAGCCTCTCCTTGTTCAATTATAGCCATACTCTGTCTCCCACCTTAAACGATTTCTTTGTTCTATGTTGATCATGCCTAGACTTATAACTCTCTAGTGAATTCTGCATTGTTTCATGTAACTGTAGATGGATATGTCTAATATTCTCTACAAAATTTTTATCCCTCAAATCATCTCTTGGAATATCTTCCCTCACTCCTCCTTGCTACCCATATGAAATGTCCAATGGTGAAGGCGGTAAATATACAAAACAAGTTTTTAATGGGGACTTTCCTGTAGAAGTGTGGACTTCTATGTTATAAGAATGTTGCATGTATACCATATTTTCATCCCAGGTATTTGGATGCTTTTGGTTGTATCCCCTTAGAAGCTACACCAAATTCCTGCTGACTACTTATGTCTTCCTAGTTGTATATGGATGGAATGTTGTAGATCTCTTCAACTTCGTGTCCTTCTTCTCCCACAATGTTGTCCAAAATGCACTGAGAAATCTTGTATCCTTGTCTGAAATGATGCTCCTTGGTATCCCAAAGAGCACCCAGACATATCTAAAGAACAATTTTGTTCCTTCTTTCCTACTGATGGTATTTTTACAGGACATCATAACACACATTGTTGAACCTGTCAACTACCACAAACAGGTAGAAATCTCTTTTCTCGGTTATTTTTAAACCTCCCACAAATTCCATGGAAATTCTTTCCCAAGGACAAGTAGGTATAGGTAAGGGATGATATTGTAACATCCTTGGCTTAAAAATTCAAGTTATAAATTTAATAAAGGAAAAATAATAACCATGATCATGGGACACGTATTCCAAGCTGAATGTTGGACAAAAACATAGTGAGATTTATTGGCATTTTATTTATGAAAATAATGGAAAATAGGAGAAAAGGAAAGCGAAATATCACAGGCTGCATGTGAGGAGGAAAATGAAGGAAAATAATGGAAATTGAAGAAAAATATAGGCCTCATTAATAAAAAGTATTATGAGGATCAATTTGTAACCTTTTGTTAGTTCAGTTTTAGAGCTCTCATTATATTCTATCTCTCTCATACTCTTGGACACTTATAGTTTTATTGGAGAAATTTTGGAGGAGTGTGGCATAGTTGGGATTTGGAGCAAGAAGGAAAAGGAAAAGAAGGAAATCCATGGTGTTGTGGGTTTTCTGGTTGGTGCTCGTGTTCCTTATGGTTGTGGGTTGAGTTACTAGTTCTTGGAAGCATTGGTTTGACAAACGCTCTAGAAGCCCTATAAAAACTTGGGTTGAGTTGCTAGACCTGGAAGCCTTGGTTGGAAAAATGCTCTGGAATCCCTTGGTGGGTTGAGATACTGGTCCTGGAAGCCCTGGTTAGACAAACACTTTGGAAGCCTGACAACAGTTTTGGGTTGAGTTACTAGTCCTAGAAGCCCTGGTTGGAACAAACGCTTTAGAGCCTTGGATATATTAGGTAGAGATCGATCTAGTGATGGTTAATGATGTTTGAGCATGAGGTGGAATCAGTGGTTAATGGTTGAGGTGGTTTAGCCTCTGGAAGCCCTGGATTGGTTTTTTTTGGTTTACTCCATGAGATCCCACATTCATGCTTAGAATATGGCACAGGGGTGATTGACTGAAAGAAATATTTGGTTCAGCCCAATCTATGGTCAAATGGTACGTGGAAGTCCTTGGCCTAGTTTCATTTTACATATGTTAATGAGAGTTATTTTCCTCTTGTATTTGATGGGTATATGTACTTGTTATTATGTGACATTGATGTTTGTTTTATCATTGTTACTATGTTTCTTATATGTTGGTTATAAGTGTTATAGGTCAATTTGGACACCATTCCCAATGACCTGGTTAACTGGACATCATCTCCAGTACCAATGAATACGGTCTATCATCCCCTATCATTTCAGTTGGTACATGCCCTAAGACAAAGAACAAGACAAATCATCCATGACTTTCATCTACAAAGGTTTCCAAGATTTGAAGCTTATAATATATCATGTGAGAGCTCACCAATGCTTCCTCTAAAGGAACTAAGTGAATTGCCTATGCAAGTAACCCCATTCAAGGGTGCTCTGCAAAGCACTTCCTGACACTCAAGGGTGCGTTGGTCACATTGGGAGCGAAATTCTCATTGTTCTGAAATATCCACTTGGACAGTGCCTTCTATAAGAGTTCACATGTGTCAAACTTGGAATCCATGTGTCCATTTGACATCTACAAGATTGGGAACATGTCTTGCCTATTATTGGAAAGTCATTGATTATAAAACTACCTTTAGCTCCTATATAAATTGAGCACAGATCTTAGTGTTTGAGAAGGAATAATTTGAGTAGAGAAATGCTGGTGGAATTTCAATTGAGGAATTGATTTGAGTGACATGCTGATGGAGAGTTGTGCATTGTGATGAGGCTGGGATGTTGCTGGAGATGGTGAAACTAAATCAATCATTGGGTGGTAACCTCCCCTTCTATCCATTAATAAATAATATTGTTGCTTACTTTCCCACATATGTATCTACATAACCTCATGTGTTTCATATTATGAATTCTTATTTGATGCATATGGTTCAAGTTTTATTGATTTAACTGAATAACTTGAATAGAAATTTGTATTATTGTTATCTTTTATTGTTTAGTGTTCATCTTTACAGAGAATATTTTGGCGACTTAACTCAGATTTGGAGCTACAGCAAGAGCAAAAAAAGGAGAATAGGAAGCGCTTGGACTCCAAGTAAGTTCTTTGATATGTTCTGTGTGTTTATTTACAGTTAAGAAAAGTAGTTGCGAAGTCTTTAACCTGTTGTTCTAGATGAGCACTACATCTAGGGAAGAATGTTTTATTCGTAATTCATAATTCCGCATAACAAATTGGCAACTCCGCTGGGGAGTTTACCCTTCATCCTTAGTGTATTTGCCTCTGATTTTCTCTTTTTATTCACCCGTTATCATTTACTCAGAAAGATTAGGCTTTTTAAAATCCAAATTTTCATTAGAAGTGTGTTAAATAGTTGCATTTTTCCTTATACACTGCGCCCAACGCACTATTGGATAGGACACAATGCTTTGCATAGCATTGTCTCCCTTTTAGACCTGCGTTGCAATGCACTGTATCTCTTTAGAGACTGCGTTGCCTCCTGAAACCATCCAAATTCCATTGAATTTTTCATTGCAATTTGTTTTTAGTTTGTTGTGTGTTGTGTTTTAGAAAGCCTGATACCTCAGATTTACCAGTGACCTTACCTACGTCTTCCTCCTTTGAAAGAAAGTTTGTTCAATGTTTATTTAAAGCATTTTTCTTTATCATTGGTGAATTAATTTCAAAGTATTTTCATTGCTGCATTAGATCCATTTGCTTTTGAAAAGGAAATTGTCGTAAATTCTTCATTTCCTGATAGGAGAAATTGTTGTTAAATTCCTCCATTTTCCTTCAAAAGAGAAATTGTTATCTAAATTCTTCATTTCTCAAAAGTAAAAGGCATTTGTTTTTATTGATTTGGTGCACTTAGTTTCTTTTCTGCATTCATAACATTAAAGGAACTGAAAATAAAAACTTGCATTTGCATGTAGTGGATTGTGTGTTTTGCAAAAGGAACTATTAGGAAAGCTTCATTTAGTTTGTGCTATTTGATTTATTTTCTCTCAAATTGATTTCTCTTTCCCTCTAGTAGCTAGGATTTTCATTGAAAAACTAAAAGTGAAAGATTGCTTATCATTTTTTAGTTTCCATTTTAGGAATTTCCAATACATCATCGCGGTGAACCTTTGAAAGGAAAATTGATAAACAAGATCAACTTAAAATTTATCTCAATTTACCTAACAAAGAATTTGAACCATAATGATAACATTTAGAAGGTCTAGGCTAGAGACGTGTTCCAACGTCATAAAAAATAGCAGTTGTCGCCAATTTGTTTGCGATACATTCTGAGTGTGATACAGGCTCACTCCACGTACATAAGTATATCGTAGCTCGTCCACATACTTTCGGGTATATCGGGCGGTGTTACAGTACAAAAAGTATAAAGGAGTGCTCTCACTGTGCAGTTTCACATTAGACAGTGCTTCGGTTCACTATGGATGGATAGCAACCTAAAGTTGTCCTCCCAAATATACCTTCCGGTATATTTGGGAGGAAAACTTTAGGTTGCTATCCATCCATAGTGAACCGAGTTGGCCGCCTTGTAAATTGTGATACACCAAACACAACATTCGGGGAGATTGCCTGCCTGTACTTCTTGGTTCTCCAGGAGGTATTTTGCAGTTCACAGTTTCTTGGTAAACCCTTTTGCCTAGAAATACCATTTTATTTTGTTTATTTCTTTTTAGTTAAAATAAATCAGTAATCGTGGAAGAACAAAATCTGTAATATTCTTACTTCGCCTGAGCTAAGAGGAATATACATTTTTGTCTCATTTTCTGTTGCATGAATAAATGAATAAAGGAGGACATGTAAAACTCCTTAAAAGAATGAATAAATCAATGCCCATATGAACAAGGATAAATCTGGGACATGTAAACAAATCACTTGCAAGTGTGAAAGGGGTTTGAGCTATGAGACTGGGTCAACCTTGACCAAGTTACAACACTATCTAGATACAAAAAGCCTCATGAAGGCACAACGCAGTTCTAGATGGAGGCTTCTCATGTGAAAGGAGCTAATTCATCAAGGTGGTTTAGGGTTTGCCAAGGCTTTCATCTTATAAAAGGAAGGGGGAGGAAGCAAGAGGAGGTTGTTGATTGTGTATGTTTCTGAATATCTTGTATGTTTAGACAAATACCATTCTCTGATGTTTAGCTGAGAATAATGTTGTTTAGCACTTGGGAGTGCCTATGCAGGGATTCCACCTCTTCCATTGAGGATTTCTTGGAGGAGTCTTGCTGATTTCATCCATTATCGAGCATTTGGCCAAGCTCTACTTCCAACTGCAACACAGATCTAGTGAGGTTTTGGTTGCTTTTGTAAGCTGCAGCAAGTGGAATCTAGATCTAGTTAGATCTAGACCATATTAGTGC
Organism: Pinus albicaulis; assembly: GCA_034641835.2. Classification (NCBI taxonomy): domain Eukaryota; kingdom Viridiplantae; phylum Streptophyta; class Pinopsida; order Pinales; family Pinaceae; genus Pinus; species Pinus albicaulis. The sequence goes on along the minus strand of CM076576.1, from coordinate 452,929,287 downwards.
CTCTTCTCAATGAGTGAGTCTTTTATCCTCTTGGAAGAGTGCATTGGTTGATTGAGCTTCAGATTTTTATCTTGGCATCAGGCCAACTCAGTATATTAAGCTACATCGCATTTTACCTTCCATAACTGCATTATTTTCAGTGGAGGTTTTGCAGGGTGTTTTGATCCCCTTTTTGATGAGAGATCTCTGGTGCTGGGCTTTTCCTTTCACTTTGGTGATCCATGGATTAGCTTGTTGATCCATGTTATTATAGATCTAATCTGTTTCTAATGTAAAATTATCTTCAAAAATTTCTGAATAATATTGCAGATCTGCTATTTAAACTCAAATCTACTCTTTTTATTGCATGATTTGATCAAAACCCCAAGGGGATCTTGTAATAGAGCCTTTCTAGTGTACAGATTTGGAATGCATTTGATCTTTTGTACACAGATATGCTCTAGATCTAAAGTGTAACATTCAGCTATTGCAGCTCCATAAAATAACGTTGTTAATCCATTTTGCAGTAAATACATGTGTTGCAGCCTTCTTTTCTGAAGATTTCCTTCTTTCTTGTCTTCTATATTCTGTTGTATAATGTAAGAGCATCAATATAAATCTGATTTGCTGTTGTATATTCAAAGGTTAATCTTATTTAATGGCCTCCTACTCATGCTCTCCAAAACTACGTTGTTTCTGAAGCAATTTGTTGTACATAGCTACAACCCCTCTCATTGGGTGTTTTTCAGCTAGACTAGGTGGTGGGAGATCTGTTTTCCACACCTAGTTTGATTTGTTTTTGCTTTCCTTTTGGATCTAGACCCTAGATCTACTGATCTAAGGTATCCTAGGGCTGCAAACTCATTTCTGTGCACAGGTTTCCCAGAAGTGCATTATTCCAGGAGGCTTGCTATGTGATTCCCATTTTGGGATATTACAGTGGTATCAGAGCTCCTTTCTTGGCACAGCCCGTGCTTTCATTGAAGGACCAAGACCATGTTGCAATTAGAATAATATGAGCCTCTTACTGAGAGGGAGATGAGGTATCAGAATAGAAGCCACAAGAAATTTGATTACACCACTGAGGATCAAGACAAGGGTAAAGCCCCTGAAACTGGAAGTGATAAAGAAGGAGAAGAGTTTGAAAGAACTCTTTTGGTATCCATGCAAGATCTTGCTAGAGAGATCAAAGAGATGAGAATGGACATGATGAAGGAATCTTCTGGGAGATTTCATCCTAGGGAAGGCTCTAGCATAGCTCACCACTGGAATGGTCAACCAGTGAACCGGCCAGAAGCTCCACAAGCTCCACAACGCTCTACTATGCCTACCTTCTTGGTTGTGGAGAATGAAGGGCCATAAGAGCAAGCATCCCTTGAAGACTACTTTGAGGAATATGAATCTCAAAATCAGAGATTCAAGGACCACTTGAGTTTTCAAGAGTTTTGTCACCTCAAGGACAAAAGAAGACCAAGGCATCAGTATAGAGATGGTGGATTATTTCAGAATCATGATAGACATCACTCTATGGGTAGATTATTTTTGCCCAAGTTTGATGGTTCATCCACCAGTTCTGCCAAGGCATGGGTAGAGAAGTTGGACATCTACTTTCAATTGAAAAAAGTCCTTGAGATTGAAGCCATCAAGATGCAGCACTGCACTTTGAAGGCGAAGCACACAATTGGTGGTTCCATGGGTTGTATACATTGGGCCATGCCAATGTGACTGCCTATTCTGAATTCACTAGAATACTGGTGGATAGGTTTGACAGAAAGGATCCAGAAGCACCTTTCATGAGCCTTGCAAAGTTAAAGAAATCAGGAAATGCAGAAACTTATATCTCTAAGTTTCTAAGATTATCTGTTATGGTTCCTGATCTGTCTACAACAAGGAGGGTGTACATGTTCATCGATGGCTTAGATGAACCTTTGCATGGGTTGGTTAAATCTACCAATCCTATCACTTTTCACGATGCCATTGAGAGGGCTAGAGACCTCCAAGATGCCTTGCCAAAAGCAAAGGAAACTTTTCAGAGCAAGGCCCCTTACCTTTCCAAAGGGAAGGAAGAGAAAGTTACTCCTTCCAAGGAGAGCTCATCCAAGAAGCCTCTTCATATTGAAGTCAGGAGGGAGCTGAGAAAGAAGAGACTATGTTTCACTTGCCAAGAGTCATGGGCACCTGGGCATAGATGTGCCGCTGGGAAAGCACACTACATAGAAGTCTTCTCGGATTTTGAGGAGGAAGAAGAAGATGATGAACCAAGAAGAGGTCACAATGCTGACAATGTTGAGGGAGATCCAACACCATCTGGAGATGGGAATGGAGCCTTTTCTCCAATAGGAGGAACTCTTGCATCTTTGATAGGAGTACCTAAATACTTGACCTTAAGAGTACAAGGTTAAATCATGAATCATAGGGTATCTGTACTGATTGACAGTGGGGCAACCCACAACTTTATTGATGCTTATCTTGTGCAGAGGAGAGCAATCCCCACTGATACTTTTGAGGGATTCTCTGTTTTGGTCCCAGGAGATAGGACAATGCAATGCATGCAATATGTCTCGTCACTTTCAGTTACTATGGGGTCCTACACTTTGGTGGATCACTTTTTTGTGGTTGACATACCAGACACCAATATCATTTTGGGTGTCCAATGGTTGATTACATTGGGGAAAGTCACCACTGATTGGAAGGATTTACAAATGGAATGGGTGGACATGAAGAGTGGTAAACCTTAAATGATCCAAGGCATACATACTTACCCCTCACCTAGCACTTCCACCCAGAAAACAGAGATGGATTTGTGCAGTGGAAGCAAGTATCTCACATTTCCTTCTCTTATGTTCATGAAAATTTTGCATGGGACATTCCTATCTAGTGGCAAACTACCTGGGAGGCCACCAGATTTAGTTCTTGTGGGGGAGGCCTCACAAATTTTTGCTCCAAACTTAGATCCATGAGGGATTGGAGCAATGGAAGACCACGATACAGCACTAGGAGGCTTGGGACAGCTCAAAAGTAAAGGGGATCTTCTCCCTTCATCACTATCAACCCCTCTCATTTTCAGATCTGTGCTGTGGGAAGAGGATAATGGGAGGATCAGCCTCCCAACACACATCTTTGGCATAAGAAATGTTAGAGAAGATATCAGCAACATGACAGACACTCCCATAGAGGTATCATCAGTGCTATCATTGTTGACTAGTTTGGATCTGTACTGGAAATCTCAACTACTTGCAGAGTATTCCAAAGATCTCCACACATGTATGATACTAGATGACATGCAGCAAGAAGAGGGCTACTTAGTCCAAGTGGGAGTCATCTATCATCATGGTAGGGTCTTCTTGGCTAGAGCTTCCAAGCTCAAGCAGAAGATACTACAAGGGGCACACAAAGAATCCTTTCTCAGCCATATGCAGTAAATGAATATCTACACCTTGATCATGAGGAGCTTTGATTGGGAAGGCTTGAGAGGAGAACTACATCAACACTTTCAAGAGTGCATGAGCTATGTGGAGTTGGGACAGCCAATGGACTCTATTCAAGAGTCATTTCAGCCAATTCTTCCTTCTTTTGAGAGAAGGGGAATGCCCATGCATAACTCCATGTGTATGAGGAACTATGATGGTAAAGGATCTGATCATGAAAAGAAAGTTATATTTTCTGATTTATCACATTATTTTACCATGTTTTTTCAGGCTTTGACTCCTAAAAGGGGTGAGAGATCATGTGGATCTCATGGCTTTTGGTGGGCCAATAGAAATTTTGAACTTGGCCACTCCCTTGTTGTGCAAAGGGAGACTTCTTTTCATGATGGGTGCTTCCCAAAGGCACCAAACATATCTGAAATATTCAGCTATGTTAAGATGACTCATGTAGAAAATGTGTGGTGGGAATGCCACTTGCCACACCTTGATCTAAGGAAGGCAGGAAATGTACTGCGCTGTCATCACATGTGGGATTTTGACCCACCTCCACAAGCTCAAATTTCTGTTTGTATATATGTAGTTTTTCTTCCATACTTGGATGACATAGTTTTACTATTTATGGGATTGTATGGAGGGAGGATGGGCAGTTTGTATGCACCACATGGAATGGAACTTCTCTATGTACCTCATGCTACATGTTTTAGAGAAGGCATTTCTCCAACCATGTTTATTTCTGTTTAATTTTTCACTCCTTGTGGGATGGACTATGCACATCTTATGATAACCTTGGAGGAACAATTCATGATGTATTGGCTTGGTGAACACTTGGCTTATGAGGAGGACTTGATCCTTGATGGTGTCACCAATGGAGGAGTGGAAGTACTGCAGCACTCACCTTATCAATTGCTTGAGGACAAGAAAAATTTTGGAGGGGAGGACTGTAATATTCCTACTTAGCCTGAGCTAAGAGGAATATACATTTTTGTCTCATTTTCTGTTGCATGAATAAATGAATAAAGGGGGACATGTAAAACTCCTGAAAAGAATGAATAAATCAATGCCCATATGAACAAGGATAAATTTGGGCCATGTAAACAAATCACTTGCAGGTGTGAAAGGGGTTTGAGCTATGAGACTGGGTCAACCTTGACCAAATATACAACGTTGTCTAGATACAATGTACCTCATGAAGGGATAGCGCAGCTCTAGATGGAGGCCCCTCATGTGAAAGGAGCTAATTCATCAAGGTGGTTTAGGGTTTTCCAATGCTTTCATCTTATAAAAGGAAGGGGGAGGCAGCAAGAGGAGGTTGTTGATTGTGTATGTTTCTAAGTATCTTGTCTGTTTAGACAAATACCATTCTCTACTGTTTAGCTGAGAATAGTGTTGTTTAGCACTTGGGAGTGCCTATGCAGGGATTCCACCTATTCCATTGAGGATTTTGTTGGGTGTGGAGCCTGATTATCTTGTTTACTTTGTATCACAGCATTGGACCCCTGTACCTTAAAAAGGGGCGGCAACGCCGCCCGAAATTAATCGCTGATGTGGGGGGTCCAGGGGGGGGCGACAGCGCTTTTTGGAGCCCCCCCCTGGCGGGAGTTCGGGGGCAGCGCCCCAGAAGCTAAAAACATATGTAAAATTGCCTTGTAAAAGTATAGTAATTTCTAGTCAATCTGGGCCGTTCATTAGGCAAGTGATCTGACGGTAGAAGTTATGTTCAGATTAGGGTTTTTTGCCCTAGAAGGCAACCCCCTTGTATATATGAGGGCATTGTATTGCGGCTGTGGATTATGTGTGTATTCTCGGAGCGACGAAGAGATAGCGAGAGAGAACGAGGAGGATAATGCAGTAGTCTGCTGTGGGATTTGTCTCTTCATTTTCTTCTGGATAATAGAAAGGAAGGGTAATTTGAGTGAGTGGACGGTAGCCTGGCCCAGGTGAACCACGTATATCTGTGTCTCTCTGGTTTTATGTGTTTTGTGTGCTTGTATTTTCTGCATATTTTATGTGTTGCATTGCTCCATAATATATAATTTTCTAACAGATTTCCTTGAGGAGTCTTGTTGATTTCATCCACTATCAGGCATTTGGCCAAGCTCTACTTCCAACTGCAACGCAGATCCAGTGAGGGTTTGGTTGCTTTTGTAAGCTTCAACAAGTGGAATCTATATCTAGTCAGATCTAGACCATATTAGTGCCTCTTCTTAGTGGGTGAGTCTTTTATCCTCCTGGAAGAGTGCATTGGTTGATTGAGCTTCAGATTTGTATCTTGGCATCAGGCCAACTCAGTATATTAAGCTACAGCGCAGTTTACCTTCCATAACTGTGTTATTTTCAGTGGAGGTTTTGCAGGGTGTTTTGATCCCCTTTTTGATGAGAGATCTCTGGTGATGGGATTTACCTTTCACTTTGGTGATACATGGATTAGCTTGCTGATCCATGTTCTTATAGATCTGATCTGTTTCTAATGTAAAATCATCTTCAGAAATTTCTGAATAATATTGCAGATCTACTACTTTAAACTCAGATCTACTCTTTGTATTGCATGATTTGATCAAAACCCTAAGGGGATCTTGTAACAGAGCCTTTCTAGTGTACAGATCTGGAATGGATCTGATATTTTGTACACAGATCTTCTCTAGATCTAAATTTTAACATTCAGTTGCTGCAGCTCCATAAAATAACGTTGTTAAGCCATTTTGCAGTAAATACATGTGTTGCAGCCTTCTTTTCTGAAGATTTCCTTCTTTCTTATCTTCTATATTCTGTTGTATAATGTAAGAGAATAAATATAAATCTGATTTGCTACTGTATATTCAAAGGTTGATCTTATTTAATGGCCTCCTACTCATGCTCTCCAAAATTGCGTTATTTCTGAAGCAGTTTTTTGTACATAGCTGCAGCCCCTCTCATTGGGTGTTTTTTAGCTAGACTAGGTGGTGGGAGATCTGTTTACCATACCTAGTTTGATTTGTTTTTTCTTTCATTTTGGATCTAGACCCCAGATATACTGATCTAAGGGATCCCAGGGCTGCAAACTCATTTGTGTGCACAAGTTTCCTAGAAGTGCGTTATTCCAGCAGGCTTTCTGTGTGATTCCCATTTTGGGATATTACAAAATCCTTTCCCCCGTCGTTCCCATAGATTAGCACTGAAACTACCTTTACCACCAGAAGTTACTCCTTGTCAGCGAAGGAAAAAACACTCTACTGAATCAAGTACTATTCATACCTCTGGTGAAGCATCATCTTCCCATATACCAGAGTTAGCTCAAGTTGTTTCTACACATCCTGGTTCGTCTATTGTTGTCGAAATAGAGTCCTCACAGCTACCCGTGGTCACGATCCATCCAATCAGTGAGACCATACCTCCTGGACCCAATGTTTTTCAACAAGAAGTTGATCTAGATCCTGTCTCCTATTTTCCAGAACATCTGAATCTCGAAGTTGAACAACCGGAAGTTGTTCCTGCCTTGGTCATCCCACAAATTTCTGTATCCATTGAGTCTCCCATATCACACATTCAACCACCTGAAATATGCTTTGGGCCTGATGGTGAAATACTTCCACCTAGTTTAATTGCGATTGAAGAAATCCCACAAGACAAGACACCTTTAACTCCAACCCATTTTGGGGGGGACCTTTACCTGTACGAGTCTTTTCATCAATCGTCACCATCTACTTTTGTTGATCTTGTTCCTATTCAAACTCCCATCGATCCAAAAGGGTATAAATTTGGTCAAGTAACCATGCTCGAACCAACATCTTCGGTTCAACCATCTGTTCCAATTACGTCAGCACCTGCCCTCGCTACCCCGTCGATGTTTACAACTTCACCAGAGTCATATTTTCATGGTGGCCTTATGGTCTTATCAGGTTATAAATATTTATCTGGAGTTTTCTCTGGTGCATATTCAAATCCATGGAATTTACCAATGTCATCATCTAGTATTATAACTAGTAAACCTATAGTGAGTACTGAATGACTTGATTCTTTATACACATCATCAGGGCAATATCAAGCCGGTCCTTCTGGGTCTATTCCTTCAAGTACCATATCAACTAGAAGCCCAACATTTATAGAGCAATATTTTCCCTCTTATTATCCTCCTCATGCTAGGGGGCAACCTTTGGTCACCCACTATGACAGTACTCCGTCACTTTTTGGTCAACCTAATTTCGAAATGAATGTTTGTCAATGGCAACCCACTCTGCCTATCCAACCACAAACGATTGTACAACCGTATCAACCAGTTCAACCTGTTACACCCACATTATTTCCACTTGGTAATACATCTTTACCCCTGTTACAGAATCAAAATTTTGTACAAAAACCTATTCAAGCGGGTCCTTCAACTCAATACCCTCAAATATTGGGTCCACAAACTCCAAATCCTTCGGTTAATCTAAAAAAACCTGTATCCGGAATAATTTGTTCATAAGCTGGTTTACCATTTTATGGGATCTCACAGCCACAACCTGGTTATACCTATCAACCGAATCCAAATTATTCTAATTTGGGTTATAACATTGGTGGACAGACCCCTTGGCAGCCTCAGGCACAAATACCTCAGACTTCATTTCAACAAGTATCATATCTAGGTTTTGGTCAACAGAATCCTCAAGCGTTTGCTTTTCAAAAAAACCCCTATCTTGGTTACCAGCAACAGATTCCTTATGCTAGTGCTCAAAGGCCTGTTGATCAAGCAATTCCATCTTACCCTAGCTATGCTCAACCTGATCTTAATAGACAGTTTCCCTTTGTTGCAACTTTAGAGTTACCAGATTTAAATCAGCTAACCAATGATCCAATCAACTACGCTCCTTGGTGGCTAGTGATACCTCACAATTTACCCTCAGATATTCCTAAGTTCAATGGAAACCTTGGGGAAGACCCGTCAACTCATGTCATGACTTATCATTTATGGTGTTCATCAAATTCCCTAAATGATGATTTTGTTTGACTACGTCTTTTCCAGTGTACCCTCACGGATCCGACTGCAAAATGGTATATAGAATTACCTAGAGCTTCTTTTGATAATTTCACTACCCTACCTACTGTGTTTTTGACTCACTTCCAGTTACCCATACGATATGAAACTGGAACGGAACTCTTGACCAATTTCAAACAGACTAATGTTACTCACATCTCCAATCATATTCATGAGTAGCGTCGTCATCGTAGAATGGTTAAGACATTTGTTCCAGATCAGCTCTTTGTTGAGTGGTTACATAAGTCCTTGTTACCATCTATAACTAAGGATGTGGCTAAGGGTGGCGTCGTCACAGAAGAGCAGGTTATTTCTCGTGCCCAATATTTAGAGTTGATTTATACTCAGTCTGGCACGCTCTATGAAAAATTCCTAACGCGCCGAAATCTAATTTTACTGTTCCTCCTCAATTAAAGGAATCTAATGCCGGAGACAGGTTGATTGGCACTGCAAGCACACATCATACTACTGCATCTGATCCTGCACCTTCTTCTGAAACTAATGCCATGTTGTTTGAAAAAGGAAAAAGTGACAAGCAACCCAGAAGTAAGAAAAAGGGGAAATCTAAGAAAAATCAAAATTCTAACCCGCAGGAAAGATCATCTGATCAATCGCCTGGACCTAGGAAACCTCGTTATCCATGCATAATCTATAATGAGGAACATTTTGTTCGATATTGTCCTGACCATGCTGAAATCTCAAAAATCATTAAGACTTCCAATGCGTCAGCTGTGTTGATAGATCTGTTTTCGAATTCTGACACAAATTTGGTTGCTATGGATCCAGCTTCTAGTTCCCAAGTACTTATGTTATCCGTCACAAAACCTTCAATAGATATTTTGGTGTCAACACGTAATAAATATTATGGTAGTTAGGCCATTTATTAACCTACTACCTCGACTATGAATCCGTCCACGGAATCAGTACCACCTAATGCTATTCCTGAATTGACAATTAAGCCACCAAAGGGAGTAATTCACAAATCGACATATAATCCTCGAGCAAGAGCTGCTCAAAATTATAATATAGTTGAAGATTTGGCTCAATCCCCTTTAGCTATGTCTGCTCTTGAGGTATTACAAAATTGTCCCTCCCAAAAATAGGCTTTATTGTTGGCTATTGGTGGAATTGATCCGACTGATTCTAATCTTGTCGTCTTTAATCATACGGGCTATGTGCCGCAACTATCAGTAGAATTGGCATTCTCCATACAAGTAAATTTTCTCAATCACCTTTTTCATCTTATTATTATTGATGAGGGAGCATCTACATGTATTATGTCTCTGAATTATTGGAAGTCACTTGGCTCGCCGCGCTTATCACAATCATCAACGATGTTGAAGGCTTTTGATAGACGTACATATAAGCCTTGTGGTATTATTAATAACCTGCATGTTGAACTAGGGGGAAAAATAGTGAATGTTGATGTTGAGGTTGTTGACAGACCTCTTGACTATAATATTCTACTTGGAAGGCCATGGGTATATGCAATGACTGCAATTGTTTCTACATATTTTAGAATGATTTCCTTTCCATATAAAGGTACTATCAAAATCATTAATCATCTATCCTTCTTTTCCTCCACTTCGCAGGTAACTGGAAGTGTTTCGTTTGTTCACGCACCCCAACTAGCACTTCAGAACATTGGTGTAGGAATTTTAAAGGATTCCTCTTATGGGAACCTTTGCATTACCACCGCCAGCGACGTCAGTAGAAATTGAAAGTATAAGGACCTGCTACATGATCTCTTCCACTCCATCTGGCTTAAGGGAGAGTACGAGTGATTCTGAAATTTTTTCGTTGGATGAGTTTTTGTTGCCCAACCCTATTGAGCTAACATAGAAATCAATCTATCTGGCTTGAGTGGCGAATTCTGAAATCAGCGTCACCGATTGTTTGGGCTAATCGTTCCTTAGAATTTGGTACTCCATCTGATCCATTTTCCTCAATTTTCTTGACAGATGAGAATATTTTGGAATCCATGATGTCAGAAGGATAACCATGGGAAGATTATCATCGTCATTCCCATCTTCCTGATTATGAAGAAAATCATCTTAGTGAACTATATCACCCATTAGTCAAAAATTTCTTTTTGAATTCTTTACCTATTATTGCAATCGATTCCGAGCGAAATCTCTCAAATATTGAAGAAACCATTTATATCGATATTTCGACCAAACCTAACATTGTAGGAAATATTCATGTGAGTGTATCTTGTTCTCCATCAGAACTCGAATCATATCGCTCTCTATTTCGTGAATTTTGCGATGTATTTTCTTGGTCTTACGAGGAAATTCCAGGCATAGATAATAGTATTGTTGAACACACTATTAATATGTATCCTGATGTCAAATAGGTGCGTCAACGGCTTCGTCCTGTTCATCTAAAGAAATCCGTTGCCATCAAAGCAGAAGTTGAAAATTTTTTGTGTGCTGGTTTCATTTACCCTATTCCACTAACTGTGTGGGTTTCCAATATCCTTCCTATCATGAAAAAACAAGGAACCATTAGAGTGTGCGTCGATTATCGGGACGTCAACATTGCTTGTCCAAAAGACAACTATCCTACTCCCTTTATCGACCAAATTATTGACGATTGTGCTGGATGTGAAATATTTTCGTTCATGGATGGATTTTTCGGCTACAATCAAATCAATATCCGCCCAGAGGCTTAACATAAGGCAACATTAATCTTTCCCTCGGGAAAATTCACTTATAAGAAACTACCGTTTGGTTTAAAGAATGTTGGGGCAACTTTTCAGAGAGCAATGGATTATGCTTTCAATGAAATCAAGCACATTGTTCAACCTTATCTAGATGATTTACCCGCGCATTCACGAAGTCAAACTGATCACCCAATGCATTTGAGAGCCATCTTCTTACGCTTCTTACACTACAAAATACTCCTCAATCCACATAAATGTATGTTTTGTGTTGGTTCTGGTCGTTTGCTTGGATTCGTAGTCTCAAAAGAAGGAATTCAAATTGACCCATTTAAGGTTCAGGCCATTCTTGATTTTCCTGCACCATCAAATTTACTTCAGATATAGAAACTTCAAGGAAAGGCTAACTTCCTAAGAAGGCTCATTCCAAACTATGATGAAATGGCTAAAGGATTTACTCGACTCTTGAAAAAGGGGGTTCCCTTCCATTGGGACCAAGTTGCACAAGTTTCTTTTGATGTTGTCAAGGATACTCTTGTCCGGGCGTCATTAATGTATCCCCCTAATTATCAAAATGATTATTTCCTATATATCGTCGCGACTGAAATGACCATTGCTATGGTTTTCGTTCAAGTATAATATGGAATTGAACATCTGATTTATTATTTGAGTCGTAATCTCAATGATATGGAAGTTAAGTATTCGTACGTAGAAAATTTTGCCTTGGCAGATGTTCAAGATGTCCAAATATTTCGCCACTATATCCTGCTCCGAAAGACCACTGTCGTTTCGGATTGCAACCCTGTGACTTATATCTTATCACGTCAATTGTTGGGGGGGGAATATTCAAAATGGTTTGTCATTTTTCAGGAATTTGATTTGGAATTCATCAAATCCAAGTCAAATAAGTCTTTAGTTTTGGTTGAGCTTCTCTATGAACTTCCCTCTAATAGTACTGCAACTACATTGGAACCATAAATTCCTGACGAGTCTCTGTTTCTGATCGGATCATATGATCCTTGGTATTAAGATTTCATCATTTATCTCCAAACTCAAAATTTTAGACCTAATACCTCTCACTCTGAACAACGTCGTATTCGATACCAAGCCAAATATTATCTGGTCGTCGGTGATACACTTTATCGTGATGGTGTCGATACCATTTTAAGGAGGTGCCTCACTCATGAGGAGGCTGAAAAGGTTTTAAATGATTTTCATGTTGGGGCTTGTGGTGGACATTTATCTAGATACACTACAACGCATAAGATACTCCGTGCCGGTTACTTTTTTCCTACAATATTTCGAGATTGCATCTTCGCAGTCAGAATTTGTCATGCGTGCTAGATTTTTTATTGTAAAATCCGCAAACCGCCAGTGCCAATGCATCCTGTTGTCTCTGTGGGACCATTTTCGAAATGGGGTATTGACTTCATTACCTATAACCCTCGTTCGTCTCGGGGACATCGTTATATTATTTTCGTAGTCGACTACTTTACCAAATGGGCCGAAGCGATGCCTACATTCAACGACACAGGACAGAAAACTGCATTATTTTTCTTTAATCATGTTATTGCATGGTTTTGGGTCCCGCAGGATATAGTTACAGATCATGGAAATCATTTTCGCAACCACATGATGACTGAATTAACTGCCAAGTTAGGATTGTCACATGATAATTCTACTCCTTATTATCCATAATCAAATGGACAAGTTGAGGCTATCAAAAAAATTCTTAAACGTATGCTTCAAAGAATGATAGGAGTTCGTAAAATAAACTGGCATTTGATCATGTACTCGGCCTTGTGGGCATACCAAAATTCGGTGAGAAATGCAACCAGATTTACTCCCTTTCAATTGGTGTATGGTCTAGAAGCTATCTTGCCAATCCAATGTGAAATACCATCGTTAAAACTCGCAATCGACTTGTTACCTGACACCTCAGAAGAAGAAGCACGTCTTTTTAACCTCATCCATATTGATGAAATGCGTTGTGAAGCCCAATTGGCCAACAAAGCGCATAAGAGACATATAAAGGCACAATACGACAAAAATGTTCAGCCTCGCATTTTCTCATAGGGTGACTTGGTCTTGCTTTATGATCAGGAAGCTGATGTAATATGTACAGGAAAATTTGAGCCATTATGGCATGGCCCCTATATTTTCAAAAGAGTTCTTGCTAAGGGTACCTATGAGTTAGTTGATTACGATGGAATTCTATTGGCGCAGCCCAGAAATGGGTTGTATCTGAAACGTTACTATGCTTAATCACAAGCGTAGTAATTTTTTGTATTATATTGTATATATATGATGTTGATTTGCATTCACTGTCTTAGTTTGTTTTTAGAGTTTTCTTGACATTAGTAATCCACTTTACATTTCATCGTCGATGTCTAAATCTTCGGAACCATTTGTTGGATATGCTGATGGTGCTAGTCATAGTACGCAGAATCTATCCTCTGCAGCATGGGCCATTTTCACTCCGAACGGCGAGTTACTGAGTTTTCAAGGGATTTGTATCGGTAGATCAATGAAAAATATCGCTGAGTATAGCGCATTCATCGAACTTCTCTCTTATTCCATTTCATTTGGTATTAACTGCATTATAATAAGGTTAGACTCACAACTTATGGTATTACAACTTACTAGTGTTTATATTGTTAGAAATCCAACACTACATAGATTTTTCCTAAGAGTTCGACTTTTGGAAAGACACTTTGATTTTATTCAATATCAACACATTTCCATAAATTTGAACACATTGACTAATTCTTTAGCTAATAAAGTTTTAGACAGACATTTGCAACACATGTAAAGAAAAAATTCACATCATTTAATAGGATTGCATAATAAACATAAGAAAAACACTGAAATCAAATAGATAGATAGTTATAGGTTTTTACAAAAATTTGTGCCCAAGACACATTGGTCATCTGACCTCAAAATGTATGCAAAGTGTCAAAATTAAACTAGTGGTGCTTGTGGTAACATGCTATAGATCTAGCTATCCTATGTAGTAACCACATCCAACGGTTAGGAACACCTATAGTGCAACACTGCAGTAGCATGGGTAACTCTTCGATCCGGAAATCTGGAATCTCAAAGGTCAACCCCTCTATGTGTTGTCGAAGCTCAGCTAGAGTCTCAGCCATGTCAAGATCCTAAAAGATTACTCTCCCAACAGCCTTCTCTGCTGGCTCATCTGCTACACACTCTAGTTCCTCCACCGGTTGAACTCGACCAACATCTGCATTACATAAAACATTAGGTTTAGTCCTAGGAAAACATCAAAAATACAAAAACATTGTACAAATCTTAGGAAAATAAAAAACACAGTCAAAAAATTTTTACCCATTACACCCCACTCAGCACCTTATGGTAAAGCTAAATCTGGATCTCCTCGGAAATCAACGCCTGCATATGCATACTCATCGATGGAGAAAATTTGTCACCGGAACCAGGTGAAGAACACAGTCAGGAACACTATGGTCGATTAGCCTACATGCCTACCCATTAGTTCAACCCATCTCTGCATTCATGGATCTCTAGGATTAGACACATCCAGTGTCACATGATATGGCTACATCAGTGGAATCCATTCTAAGGTGAATGATATGAGGATCAAACCATAACTGAAGTTCTTCTTCCTTCCTCCCTTTGCTTTGATCAGTTGTTCCTTTATCTAAGAAAGTACAGATTCAAACTAGTTGAATACTATTGGCTCCATGCACGCTAGTGCATAGTGTAACGGTACCAGCAAGTTTTGTGATCGTGAAAAGGATAGTTCTCAAAGGAAAAACTCTAACATCCTGGATTTTTATCTTTCCATATTTTCTTAGCTCCGCCCCTAGATAACAATGTGGCAAAACATAATCTATCACTGTCTCTCCTCCAATAATAGACCCTAAGAGCGAAATAGGCAATCCTCTCCTCGAAAAACCTGTAAGAAAATATACATCCTCAACTATTATAGGAACCACTTTCTTCTTAATATGAAATGCCTCTATAGATGGATCCCATGCTCAAACTAAGAACTCCAAGAGTTCTATTTGTTGCCTCATCCCTGACAACTAGAAGTACTTTAACAGTCCACAATCTCTTAAGGTTCTTACTCTGCCTGGATCATTTAGGGAAATCATATCTTTTTCTTCATGCTCTCTTTCCCTCCATGTAATCATCATTGTAATCCGATGAAAACCTAAAATGAAACCATAAGAACCATTAGATTCCATTCAATGCAAAAAATTGGGCAAATTTTGGGCAAAATGCAAAAAACAAAAATGTAGATTGTGGCCAACGCAGGCTCTGGCAAGAGACAGTGCATTGTGTATGCATGTAGCCTTCAATTTAGCTACTATGCAATGCACTTTTCAATGTCTAAGGGTGCGTTACCTTCTTTGGGAGCAGAATTTACCCTAGGGCCCCTGAAACCCTAAAAAATTGCAATGAATGGAAATGAAATGATTTCTGAATGAAAGAGAGGGTTCATATCACTAACCTGGATCAAACGGCAATGAAATCCATCCACAGAAATGATCGCAATCAATATCTGAAGTTCAGGGACAAAATCAAGTTCAGAGCTCCAAAATGCAAATGGTAACTATGGAATGGTAAAAATGAATAGTAAAACACTTTTTAATAGTCATCTAATTGTTTGAAAATCATATTTATTGCTATGACTATGGTTTTATTATGTTTTTATCATGAAACATGTATTTTTAATCCATTTGATGTTGTTTTGAATAGGTCTTACAACTGATGAACAGATTAGTCATGCAGATTTATTTCAAGAATGATTTGACCACAAAGCATACTTTTTCTCCTTATTTTTCGAGCTTTGTTAAAAATAAAAAAGGATTTGAAGCACACTTTTATCTCTTTTTTGAGCTTCAATAACAGCAAGAAAGGAACCCCCAAAGTCTTCTTTTAGCTCTTTTCAGACTCCGATAATATGAAAAGATTGCCGAGCACTTGTCTTTTCAAGCTCGTAAAAGTAAATGAATTGATATCTACTCAATATAAGTTTAACCCTTTTCCGAACTAAGATAGATTATTTACAAAAAATGAATACCTTGGTCGAACATGACTAAAAAGGTTCTCTCATATATTATTTCACACTTTTTCGGATCTAAGCGACAATTATACGAAAAATTACTTATGCAGTTTTATTTCGTCCTCTTTTTCAAACTCTCTAAATATGAAAAAGGACCAGACTATCACTGTTGTTAAGCTCGTTAAAACATAAAATAGCGACGGGCTTGTCGATCATGGCAAGAATCGAATTTCATTCATCGCTAGACTCGTTAAATTATTAAATAGCAATACATTATTCGCCTGAAGGGTTGAATTATGGATCAAGAAAATGTTATCCTCCTCAATCTTGTTAAAAAATAAAGAGGTACTGGTCGAAAAATGATAGGGGAAAATTTTGGAAAGTGAATAGAACATTTTACGGTAGCAGGTCGCTCTTGAACATGACACTTCACTCCATCACCATGACTATTTAGGTTGGGTAATATTCTTGACGGTTCATTCATACCTATGGTTCATCATACCTTCACTTCGGTTTTGGGTCAATGCTGCCAACTCATCTCAGTGGCGTCGATATGTTCAAGAGAAGTCATCTAGTGAATACTCATCCTTCTGCGATAGTCATAAACCTTCATTCTCATGACAGTCATCCCTGAACATTGTTATATCAAGTCATACCTTTGTCTTCGAAATCAGTAACTCCCGTTTTGCAATAAGATGAATTCTTGTCGACGACAAATCATTATCGAGGAAGTTCACTTAGAAACATCATATTCCAGTACCATGAGGCTTGTTACATCATCAACAAGATCCTCGCTTCCGGACTTTTGACTGAAAGATTTTGTTTGGCGTTCGAAATCAAATAATCTATTCACGCCTTATGAAATGTACTGCAGTACCTTGAGGGCCATTGACATCAATGGTGGTTATCTCGCGTTTGTTAACAACTCACATCATTGGCTGGTAATCAAACGATGTCTTTCCATGTTTGACTACAAATCATATATTCGCATGGCTAGACTTATACCCGAATGATCGAGTGAACGAGATAATAAGACCCTGAATCTAGTTTCAGCCATCTGGGCTGTGATTTCAGGATTGTTGTACACATCATCTGTACAGTGACCTTACATACAGATCGTCATCCGAACATGGGCCTATATTTGTAGGCATGTCTGTATTGGGAAATATTCCAATGTAAACGACTTTCTAAATTATGTACATGTTATTAGATTTTTTATGTGCTAAACATGGGAATGCCTACCCTCAACAATTATGATCAAGAGGATATATCATGATGTAATGTATTGTAAGATTGATGCAGGTCGCCACTCCGCTTCATCTCCAGCACATCACAGTGTAAAGCATCTCAATCAAAATATTGTTATTATTATTCTGACTTCATGCTTTAGGGGGAAATTTGTTATAGGTCAATTTTGGCACCATTCCCAATGACCTGGTTAACTAGACATCATCTCCAGGACCAATGAATAGGGTCTATCATCCCCTATCATTTTAGTTGGTACATGCCCTAAGACAAAGAACAAGACAAATCATCCATGACTTTCATCTGCAAAGGTTTCCAAGATTTTAAGTTTATCATATATCATGTGAGAGCTCACTAACACTGCCTCTAAAGAGACTAAGTGTGTTTCATATGAAAGTAACCCCATTCAAGGGTGCTCTGCAAAGAACTTCCTGACACTCAAGGGTGTGTTTGTCACATTGGGAGCGAAATTATCATTGTTTTGAAATCTCCACTTGGCTAGTGCCTTATAGAAGAGTTCACATGTGTCAAAATTTGAATCCATGTGTCCATTTGACATCTACAAGATTGGGAAAATGTCTTGCCTATTATTTGAAATTCATTGATTGTAAAACTACCTTCAGTTCCTCTATAAATTGAGCACAGATCTTACTGTTTGATAAGCAAGAATTTGAGTAGACAAATGCTGGTGGAATTTAAATTGAGGAATTGATTTGAGTGACATCATGCTGGAGAGATGTGCATTGTGATGAGGCTGGGATGCTGCTAGAGATGGTGACACTAAATCAATCATTAGGTTGTAACCTCCCCTTCTATCCATTAATAAATATTGTTGCTTACTTTCCCACATATGTATCTGTATAAGCTCATGTGTTTCATACTATGAATTCTTATTTAATGCATATGGTTCATGTTTTATTGATTTAACTGAATAACTTGAATAGACATATGTATTATTGCTATCTTTTGTTGTTTAGTGTTCATATTTGCAGAGAATATTTTGGCGACTTAGCTCATATTTGAAGCTACAGCAAGAGCGACAGAAGGAGAATAGGAAGCGCTTAGACTCCAAGTAAGTTCTTTTATTTGTTCTGTGTGTTTATTTACAGTTAGGAAAATTAGTTGCAAAGTCTTTAACCTGTTTTTCGAGATGAGCACTACATCTAGGGAAGAATGTTTTATCCGTAATTCATAATTCTGCATAACAATAAGCATGGTTTTATGATAGAACTTAGTCATGGCTCTGATCATTTTTTTTTTAGCAATTGAATGGATAATGAATGTGTTAGCCACCTATAATATTTGATTATACCAAAAGGTGGCTAAGAATTTTTGAGCCTCCAAGGAACAAATTTTATTACTAAAAATTGTTGGATCTTGAAGACTCCTTGAAGGCCTCATGCCTTTGTCCAAAAATCTTCATTACTATTTCCATTTTATACTCAGAAAATTCTGCTGATTCCAAGTGAAAGACTACTGAAAGACCTTCATTTTACCCCTTCTCAAACCTTCATTTGCTCCCCTTTTTCTCCATAGAAACTCCCTTGTTTTCATAAATCCTCTTCTTCCATTTATGAAAGTCACTTTCCCATAATTAAAAACCCATTTTTTAACTATCCCGAAACCATCAAATTCCATTGAAAAATATGAAAAATGGGTAGATTAAAAAGACTCGATCGCGCAATCGCGATCGGAGAATTCACAATGGGTTGATCGGAAAGACCAAGCCTGCAGTTCCGATTGCGATTGGACTTTGATGTACTAAGCCCCGGGCCCTCTGCGTTCCATATATCCGAAGGCCCCGCAGGCGGGCGCTTATCCTTTATATATATTTTATTTCCACCCCGATCCATTAAACCTTTTTTTATATTAAAGACTTTGGGTTTTGGTATATTATAAGGGTTCCCGCCGGTTCGCTCTAAAAACTAATCTCCACCGTTGATCATAAGCCGATCAAACGGCCAGCGCCCAATTGCATCGGGGTTTTCCATCGCATACACTTGTTTGCTCCCGCCAATCGGCCATCCCCCAATTCATTCTCCACCGTTGATCTGACCCTCAGATCAACGGTCCGTGCTACATCGCATCGCAACTTTTCATCGGGTGCGTTTATTTGTTCGCCCCGATTGCCGATCCCCGATTGGTTATCTGCCGTTGATCTCCTCTCCGCCTTCCGTGATCCAACGGTCCTCATTAACTCCAATCACAAGTCTTGCCCCCGCTTCAAAAACCCTCTGATTCACTCTCCGTCATCGATCTGATCTGCAGATCGACGACCAGCGCTTAATCGCATCGGAGTTTTCCATCGCATGCATTTACTCTTTCCCCCGATTTTTGTTCCTCTGATTCGCTCCCCGTCGTTGATCTGATCCTCGGATCCAACGGCCATCGCTCAATCGCCTCCGCCCTCCCGATCGCACAATCGCATCGGAGTTTCTCATCGCACCCTTTTCCTCCTCCCGCCGATTGCGACTCCCCGATTAGATCTGGACCGTCCACGTGTCCAGATCCAATGGCTGCGATTTTTTCCCCACCTTCTAAGCAGTTTAACCCAAAAAACGCAGGATTTCTTAATCATTTTTGTGTTTTGCAGGTGTTTTAATGGTTTTCCATTGTATAATGAAGGAAAGCCGAGGGTTGGGAAAGACGTTTCCCGCGCATTCGAGCTATTAAAAAGAACCATTCACAGGTTTAAATTCAATGATTTATCAATATTTCATGAGCATTGATAAACACGTAAAATGGCCTGTGTGGCCCTGCACATCGACAAGACACTGTTATTCAAAATAATAGTTAAAGAGTATAAGTTTGAAGACAAAGCACAACAGATGAAGATTGAAGATAGATCTAGGGAATTACGGCTAAGAATGATTATCAAAAGCCTAATTCCCTGGATTAAAACACAATCAACAGAAAATCATAAGTGTTTCACTGACAAAAAGGCTTCCACCGCTTCAAATGAGGCGAATTGATTCCTCGGCTACCAAAAGAGCCACCTGTTGCCTCAAAGCATTCAAACAGAGGCTGAACTTACTACAGAATCAGATATTTTTCCTCAACGCAGCCGAGGAGTTACTGCTGCAACGAAATAAATACCGAAATATCTGCAAAGTTACTCCACACAGCACACAGAGCCTCAAAGTCAAATAAATCTCCCACCGAGCTTTGATATTTATTGTAAAACAGTTAGTACAGTAGTCCACCTATAAACTTCTCCATCGAGCCCCTAAAAAGGCCGAGAAGTCTTGAATCTGTATTAATTTCCTTAAGAGATCTTTTGTTAGATTTCACTTCCTCATTCTTCTATAAATACCTCAGTAGAAGATGAGAGACTGTTGGTTGCAAAACTTTGAAATACACTTGAGCTCGAAAATTTTGATTGTAAATAGTGTTTGCTGGCCCTTGGAGCTCTGCTTTTGATAGATAAGCTAGGCTGGGATGAGTAGATGATTGCTAAACTAAAGCATTGGACTTAAAGCTGTAACTAGTTTGGAGCATCAATACAAGCTGATTTATGGGATCCTGGTCTATGTTGACGGTGATGTTTTTCTAAATTGTAACTTTTTGTTTTGTTTCTGTTTTCACTGTGTTTCATATTCTCTTATAAAGAATAGCGTGCATAGAGTTAGGACCTACTGTATATCAGTAACCTTCTCTGACTAAAATTTTATATATATATGTTTTCTTCCAGTCTGTGTTACTTAGGAATGATTTTATTCCGTTTAAGCATAGGAATGTTGGTGTTCCCTCATCTTATTTCC
The DNA here is from genome assembly GCA_034641835.2 of Pinus albicaulis. Lineage (NCBI taxonomy): Eukaryota > Viridiplantae > Streptophyta > Pinopsida > Pinales > Pinaceae > Pinus > Pinus albicaulis. The sequence goes on along the minus strand of CM076576.1, from coordinate 452,908,172 downwards.
TTAGCTGAATATTATTCTTGAATGTTATGTTCATAACTAGTTAAGTAAAGATGAACTATGGAAGATATGGGGTGCCCTGGTCCTAGTTTTATCCCCAAAGGTTGTCTGAATGTTTCCCTTGGAATGTGTCAAAAGCTGGTTAGTTTAAAAGTACTTACTAGATCTTAGGCCATTCTGTGTTATCTTTGTGTTGGTCTTGAAAGTAACCAAGTAAAGCAGAGCTAGGAGAGGATTTGTGGTGAGCCTGGCCCGCTAGTTTCTACTCCAAACAGTTGCCTTCAAGTTTCCCTTTGTTTTATATGTTTTCTATTTGAAAGTGCATCAAAATAAGGCCAGTTTAAAAGTACTTGCTTGATCTTAAATTGCTTTTATGTTTTTCTTAAGTGTATGTCAAAAGCAGGTTAGTTTGAAAGTACTTCCCTGATCTTAGGCTACTCTTTGTTCTTCATCTGTGTATTTCCCCTTCTTGTTGTATCATTTCATTCCATAAATCAAACTTTAAGAGATCCTTAGACATAGATGACTTGCCCCATGGACCACTCTTGCCCCTTGTTGTTCCAATTAAATCCTATTATGACTCCATAGCCCAATGGACTAAAACCTACAGTTATCTACCTTCTTGGCAAAAGTTTGTTCTATTTGCTTGCAACTTCTCACCTTTGAAACTCTTTGCCTTTGGAACTTTCCACCTCAAACAGTAATCATGCTCAACCATCCAAAACAAAAAAAACCCTTGGCCTTCATAACTAGCCTAATATCATTACCCTAAACTTCAAAGACAAATCTATCTTTGCACTTATTGGAGAGATCCCTCTCCGGATTCAGGAGGGCTAGATCCTAGAATCCCAAAGTGGTTGAAATAATGTTGTTTCTGTGATTGGACTTTTCCAATCTTGCTAATTACAGATTCCTAACATTTTTGGCGGCTCCGCTGGCGAATTTTTGAGTTCATATTTTCTTGGCCAGCTTTTATAGACTCTTTAAGTTTTCCATACAACCACAGAAACTCAGAAAAACCCAAAAATATTTCAGGTTGGTATTAAATAAACATGGTGGTGGACCATAAAACCTTTTACCTCTGAAAAGAGCTAAAAACTTCCACTTGGAAACTCCACAATCCTTGACAAACCTTAAGGCTCCACTGGGAAGAACCCTTATTATTGTAATATTATTCAAACTCAGTTAGAGGAATGTAGGATTAAAATATGTGCAAAAAGATTAGTTAACCTTTTAAAGATTGTCATATCTGGTTGAAATTTTCTTGTTTAGTTGGGTCTGAAAAAAATAGCATAGTGGCTCCTAGAAATATTCACACTAGAGCCCATCCTGACCCTGATCCACCTAAGATAGTTGATAACCTAAAAAGTATCCTTAGGAAGTCTCCTAGGATTAAATTGTCAACTGTTTTCAGATCACCCTTGAGAGCTAATTCAGTTCTTGAAATCCTTTCAGCTCTACAAGAAACACATGGTGGTGGAACCATTAAAACATTTTACCTCCTTAAAAGCTAAAAATCTTCCACCTAGCGACTCCACACTCTGAGACTCCCAAAAGACAAAATGACTCCGCTGGTAGAAGACCCTGAACTAATTGACCAGACACAGTGACCTCTTTCTTGATTTACAAACATGATTCCAAGAATACAACGAAGATATGACCCAATGAGTAGAGATCATATCCCTGGGTTTCCACATAAGATGCCCCAGGTAAATTGGGATGACAACCTGCCTATTTTTCAAGGTGAAAAGTTTGATGACCCTTTATTAAATCTCATCAAATTTCACATACCTATATGGAGGTTGAAATTTGAATGGCATGAATACTGCCTAATGAAAATGTTCATGTTAACATTAGAAGAAAAAGCTAGGGATTGGTATGAATGCTTAAGATCTAGTAGTTTTTTTTCTTTAAGAGACCTTGAATATGTGTTCTATGAGAACTATAAAGAAAACACTACATCATTATCATTGGGTGCAATATATTATGATCCATCACAAAACATCACCCAACACATTATAGATAATGAGGAAGCTTTGGAAGAGATGCATCCTGAAGATCTTTTAACAGCCATTCATGAGTTTAATATCCTATTGAAATTTTTTAAGAAAATAGATGAATCAGTTGAGGAAGATATGATCCAAGAAATAAAGAACATTCCTCAACATATCCCTGAAAACTCAAAAATTGATTCATCATCCCTTATAGCTGAGGCTCAAGAAGACATCCAGCCTCGAAATCAGTCTTCACAAGAGACAGAGAACTACTGTACTCCTGTTCAAAAGAACATAGAAACATCTTCCCCTTTGACAAAAAAAGAGATAGATCATACTATTTATAAATATCCACTCTCTGAAACTTTCTGCAAAACAAACACTCTTGCCCATTCACATAGAGAACTTTGTTGTACAAATTTAGAAAGTTCTTTTGTAGATCGGAATGAAGAAGGACCTGCTGATAACCCAGTATGTTTGATTGGTAGTATTACTTATATTCGTGATTCTCCTAACTTTGATCTATATAGTGATGATGCTTCCCAAACAGAAGTTAATTTTGCAGGATCATCATTAGCAGATTTACACGAGGAAGATCAGTTCCTTCAAAGAAAAAATGAGCCAGTGTAGACTATTTATGAAACTGATGATGAAAGTTTTCAAAGCCTAAAAGTGAGTGAAGATTCATTCGATCTTTTCTCTGCTTCATTTCAGATCATCAGTAATAATTTCCATGTGATTGGGACTCAACAGACTTTTGGCTCAAAGGATGAGGAGGAAAGAAACGAAGAAATTTTTGGGCAGGTGGAAATCAACGAGCCTTCCCTTGAAAAAGAGGAAGAAATTGAACATACCCCTGCTCAAGAATATAATAAACTCCTCATAGAGTACAGTCCACTAAACCAGAGCATACTAGGGCTACAAGAGGAGGACACTGCCAAATATGATAAGTCCTCCAGTTCAGATGATGATGAAGAAGAGGGAGAGAAACAAATAGAAGATTGTCCTACTGAGGATATACCATCTTTTCAAGAAGAATATTTTTCCTTTTCTGTTAAGAATAATGAAGCTTCCAAGCAACTTTTTGAAGATATGCTCCTCAAAGCTGAAGTCTCGGAAGCAGACAATCTACCAGACATGGAGGACCAAAAAGAAGAGAATCTTCATATTTTCTTTGTTGATCCTATGGAAGAGTGGGTGGAAATCCCAACTGGCTCAAATTATCAAGCAGTGATCCTTTGCAAGAGCCAGAGATATGAAAATCTATCACCTTCTGTGATAGCCTTGATATTGAAGGTTAATCTTCAATATGTTCTATGGATACCTCTAACAAGCAGCCAAAGTTTCTACTTCTTCTTGACATTACTCAGCTAGCTGCATTGGCACTTTTGTATCATATGAAAATGTAAATATTCCAAGTTAGAATAGGTTATATAGGAATGTCAATAAAGCTCAACCTTTGAGCATTTATTTATATGTTATTTTCTTCTTTTTATAAAATCAAAAATACAAAAACAATAGAAAGAGAAAAGAGGGCAGATTGTAAAAAACAATAAAGGTACGGCCCCATACCAAAAAAGGGAAATAAATTTTGAAAGTGTGCAAGCTTAAATGCCACTCCTGAAGAACACACTTCTAGTTAGTCAAACAGCCTAATCTTGACTAATTAGTTTTAAATTTTCTGCTGATAGGATAGTGAATTCAATTTTCCAAAATGTTTAATCTTGGCTTATTAGTAGATAGTTTAGGATAGAAATTAAAGGTTCAAACATGTTCAAAATCTGAACCTAAGGTTTCGAAAGAAAAATGACTCAAATCTGCTTCAAATTCTGAGTCAAGAGATGTAAAAATCTGGTTCTAATCAGCTTAAAATCTGAACTAGTCCAACAAAGAAAGAACAGCTCAAACCAAAGTCAAAACAGAGCTGTAAAAAAGATGAAGGAAGTGCTTTGAATTTTCAGATCTTAAGCCTTCCATTTTTTATTTAATTTTCTGCAAAATAATGTCTATGTGCAGCTTGTTTTTTATGCCATAGACCAGCATCAAGTTAGAATGTTCAATCCTGACTTGAATGCTTTTGAATTTCTGTTTTAGAAATTAGAGAATGAAAATATGTTGGACAGTTTAATCCCAACATATGGTAGATTAGGTAGAGAATCATCTGAACTCAACTGTTTAATCTGAGTTCAGGGAGAAATAAAGAGTAGAAATAGATTAGATTTCCTTCTTTCAAAAGAATAAAATGTTGTGAATAGAGTTTGCCAATCCAAGTGCACTTAAATGAAGAAAAAATGCTATATCAGTAGGATTGGGTAGGTAGAAAGTGCATATTGATGAAGGACCATTGTTTTCATAGCTGCTAATATGTTTTCAAAGAAGATCATCCCAGCAAAGAAAGGGCAGCCCAATAGATCAGGCACAGGTCAGCCTCCCAGAGAACAAAGAATGAGGCAGGCGATCGACCTCCCCGAGGAAGATGCAAGTCGAAGTTCTTGGTCATGACTTCAGAGGCATCATCCCCAAATGGAGAAAGCACAATTGTACCTATAATATTTGATTATACCAAAAGGTGGCTAAGACTTTTTGAGCCTCCAAGGAACAAATTTTATTACTAAAAATTGTTGCCTCTTGAAGACTCCTTCAAGGCCTCATGCCTTTGTCCAAAAATCTTCATTACTATTTCCATTTTATACTCAGAAAAGTCTGTTGATTCCAAGTGAAAGACTGATGAAAGACCTTCATTTTCCCCCTTCTCAAACCTTCATTTTCTCCCTTTTTCTCCATAGAAACTCCCTTGTTTTCATAAATCCTCTTCTTCCATTTATGAAAATCACTTTCCCGTAGTTAAAAACCCATTTTTTAACTATCCCGAAACCATCAAATTCCATTGAAAAATATGAAAAATGGGTAGATTAAAAAGACCCGATCGCGCAATCGCGATCGAAGAATTCACAATGGGTTGATCGGAAAGACCAGGCCCACAGTTCCGATTGCGATTGACCTTTGATGTACTAAGCCCCGGGCCCTTTGTGTTCCATATATCCGAAGGCCCCGCAGGCAGGCGCCTATCCTTTATATATATTTTATTTCTGCCTCGATCCATTAAACCTTTGTTTATATTAAAAACTTTGGGTTTTGGTATATTATAAGGGTTTCAGCCAGTTCGTTCTAAAAACTAATCTCCACCGTTGATCGTAAGCCGATCAAATGGCCAGCACCCAATCGCATCGGGGTTTTCCATCGCATACACTTGTTTTCTCCCACCGATCGGCCATCCCCCGATTCATTCTCCACCATTGATCTGACCCTCAGATCAACGGTCCGCGCTATATCGCATTGCAACTTTTCATCAGGTGCATTTATTTGTTTGCCCCGATTGCCGATCCCCGATTGGTTATCTGTCGTTGATCTCCTCTTCGCCTTCTGTGATCCAACGGTCCTCATTAACTCCGATCACAAGTCTTGCCCCCACTTCAGAAACCCTCTGATTCACTCTCCATCGTCGATCTAATCTATAGATCGATAGCCAGCACTTAATCGCATTGGAGTTTTCCATCTCATGCATTTATTCTTTCCCCCGATTTCTGTTCCTATGATTCGCTCCACGTCGTTGATCTGATCCTCGGATCCAACGGCCATCGCTTAATCGCCTCTGCCCTCCTGATCGCGCAATCACATTAGAGTTTCTCATCGCACCCTTTTCCTCCTCCCGCCGATTGCGATTCCCCGATTAGATCTAGACCGTCCATGTGTCCAGATCCAACGTTTGCGATTTTTTCCCCACCTTCTAAGCATTTTAACCCAAAAAACGCAGGATTTCTCAATTGTTTTTGTGTTTTGCAGGTGTTTTAATGGTTTTCCATTGTATAATGAAGGAAAGCCGAGGGTTGGGAAAGACGTTTCCTGCGCCTTCGAGCTATTAAAAAGAACCATTCACAAGTTTAAATTCAATGATTTATCAATGTTTCATGAGCATTGATAAACACGTAAAATGGCCTGTGTGGCCCTGCACATCGACAAGACACTGTTTTATTCAAAAGAACTGTTAAAGAGTATAAGTTTGAAGACAAAGCACAACAGATGAAGATTAAAGATGGATCTGGGGAATTACGGCTAAGAATGATTATCAAAAGCCTAATTCCCTGGATTAAAACACAGTCAACAGAAAATTATAAGTGTTTCAACGACGAAGAAACTAGCTTCAAATGGGCGAATTGATTCCTCACCTACCAAAAGAGCCACACTGTTGCCTCAAAGCATTCAAACGAAGGCCGAACTTACTACGGAATCAGATATTTTTTGCCTCAACGTAGCCGAGGAGTTAACAACGCAACAAAATAAATACCGAAATATACGTAGAAGTTACTCCACATCACATAGAGCCTCGAAAGTCAAATAAAAGCTCCCATAGCTACGATATTTACTATAAAATAGTTAGTACGGTATTCCACCTATAAAACTGTCATCGAGCCCTAAAAGGCTGAGAAGTCTTGAATCTGTTAATTTCCTTAAAAGATATCTTTTTGTTAAGATTTCACCTCCTCATTCTTCTATAAATACCTCGATGAAGATGAAGACGTGATTCTTGAGAACTTTTGCAGAAGAAGCCATGAGCCTCGAAACTTTTGATTATAAGAAAATAGTGTTTGCTGGCCCTTGGAGCTCTGCTTGTGGTAGATAAATTAGGCTGAGATGAGTATATGATTGCTAAAATAAAGCATTAGACTTAAAGCTGTAACTGATTTGGAGCATCAATACAAGCTGATTTATGGGATCCTGGTCTATGTTGACGGTGATTTTTTTCTAAATTGTAACTTGTTATTTTGTTTCCATTTTAGATGTGTTTCATATTCTCTTATAAAGAACAACATGCATAGAGTTAGGACCTACTGTATATCAGTAACCTTCTCTGACTGAAAATCTTTATATATATGTTTTCTTCCAATCTGTGTTATTTAGGAATAATTTAATTCTGCTTAAGCATAGGAATGTTGGCGTTCCCTCATCTTATTGCCTTAGCTGAATATTATTCTTGAATTGTATGTTCAGAACTAGTTAAGTAGAGATGAACTATGGAAGATATGGTGTGCCCTGGTCCTAGTTTTATCCCCAAAGGCTGTCTGAATTTTTCCCTGGGAATGTGTTAAAAGCTGGTTATTTTAAAATTACTTACTAGATCTTAGGCCATTCTGTGTTATCTTTGTGTTGGTCTTGAAAGTAACCAAGTAAAGCAGAGCTAGGAGAGGATTTGTGGTGAGCTCGGCCCGCTAGTTTCTACTCCAAATAGTTGCCTTCATGTTTCCCTTTGTTTTATATGTTTTCTATTTGAAAGTGCATCAAAAGCAGGCCAGTTTAAAAGTACTTGCTTGATCTTAGATTGCTTTTATGTTTTTCTTAAGTGTGTGTCAAAAGCAGGTTAGTTTGAAAGTACTTCCCTGATCTTAGGCTACTCTTTGTTCTTCATCTGTTTATTTCCCCTTCTTAATGTATCATTTCATTCCATAAATCAAACTTTAAGAGATCCTTAGACATAGATGACTTGCCCCATGGACCACTCCTTCACCTTGTTGTTCAATTAAATCCTATTATGACTCCATAGCCCAATGGACCCCAAAACACAACGATTATCTACCTTCTTGGCCAAATTTTGTTCTATTTGCTTGCAACTTCTCACCTTTGAAACTCTTTGCATTTGGAACTTTCCACACAAAACGATGATATCTCAACCATCCAAAACAAAACAAAACCATTGGCCTTCATAACTAACATGTCATTACCCTAAACTTCAGGCAAATCTATCTTTGCACTTATTGGAGAGATCCCTCTCCGGATTCAGGAGGGCTAGATCCTAGAATCCCAAAGTGGTTGAAATAATGTTGTTTCTGTGATTGGACTTTGCCAATATTTCTAATTACATATTCCTAACAGAATGTATGAACTAATATATGGTAATTAAACTATTATGAGCGGACATCAACCCTTCTTGGAAATTCTCATATAAGTATGAATTCCCTATGCTCATAAGTGTTTATATGACCTATAGATTACATGTCCATGATATTTTTGACAGAATTTCTGTCATGGATAGGCCTTGTTAGATCAGGTCCTTGATCAATTTTTTCATTAGAGGCCTTATCATCTTGGTATTTATACTTTCTGAGAGTTTCATCAAGTTCTAAGTAGAGGCATGAGTCTTGGCCCTGAAAAAAGTGGCTTAGAATCTAGGGTCACTAGCACATAATTGCCTGAAAAAAGCTACAGCCGCATGGATTCCTTGTTGTGCATGCAACTGGAGGGTTTCAGTCACATGGAGGGCTTGTCATCAGTGTGACTAGGGCTCCAGTTCAACAAAACAACAATTTTTCTCAGGGGTTGGTCACTTGGAAGGGTTGGTTGGCTCCTAAATGGTTTGTAACATATGAGGAAGGTCAGATCGGTATTGTCCTGTCGGTTCCACTTATTTAACTATACTTTGGGTGTTGAATGATATCAAAGTAACCCTTCGTCGCATCTTTAACCTGGTGGACTAGTTAGCTTGGATAAATGTGGGAGGAGGGTGTTACAGGGTGGTATCAGAGCATGGTTCCATTCTCCTTGGGTGATGTCTAGTTTCCGTTTGCCTTGGATGAATGTGTTGTCACATGTACATGCCAGTTGCATATGTGTCCTTATGCTTGTGGTTTATGTGATTATTGTGTATGCATGGTGGTGATCATGGTTTCCATTGTGATGTTGTGTAGAATTTGATGGTGTTGTTGTCGGAATGTGTTCATCATGAATGCATGTCAATGTTTGTGTGTATTGTGTATGCATGTGTGTCATACATATGTTGTTATGCATGCATTGTGTCTAGTTTGTGTTCTAGTTGTGGCATCATGCATGGTAACTAGATGGTGATTGAGATGATGTCTATCTATTGTTATGATTATGATTATACATGTATTACGCTAATCTGGTTGATCTTGCAGAAAAGATATCCTCCCCTGCACTATACTGAGGTATGTTATTTATGTTAATGTTTTGGTTTAGATGACATGATATGATTTACAGGAAGAAAAACAAATATTTCTAGCAATATGGTAGACTACAGCTCACGATATTCTCTAGATATATTATATGAGAAACATGGTGATGAGTACTCCAATCGTATAGCAGACACACTGAGAATTTTGAAGGCAGAAATAAGGAGTTGTAAAGAAGATAATGACATAATCATTCAATCACAGAAAATATTTGCTAAGTCACAAGAGAAAAAAGTAGAAGTTAATGTAGTTATTCTTCAGAGCTTGTTAGACTTGCAAAGATAAGGACCACTTAGAATCAATCATGGGAAGGAGGATAGGACTAATGGAGCATATGGTAGCAGGTCACATGGTGGGAACAGGTTGGATAAAGATGACATAGTCAAAGATGGAAAATTATTGGATACACCTAATAGATGAGGAAGTGGACATGGGATTTACTCTAGTTCTAGTTTAGACAGGGATCATGGTAATCATCGTTATCATCCATACAAGAGGAATGACAGGGGATATTTTCCAGACGAGTTCAAGAAAGAAAATCCACCTACATTTGATGGAGTGATGAATAAGTCACAAGATTCATGAGCTTGGTTGCTTGGAATGAATAAGTTCTTCAGATTACATGAATACTCAACAAAAATGAAGGCCATAATAGCTACGTTCAGTCTTAAAAGGTAAACCAGACATCATAGGTCTTAGAAGATGTAAATAATTTCATAGGTATTCACGATGAGTAGTTGAATTGGAGTGAGTTCGAGATACTATTTAGGAAGAAGTATCTATCAGAGAGTTATTATGATGACAGGGAAAAATAATTCTATGAACTAAAGATGGGATATATAAACGATGAGGAGTACAGTAGCATATTCTTGGAGTTATTGAGGTATGTGCCTTAGCTGAAGGAGGAAAAAGAGACGATTCAGAGATTCATCAGTGGGTTTCCAGTAACATTCAAAGATAGGATTGAGTTCAATGACCCTAAATGTTAGGTCCCTTATTGTTGTTAGTGTAGCCCCCTTATTGTTATTGTTGTACCCATGTAACCCCCATATTGTTATTATTGTGCCCTTACATTATTATTGTTAGGTCGGCTAGGATTATATTGTGACCCCATGGACTCATATATAAAGAAAGGAGGTTTTTTCATTTAAATCATCCAATAATTGTTCATTTATGTAATTTATAGAAGGTTTCCCCCTCAAAGTGGTTTATTTCTAAGGCGTTGATCTCTCTGTTTCTTCTATTTTTGGAGTTGGTTCCATAACATTTGGTATCAAAGATTTGGATTATAGGGTTTTGTTGCTCCAAACAAATCATCATGGAATTTTTGCTATAAAAAAATTTTCTACGAAGGTTCAGAGGCTGTAATTGTTACCACACAAAGCTGAAATCTTGAGGAACTTTGTCTAAAAACTTTAGATCTTGGTTCGCAACATTTTAGGAGATATGATCTGTGGAAGTTATGGTTAGCATAATTTTCAATCATAACTATGTAAGCCTTGTTCTTCTAAAACATTTTGTGAAGATAGATCTTTCAATTTTCAAATTGAATCAAGTTTGAAGCAATAAGAATTCACAGTTATTTAGTTTTCCTTACTGTTTTGTCATTTACTTTCCTAGATTAGAATTACCAATTAATTGTATCAATGGATGTTCTCAAAGGTCATTTCAAGAATATGATTCTATACTAAATGATTGAATGTCTAATTCATATATTTATTGAGTTTTCCTCTGCACATTTTACTTGCTTTCTAGGAACTTAGAAACTAAGGTATAATTGATTTCTTACACAGCATCTCAAAAGGGTAATACTTCATATTGAATGTTGGAGTAAATCAAACATACATTAGTTGTTTTTTAAGCTTTAACTTTGCATGATTTTACCTCTATTTTTAGATCCTCATTTAATTGTATCGCTGATGTTCCTAAAGGTCATTCCAAGAATTTGCTTCTATAATATTTCTAGACTAAATGATTGAATGTCTAATTCATGCAATTTTTGAATTTTCCTTTGCATACTTTACTTGTTTAGATCATTAGGTACAATTGGTTACTTAATATTATCTCAAGAAGGTGACACTTCATAATTGAATGTTGGAGTAACTAAATATACAGTAGTTGTTTTCTTTTGCACAATTTACTTGCTTTTCTAGAACATTAGAAGTTAAAGGTGTAGTTAGTTGCTTACACATCATCTCAAGAAGGTGACACTTCACATTGAATGCTGGAGTAACTAAATATAGTTGTTATATTTTTCTGCTTTCACTTAGAATAGCACTACAATTTCAATCTTTGATATAAGATTCATCCATGGAATAGAACTAATGATAAGGTAGAAATCATTAAGATAGATGCTCTTTTTTTCAAATTAAATTCTAACTATCCAAATAGTCTTTGATTTATTTTTATGTAAATTATTTTAACATAGAAACACTCCATTTTCTTCCTTCTTAAAATTTATTAGATTCGTTTAATTTATTTCATAGTTTTTAGATTAACATTCTTAAACATAAAAAACAAAACAACCAAAACAATATAAAAATACATACAACGAAGTAGGAAAAAGGTTAACTAAGCACATACGGTGCACCACACTTAATCAGTTTACCTCAGTTGATAATTTATATAAGCAATTTAAGACATTAAATTGACTAAACATTTTGGCGTCGTTTCAAGGGAAGTGTAATTAGGTAACCTCATTTCTTACATTTAAAAAAAATGATATGCATAGAGAAAGAGACTCTAGGGGTAGATTCATAGCTAGATGCAGAAGTTTAATTCCTACAACACCAATTACTCCACCAATATTAATAAGTGATACACCTCCATCTCAAACTCATATCCCATACTTCACTAGCCATAGACTTCCTAAAGTTCTAAGGTTAGAAATCCAATTAGGAGGATCTTCTACTTCATCCACTGAGGCAGTCTTAGAGGATGAAGATCCTAGATCTCCCAGAGAAGGAGTAACCTTTTTCACCTCTATAGGGGAACATATTTTAGCTGAAGAGTTAGAAATTCCTATTGGAGAGAAAGAGGAAGAACCTTTCTTCAACATACCATTGATAGAAGAACCAGAAGAAGATAAGTTAACCCTGCAGGTTGAATCTTATATTATCTCTGAAGAATCTATAATGGAAGGAAGAGGAGAAGGAGGAGAATTCCTAAATGGAGGAGATAGAGGAAGAGGTAGAGGAAATGTAGAAGGAGGCAGAATAAATAGGGAAATTGGTAGTTCCTTTGGATTCCCTATAGTTGATGGAGAGACAAATGGCACAATGAAAAATATTTCACATTCTGTCCTTCCAAATTTTGATGGATTAAAGAGTGAAGATCCTGAAAACTTTTTTTTTGAATTTTAAGTCTTATGTAGAACTTATGATTATTTACAAGACTCTAAAAAACTCAATTTGTTTCCTTCAACATTGAAAGGAGAAGCTTTAAAATGGTTCATGAGTTTAATCACTCAATCTATCAGAACATGGAATGACATGAAGAGAGAATTTTTAGAGAGGTATTTGGATTATTTCATACCCATAAATCATAATGATGAAGTATTTAAAATGATGCAAAAAGAGGATGATAATTTGGAGGATTTAATTGAAAGATTCAATTATGACATAAAAAGAGAAAAAATGGATAATTTAGATCAAGATACTTTAAAATCTCTTTTATTAAAATCCATTAGAGATGAATGGATAGACATTCTCAACATGTTGGGTAAGGGGGATATCACTCAACTTCCATTATCTGATATTGGTGAATTATTTATCCATTTCTCAAGGGGAAAATCAAAAATTGGGAAAAATCCAAGAGATCCTTCTCTTGCTAGGGTAAATAAATCTGCAACTGGAACTATGAGTAGGGCAGAAATTGGAAACGTGTTTTATGAATTTAAAACAGATATTTTAGGGAGTCTTAGTGAACAGATAGACACCCTTAAATTAAAAAACAAGAAGAAAGCCGATACTAATGCTTTAGCTATTTTCTGTCTCAAATGCAGAAAGAAGTGTGCTTTAAGAGAATGTCCTCTTGATGAAAAATTCATAGAGACATGTACGATTTGTTCAGAAAATCATGAGACCAAGAGTTTTCCTTCAATTGCAGGCCTTAAGGTTGTTTTTCAAGAATAAAAAACTTCAAATCCAATAGAATCTCTTTTCTTTGTCTCTAGAAGACCATGGCAGGGGCCACAAACTCAAGGCTTTAACAATTAAATGTATACTCAGCCCCCACCAAATAATTGGAATTCTTGGCAGCAACCTTGGCCTCAATCTCAATATTTGGCACAAGGAATGTAAAATCCCTATGGAAGATTCTCTCAATAGTACCAATATCCTCCATCATATCCAAAATATCCTCCCCAACAAATTCTTCAACAAAATCAACAACCCCAACTCCAAAACCAAAATCCACAACTTTCACTGCCATTTCCACAAAGACCAAATCAACTACCTGCCCAACCATTACCAAACCCAAATAATAAAAATCCTCAAAATACCTACATGATAAAAGGACAACAATTTCCAACCTACATGATTACTCCTCTAGATCTCAATGATGTCCAACTTATATCTGGTAGGATATTAGAAAAGAAAAAGCCTTCTATAGTTATTCAAGAACAAGATAATTTTGAGGAAGATTCTCTACAGCCAAATAAATTTTTTGAGGAAGGAACATCTCTTCAAAATCAGAATTCTGAAAATGAAAGACAAAAATAACGAATAAACTCAACTCCTATCATAGAGAAACCATCAGTAATTACTTCTACACCTCCTTTTTCTGAGAGGTTACAAGTTGATAAAGGGGTATAAAATCATATTATGTTACCCAATTATGATTTTCTAGATGAATTGAAAAATGTATGTATCAAAATTCCTTTGTTACAGACCATTAAAGAGATTCCAATTCTAGCCAAAACAATAAAAGAGTTGAGCATGAAGAAACCAAGAAGCAAAACAAAAGAAATAAAAAGAGTTCAGCTTGTAGGAAAAATTACAAACATAATGATGGCAAAATTTTCCATACAAAAATATTTAGATCCAGGAAGTCCAATTATAAAATCACATATCAATGGAGTTGAAAGTCCAAGTACATTGATTGATTTAGGAGCAGCAATAAACATCATGAGCAAACAAACCATGGAACAGCTTAAACTTCCTAATCTTCTGTATACACCTACATTACTGCAATTAGCAAACAGATCTGTAATCAAGCCAGATGGTGTGTTAGAAGATATTTCAGTATCCTTAGACTCTTGGGAGTATCATATTGATTTTATGATCTTAACTCCTAAGAACAATCTAGGAGGACATCCACTTATATTAGGGAGACCTTGGTTGGCTACAGTTGATTCTTTCATTAGCAGTAGATCTGGTGACATGTATATCTTTGATGGTAACTCAACAAATAAATTCACTCTATATCCTCTAACAAGAAAAATCACAGATTTAGATGACAAAGAATGGATTAATTATGACAATGATATACAACCTCTCTTTACTATTTCAACCATTAGTGAAGATAGTCAAATTTTAAACTCAATGGAAAATTTTGAATCATCTCCAGAATATGAACATGATCAATTTCAAGAAAAATCCAATATTGAATATTTTTCATCTAGGCATATGTCTCTTTATTCTATGGAAGAATTTTGTAGCTCTACAATTGAAATATTTCCAGGGAAAAATTTGAACACAAACAATAACTTGGAGAGATTACAACAAGAAAATTTAATCAAAACATTACAACAACATTCTGCATATGCATGGGAATACATTGGCATGGAAGGAATTAGTCTTAAGACTTGTATACATCACATTTATATTGAGGAAAATTGTAAACCTATCAGGCAACCTCAAAGAAGGATGAATCCAAATCTTAGGGAAACTGTGAAAGAAGAGTTGCAAAAATTGTTGAATGTGAACTTCATTTACCCAATTTTAGACAGTCGGTGGGTTTCCCCTTTAGTGATTGTTCCAAAAAATAATGGTAAATGGAGGGTATGCATTGATTATAAAGAATTGAATAAAGCTACCCTAAAAGATCATTTTCCTTTACCCTTTATAGATCAAGTATTGGATACATTAGCGAGTAAGAAGTATTTCTCATTCCTGGATGGTTTTAGTGGTTACAATCAAATTCAGGTAGCACCTAAAGACCAAGATAAAACCACATTCACCTATCCATGGGGGACTTATGCCTACCGAGTACTTCCTTTTGGATTTTGCAATGCATCTGCAACATTCCAAAGGTCAGTACTAGGAATTTTTTCTGATCAAATACATGATTGTGTAGAGGTATACATGGATGACTTTACAGTTTATGGGAATTCATTTGAAGAAGATTTAGAAAATCTGGAAAAAGGTTCTTAAAATATTTAAGCAAACCTTTCACTAAGCCATGAAAAATATTTTATGATGTTTACAGAAGGGACTGTTTTAGGACATCACATTTCAGGAGATGGAATTGAAGTTGATAAATCTAAATTTGAAGTCATCTCAAAACTATCAATTCCAAGTTGTCAAAAGGATGTTAGAAGTTTTCTAGGATTCACGGGATATTATAGAATATTTATAGAAAATTTCACTAAAATAACATCCCAACTCTTCAAATTACTTACCGAATATTGTGAATTCAGTTGGAATCCTGATTGCCAATTGGCATATGAAACTTTAAAAGCAAAAATTTCTGAGCACCCATCTTAAGAGGTCCAAATTGGAAATGACCTTTTCACATTTCAACAGATGCTTCAGATACAGCTCTGGGAGTTGTATTAGGAAAAAAATATTTGACCCCCTATGCCATCTATTACACAAGCAAGAATTTGACTCCCACAGAGTTAAATTACACTGTAACTGAAAAGGAATTCTTAGTTATTGTTCATGTTATCAGTAAATTTATACATTATATTACAGGCTATGAAACCTTTGTTCATAGAGATCACTCTTTAATTAGATACTTAATGAATAAATATATTACTAATGTCAGAGTTACAAGATGGTTATTAATCCTGCAAGAATTCAACATCACCATTCTAGACCGACCTGGAAAACAAAACACAGTTCCTGATTTCTTGTCTAGAATTCAAAATATCAAAGATGACACTCCAATTGAAGATAAATTTCCTGATGAATATCTTTTTGCAATAACTACTCAAATTCCATGGTTTGCAAATATTTCTAATTACTCAGTCATAGGAAAATTTCCCTCACATTTTTTTCCTAGAGAGAAAATAAAAACCATTCAAATAAGTGCAAGATACTCATGGATTACTAATGAATTGTATAAAACAGGTCCAGATCTCATTATCAGAAGATGTGTTCGAGAAGATGAAATGCCTGAAATTCTTATGGCATGTCATGATGAACCTTGTGGTGGACATTTTTCTGACAAGAGGACAGCCTATAAAATCCTTCATTTAGGATATTATTGGCCATCCATTTTTAGATATGCCAAATAATATGTCAAAAGGTGTGACAGTTGCCAAAGGGTAGGGAAACCTGCTCCATCAAATGAAATGCCATTACAACCTCAGGTACTCATTGAAGCTTTTGAAAAATGGGCCTTGGATTTTTTTGGACCAATCAATCCACCATCTAAAAAAAAGAAGTATATTTTGGTATGTAATGATTATGTAACTAAATTGGTAGAGGCTAAAGAATTACCTTTTGTTAATGAACATTATGTAGTTAATTTTCTTTCTGAGAATATCTTCACTCGTTTTGGTGTCCCGAGAGAAATTGTGACATATCAGGGATCCCATTTTACATCCAAGTTGGTGAAAAGGCTCTTGGAAGATTACAATATTAAGCACATAAAGTCTACTCCTTATCATCCGCAAGAAAATGGTCAATTAGAGTCTACCAATAAAGTGATTGAAGGAATTTTCATTAAGACTGTACATCTACACAGAAAAGATTAGGCAGAAAGGCTTCCTGAAGCCTTATCGGCCTACAGAACCAAATGGAGGAATACAACAGGACATACTCCATATGATCTTGTTTATCAAAAGCAAGTCTTGTTCCCTATAGAGTTTCAGATTCGAACCTTCAAAATGGCAGTCGAATTGGGACTTGTTTTATCATAAGCATATATTGGAGCAACTCAATGAGCTTGATGTAATCAAGAAAGATGCAGTTCAAAGAACCAGTATAGTCTAGCAGCAAAGGGCTAAATGGAATGATAAATATATCAAGGAGAAGAAGTCTCAAGCAGGGGTTTGGGCACTTTTGTTGTTGGGAAACCAGCTCCAAAAATAGAAGAAAAGAGATATCAACGCCTTAGAAATAAGCCACTTTGCGGGGGCAACCTCCAATAAATTACATGAATTAATAATTCTTGGATGATACAAATTACAAAACCTCCTTTCTATATATAGGAGTCCATGGGGCGACAATGTAATCCTAGCCGACCTAACAATAATAATTTAAGGGCACAATAATAACAATATGAGGGTTACAGGGATACAATAATAACAATAAAGGGGTTACACTAACAACAATAAGGGACTATACTAGTAATATAGGGACATAACATGTCCCTCTCCTTCAAAAAAGTGTTGTCCTCAACGCTTGAGTAGCTCTAGGTGCTTCTATATAAATTCTCATCCTCCCATGTAGAATCTTCAGTGGGTAAGTTCTTCCACTTGATGAGATACTCTAAAATTGATTGAATTCGTAGCGGACGAGTTCTTGTTTCTGTTACCACTTCAGGTTCCAATATGATTTTTCCTTCCTCATCAAGTTCTGGCAATATTGTTTGAACTGGAATATTTTCACCTATAACTTTCTTTAAGCATGAAACATGGAAAACTGGATGCACTCGTGAAGAAGCAAGAAGCTCCAATTTGTATGCCATAGTACCAATCTTTTGCAACACCTTGTAAGGACCATATTACTTTGGCAATAATTTATTATCCTTCTTAGCTTGCTTGAGGGACATTTGTTTGTATGGTTGTAGCCGTAAAAATACCCAATCTCCTACATCAAAACTTCTCTCGCTGCGATGTTGATCTGCCTATTGTTTCATTCGATTTTGTGCAAAATTCAGGTTATCCTTTAAGAGTTGGAGAACTTCTTGTTGATGCTCGATGTGATCTTCCACTGCTTGAACCTTCGAATTTTCTCTTAAATATGATGTGATGGATGGTGGATGATATCCATAAAGTGCCATAAATGGGGTCATTTTTGCTGCGGTATGGAAGGAAGTGTTATACCACCATTCAGCGAGAGGTAACCACTTGACCCATTGTGTTTGTTTATCAGATACAAAACAACGAAGATATCCTTCCAAACATTTATTTACTATCTCAGTTTCACCATCGGATTGAGGATGATAAGATGATCTATGAGCTAATTGAGTACCCAAACAAGAAAATAAATTTGTCCAAAAGTTTCCAATAAAAATGGTATCTCTGTCGCTCACAATAACCCTTGGGTTTCCATGTAGCTTTTGAATTGTGTCCATAAATGTAGTATCAATTGTACCTACTTTAAATGTATGAGATAATGCAAAAAAGTGTGCATACTTGGTAAGTCTATCAACTACCACCATGATGACAATCTTTCCTTCGGACTTAGGTAAACATGTGATAAAATAAATTGAAATCTCCTCCCAACATTGTCTTGGAATGGATAAAAGTTGTATAAGACCCGGGGTCTTAATTGTCTCAACTTTATTCTGTTGGAAAACCAAACATTCTGCCACAAAATTTTGAATATCAGATTTAAGGCCATGCCAAAAAAATTATTTCTTCACCCTGTGGTAAGTTTTTTAAAATCTTGAGTGTCCTCCTAAAGGAGAAGTGTGAAATTCCAAAAGAATATTTTGTTTTAGTTGGGAATTATTACAAAGATATAAGCGATATTTGTACCATAAGGAATCATTTTTCCAACTAAATGTATCATATGTACTAGGATCTTGCTGCAAATTTTGAATGAGTGTCCACACTTCTTCATCCTTCTTCCATTCATCCCTGCTTCGGTTATCTAATCTGGTTGGATAATAGATATGGCACAAAGAAATGCTTCCACCTCCTCATTCTTTCTTGAGAGTGCATCTGCAACAACATTTAGCTTCCCTTTTTTGTAGTTTATTTCAAAGTCATAACTCAACATATTTGTGACCCATTTTTGCTGCCCTTCAGAAGATAGAATTTGTTCCAAAAAGTGTTTAATACTATCATGATCAGTTTTTACCTTGAAGTGTCTTCCCATTAGGTAAGTTCACCATTTCTTTAGTGCATGCAGTATTGCTGACATTTCCTTCTGGTAAATAGCTTTCTGTAAATACTTTCCTTTGATTGGACGACTTTCAAAATCAATGGGTCTTCCTTCTTGCATTAAAATAGCACCAATTCCATTTCCTGAGGTACCACATTCCACAATAAAGGTTTTTGTGAAATATGGTGTAGCTAAGACCGGTGTTAGGAACATTGCTTCTTTAAGATGTTCAAAGGCCTTAGTTGCTTCAGGAGTCCATGAAAATGCATCTTTCTTCAATAATATTGTTAAAGGTGCTGCTATTCTCCCATAATTCTTAACAAAATTGCGATAATACCCTGTTAACTTGAGAAATCCTCGCAACTGTTTTATGGTTGTGGGGACTTTCCATTCCTTAATGGCTTTAATTTTGTTAGGGTCTACCTTAACACCCTCATGAGATACAATATGACCCAGATATTCCACCTCTTGTACTCCAAAGAAACATTTGGATGTTTTTGCATATAATTTTTTCTCTTGCAATAGTTTGAGCACCCTGTCAACATGTTCAACATGATCCTTCCAAGACCTGTTGTAGATTAGTATATCATCAAAAAATACTAGCACAAATTTTCTAAGGAAGGGTTTGAAAATGGAATTCATCGACCCTTGAAATGTAGAAGGTGCATTGGTAAGGCCAAAAGGCATGACCAAAAATTCATAATGACCCTCATGAGTTCGAAATGCTGTTTTTGGAATATCTTCAGTCTTCATTCTAATTTGATGATATCCTGAACGAAGATCCAACTTGGTAAAATAAATTGCTCCATGTAATTCATCCAATATTTCATCAATCACAGGAATGGGAAATTTATCTTTAATGGTGAGCTTATTGAGCTCCCAATAATCTGGACACATGCGCCATGATCCATCCTTCTTGTGTACCAATACTATAGGAGCAGAGAAAGAACTTTGACTAGATTGAATTATACCAGCCTCTAACATTTCTGCAACCATACGTTCAATTTCTCTCTTTTGGACATAAGGATATCTATAAGGCTTGATGTTTGGAGGAACACTTCCTGGAATCAAATGAATAGCATGATCATGATCACGAATAGGTGGGATTCCTTTGGGAGTTTCAAACACCTTGGAATGATTGTCCAAGAATTTTTAGAGATCTGAATAAATAGATGATTTTGATGTTGGAACTTCTAGTGAGCATAATTATGCAATTACGCCTCGTTGTTCTTTATTTTGAAGCTTTTTCATGACATTAGAGCTTATTATCTTTCCCGGATTCCCTGCAATACCCCGTAATTCAACTTCCTTTCCTTTTGAAAAAAAAAAAATTCAAGAAAAGTTCTTGAAAATTAAAAGCTACCGTCCCCAAAGATTGTAACCATTGTACTCCTAGTACAACATCAGCACCTCCCATAGGAATGGAAAGCATTGGACTATTCAATACATATTCCCCCATGGTTAGCTTGATATTATGACATTTTCCCGAGCAATTTATAGTTCCTCCATTTGCAACCATCACTTGACATTCTGGTGCTGGGTATAGGAAACAATTCAATTCCTTGGCTACCTTACAATGAATAAAATTATGGGTACTACACGAATCAATCAACACTATTACCTTTTTCTTCTTGATATGTCCTTCTATCTTGAGAGTTTGAGGAGTGGTAATTCCTGCCAATGCATTACACAATATGGTCAGAATCATTTCTTCCTCTTCTTGGGTTGGTTCCTGATGTATATCCTCTTCTTTCTCATTTTCTTCTTCCTCTTCACGATCTATGTAAAATAATTTCTTCTCAGCACACTTATGACCTTTAGTGTATTTGCTATCACAACTGTAGCAAAGCCCTTTTGCTCTTTTTTCTTCCAATTGTTGTGGTGTCAACCTTGTAGGTTGTGCAAATCTAGGAGTAGCAACACTTCCCTCTTTATAGAAGTGAGTGGTAGGCTTCGTTGTCGCCATAATTTTACATTCAATTTTTCTCACCAACCTGAATGCCTTCTCCAATGAATCAGGTTCCAAAACACGAACTTCATGTTGGATGTTATCCTTTAAAGTACCTATGAAGAGATCAATCCTGTGTTCCTTTGAAATATCAGTTACCCTTATATTCAATTTTTGGAAGTCCTCAATGTGCTCCCCCACTAAACCCTTTTTTTTGAGATTTATCAATTGGCTAAAGAAGGTGTTTCTCTTTGTATCCTCATAATTTGCTATCATTTCCTCCGTAAAAATTGACCAAGTGACAATTTTTTTACGGGAGCAAAGCCATCGATACCATACAAATGTATTTTGTTCTAAATGTAAAGTTGCAATGCGTACCTTTTGTGTGTTTTGCACATTATGGAGATCAAAATATTGCTCCCTCTGTAGTATCCATGTTACAGGATCCTTTCCATCAAACTTCCTCATATCCATTTTTGGAATATGGTGGTTCTTCCCGCCAACATTAGAGTTTATGAAATCACGATTAACATTTATTTTGTTCTCATCATGAGTTTTCTCTACTATATTTTCACCATTAGGAAACATTTCTTGTATCAACTTTGTCAAACCTTCCATGTCTTCTTTTAGATCATTCTTCATGTTTTCCATCTTAGATTCCATGCCAGCTTCCATGCCATCCATCTTAGCTTCCATGCCATTCTTCAAACCATCCATCTTAGATTACACACCTTTCTTCAAACCATCCATCTTAGTTTCCACGCCTTTCTTCAAAACTTCCATGTCATTTTTTGTTGCTCTTTGCAAGAGAAATTTTTTTTTCATTTTCTCTTTTAATTTTGATATGTCATGTTGCCATTATTCTTCTTCATGAGTCATAGTAGAGCCTTCTAAAGGCTTAATGGGTGTTGAATTATTTTTAGGGGCCATTTTGGAATCCAATACTGATATCTATTCTACAATATGCCCTTGAAATCAATTCAACTTGATTCTTCAAACAAGACTTATGCAATTCGGAAAACAAAAATACACACCTTTTACTTGCTTTTGAAGAGCTCGATATTGAAATTGAATTATATATATATAATTGTAGATCCTCAATATCTAAAATTTGGCTCTGTAGTAGCCCTCTAAAGCTTATTTCAAATGCCACAGGTCTAACCTGATTTGGATTCTTCAAGACAAAGTTATGTCCAATCTCCCACAATGACCCAATTATGGACTGGTTCAGTAGAGCGAGTTTGTACGACTTTCCACGAGTCAGTGTTTCCTCCTTTGGCTCTGAACTTTATAGACAGAAAACTACAATCCGTGTACTTGCGGCCACTTTTTACAGCATTCCAATCCGATGCTCAGAGAGAGAGCTATGAATATTTTCCCACGATCACCTCTTTGAGATGAAATTTAGGAGCCTGAAAAAGCCCTAACTTCCACAGACCATATCTCCAAAAATGTTGCGAACCAAGATTTGAAATTTTTCGACAATGTTCCTTAGGATTTTGGCTTCGCATTAAAAATTTTAGCTTCTGAACCTTCATAGAAAAAAAAGTATAGTGACAATGCCACGATGACCTGTTTAGGTTAAATTCAGGAGCCTGCAAAAATACCTAACTTCCATAGATCATATCTCTAACAATATTTTGAACCAAGCTCTGAAATTTTTTGACGATGTTCATCAGGAGTTCTACTTTGCACTCTAAAAATTTCAGATTCTGACCCTTTGTTGAAAGAAAGTTATAGTGACAATTCCATGATGACCTGTTTGGAGCAGTGAAACCATAGAATCCAAAGCTCTGATACCAAATGTTGGGAAAACAACTCTAAAAACAGAAGAAAAGAGATATCAACGCCTTATAAAAAAGCCACTTCGAGGGGGTAACATCTAATACATTACATGAATGAATAATTCTTGGATGATACAAATTACAAAACCTCCTTTCTATATATAGGAGTCCATGGGGCCACAACGTAATCCTAGCCGACCTAACAATAATAATTTAAGGGCACAATAATAAAAATATGGGGGTTACAGGGGTACAATAATAACAATAAGGGGGTTACACTAACAACAATAAGGGACTATACTAGTAATATAGGGACCTAACATTTTTTCGATTCAAAATTCAAATATTTTCAAGGAAAGTTTCAGACTCATTGGCTTGGGCCATATGAGATTGAAAAAGTCTTTGATAATGGAGTAGTGAAGATAATGAAATTGATGAAGAAAAGGTACCTCTTCTTGTGAATGGTCATCGGTTGAAAGTATATCATAAGCCAATTTCAAGAGAAGAGTTTGTCAAGATTTTCCAAGATATACTGATATGAAGTTCGTGAAGAAGAATTCTTCTTCTTCACTAACTTATCTTTTATTTTTCCTATATATAAATTAAAATATAAAATAAAATAATATATATATATAAGTGTATAAGTATGAAAGCCAATCAATGATTGGCATACTTATGCAGAAAATACAGGGTGAAAATCAAAGATTTCTAACATCTTATATTTTCCATTTCATTTCTGCAATAAGTAGTAACACAGAACTACATTCATATTCCATCTTTACAGATCATAATCTGAAAATTAATTCCATTTTATAGTTTTATTTCATTTCACAGTCATATTCCACTTTCATTTCATTTCACATTCATATTCCACTTGCATTCCATTCCACAGTCATATTCCACTTATATTCCATTTCACAGTCATATTCCACTGACATTTCATTCCATTGCTATACTTAATTTTTTTTACAAATCACATTCTACAGCTGGCTACATTCTGTAGTTGATCACATTCTGCAGCTGACTACATTCTGCAACTGATTACATTTTGCAGCTGATCACATTCTACAGCTGATTTTGTTCCCCAACCACATTACATATCATTCAGCAGCTCTGACACATTTGTACAGCCTACAAACAAATGATGAATACAAGAAATTAAAGGACCACATTTTGAAGACTAACATGCTAAAAGGTACCTGAGGAATCAACACTAAAGAAACAAACAACGAAAAGGTTAGTTATAAAGGTAAAGTTGCAAAAATTTGTTTTAATAGCAAGTTTAAAACATTAGCATGCATAATATGGATGGTCATATGCTCCCATGACAGATCATCATTTGACTTTATTGTGATTTCCATCATATCGCAGATCAGCCACATCCTCCACATTATGTTTCATAACAGTCCACAATTGACTCCCTCATTGATGATTAACATTCATCACCTATTGACGTGATATATCCATCTACGTTTCTTCAAAACCCCAATCCATGTCACCTATTTATGTCTACAAACCCTCGATGCCCTTCATCAAATCCGTAAGCCAATTCATTTCATAAATAGAGAGGGATAATTCTGAAGGTTGAGAACTCTTCATAATAGAAGGCATGGGACTAATAGTCAGATCAGAACTGGTGGGAACAAAATATATGCAAGCATATCTGCAGATCAAGGAAATGTTGCAAAAATTTGGATGGCTCAAATTCATAGAGAAATTCAATGGTTTTCACAAATATATTACAAAATATTTTGCTTAGTATTTTGATGGCATAGAAGTGGAAATTGGAGACATCAAGTTCACATTTACTGAGACATTCATGGCCAAAGCCACGGAAATTCCAAGGCTTGGCGAAAGGTGGTTCAAAAACAAGGATTTTCACAATCAATCATTTAAAGTTATCCTAAAAAACCTAGGTATGGATGTCTCTATTTCTAGAAAAGGTATCCCCAGCTCAGCCCTTAAAAATAAATGGAGGAATATGCTCTTGGTTTTACAAAAATTTATCACCTGTGAAGGAAGGTTTGGTTGCATGTATGTATATCATATATGATTACTGATGAATTTCTTAGAGAATGGTGAAATAAATCTTCCCTTATTTCTGCTAAATAGCTTAAAAAGGATGTCCACAAATGTGCAAAAGAGAAGACAGTTTATAGATAACACCATGGATCATCATGGGTGGTAAATATACTTGTTGAGTTTCATTTAAAAAACATAGGAGATATCTAGGAGAAATTTCTTATCAGAAACCATTTTCAAGAGGCACCAGAACAACCTAAATAATACAATGTTAGAAAGAGCAGAAGGAAGAATACTGATGCAAACATTAAAGAAAGACCTACATCTTCATTGCAGAAAAATGATGAAAAAATCATCTCTGAAGAGCTGACAGAGAACAGAAAGAAAAATAAATTCAAGATAGGAGGTAAGATAAGAAAGAGGAGCAAGGATACAAATGAAGAAAATGATAATCCTCTACAGTTGAGAAGGATCTCCAGACTCTGAAACTCAATGAAGAAAACACTACCAAAAGAGACATAGTTTGTAAGTTTAGATGAAGAAACTCCAATACCTTCTCCTGTCAATATTTCTCCTCCACACAGTTCTCAAAATTCTCCTATCCATAATTTTGAAGGTAACCCCAGCAGAAAATCTCCAGACATAGACCCAGCACAACCAGAAATATATGATTACATAGAATCATTGGAGAATAGTGGTTCATTAAGTCCCTGTTACCATCTATAACTGAGGATGTGGCTAAGGGTGGCGTCGTCATAGAAGAGCAGGTTATTGGTCATGCCCAATATTTATAGTTGATTTATACTCAGTCTGGCATGCTCTATGAAAAAATTCCTAACGCGCCGAGATCTAATTTTACTATTCCTCCTCAATTAAAGGACTCTCATGCCGAATACAACTTGATTAGCATTGCAAGCACACATCATACTACTACATCTGATCCTGAACCTTCTTCCGAAATTAATGTCGTGTTGTTTGAAAAACGCAAAAGTGATAAGCAACCCAGAAGTAAGAAAAAGGGGAAATCTAAGAAAAAGCAAACTTCTAACCCGTAGGAAAGATAAACTGATCAATCGTCTGGACCTAGGAAAACTTGTTATCCATGCATAATCTATAATGAGGAATGTTTTGTTTGAGATTTTCCTCACCACGTTGAAGTCTCAAAAATCATTAAGACTTCCAATGCGTCAGCTATGTTGGCAGATCCGTTTCTGAATCCGGACACAAATTTGGTTGCTACGGATCCAGCTTCTAGTTCCCAAGTACTTATGTTATCCGTCACAAAACCTTCAATAGATATTGTGGTTTCAACGCGTAATAAATATTATGGTAGTCAGGCCACCGATAAACCTACTACCTCGACTACGAATCTGTCCACGAAATCAGTACCGCTTACTACTATTCATGAATTGACAATTAAGCCACCAAAGGGAGTAATTCACAAATAGACATATAATCCTCAAGCAAGAGCTGCTCAAAATTATAATATAGTTGAAGATTTGGCTCAATCCCCTTCAGCTATGTCTGCTCTTGAGGTATTACAAAATTTTCCCTCCCAAAAACAGGCTTTATTATCGGCTATTGGTGGAATTGATCCGACTGATTCTAATCTTGTTGTCTTTAATCATACAGGCTATGTGCCACAACTATCCGCAGAATTGGCATTCTCCATACAAGTAAATGTTCTCAATCACCTTATTCATCGTACTATTATTGATGAGGGAGCATCTACATGTATTATGTCTCTGAATTGTTGGAAGTCACTTGGCTCGTCGCGCTTATCAAAATCATCAACGACGTTGAAGACTTTTGATAGACGTACATATAAGCCTTGTGGTATTATTAATAACCTTCATGTTGAACTAGGGGGAAAAATAGTGAAGGTTGATGTCAAGGTTGTTGACGAACCTCTTGACTATTGTTATCACCAAAATAGGACCTGATAGGCTATTTTTCAGGCTACCTCAGTGTAACTATTTCAAACCATACTTTTAGTTGAGGCTTAGCCTCCTCAACCTGAGAGAGCTCTCTCACTAGGTTTAAGATTTTGAATTAAGGATTAGATGGCTAAATCTAGGAATAAATAGTGTAAAAGTGTATGACTGGTTGAAATAATGATGAACAAACATCTATTGGGCTATGGAGTCTAGGTATTTTCCAACAAAACATCAACATCATCTCATCATGGAAGTCAGGGTATTTCAGAGTTTTTAGGTGCATCATTGAAACAAAAACAGAGTGAACAAAACACAGTTTACAAATATATGCAGGAAGTTAGAGCATTTTCCAATGAATTCTAAGTCACATATGTTTACACCACTGCAAAAAGATAGATATTAAAAACCAAAGGAAGATCACACGTTAAAAACTCTTTCTGAATACTGAGTAGTAAGCCAATATCTGTATTATGATAAAAACACACAGTTTGCTACAATAACATAGTCTGCTTGTTCATGAAAATTTCCAACCTTGAGGAATTAGACCTCATCTCTCTTATAGAGTCATTAAAACATTGGATTCTATGATCCATCTTCAAAGGAATTCAAATTCTATCTTAGATTGACACCTATTTACTCTAAAACTGCCTATTAATTACATGTGACAGTTAACTATCTGTTCTACAGTCCTAATACAGTTAGGATTAAAACTCTTTCTTATGACTAAAACAACCTTATCTAAAAATTAAATATTTTGTTTGATAGCTTCTCCTCCTAATCTTTTACCTTGATGATGTCATAACCTTGTTGTCATATTCTATTATCTTATCCCTTATCTGTCCTGAAAACTAGGAACATGTTTCCTGCAATATAGTTGTAACCCTCATTTATGCTCCTTGAATCCTTTTATTGAAAAAATGGACCTCTTTAGACAAGTGATATGTGTTATCACTCCCATATAACCATGTCCTTCCATCTGTGCAAAATTAAGTTCCTAAAAGAGTGTGAAGAGATCTGATATGTCTGCGCTACGAAAATATTATTTGTTTTCGTAGCGCAGTAGCTATGCTTTTGTAAAATATCTCTCAACATCTAATATCCTTTTTTTTAACAGCTAGAACTTCATTTCTGACTGATTTCCATCTTCTAACAACATCAAAACTTCAAAAACCTGGTGTTTACCTCTTGGAAGCTTATCAAAATGTTTAAAACTGTACCTACAGCAGTTTCGTAGCGCGCTATGAAACTGCTATGTGTCTCCATACTTACACAGTTTCTTCATCATATTTAAACGTTGAGAATATCTACAGTCTTTAATGATGACTTTGATGCTAATGGACTTTGAAAACAATATAAGTCAACTTTGCCATGGTTTCCAAAAGTTATGACCTTCTCAAAACAAAATTATATCAGGGATTTGTCACTTACTGTCTTACTTCTGCTGTAGCTGACTTTCTTCAGAGTTTTCCAATTGGATTTCAAGATCTTCAATGTGCCTCTTTAACCTCCTATTAGTATCCCTTAAATTCACATTTACCCTTCTCACAAACTTGGCCTCTTTGATTGTAGGCAGGGTCCAGGTGAAAAACTGAGCTTCACTGCTGATTGTTTCAAGATTTGAAACTCTTTCAAGTTCCCACAGAGCTTTAATTTTGTCAAAGTTTATCTTCTCCACCACATATTTTCTTACTTTCTTCTCAAGCCTAGTCATTTTAAGATTAGCTAGTTTTAATTTTTCTTTCATTCATTCATAACTGCTCTTTTCTCTTTGTGTATGGAAAACTCTGTTTCTGTCATCCTCAAGCATAGGTGATGAAAGGTCCATGGGTTCTTCATAATCATTTGAAATTTCTCCAGCTTTTTCTAATTCCACATCCAATCCTTGCAACTTCTTTGAATTCCTAGTTAGAGGCCTTCTGGGCTTGAACACAAACTCTGAAATTTCGTCATTAAAATATGGTTTTTTGGAAGACTTGATCTTCTTATATTTCCCTTCATCCAAATTTATAAAATCTGCCTGCACTAAAGGAGACTCCTCAATATCAATAGCTTGTAAAATATCATTCAAGCTACCCTTTAAACCTAGATCTTCTTCTGAAACCATTGTTTTGCCTTTTTCCTTTGCTATTTGAATTCTAGTCAACCTTTTCTGAGTTGTTTTACTGGTTGACTGTTCCTGCACTGCTTTCTTACCTTTGGTTATCCTCCTTTGTGCAGGTTGAGGGGTTTCTTGAAAAATTACTGGTGTTTTAATTTCTGGCCCTTTCACTTGTTTTCTAGGCTTTAACTTGACAAACCTCTTCGATCTTGTTTCTGTAGGGTCAGTGATTCCAGATGGTGATTTTTCTTTGGCCATAGGGCTAACACCTGTTCCATATGTTTCCACCCCAAATCCACACAGAAACAAAAACGTTGACCATTCTCTATTCACCCTCTGAAGCTCATGAAAAACTATTAATTTGACAAGACCATGATGGAATAATGAAGTTTCACATGCCTGAGTTTTCATCTGCACCTTATCTGCCATCTTGGCCAAACTTCGAAACAGAAAGAAAGGTAAATCCAGAGAAATTATTCCATTGAAATGCAATAAGAGTTTGAAATGGTAAGAATACACCTTATGGTATCTTCCTTCGCAAGTGAAGTACCTTTGAACGTTGGAGAGCAGGTTAGCATATGTATCCTTGACATAACCTCTTGGCACTACTTTGGTTAAATCTGTGTCTACAAACTCTGGCTTCAAGAATATTTTACAAGGCTCCACTTCAAACCTGAAATTCTTGAACCACCTTTCTTCCCCTCTTGGAATCTTTGTCACTAAAGAAATAACTTCAGGAGAAATTGGTAAGTTTAAACATCTAACTTTTGTATTTGAACCTGTGAAATTGATGGAAAATTCTTTTGTGACTTGATTATGACCTCCCTGTAGCTTTTCACAGAATCTCCAGCATCCTACTTTCTTGAAAGCTTCTTCAACTAATTTATCCTTAGTGAGAGCTTATATGCCTTCAGGTTTCATTCTCAAACAATGGCCTGATCTTTGGTTTATTTTTTCCTCTGTCATCTTTCACTTGAAATCCCTGTGGCTTCAGAAAACCTGTAATAAACTGGCTCGCTTGATTAAGGGTTCAGCCTCACTTGATAACTGTTTCAGCCTCGCTTGATAACTGGTTCAAAAACTCTGGTTTATGCTTATCATGAGCTTTTTATTCGAAGAAATACATGCAGCAAATATTTTTGCATGAGAAAATATAACCAAGGACAACCATCCCATTTCAAATTTTAAAATGACGGATGATAAATGACCCCTAACGAATCTCATGATGGTTGTGAACGGTTGCATGTGGGAGAAAGGATTCGTGGAATGACACCTACTCATGAAAATTTAATGGAATTTGATGGATTTGACAGTTGGACAGGACTGGTTATGAATCTCTGATTTCGTAGCACGTGCAATGTATTTTCAGGGTTTTGCGCTACGAAATGACCAGCGTTTTCGTAGCGCAAAAGCAGTTTTTTACACTGTCTATGCTACGAAAACGTGGTCTCGTGGCGTATTCGAAAAAAATTTCAAAGTGACTAGACAGATGATTTCTGAAACATGACATGGGACCTTTAAAGTGTGAAACAAAATTGTTAGAACTTATTTGATGATGGAGATGAGACTCAAACCTTATGATTTAGACTCTTTAAAACATAAAAATGACTTAACCCCTATTCTAATACCATGACCTAGGAACAAATATAAACTATCCAAGTTTGGAAAAACTTTTTATAGTGATAACAACTATAAAATTCTACTTGGAAGGCCATGGGTATATGCAATGACTGCAATTGTTTCTACATATTTTAGAATTATTTCCTTTCCATATAAAGGTACTATCACAGTCATTAATAAGCTTTACCTCTTTTCCTCCACTTCACAGGTAACTAGAAGTGTTTCGTTCATTCACGCACCCCAACTAGCACTTCGGAACATTGTTGTAGGACTTTTAAAGGATTCCACTATCATGGGAACCTTTGTGAGCGAAACTTATGACGTCGAGGAAGAAATTGCAAGCATAGAGACTTGCTACACGATCTCTTCCACTCCATCTAGCTTAAGGGAGAGTATGGGTGATTCTGAAATTGTTATGTTGGATGAGTTTTTACCGCCAAAACCTATTGAGCTAGCATAGCAATCAATCTATCTGGCTTGGGCGACGAATCTGAAATCAGCGTCGCCAATTGTTTAGGTTGATCATTCAGCAAATGTTTTACTCCATCTGATCCATTTTCCCCCGATTTTTCATTTTTCTTGACGGATGAGAATATTTTGGAATCCATTATGTCGGAAAGGAGAACCATGGGAAGATTATTGGATGCGATCCATTTTCACGATTATGAAGAAAATCATCTTAGTGAACTGTAATTCTTACATCGATCAAAAATTTCTTTTTTGAATTATTTACCTATTAACACAATCGATTCGAGCGAAATCTCTAAAATATTGAAGAAACTATTTCTGTCGATATTTCAACCAAACCTAGCGTTGTAGAAAATCTTCATGTCAGTGTGTCTTGTTCCACATCAGAACTCGAAACATATCACTCTCTATTTCATGAATTCCGTGACGTATTTTATTGGTCTTATGATGAAATTCCAGGCATAGATACTAGTATTGTTGAACACACTATTAATATGTATCCTGATATCAAATTGGTGCGTCAACAACTTCGTCCTGTTCATCCAAAGAAAGCCATTTCCATCAAAGCAGAAGTTGAAAAACTTTTTCATGCTGGTTTCATTTACCTTATTCCTCTAACTGAGTGGGTTTCCAATATTGTTCCGGTCATGAAAAAACAAGGAACTATTAGAGTGTGCGTCGATTATCGAGACGTCAACATTGCTTGTCCAAAAGACAACTATCTTACTCCCTCTATCAATCAGATTATTGACGATTTTGCAGGATGTGAAATATTTTCGTTCATGGATGGATTTTCCAGCTACAATCAAATCAATATCCGCCCAGAGGATCAACATAAGACAACAGTCATCTGTCCCTGGGGCACATTCTCTTATAGGAAACTACCATTTGGTTTAAATAACACTAGGGAAAATTTTCAGAGAGCAATGGATTATTCTTTCAATGACATCAAGCACATTTTTCAACCTTATCTAGATGATTTACCCGCGCATTCACGAAATCAGAATGATCACCCGATGCATTTGAGAGCCATCTTCTTACACTGCCGACACTACAAAATACACCTCAATCCACATAAATGTGTATTTTGTGTTGGTTTTGGTCATTTTCTTGGATTCGTAGTCTCAAAAGAAGGAATTCGAATCGACCCATTGAAGGTTCAGGCCATTCTTGATTTTCCTGCACCATCAAATTTACTTCAAATACAGAAACTTGAAGGAAAGTTTAACTTCCTAAGAATGTTCATTCCAAACCATGCCAAAATGGCTAAAGGATTTACTTGACTCTTGAAAAAGGGGGTACCCTTCCATTGGGACCAAGTTGCACAAGTTTCTTTTGATGTTGTCAAGGATACTCTTGTCTGGGCATCATTAATGTATCCCCCTAATTATCAAAATGATTATTTCCTATATATCACCACGGCTGAAACGACCATTTCTATGATTTTGGTCCAAGTAGAAGATGGAATTGAACATCCGATTTATTATTTGAGTCGTAATCTCAATGATACGTAAGTTAAGTATTCGTACGTAGAAAATTTTTCCTTGGCATATGTTCAAGTTGTCCAAATATTTTGTCACTATATCCTATTCCGAAAAACCACTGTCGTTTCAGATTGAAACCCCGTGACTTATATCTTATCACTTCAATTGTTGGGGGGGGAATATTCAAAATGGATTGTCATTTTGCAGGAATTTGATTTGGAATTCATCAAATCCAAGTCAAAGAAGTCTTTAGTTTTGGCTAAGCTTCTCTATGACCTTCCCTCTGATAGTACTGCAACTATGTCGGAACCATCAATTCTTGACGATTCTATGTTTCTGATCGGATCATCTGATCCTTGGTATGGATATTTCATCATTTATCTCCAAACTCAAAATTTTCGACCTGATACCTCTCACTCTGAACAATGACATATTTGATACCAAGCCAAATATTATCTGATCTTCGATGATACACTTTATCATCGTTGTGTCGATACCATTTTAAGGAGGTGCCTCACTCATGAGGAGGCCGAAAAGGTTTTAAATGATTGTCATGTTGGGGCTTGTGGTGGAAATTTATCTGGATACGCTACAACGCAGAAGATACTCCGCACTGGTTACTTTTGGCCTACAATATTTCGAGATTGCATCCTCGCAGTCAAAATTTTGCATGTTTGCCAGATGTTTTAACGTAAAATCCGCAAACTGCCAACGCCAATGCATCTTTTTGTCTCTGTGGGACCATTTTCGAAATGGGGTATTGACTTCATGACCTGTAACACTCGTTCTTTTGGGGGGCATGGTTATATTATTGATGCAGTCAACTACTTTACCATATGGGCCGAAGCGATGCCTACATTCAACAACACATGACAGACAGCTACATTGTTTTTCTTTAATCATGTTATTGAACGGTTTTGGGTTCCGAAGGCTATAGTTACAGATCATGGGAAGCCTTTTTGCAACCACATGATGACTGAATTAACTGCCAAGTTAGGATTGTCACATGATAATTCTACTCCTTATTATCCACAATCAAATGGACAAGTTGAGGCTATCAACAAAATTCTTAAACGTATGCTTCAACAAATGATAGGAGTTCATAAAAGAAACTGGCATTTGATCCTATACTCGGCCTTATGGGCATACCGAACTTCAGTGATAAATGAAACCAGATTTAGTCCCTTTCAATTGGTGTATGGTCTAGAGGCTATCTTGCCAATCCAATGTGAAATACCATCGTTAAAACTCGCAATCAACTTGTTACCTAACACCTCAAAAGAAGAAGCACGTCTTTTCAACCTCATCCATATTGATGAAATGTGTCGTGAAGCCCAATTGGCCAACGAAGCGCATAAGAGACGTATAAAGGCGCAATACGACAAAAATTTCCTTCCTCGCCTTTTCTTAGAGGGCGACTTGGTCTTGCTTTATGATCAGGAAGCTGATGTAATATGTATAAGAAAATTTGAGCCATTATGGCATGGCCCCTATATTGTCAAAAGAGTTCTTGCTAAGGGTGCCTATGATTTAGTTGATTACGATGGAATTCCATTGGCGCAGCCGAGAAATGGGTTGTATCTGAAACGTTACTATGCTTAATCATGAGCGTAGTAATTTTTTGTATTATATTGTATATATATGATGTTTATTTTCATTCACTGTCTTAGTTTGTTTTTAGAGTTTTCTTGACATTAGTAATCCACTTTACATTTCATCGCAGATGTCTGAATCTTCGAAACCATTTTTTGGATATGCTGATGGTGCTAGTCATAGTACGTTGAATCTATCCTCTGCAGCATGGGCCATTTTCACTTTGAACGGCGAGTTAGTGAGTTTTCAAGGGATTTGTATCGGAAGATCGACGAACAATATCGTTGATTATAGCACGTTGATCGAACTTCTCTCTGATGTCATTTAATTTGGTATTAACCACATTATAATAAGGCTAGACTCACAACTTGTGGTATTACAACTTACTAGTGTTTATATTGTTAGAAATCCAAAACTGAATATATTTTTCCTAAGATTTCAACTTTTGGAAAGACACTTTGATTTTATTCAATATCAACACATTTCCAGAAATTTGAACACATTGAATGATCCTTTAGCTAATCAAGTTTTAGACAGACATTTGCAACACATGTAAAGAAAGCATTCACATCATTGAATAGGATTGCACAATAAACATAAGAAAAACACTGAAATCAAATAGATAGATAGTTATAGGTTTTTACAAAAATTTGTGCCCAAGACACATTGGTCATCTGACATCAAAATGTATGCAAAGAGTCAAAATTAAACTAGTGGTGCTCGTGGTAACATGTTATAGATCTAGCTATCCTACGTAGTAACCGCATCTAACAGTTAGGAACACCTATAGTGTGACGTTGTAGTCGCATGGGTAACTCTTCGATCCAGAAATATAGAATCTAGAAGGTCGAGCCTCTATGTGCTGCCGAAGCTTAGCCAAAGTCTCAGACATATCAAGATCCTGAAGGACTACTCTCCTGACAGTCCTCTCTGATGGCTCATCCGCTACACGCTTCGATTCCTCCACCAGTTGAACTCGACCAACACCTGCATTACATCAAATATTTGGTTTAGTGTAGGGAAAACATCAAAAATACAAAAACATTATACAAACCTTAGGAAAATCAAAAACATGGTCAAAACATTCTTACCCATTGCACCCCACTGAGCACCTTCTGGTGAAGCTAAATTTGGATCTCCTCGGAAATCAGCGCCTGCGTATGCATACTCATCGATGGTGACAATCTGTCGTCGGAACTAGGTGAAGAATGCAGTCAAGAACACAGTGGTAAATTGGCCTCCATGCCTACCCATTATTTCTACCCATCTCTGTATCCGTGGATCTCTAGGATTAGACACATCCAGTGTCACATGTTATGGTTGCATCAGTGGAATCCGTTCTAAGGCGAATGATATGAGAATCGAACCATAACTAAAGTTCTTCTTCCTTCCTCCCTTTGCTTTGATAATTTGTTCCTTTATCTGAGAAAGTACAGCTTCAGACCAATTGAATATTGTTGGCTCCATGCACTCTAGCGCGTACTGCATATATGATCTATTCGCTACATGTAGTGTAATGGTACCAGCAAGTTTTGTGATCGTGAAAAGGATAGTTATCAAAGGAAAACATCTAACATCCCGGATGTTTATCTTTCCATCTTTGCTTGGCTCTGCCCCTGGATAACAATGTTGCAAAACATAATCTCTCACTGTCTCTCCTCCAACAATAGACCCTAAGAGCGAAATAAGCAATCCTCTCCTCGAAAAAACTGTAAGAAAGTATACATCCTCAACTATTATAGGAACCACTTGGTTCTTAATATGAAATGCCTCTATAGATGGATCCCATTCTCGAACTAAGAACTCCAAGAGTTCTATTTGTTGCCTCATCGCTAACAACTGGAAATAATTTAACAGTCCACAATCTCTTAAGGCTCTTACTGTGCCTGAATCATTTAGGGAAATCATGTCCTATTCTTCATGCTCTCTTTCGCTCCATGTAATCGTCATTGTAATCCGATGAAAACCTGAAATGATACCATAATAACCATTAGATTCCATTCAATGCAAAAAATTGAGCAAATTTTGGGCAGAGTGCAAAAAACAAAAATGTAGATTGCACCCAACGCAAGCTCTGGCAAGAGACAGTGCATTGTGTATGCAAGTAGCCTTCAATTTAGCTACTATGCAACACGCTTTTTGATGTCTAAGGGTGTGTTTCCCTCTTTGGGAGTAGAATTTACCCTAAAGCCCCCAAAGCCATAAAAAATTGCAATGAATGGAAATGAAATTATTACTGAATGAAAGAGAGGATTCATATCACTAACCTGGATCAAATTGCAACGAAATCCGTCCACAAAAACGATCGCAATCAGCAGCTGAAGTTCGGGGACAAAATCAGATTCAAAGCTCCAAAATGCAAATGGTAACTATTGAATGGTAAAAATGAATAGAAAAAACACTTTTTAATAGTCATTTAATTGTTTGAAAATCATATTTATTACTACGAATATGGTTTTATTATGTTTTTATCATGAAACTGGTATTTTTAATCCATTTGATGTTGTTCTGAATAGGTCTTACAATTGATGCACAAATTAGTCATGCAGATTTATTTCAAGAATGATTTGACCACAAAGCATACTTTTTCTCCTTATTTTCGAGCTTTTTTTAAAACGAAAAAGGATTTGAATCACACTGTTATCTCTTTTTCGAGCTTCAATAGTAGCGAAAAAGGAACCCCTGGAGTCTTCTTTCAACTCTTTTCAGACTCCGATAATATGAAAATATTGTCGAGCACTTGTCTTTTCGAGCTTGTAAAAGTAAATGAATTGATATCTACTCAGTATAAGTTTAACCCTTTTCCGGACTAAGATAGATTATTTAAGAAAAATGAATACCTTGGTCGAACATGACTAAAAAGGTTCTCTCAGATATTATTTTACACTTTTTCGGATCAGAGCGACAATTTTATGAAAAAGTACTTATGGAGTTAAGCTCGTTAAAACATAAAATAGCAATGGGCTTGTCGATTATGGCAAGAATCGAATTTCATTCATCGCTAGACTCGTTAAATTATTAAATAGCGATACATTATTCGCCCGAAGGGTTGAATTATAGATCAAGAAAATGTTATCCTCCTCAAGCTTGTTAAAAAATAAAGAGGTACTGGTCGACAGATGACTGGGGAAAATTTGGGAAAGTGAACAGAAATTTTTACGGTAGCAGGTCGCTCTTGAACATGACACTTCACTGCATCACCGTGACTATTTGGGTTGGGTAATATTCTTGAAGGCTCATTCATAGCTATGGTTCATCATACCTTCACTTTGGTTTTGGGTCAATGCTGCCAACTCATCTCAGTGTCGTCAATATGCTCAAGAGAAATCATCTAGTTAATACTCATCCTTATGTAATACTCATAAACCTTCATTCTCATGACAGTCATCCCTGAAAATTGCTATATCAAGTCATACCTTTGTCTCTGAAATCAGTAACTCCCATTTCGTAATAAGATGAATTCTTGTCGACAACGAATCCTTATCCAGGAAGTT
Organism: Pinus albicaulis; assembly: GCA_034641835.2. Lineage (NCBI taxonomy): Eukaryota > Viridiplantae > Streptophyta > Pinopsida > Pinales > Pinaceae > Pinus > Pinus albicaulis. Next base: position 452,870,488 of record CM076576.1, on the reverse strand, counting down.
CACTTAGAAACATCATATTCCAGTACCATGAGGCTTGTTACAGCATCAACAAGATCCTCGCTTCCGGACTTTTGACCAAAGGATTTTGTTTGGCGTTCGACATAAAATCATCTATTCAAGCCTTACGAAATGTACTGCAGTACCTTGAGGGCCATTGACATCAATGGTGGTTCTCTCGCATTTGTTAACAACTCACATCATTGGCTGGTAATCAAACGATGTCTTTCCATGTTTAACTATAAATCATATATTTGCATGGCTAGAATTATACCCGAATGATTGAGTGAACGAGATAAGAAGACCCTGGATCTAGTTTCATCCATCCGGGCTGCGATTTCAGGATTGTTGTACACATCATCTGTATAGTGACCTTACATATAGATCGTCATCCGAACATGGGCCTATATCTGTAGGCATGTCTGTATTGGGAAACATTCCAATGTAGACGACTTTTTGAATTATGTACATGTTATTAGATTGTTTATGTGCTGAACATGGGAATGCTTACCCTCAGCAATTATGATCAAGAGGATATATCATGATGTAATGTATTTTAAGATTGATGCAGGTCGTCACTCTGCTTCATCTCTAGCCCATCACAGGGTAAAGCATCTCAATCAAAATATTGTTATTATTATTCTAACTTCATGCTTTAGGGGGCAATTGTTTATAGGTCAATTTGGGCACCATTCCGAATGACCTGGTTAACTAGACATCATCTCCAGGACTAATGAATAGGATCTATCATCCCCTATCATTTCATTTGGTACATTCCCTAAGACAAAGAACAAGACAAATCATCCATGACTTTCATCTGCAAAGGTTTCCAAGATTTTAATTTCATAATATATCATGTGAGAGCTCACCAACGCTGCCTCTAAAGGGACTAAGTGTGTTTCATATGCAAGTAACCCCATTCAAGGGTGTTTTGCAAAGCACTTCCTGACACTCAAGGGTGCGTTGGTCACATTGGGAGCGAAATTCTCATTGTTCCGAAATCTCCACTTGGCCAGTGCCTTCTAGAAGACTTCACATGTGTCAAACTTCGAATCCATGTGTCCATTTGACATCTACAAGATTGGGAACATGTCTTGCCTATTATTGGAAATTCATTGATTGTAAAAATACCTTCAGCTCCTCTATAAATTGAGCACAGATCTTACTGTTTGAGAAGGAATAATTTGAGTAGAGAAATGCTAGTGGAATTTCAATTAAGGAATTGATTTGAGTGACATGCTCCTGGAGAGATGTGCATTGTGATGAGGCTGGGATGCTGCTGGAGATGGAGATACTAAATCAATCACTAGGTTGCAACCTCCCCTTCTATCCATTAATAAAGATTGTTGCTTACTTTACCACATATGTATTTGTATAAGCTCATGTGTTTCATATTTGAATTCTTATTTAATGCATATGGTTCATGTTTTATTGATTTAACAGAATAACTTGAATAGACATCTGTATTATTGCTATCTTTTGTTGTTTAGTGTTCATCTTTGCAGAGAATATTTTGGCGACTTAGCTCATATTTGAAGCTATAGCAAGAGCGACAGAAGGATAATAGGAAGCGCTTAGACTCCAAGTAAGTTCCTTGATTTGTTTTGTGTGTTTATTTACAGTTAGGAAAAGTAGTTGCAAATTCTTTAACCTGTTGTTCGAGATGAGCACTACATATAGGGAAGAATGTTTTATCTGTAATTCATAATTCCGCATAACAATAAGCATGGTTTTATGATATAATTTAGTCATGGCGCTGATCATGTTTTGTTTATAAATTGAATGGATAATGAATGTATGAACTAATATATGGTGATGCAACTATTATGAGAGGACATCAACCCTTCTTGGAAATTCTCATATAAGTATGAATTCCCTATGCTCATAAGTGTTTATATGACCTATATATTACATTTCCATGATATGTTTGACAGAATGTCTGTCATGGATAGGCCTTGTTAGATCAGGTCCTTGTTCAATTTTTGCATTAGAGGCCTTATCATCTTGGTTTTTATACTTTCTGAGAGTTTCATCAAGTTTTGGGTAAAGGCCTGAGTCTTGGCCCTGAAAAAAGTGGCTTAGAATCCAGGGTCACTAGCACATAATTGCCTGAAAAAAGCTACAGTCGCATGGATTCCTCTTTGTGCATGCAACTAGAGGGTTTCAATCACATGGAGGGCTTATCATCAGTGTGACGAGGGCTCCAGTTCAACAAAACAACAATTTTTCTTAGGGGTTGGTCACTTGAAAGGGTTGGTTGGCTCCTGAAGGGTTTGTAACATATGATGAAGGTCAGATCAGTCTTATCTTGTTGGTTCCACTTATTTAACTGTACTTTGGGTGTTGAATGATATCATAGTAACCCTTCGTCACATGTTTAACCTGGTGGACTGGTTAGCTTGGATAAATGTGGGAGGAGGGTGTTACAGGGTGGTATCAGAGCATGGTTCCATTCTCCTTGGGTGATGTCTAGTTTCCGTTCGCCTTGGATGAATGTGTTGTCACATGTACATGCCAGTTGCATATATGTCCTTATGCTTGTGGTTTATGTGATTATTGTGTATGCATGGTGGTGTTCATGGTTTCCATTGTGATGTCGTGTAGAAATTGATGGTGTTGTTGTCGGAATGTGTTCATCATGAATGCATGTCAATGTTTGTGTGTATTGTGTATGCATGTGTTTCATACATATGTTGTTATGCATGCATTGCGTCTAGTTGGTGTTCTAGTTGTGGCATCATGCATGGTAACTGGATGGTGATTGAGATGATGTTTATCTATTGTTATGATTATGATTATACATGTATTGCGCTAATCTGGTTGATCTTGCAGACGATATATCCTCCCTTGAACTATACGGAGGTATGTTAATTATGTTTATTTTTTGGTTTGGATGACATGATATGATTTGCAGGAAGAAAAAAAAAAGATTTCTAGCAATATGGTATACTACAATTCACGAGATTCTCTAGATATATTAGATGAGCAACATGGTGATGAGTACTCCAATCGTATAGCAGACACACTGAGAAGTTTGAAGGAAGAAATAAGGATTTGTAAAGAAGATAATCACAGAATCATTCAATCACAGAAAATACTTGCTAAGGTACAGGAGAAAAAAGTAGAAGTTAATGCAGTTATCCTTCAGAGCTTGTTAGACTGGCAAAGACAAGGACCACTTAGAATCAATAATGGGAAGGAGGATAGGACTAATGGAGCATATGGTAGCAGGTAACATGGTGGGAATACGTTGGATAAAGATGACATAGTCAGAGATGGAAAAATCTTGGATACACCTAATAGATGAGGAAGTGGACATGGGATTTACTCTAGTTCTAGTTCATACAGGTATCATGGTCATCATCGTTATCATCCATACAAGAGGAATGACAGGGGATATTTTCCAGATGATTTCAAGAAAGAAAATCCACCTACATTTGATGGAGAGATAAAGAAGTCATAGGATTCAGAAGCTTGGTTGCTTGGAATGAATAATTTTTTTCAGATTGCATGCATACTCAAAAAAAATGAAGGCCATAATAGCTGCATTCAGTCTTAAAAGGTAAACCAAACATCGTAGGTCTTAGAAGATGTAAATAATGTCATAGGTATTCACAATGAGTAGTTGACTTGGAGTGAGTTCAAGATACTATTCAGGAAGAAGTATCTATCAGAGAGATATTATGATGATAGGGAAAACTAATTCTATGAACTAAAGATGGGATATACAAACGATGAGGAGTACACTAGCATATTCTTGGATTTATTGAGGTATGTGCCTTAGCTGAAGGAGGAAAAAGAGAAGATTCAGAGATTCATCAGTGGGTTTTCGGTAACATTTAAAGATAGGATTGAGTTCAATGACCCTAAATGTTAGGTCCCTATATTACTATTTTAGTCCCTTATTGTTGTTAGTGTAGCCCCCTTATTGTTATTGTTGTACCCCTATAACCCCCATATTGTTATTATTGTGCCCTTACATTATTATTGTTAGATCGGCTAGGATTATATTGTGACCCCATGGACTCCTATATATAGAAAGGAGGTTTTTCCATTTAAATCATCCAAGAATTGTTCATTCATGTAATGTATAGGAGGTTTCCCCCTCACAGTGGCTTATTTCTAAGGCATTGATCTCTCTGTTTCTTCTATTTTTGGAGTTAGTTCCATAACATTTGGTATCAGAGCTTTGGATTATAGGGTTTCGCTACTCCAAACAGGTCATCGTGGAATTTTTGCTATAATTTTTTTTTCTACGAAGGTTCAAAAGCTGTAATTGTTATCATGCGAAGCCGAAATCCTAGGAAATTTGTGTAAAAATTTCAGATCTTGGTTCGCAACATTTTCGGAGATATGATTTGTGGAAGTTATGGTTTTTGCAGGATCTCGAATTTCATCTAAAATAGGTGAACTTGGGAAAATCGCCATAACTATGACTTTGAGCATCAGATTGGAATTCTGTAAAAAGTGGTCGAAATTACATGGAATTTGGTTTCCTTTGTATCAATTTCAGAGTCGGAGGAAGAAATAGTGACACGTGGCACTCCGTACAAGTTCTCTCTACTAAACCAATGCGTAATTAGGTCATTCTAGGAGATTCGGCATAACTTTATCTGGAAGCATCGAAATCAAGTCAGACCTGTTGGCTCCCTGTAATTTTCAAGATTAGCAAGAATAAGTAGCAGGGAACCACATCAAACCACTTTTGATTCCAAGGACCTAGCCTTCCTGGGCTCAGAAAGGACTCTCTCTGTGTTTATGAGTAAATGATTTACCTTTATTATTATTTTTTCTGATTTTAGGCTAGTTATAAAGATTGGAGTTGTTTGTTTTGATTCATTGTTTGGTTGGAAAGATAGAGTGTGGGAAGCTTAATCCATTGGGCTATGGAGTCATAAAAGGGTTAAATTGTACATCAATTTTTCAAGGGTTTTCACAGGGCAAGCTAACTATATCAAATGGATCTTTTTTGGTAAGATGAATATGAGATGACAGAAAGTTGAGAATTGAGGAAAACTAAAAGGAAATTAAGAATCCTTTAACTATAATTCAACATAAAAGCCTTTAAGATATCAGTTTGGTAAAACTAAAAAGAAATTAAGAATTCTTCAGTTGTACTTGTTTAACCTCAGAATTATTCTCTCCCTGACATCCTTTCTCACCTTTTTCCCTTATTTTCTCATAAGTTTACATACTCCAATCAATGATAAATGTCATGTTTTGTCTCAAGGAATTCATTTAAATTATTTCCATATTGTATTATGATGTTCTTGCTATTCGAATGAATTTTTGTAATTTGGCTACAGAACGCAACATACTCTGTAGCTAATCATGGATTTCGTAGCTACTCTCATGGTATGATAGGTTCCAGGGTTCGAATGAAGAAATGAGCCACATGGGCATTTCCAGAATCATCTCCACATGGATTTTGTCCTATTTACTCGATCTAAATTGAAAGAAAAGGAGGCCTAAGATCATGGTCAAAGGCGTGGTCAAAGAAAGTTAGCTGAGAACATAAGGACTCTTGAATTTCTCTATCCTAGAAAATCAAGATTTAAACAACCAAATTGAAAGTATATAAATCAAACTAGCCACCTATAGCAGAATTAGTTCATAGACAGTTATGTTTATTTTCTTTAAATACTGGTTGTACAGAACCGAGAATAATGAAGTTAAGTTTTAAGTTAAGCTTTTGTTGAAACGTTGTATTGTTTTAAGACCTCACTCTGTTATAATACAAGGATCATGGTCATGCCAATGATTTCTTAAGTGCGTCTTTAACCAACTAGGATTTCAACCAAATCAGCTGCATAGGGCCCCTTAATTTCCTTACTCTGTTTTTATGAATTCCGTTTTCTGAAGTAGATTAATGTTACATTTCAGTTTTTGAACATTAGCACAATGTTAAATCATAATTGTGTAAGCCTTGTTCTTCTAAAACATTTCGTGAAGATAGATCTTTCAATTTTCAAATTGAATCAAGTTTGAAGCAATAAGAATTCGCAGTTATTTAGTTTTCCTTATTGTTTTGTCATTTACTTTCCTAGATTAAAATTACCAATTAATTGTATCAATGGATGTTCTCAAAGTTCATTTCAAGAAGATGATTCTAAACTAAATGATTGAATGTCTAATTCATACAGTTATTGAGTTTCCTCTGCACTTTTTACTTACTTTCTAGGAACTTAGAAACTAAGGTATAATTGATTTCTTACACAGTATCTCAAAAGGTTAATACTTCATATTGAATGTTGGAGTAAATCAAACATACATTAGTTGTTTTTTTAAGCTTTAACTTTGCATGATTTTACTTTAAGAGAATTTAACTTTAAGAGAATGTCCTCTTGATGCAAAAGTCATAGAGACCTATACGATTTGTTCAGAAAATCATGAGACCAAGATTTGTCCTTCAATTCCAAGCCTTAAGGTTGTTTTTCAAGAAGAAACAACTTCAAATCCAATAGAATCTATTTTATTTGTCTCTAGAAGACCATGGTACGGACGAAAAACTCAACGCTTTAACAATCAAATGTATACTCATCCCCCACCAAATAATTGGAATTCTTGGCAGAAACCTTTGCCTCAATCTCAATATTGGGCACAAGGAAAGAAAAATCCCTATGGAAGATTCTCTCAATACTACTAATATCCTCCATCATATCCAAACTATCCTCCCCAACAAATTCCTCAACAAAATCAACAACCCCAACTCCAAAACCAAAATCCACAACTTTCACTGCCATTTCCACAGAGACCAAATCAACTACCTGCCCAACCATTACCAAACCCCAATAATAAAAATTCTCAAAATACCTATATGATAGAAGGACAGAAATTTCCAACCTACATGATTACTCCTCTAGATCTCAATGATGTCCAACTTATATCTGGTAGGATATTAGAAAAGAAAAAGCCTTATGTAGTTATTCAAGGACAAGATAATTTTGAGGAAGATTCTCTACAGCCAAATAAAATTTTTGAGGAAGGAACATCTCTTCAAAATCATAATTCTGAAAATGAAAGAGAAAAAGAACCAATAAACTCAACTCCTATCATAGAGCAACCATCAGTAAATACTTCTACACCTCCTTTTCCTGAGAGGTTACAAGTTGATAAAGGGGTAGAAAAGCATATTATATTGCCCAATTATGATTTTCTAGATGAATTGAAAAATTTATGTATCAAAATTCCATTGTTACAGGCCATTAAAGAGATTCCAATTCTAGCCAAAACAATAAAAGAGTTGAGCATGAAGAAACCGGGAAGAAAAACAAAAGAAATAAAAAGAGTTCAGCTTGTAGGAAAAATTGCAGACATGATGATGGGAAAAATTGCCATACAAAAATATTTAGATCCAGGAAGTCCAGTTGTAAAAACACATATCAATGGAGTTGAAATTCCAAGTACATTGATTGATTTAGGAGCAGCAATAAACACCATGAGCAAACAAACCATGGAACAACTCAAACTTCCTAATATTTTGTATACACCTACATTACTGCAATTAGCAGACAGATCTGTAATCAAGCTAGATGGTGTGTTAGAATATATTTCAGTATCCTTAGACTCTTGGGAGTATCCTATTGATTTTATGATCTTAACTCCTAAGAACAATCTAGGAGGACATTCACTTATATTAGGGAGACCTTGTTTGGCTACAGTTGATGCTTTCATTAGCAGTAGATCTGGTGACATGTATATCCTTGATGGTAACTGTTATAGCATCATTTCTCACCTTCACACGATTCATGATTGCTTTGATGGTTTTGGGCACCCATTCCTACAGACTTGGACAAATTCACTTAAAAACAGTGTAAAAATCCCCATACGCGACTATGCCCGTACTTTTCCGCGTGTATACGCGAGTCCAGCTGCACTTTTCTGCGTATGCCATTAAAATTATGAAAAAATATATAACAATTCCCTATTTTCGTGCTGGGTTGATGGTTACTCATGTAGTTCAACCACCCCAGCACATGGCCAACTGTTTCCAACTGTTGAAACTACTTGGAGGGAGTATAAAAACCCCTCATGTGTATGGCCTAAGGGAGAGAGATAATTATTGATATTATACTCTGTTGGTATTCCCTATCCAAGTCTGATTCCCCGTGCCTCCTGCACTTTCCCAGTTCATTACAGGAAACCCTTGTTTCCTTGAGATGCTCATCTCCCCATATGTCATCTCGTATGCACCAGTTTGGAAGGAGTCTTAGCGAGGCAAGGGCGGGACGGATCCGGACGACGGTCTGCTCGAAGATCGTGGAAGGATTCAGGTGATCTCTCCACTCGTTACTTTTGTACATGCTATTTATAATACAGAAGTACCATGTTGTTCCCGAAATATACGTGTTAGTGTATGCTTATATGTATGAGAATATTTGTTATTTAAGCATTCATTATGATTTATCTGATATTTTATATGAATCTCACTAACATTTAGAGTAGATATATGTTGTACAACCAGTTCTTCGTGCTTGTTTCTTCTTGTCTTTCAGGTTAAGAAGGAAGGACGGTTGCTGGGGGTTTGAACCCTGCGGGATCTACTTCAACCATAGGACCTACGGGTAACTTCCTCATTCTACTCTATTTAGTTTTTCTGAACGTGCATGGTTGTGTGAGTCCTTCTTAAGTAGCATGCCCCTGCTCTGTGGAGGTTGTAACCCAACGAACCTCTAGGGTGATTTTCCCCGAAACAGTAACTCAACACAGAAATTCACTCTATATCCTCCAACAAGAACAATCACAGATTTAGATGACAAAGAATGTATTGATGATGACAATGATATACAACCTCTCTTTACTATTTCAACCATTAGTGAAGATAGTCAAATTTTAAACTCAACGGAAAATTTTGACTCATCTCCAGAATATGAACATGATCAATTTCAAGAAAAATCCAATATTGAATATGTGTCATCTAGGAATATGTCTCTTTACTCTATGGAAGAATTTGGTAGCTTTACAGTTGAAATCTTTCTAGGGAAAACTTTGAGCATAAACAATACCTTGGAAAGATTACAATAGGAAAAGTTAATTAAAACATTACAACAACATTCTTCTAAATATGCATGGGAATACATTGACATGAAAGGAATTAGTCCTAAGACTTGTATACATCACATTTATATTGAGGAAAATTGTAAACCTATCAGACAACCTCAAAGAAGGATGAATCCAAATCTTAGGGAAATTGTGAAAGAAGAGTTGCAAAAATTGCTGAATGTGAACTTCATTTACCCTATTTCAGACAGTCAGTGGGTTTCCCCTTTAGTGATTGTTCCAAAAAAGAATGGTAAATGGAGAGTATGCATTGATTATAAAGAATTGAATAAAGCTACCCTAAAAGATCATTTTCCTTTACCCTTTATAGATCAAGTATTGGATACATTAGCAAGTAAGAAGTATTTCTCATTCCTGGATGGTTTTATTCGTTACAATCAAATTTAGGTAGCACCTGAAGACCAAGATAAAACCACATTCACCTGTCCATGAGGGACTTATGCCTACCGAGTACTTCCTTTTGGATTGTGCAATGCACCTACAACATTCCAAAGGTCAGTACTAGGAATTTTTTCTGATCAAATACATGATTGTGTAGAGGTGTACATGGATGACTTTACAGTTTATGGGAATTCATTTGAAGAAGCTTTAGAAAATTTGGAAAAGGTTCTTAAAAGATGTAAGGAAGCAAACCTTTCACTAAGCCATGAAAAATGTTTTATGATGTTTACAAAAGGGATTATTTTAGGACATCACATTTCAGGAGATGGAATTAAAGTTGATAAATCTAAAGTTGAAGTCATCTCAAAACTATCAATTCCAAGTTGTCAAAAGGACGTTAGAATTTTTCTAGGATTCACAGGATATTATAGAATATTTATAGAAAATTTCACTAAAATAGCATCTCGTCTCTTCAAATTACTTACCAAATATTGTGAATTCAGTTGGAATCCTAATTTCCAATTGACATATGAAACTTTAAAAGAAAAAAATTCTGAGCACCCATCATAATAGGTCCAAATTGGAAATGACCTTTTCACATTTCAACAGATGCTTCAGATACAGCTTTGGGAGTTGTATTAGGACAAAAAGATTTGACCCCCTATGCCATCTATTACACAAGCAATAATTTGACTCCCACTGAGTTAAATTACACTGTAACTGAAAAGGAATTCTTAGTTGTTGTTCATGTTATCAATAAATTTAGACATTATATTACAAGCTATGAAACCTTTGTTCATAGAGATCACTCTGCAATTAGATACTTAATGAATAAATCTATTACTAACGGCAGAGTTACAAGATGGTTATTACTCCTGCAAGAATTCAACATCACCGTTCTAGACTGACCTAGAAAAAAAACACAGTTCCTGATTTCTTGTCTAGAATTCAAAATATCAAAGATGACACTCCAGTTGAAGATAAATTTCCGGATGAATATATTTTTGCAATAACTACTCAAACTCCATGGTTTTCATATATTGCTAATTACTTAGTCACAGGAAAATTTCCCTCACATTTGTTTCCTAGAGAGAAAATAAAAATCATTCAAATAAGTGCAAGATACTCATGGATTACTAATGAATTGTATAAAACAAGTCCAGATCTCATTATCAGAAGATGTGTTCGAGAAGATGAAATGCCCGAAATTCTTATGGCATGTCATGATGAACCTTTTGGTGGACACTTTTCTGACAAGAGGACAACCTATAAAATCCTTCATTTAGGATATTATTGGCCATCCATATTTAGAGATGCCAAAGAATATGTAAAAAGGTATGACAGCTGCCAAAGGGTAGGGAAACCTACTCCTTCAGATGAAATGTCATTACAACCTTAGGTACTCATTGAACCTTTTGAAAAATGGGCCTTGAATTTTGTTGGACCAATCAATCCACCATCTAAACAAAAGAAGTATATTTTGGTATGTAATGATTATGTCACTAAATGGGTAGAGGCTAAAGCATTACCTTTTTCTAATGAACGTTTTGTAGTTAATTTTATTTTTGAGGATATCTTCACTCGTTTTGATGTCCCGAGAGAAATTTTTACATATCAGGGGTCCCATTTTACATCCAAGTTGGTGAAAAGGCTCGTGGAATATTAAAATATTAAGCACATAAAGTCTACTCCTTATCATCCACAAGCAAATGGTCAATTAGAGTCTACCAATAAAGTGATTGAAGGAATTCTCACTAAAATTGTACATCTACATAGAAGATATTGGGCAAAAAGGCTTCCTGAAGCCTTATCGGCCTACAGAACTAGATGGAGGAATACAACAGGACATACTCCATATGAACTTGTTTATGGAAAGCAAGTCTTGTTCCCTATATAATTTCAGATTCGAACCTTCAAGATGGCAGTCCAATTGGGACTTGATTTATCAGAAGCATATATTGGAGCAACTCAATGAGCTTGATGAAATCAGGCAAGATGTAGTTCAAAGAACTAGTATAGTCCAGCAGCAAAGGGCTAAATGGCATGATAAATATATCAAGGAGAAGAAGTTTCAAGCAGGGGTTTGGGCACTTTTGTTCGATTCAAAATTCAAATATTTTCAAGGAAAGTTTCAGACTCATTGGCTTGGGCCATATGAGATTGAAAAAGTCTTTGATAATAGAGCAGTGAAGATAAGGACAATTGATGAAGAAAAGGTACCTCTTCTTTTGAATGGTCATCGTTTGAAAGTATATCATAAGCCAATTTCAAGAGAAGAGTTTGTCAATATTTTCCAAGATAATATTGATATGAAGTTAGAGAAGAAGAATTCTTCTTCCTCACTAACTTATCTTTTATTTTTCCTATATACAAATTAAAATATAAAATTATATATATATATATATATATATATATATATATATGTATAGGTAGGAAACCCAATCAACGATTGGCATACTTATGCAAAAAATATAGGGTGAAAATCAGAGATTTCTTACATCTTATATTTTCCATTTCTTTTCTGCAATAAGTGGTAACACAGAACTACATTCATATTCCATCTTTGTAGCTCATAATCTGAAAATTCACTCCATTTTACAGTTTCATTTCATTTCACAGTCATATTCCACTTTCATTCCATTTCACAGTCATATTCCACTTGCATTCCATTCCATATTCATATTCCACTTGCATTCCATTTCACAGTCATATTCCACTTACATTTCATTCCACTACTATACTTCATTTTTTTTTACAGATCACATTCTACAGTTGACTACATTCTGTAGCTAATCACATTCTGTAGCTGACTACACTCTGTAGCTGATTACATTTTGCAGATGATCACATTCTGCAGCTGATTTTGTTCTGCAACCACATTACATATCATTTAGCAACTCTAACACATTTGTACATCCTACAAACAAATTATGAATACAGGAAATTAAAGGACCACATTTTGAAGACCAACATGCCAAAAGGTACCTGAGGAATCAACACCAAAGAAACAAACAACGAAAAGGTTAGTTCTAAAGGTAAAGTTGCAAAAATTTGTTTTAATAGCAAGGTTAAAACATTAGCATGCATAATATGGATGGTCATATGGTCCCTTGACAGATCATCATTTGATTTGATTGCGATTTCCATCATACCACAGATCAGCCACATCTTCTGCATTATGTTTCATAACGGTCCACAATTGACTCCCTCATTGATGATTAACAGCCATGACCTATTGACGTGACATATCCATCTATGTTTCTTCAAAACCCCAATCCATATCACCTATTTATGTCTACAAACCCTCAATTCCCTTCATCAAATCCGTAACCCAATTCATTTCATAAACAAAGAGGGATAATTTTGAAGGTTAAGAACTCTTCATAATAGAAGGCATGGGACTAATAGTCAGATCAGAACCAGTGGGAACAAAATATATGGAAGGATATCCACAGCTCAAGGAAATTTTGCAGAAAGCTAGATGGCTCAAATTCATAGAGAAATTCAATGGTTTTCACAAAGAGATGACAAAATCTTTTGCTTGGTATTTTGATGGCACAGAAGTGGAAATTGGAGACATCAAGTTCAAATTTACTGAGACATTCATGACCAAAGCCACGTAACTTCCAAGGCTTGGTGAAAGGTGGTTCAAAAATAAGGATTTTCACAATGACTCATGTAAATTTATCCTAAAAAACCCAGGTATGGATGTCTCTATTTTCAGAAAAGGTATCCCCAGCTCAGCCCTTAAAAATAAATGGAGGAATATGCTCTTGGTTTTACAAAAATTTATCACCTGTGAAGGAAGGTTTGGTTGCATGTATGTATATCATATTCGATTACTGATGAATTTCTTAGAGAATGGTGAAATAAATCTTCCCTTATTTCTTCTAAATGGCTTAAAAAGGATGTCCACAAATGTGCAGAAGAGAATACAGTTTATAGATAACACCATGGTTCATCATGGGTTGGTAAAGATACTTGTTGAGTTTCATTTAAAAAACATAGGAGATACCTGGGAGAATTTTCTTATCAGAAACCATTTTCAAGAGGCACCAGAACAACCTAAAGAATACAATGTTAGAAAGAGTAGAAGGAATAATACTGATGAAAACATTAAAGACGGACCGACATCTTCATTGCAGAAAAAATGATGAAAAGATCATCTCTGAAGAGCTGACAGAGAATCGAAAGAAAAATAAAGTCAAGACAGGAGATAAGATAAGAAAGAGGAGCAAGGATAAAAATGAAGAAAATGAGAATCCTCTACAGCTGAGAAGGATCTCCAGACTCTGAAGCTCAATGAAGAAAACACTACCAAAAGAGACAAAATTTGTAAGTTTAGATGAAGAAACTCCACTACCATCTCCTGTCAATATTTCTCCTCCACACAGTTCTCAAAATTCTCCTATTCATAATTTTGAAGGTAGCCCTAGCGGAAAATCTCTAAGCATAGACCCAGCACAATAAGAAATATATGATTACATAGAATCATTGGAGAAGAGAAGTGCAACAGTGAATCCTATCAATCCACAAGAACCTCTAATTGAAACTCTCAAATAGGAAATTTATGAACTAGAGATATTGAATAGGCATATTAAACAGGAAAATGAATCCTTGAAGCAGTAGAACAAGTTGGAAAAGGTAATTAGTGACAATACCATTCCGCATTTAGGACTGTGGTACAAAAAGAACAGGTAGTTGAAAAGAAAGAACAAGTCACTAAACATGGCAATCATTAATCTCAAATACAAGCTTTTTATGAGAAAGCCCAAGATCGCAACCACTTCAAACAAAAGAAAAAGGGGAAAATTGGATGTGTAAGCAGAAGTGTCTGAAAAAATGCAGTAGAAGAGGAGAATTCACGTTTTTGGTAAATTTCATGAGGACATATAATGACTTCGCAGTGGGGGTATGTTGAACCTCAGAATTATCCTCTCCCTAACATCCTTTCTCACATTTTTCCTTTATTTTCTCATAAGTTTACATACTCCAATCAATGATAAATGTCATGTTTTGTATCAAAGAATGCATTTAATTGATTTTCATATTTATTTATGATGTTCTTGCTATTCTAATGAATTTTTGTAATTTGGCTACAGAACACAGCATATTCTGCAGCTAATCATGGATTTCATAGCTACTCTCATGGTCTGATAAGTTCTAGGGTTCGAAAGAAGAAATGAGCCACATGGGCATTTCCAGAATCATATCCACATGGATTTTTTCCTATTTACTCGATCTAAATCGATAGAAAAGGAGGCCTAAGATCATGGTCAAAGGCATGGTCAAAGAACGTTAGTGTGAACAGGACTCTTGATTTTCTCTATCGTAGAAAATCAAGAGTTAAACAATCGAATTGCAATTCAATAAGTTGGACTAGCCACCTGCAGCAGAATTAGTTCATAGATAGGTATGTTTATTTTATTTAAATATCGGTTGTACAGAACTGAGAATAATGAAGTTAAGCTTTTGCTAAAACGTTGTATTGTTTTAAGACTACACTCTGTTATAATACAAGGATCGAGTTCATGCCAATGATTTCTTAAGTGCATCTTTAACCAGATAGGATTTCAACCGAATCAGTTGCAGAGGGCCCGTACACTGGAGGAAGTTTTTCATTCATTGTTTTTTTAGTTTAATTTCCTTACTCTGTTTTTATCAATTCCGTTTTCTGATGTAGATTAATGTTACATTTCAGTTTTTTATCATTATCATAACGTTAAAGCATAGCTGTGTAAGCCTTGTTCTTATAAAACATTTATTGAAGATAGATCTTTCTATTTTCAAATTGAATCGAGTTTGAAGCAATAAGAATTCACAGTTATTTAATTTTCCTTACTGTTTTGTCATTTACTTTCCTAGATTAGAATAACTAATTAATTGTATCAATGGATGTTCTCAAAGGTCATTTCAAGAAGATGATTCTAAACTAAATGATTGAATGTCTAATTCATACATTTATTGAGTTTTCCTTTGCACATATTACTTGCTTTCTAGGAACTTAGAAACTAAGGTATAATTGATTTCTTACACAGCATCTCAAAAGGGTAATACTTAATATTGAATGTTGGACTAAATCAAACATAAATTAGTTTTTTTTTTTAATCTTTAACTTTGCATGCTTTTACCTCTGTTTTTATATCCTCATTTAATTGTATCACTGATGTTCCTAAAGGTCATTCCTAGAATTTAATTCTATCATATTTCTAGACTGAATGATTGAATGTCTAAGTCATGCAATTAATGAGTTTTCCTTTGCATACTTTACTTATTTAGATCATTAGGTATAATTGGTTACTTAACATTATCTCAAGAAGGTGACACTTCATAATTGAATGTTGGAGTAAATAAATATACAGTATTTGTTTCCCTTTGCACACTTTACTTGTTTTTCTAGAACATTAGAAGTTAAAGGTGTATTTAGTTGCTTACACATCATCTCAAGAAGGTGACACTTCACATTGAATGTTGGAGTAACTAAATATACATTAGTTGTTATATTTTTCTGCTTTCACTTAGAATAGCACTGCAATTTCAATCTCATATATAAGATTCATACATGGAATAGAACTAATGATAAGGTAGAAATCATTAAGATATATGCTATGTTTTTCATATTAGATTCTAACTAGCCAACAAACTTTGATTTATTTTTATGTAAATTAGTTTAACTTAGGAACACTTCATTTTCTTCCTTCTTAAAATTTATTAGATTCATTTAATTTATTTCATATTTTTTAGATTAATATTCTTAAACATTAAAAAAAAAACCCAAAACAATATAAAAATACATACAACGAAGTAGGAAAAAGGTTAACTAAGCACATATAGTGCACCACACTTCATCAGTTTACAAACCTCGTTTGATAATTTATGTAAGCAATTTAAGACATTAAAATGACTAAACAGGACTTTACTAAGAAAACCTCAAGACAAAAATCCAGTAATACTAAAGAGAAATTAAGAATTCTTTAGTTATACTTTTAGATAGAGAAAACATTCAAGATAACAATTCAGTGAAATTAAAGAGCAGTTAAGAATTCTTTAACTAAACTTTAAAGAAAGCCTTTAAGATAACAATTTGGTAAAACTAAAGAGCAATTAAGAATTATTTAGTTGTACTTCACTAAGAAACCTTAAGAACACAATCCATTAATAATAAAAAGAAATTAAGAATTATTTAGTTATACTTTCAGATGAAAACATAAATATAATAATAACAGACAGAGTTAAGGTGCCCAAACAACATATCTCAGTCTAAAATTTATATTCTATTATCATAGAAATTGGTGTATAGCATGGAAACAAAGGAAAAAACATTTACATAAAAGAGATAACATCACCATTAACATAGCTCAAGGATCCTGTGAACATGCTTGTATTACTGATGTCCAACTCAAAAGCAGTTACAATGCTCCAGTGAAATAATCTTTGCAACTCAAAGTCTGATCAAAATCCAACCTAGAAACCAACAATAATAATGAACAATACATGCAGTATTTAACTACGGATGAGACGGTTGCCCTAAACTAGGGTGACAGATTTGTATTTACTACAGAGTAAATGGTGTTTAACAATTGAGACCATGCAAGGCCCAATGCCAAAATTTCTATGACCAACCTACTGTAGTAATAAATTTCTAATTTACTGCTGAGCTAACTTTAAAATATCTTCGACTAATTTTCCTTCAAACATTAACTTTTACAATAACTTCTAAATTGTTGCTAAAATATCTCTAACTGTAATATTAATTGTAGTTGCCTTCATTAAAGAAAAATTAGGCTGTAGGTGGCCACTGTGACTTTGAAGAAGTAAATGCTGAGTGGCCTTGTCATTTGGATTTGTTTTCTTCGTTGATTTATCCTTTGATTTTTCTTTAAACATTCAAACTGTCATTATCTGTATCTTTTATCTGTTTTCCTTCTTCTACCTTTGTTGTCACTATAATCTCTTCCTTAACCTCTGTTATCTGTCCTTTGTCTTAACTCTGTCTTCTAACCTTGTCTTCTAACCCTAACTTCTAACCTTTTCTTTTGGACGAACCTCATTATCTTTGGGGTAATTTATATGATATTTAATAATCATGATCCATTTCTGCTTTTGTTTATTCTTTCACTCCTAATCCTTTGATGAATAAGGCTCTTGAATCATCATCTAGAGAGCCATGATTAAACAATTCTTGGTCTTAGAAATGAAAATTTAAAACAAAATATTAATAAAAAGCGAAGCTCCGCATGGAGGCAATATGGCTTTGAAAGAATTCAGGAAGTCTATGGACAGAGCCCTGACAGTGGAGGATTTTTGGTTTCTGCGTTCAGTCGTGGCTTTCTAGGTCTTTAGAAACGTTACAGGGGTTACATGGTGGCTCGGGAACTTACCGTAATAGCACAGAGCTTGACGAATTTTGAATGGTCAGTGGTTTCACCTTATGGTGTGAAGGCAATTTGTGGTTTATTGCAAGGGTCGTAAGCGGTTAGGTGGTTTTAGATGGAGGAATGCAATAAAACGGAGAGGCAACACGTGGAGGGAAAAAGGGGTTGCGAAACTTCTCATTTCGCAACCCTCCGAAGGTTTTAAACCTCAGGCATTTGGGTTTGCGAAAAGGTGCGAGGGTCGTCAGATCAGGAGGCAGAGATTTGACGATGGTCTAGGTGATGATTTGGTCGCGGGCTTATTAGACAGGTGGGGTCGGGATTTGAAACGACGCGGCAGGTTTAAATAACAAAGTGGGGTCGGGGACATATTTAAAGTGGAGGTGCTTAAATATAAATGTGAGTTGGGGTTTTTTAACATAACAAGAGTTTTCAAATAAACTGGGTTTATTGAAAGGGGCCCGATAGACTAAAATTTACTTGAAAATAATGTAAAATATAGGTTTTTTACATTGTTTTTTAAATGAAAGAAGGGGAATGAGTGAGGGGGGAAAGGATTTTTAGTGAGGAAAATGGGGTTTTAGCGTAGGGAAAAAAGGCTAAAATGAGGGGATTTAGATCAAACCTGGGATTTCAGAGCATTAGAGCATTAGAGAAGGTAAAAGGAGAGATAATAAATAGGTTAAATGGAAAATAATGAAGGCAGTGAGATTTCTGAAAATAAATGATAATCAGGGAATATTATTTTCAGCATATTGTAATAAATCCACAGTCATCTAGTCATACTGTAGAATACAGAAGACTAACAGTTGCTCCAACTGGGGAGGGAAGCTCCTTTAGGAGGTTTCAAGAACATTTTTAGATCAGTAGCCTATTTTTATTTGGTTGATTTTCATTCTGTAGTTGCTGATCTGTTGCAAATTTTTTGTGACTGTGACCTTCAAAAATTGAAAACCATGCTTATTGCAAATTAATTATGCCTACCCATCACCTACTCTAACATTTTTTCTTCATTTATTGGGTGCATTTAGACTAGAAAACCTTGACATCATTTTTCTTTTGAAATCGAAATTATCTATTTCAAACCTTATAACTTCCAAAGGCTTGGATTAAACTGATGATCTCTTTTATTCTCTACCTAACTATTTATCTGCCAAGATTAAATATTTTGACATATTTTTATTCACTAACTATCAACATGAAATTTAAAGCATGAATGAATCAAGATTAAGTAGTTTGATCATCATTAATTGTGGCATTTTTGGACAAGCTACACACAATACTATTTTGCAAAAATTAAACTAAAAAATGAGGGCTTTGGTCTTGAATCTTTCATTTATCACCTATCCCTCACTTTTCTTATTGGTTTCAAATTTAGGCTTTGGAACCAATGTCATTTTCTACCTGTCTACTGATAAGCCAAGTTTAAACATTTTGGAAAATCTTCATTTTCTAACTTATCAGCAAAAATTCAAAATTTGTACAATCATGTTTAGGTTGTATGATTGAACAAGACCTCCTTAAAAGTAGTGGCATTTTGACTTGAAACACTTCCAAAAATTTATTTATTTATTTTTTTGGTATGGGGCTTACCCTTTTTCTTTTTATCTGCCCTCTTTTCTTCTTTTTTGATCCTTTTCTTTCTTTCTTTTTTGGATCAATTTTTCTAATATTTTGCTTAAGCAATGTTATATACAATGAAGAAAACTTAAACTGAGATTCTCAACTGAAATAATGCTTAAGCATCCTTCCACTGACAGGACCTCCAAACAACTCTTTTTGATCCATTTCTTGTAAGAAAAATGCATTATTACCTCTTGCAGAATGAATGATGTATGGGTATTTCCATAAGTTATCAAATTTTCCATGCTTTCCTTTGTCCTCTCTTCTAGAATCCCACTTCAGCACTTCGTCTCCAATGTTGAAATCATTTTCCTTGGTCCTCTTGTCAAATATTTTATTCATATTTTCTTGTAACAGATTTGTTCTGTTATATACTCCTTCTCTGATTTGTTGTAGCTGAATGGTTTGGTTTATCCTTCTTTGTATATCATTATCTTTAGACTGTACTTCTTGAATAAGCTTCATTACTGGCACTCCCAAGGATGTTGGAAAAACTGCATCCATTCCATAGATTAGATGATAGGGAGACATATCAATTGACTTCTTATTTGTTAGCCTGTTTGCCCATAGTGCATGTACCAATTTGTTGTGCCATGATTTCTTATTTTCCTCCAGCAATTTTTTAATAATGTTTACCAAACTCTTGTTTGAGGATTCAGCCAATCCATTACCTTGAGGGCAATAAGTTGTATAATTTCCCAAAGTAATGTGATATTTGTGGCAGAAATCCACCATATTCTTGGATTTAAAGGCAACAGTATTATCAGTCATGATTTTCCTAGGACAGCCAAATCTAGATAGAATATTATTTTCAAGAAATCTGATAATTACTGAGCCTGTGGAAGTTTTGGAAGGAATAGCTTCTATCCACTTAGTAAAATAGTCAGTTGCAGTAAGGATCCATTTATGTTGGGCAGAGGAGGAAGGGTGGATTTCTCCAATGAAATCTAGACCCCGTTGTTGAAAAGGAGGTTCAACAAAGATTGGTTGTAATGGCAAAGGTAGTAGCTTTCTTTTACCCTAAAAAATTTGACATTTATGACAAGCAACTACCATTTTTTGGATGTCTTGGAAGAGGGTAGGCCAATAGAAACCATCCCTAACGATCTTATTAACAGTGTTTTTCCAATATAGGTGGCCTCCACACTCTCCTTCATGAAATTCATGCATAATTATATCTGCATCTTCTTCAGGAAAAGATTTAAGCAATACACCACCAGAATTTTTCCAATATAAAACTTTGCCCAGAATGCAGAAATTTACAGCCTTTAGTTTCAAGAATCTGGCCTTTGTTTTGGACAACTAGGAGGAACATTTAGATTAAAAATCACATACAGTATATCTGCATACCAGGGATAATTTAGGAATGCTTCCTCAATAGGTAGAGTCGCTAGCTCCTCTTGTTCATCCAATGAGTGAATCATATTGATGTCTAGTGCTTGAAAATTTGTTTCAACCGTTAGTTTAGCCAGTCCTTGTCCTTTGATTAATTTGGTGGGCTTGATTTCCACATCATATTCCAAGATGACAGCAATCCATTTGCCTCTTTTTCCATCAGGATCTTGTGTTAGGATGTCTTTAACCACTGTGTGAGGCACAAATGCAATGATGTGTGAATGCAGAATGTAGACTCTGAAATCCTTTAGTGAAATGACTAAGGCAAAAGCCTGTTTCTCCATGATATTATATTTTAGAATTGCATCTCTCAAATCTTGGCTGAAGAATGCTATGGGTTGCTCTTGTCCTTTTGTATTTTTTTTTAGTAATTCAGCAGCAACTGTGTGTTCTGATGCAAAAGAAAAAATGAAGAAATCTTTAGTGAAGTCAGGGTTGATTAAAACCAGCGCTTGTGTAAGTGCTTGCTGCAATAAATCAAAAGAATGTTTTACTTCCTTGGTCCATTTGACTCCTGATTCTCTCTTGAGCATGTTAGTAATGTTTCTCAGGAGTTCTACAAGGTTTGGTAAGAACCTTCTTAAGAAATTTATCTTTCCAATGAAAGATTGCAACTCTTTGATGTTTCTTGGGTGACTGATTTGCAATATTCCCTCGATCCTATTTGGGTCAATCTTGAACCCTTCTTTAGATATGATGTGGCCTATAAGCTTTCCTTCTTGAAGGATAAATAAGGATTTCTTAGGATTCAAAGACAGGCCATACTTTCTGCATTTCTCAAAGACCTTTGTCAAATGGACCAGATGCTATTCATCATTTTTTTAGTAGACTCTGATGTCATCAAGATATATTACAATGAATTAACCTATTTCTTCTGAGAAAGAAATATCCACTACTCTTTGGAAAGTAGCTCCAGCATTCATTAACCCAAAAATCATTGTACATACATGAAGGTGCCCCAAGGTGTGGTGAAAGTTGTTTTGTGTTGATCATCTGGATGTATCGACAGTTGGTGGGGTCGCTTATGTATCTGGTCAATACACGACCCGATATATGCTATGCTATTAACCAGCTTTCGCAAGCTATGGTTAAGCCTACCAAGCTCTTCTGGAAGGTAGGCAAGCATGTATTGAGTTATCTTAGAGGCACATCGGGATATGGCTTGTGGTATAGACAGGAGGATGAGGTGAAGCTATGTGGCTTCACGGATGTAGGTTGGGCAGGGAGCCCAACGGACGGAAAGATCACATCTGGAGGGATCTTCAGTATCGAGTCGATAGCAGTTTCTTGGTACAGTAGGAAGCAGAGATCTGTGGCACTCAGTTTAGCAAAGGCTGAGTATATGGCAGCAAGCTTAGCTGCATGCGAGGCCATATGGATGAGGAAGATCCCGGTCGGGTTGTTCGGGTCACACTTGGAGCCTATTGTGATTTATTGTGATAACCAGAGTTGCATTAAACTCTCGGTTAATCCAGTATTTCATGATAGATCTAAACACATTGACATCCGGTATCATCATATCAGAGATTGTGTGCAGCGGAAGGTCATGTTACTTTCATACATTCCTACGGAGGATCGGGATGTTGATATCTTGACGAAGGCGCTCACCAGGAGCAAATTCGAATACCAAAGAGGCAGGATAGGGGTTGCAGATAATCTATATCTTGTTGAGAGGGAGTGTTGAGAATGCAACAATATGATGAGCTTAGTGAAAAGAAGTCGCCTTCACTAAGTGGGCCCGCAAGCTATTTTTGGCGCAAAGTCTATTTTTAGACTATGTATATTTTTAGACATATGGATCATGTTCTATGAGTTGCAGGATGCTATTTGTGGATGATTTGTAGAGTTGGTAAAAATATATGGACCTCTATTTTTATACATTGGGCGGAATCTATTTTTAGGCTAGCCGGGCTAAAAATAAAGAAACGATTAAAATATTATTAACCCTTAATAATATTTAATAAACATTATCTTATCCTCTTGGAGCACTTCGGTTTGATGCTTGGATGTGGCACATGCGAGTGACGAAGGAAATACGCTTTTCCTAAGGGTTAGTTGAGCTATTGCATGGTTGAATTCGGTTAGAACTCAAGTGGCGAGTTTGGTGGAGTTGATGAGACGAGTTGGTGGAGTTGTGTTACTTGTTTAAACTAGTTGAACTAGTTGTATTTATTCTTGAAAAATACACTAGTGATGAGTGGTGTGAATTAATTATTAATTAATTCACTAATTATTAACTCATAAGTCAACTAATGAACACATCAGTTAACTGCAATGCATGGACAGTTCAGTGGAGACCAGTGTTAGAGGTGGGTGAAAGGGTGAGTGTACTATAAGTCGTGACTATTGGATGTGCATGAGATTTGCACACACATTGATGGAGATTGCCAATGAGGATTGCACAGTTGGAGCTAGTGGGATTCGAACTTGGATCTCATTCATTACTCACTTGGATTGCGCGGTAGAGCGAGCTGAGACTTGTGGAGGAGATTTGAACCCATGACTTGTTCAAATCTCCTGGATTATGTGTAACTTTTTGGAGATAGTCTTGAAAGGTACTTGTGAGGAGTATTGTGCTATGTATTTTTACATGTTCTCTATCATTATACTATACGGATAGTTGGGGGTTTTTAGCTATTTCTTTCCCCATTACATGTTTGTGTTGATATGTGTGCTTGATTATGTTTTAATGAGCGCATGCGTACTTTCTATTTACGCATATTGATGATCAATTGTAGAAGAGGTTATGTATTAAGAATGAAGCTTAAATAGTGTGTAATCGGGATAATCTCGGTGAATAACTCGAAAATTATTCAAATTTCTACATGGTATCGGAGCGAGAATTGATCATCGGGATCTATTACAGTGACTACAATTATTTCGGTAGACAGAGTCTGTAACGGACCAGGTAGCCTCTGGATCCATCCTTTCTTTGAAAGGTGATATATCTAGTAAATGCCCATACATTAGATCTCTGTGCTAGAAATAATTCGTTCTCACAGATCCAGAAGCAACTGAGTTTTGAGCTTGGAATTCGAATTTGCAGCAGAATTTGGACTTCGAAATTTGCAGCAGTTTTCTTGGTGCTAGAGTTGAAATGTCTTTCAACGGATTGCGACTGGAATATGCCCTTGAGGGAAGTTTGAATTATGTTGCATGGAAGGACCGGATGGAGGCGTTATTAGATGATAACGGGCTGAAGGAGTTCATAGAAGTTGAGATCCCAAAGCCTACTGATGCTGCTCAAGTTGAGGCTTGGAAAAAGAAGATGGTGAAATGTCGAAGAATTCTGTTGGAGGGCGTGAAGGATCACATTGTATCCAGCATACATGGAAAATATTCTCCATACTTGATGTGGAAAGCGTTGACAGATTTATTCCAGAGCAAGAGCGACCAGAGGAAGTTGGCGCTCAAGGATAAACTCAGACATATTAAGATGGAGAAAGGCGACAGTATGCCGAAGTGTCTCACAAAGTTCATCCAATGTAGGGATGAGCTGGGAAGTGTAGGGGTGACTGTCGATGATGAGGAATTGGTGAGCTTGGCTCTCCTTGGTCTACCGAAGAGTTGGCATGCCTATCAGGATTCTGTCAATGGTCGGGAGAAATTGCCAGGATGGGAGCGACTTTGGTCGGATCTTGTACAAGAGGAGATACGGCGGAATACCAGAGACGGATCTTCATCAAAGGCATCTGATGAAGAAAATTGCGCTTTGGCTGCCAAAGCAAAGAAGGGGAAGAGCAAGAAAGCTTCTCATTCTGGTGCGAAAAGCAAGAAGAAAGACATGTCTAAGGTGAAGTGTTTTCACTGTCACCAGCACGGACATTATGCCACAAATTGTCCGCAGAAGAAGAAAAATAAGCAAGCTGCTGGATCTGCAGTGGGAGAGGCCTTAACCTCACAGTTTGAGCTAGATTTTTGTAGTCGCATGCTTGGTCTCAAGTGTGATGGGATCAGTATAGGTTTCTAGACGGTGGTGCGTCTTTTCACATGGCTGGAGATCGAGATAACGTTTTCGAATCTGGATGAGAAAGATCTTGGAGTGCACATCGAGATGGGCGATGATGGTAGATATAGTGCGGCCAGGGTATCGGTACCATTTCCTTTGAGAGGGAATCTGGTAAACCCTTCGTATTGAAGGAAGTGATGCATGTTCCAGGATTGAAGAAGAATCTTATCTTTGTGGCGATGTTAGAAGACAAGGGATATGATGTTGTCTTCAGCAAGGGAAAGGCTTTCCTGCGCAGTAAGACAACTGGAGAAACCCAGAAGATAGGGGTTCGAGTCAAGAACCTTTATCAATTGCAAGTAGATGGCTGCACAGCAATGGCATGCAAGGCAGAAGGAGTGGTGAGCCGGGATGATGGCGAGCTGTGGCACCGGAGATTGGGCCACCTTCACCATGGAGCTTTGAAGATACTGCAGCAGATTTCTATTGGGCTTCCTAAGGGCACTCTTGCGCAGTCAGATCAGTGCAAGGGGTGTACTTTAGGGAAGTATGTGAAAGCCACCTTTCACGAGAAGGATAGTCGCGCCACGACGATCCTTGAGAGAGTTCACACAGACGTGTGTGGTCCTTTCTCAGTAGCTTTGACAGCAAAGCACAAGTACTATGTGATCTTTGTTGATGATTTCTCTCGGAATTGTTGGATCTTCTTCATGCAGAAGAAGAGTGAGACATACTCAAATTTCTGTGAGTTCAAGGCGCTGGTTGAGAAGGAATCAGGGAAGCATGTGAAGGCTCTTAGGAGCGACAATGGTGGTGAATTCATCTCTTCTGAATTAAAGGACTTTTGCAGCATAGAAGGGATTCGGAGAGAGCTCATTGCACCTCATAACCCACAACAGAATGGGGTTGCTGAGCGGAAGAACAGAACGATCGTGGGTGCTGCACGGGCGATGTTGCATGATCAGGGCCTACCCCTTCACTTGTGGGCGGAGGCATCTGTCTGCGTATATGTGCGGGGCAGATTGTCCTCACAAAATACTTGGAATAAGTACACTGGAAGAGGCATTTTCTGGCAAGAGGCCTGATATTTCCCATTTGAGGATTTTGGTTCACCTGTCTACATGCATGTGACGAAGGATGCCAGAAAGAAGCTAGATCTGACCGCAGAGGTTGGAATATTTGTGGGGTACACTGATACACCCCACAACTATCGTGTGTAATTTCCAGACAGTTGCAATACTGTTGTGAGATGGGATATCAAATTTCAGGAGGAGAAAGCCATGAAGTATTCGCTTGAGAGGGAGCCACACTTGCATGCAGATGAGGAGCTATTAGTTCCTAAGGATGAGCTTCCAGATGTGGATCAAACACAAGAGGAAGTTCACAGAGTGGAAAAGACCACTCATGCAGCGCCAACCATCAGAGGGCGCAAGCGCACTACAGAAGCTGAGCGACTGGCTCAAGATGCAGAGAAGGTTGTAGGACCACCTACAGCACAGCGTAGACAGAGACAATCACCGGACCGGTACACTGGATACATGGCTCTTGTGAGAAAATGTATCGTGACGAGCCATCCTCTTTCGAGAAGGCGCGGAGACCCGCATGGAGGTAGATGCCATGGTGGAAGAGTATGATTCGATTGTCGAAATGAGTGCATGGGAGATTGTCCCAAGACCGGAGAAATCGATGGTGGGTTCACGATGGATCTACAAAGTGAAGAAGGCGCTGACGGGAGTGTGGAGAAGTACAAGGCAAGATTTTTTGCCCGTGGCTTCTCACAGATCGAGGGGATCGATTATGAGGAGACCTTTGCACCTATCGCAAGGTACTCTTCCATACGGACGATCCTAACTCTCTCAGCGCAGATGGGGTGGCACATCCATCGGATGGATGTGAAGACTATGTTCCTCAACGGAGTCATTGAGGAGGAGGTGTACATAGAGCAGCCCGAAGGTTTCGAGATCTTCAGCAGTGAGTCGCATGTGTGCCGACTCAAGAGAGCACTGTACGGGTTGAAGCAAGCACCTCGTGCTTGGTACACACGGATAGACAGTTATTTCACTGGGCTTGGATTCTCCAAGAGTGAGGCGGATCCTAACCTGTACCAGATTGTGGTGGAGGGGAAGATTCTGATCATTGTACTGTATGTAGATGATCTGATTTTGACGGGTGATGAGTTTTTGATACTTTCATGCAAGGAGGGATCTTCTTAGAGAGTTTGAGATGAAGGACTTGGGCCTCCTTCATTATTTCTGGGATTGGAAATGCGCGGCGCGAGTGATGGGTGTTGTTTCTCGGGGAGTAAGTAATATAGGGAAATCTTCATTCCTACGGAAGTTCAACATGCATGAGTGCACCAAGCTGTTGATACTCCTCTTCCTGGAGGTTGGAGAGGATGATACTTTAGCGGGGAGGTAGTGGATGCCACTTGTTTTATCGACGATTAGTAGAATTAAGCTTATGTATACGGGTAATACACGACCGATATATGCTATCTTGTTAACCAGCTTTCGCAAGCTATGGTTAAGCCTACCAAGCTCTTCTGGAAGGTAGGCAAGCATGTATTGCGTTATCTTAGAGGCACATCGGGATATGGTTTGTGGTATAGACAGGAGGATGAGGTGAAGCTATGTGGCTTCACGGATGCAGATTGGGTAGGGAGCCCAACGGATAGAAAGAGCACATCTGGAGGGATCTTCAGTATCGAGTCGACAGCAGTTTCTTGGTACAGCAGGAAGCAGAGATCCGTGGCACTCAGTTCAGCAGAGGCTGAGTATATGGCAGCAAGCTTGGCTGCATGCGAGGCTATATGGATGAGGAAGATCCTAGTCGGGTTGTTCGGGTCACACTTGGAACCTACTGTGATTTATTGTGATAACCAGAGTTGCATTAAACTCTCGGCTAATCCAATATTTCATGATAGATCCAAACACATCGACATCGGGTACCATCATATCAGAGATTGTGTTCAGCGGAGAATCATGTTACTTTCATATGTTCCCACGGAGGATCAGGATGCTGACATCTTGACGAAGGCGCTCACCAGGAGCAAGTTCGAATTCCACAGAGGTAGGATAGGGGTTGCATATAATCCATATCTTGTTGAGAGGGAGTGTTGAAAATGCAACAAGATGATGGAGCTTAGTGAAATGAAGTTGCCTTCACTAAGTGGGCCCGCAGGCTATTTTTGGCGCAAAGTCTATTTTTAGACATAGGGATCATGGTCTATGAGTTGCAGGATGCTATTTATGGATGATTGGTCGAGTTGGTAAAAATAGATGGACCTCTATTTTTAGACATTGAGCGGTTTCTATTTTTAGACTGCCGGGCTAAAAATAGAACAGTCAAATATTATTAATCCTTAATAATATTTAGACTATAAACATTATCTTATCCTCTTGGAGCACTTCAGTTTGATGCTTGGATATGGCACATGCAGCTGACAGAAGGAAATACGCTTTTCCTAAGGGTTAGTTGAGCTATTGCATGGTTGACTTCAGTTAGAACTCATGTGGCAGAGTTTGGTGGAGTTGATGAGACAGTTGGTGGAGTTGTGTTCGGTTTAACTTAGTTGAACTAGTTGTATTTAGTCTAACTGATAAATGCACTAGTGATGAGTGGTGTGAATTAATTATTAATTAATTCACTAATTATTAACTCATAAATCAACTAAAGAACACATCAGTTAACTGCAATGCATGGACAGTTCAGTGGAGACCAGTGTTAGAGGTGGGTGAAAGGGTGAGTCTACTATCAGTTGTGACTATTGGATGTGCATGAGATTTGCACACACATTGATGGAGATTGCCAATGAGGATTGCGCAGTTGGAGCTAGTGGGATTCGAACTTGGATCTCATTCATTACTCACTTGGATTGCGCAATAGAGGCAGGCAGACTTGTGGAGGAGATTTGAACCCATGACTTGTTCAAATCTCATATAGTTTGTGTGTAACTTTTTGGAGATAGTACTGAGTACTTGTGAGGAGTATTGTGCTATGTATTGTTACATGTTCTCTATCATTATACTATACAGATAGTTGGGGGTTTTCAGCTATTGCTTTCCCCATTACATACTGTGTTGATATGTGTGCTTGATTATGTTTTAATGAGCACATGTGACTGCTTTCTATTTCCGCATATTGATGATCAATTGTAGAAGAGGTTATGTATTATGCATGAAGCTTAAATAGTGTGTAATCAGGATAATCTCGATGAATAACTCAGCAAATTATTCAAATTTCTACACCATTTTCTTTCTTCTCCCCCTAAGCTTTGGGCAAAAATTATGATCTTAACAATTTCATCATCCATCTCTTGTCTATCAAAAGAGTCATCCATTTTATCCACATGTTGTTGAGAATTTGTAGAACCACTTGCATCAAATAGGGGGATTTTGGACGGATAGTCGTCTGGTAGAGGCACTAAAGGTAATGGTAGGACTAATGGGGCATACCAGGTTGCCATGTTTGGTGGTTGGGGAAACAAAGGGAGGTTAACAAGTGGAGGGTTGACAAAATGAGGTGGAGGGTTGAATGGGGGAAGGTGAGTAGTGGGTGTACGAATGGGGGTTGAGGTTTCTACAATAGGGTTTTTCTGTAAGATGGATGGGTCCAGAATTATATGGGTTATCCAATTCTAGGACCTAGTCCTAAAAAGGCTTTGCTCTAAGTGTGAGTCAAATTGGATATCCTACAATTTTTTAAGGTTTTCGGGCAGGGAAATTTCCTTGTGAATAGGTTTGCTAATAGTTGAATTCTTAGACCTAGGAGTTTTCCTTAGGATGTGCTAAAGATTGTCAACTATTGTAGGAGGGTTTGGTTTAGGATGGGATCTGGTATAGATTCTTTTAGAAGCCAGAACTTAGACCCAAGGCATAGAGAGGTTGAAATTTTTATAATATCTTGAAAATAAACCAATCTGTAAAAGAAAAAATACTTTATTCACACAGTATTTTGACTGGGTTTCTTTGAGTTTTGATAACCTTAGGTTTTTCTCAATAATTTCCCAGTGGAGTCTGTAGGCCTACTGAAAACCAGTGGAGTCACCAGGTGGATGATTTCAACTTTCTTGAGGTTGGCTGTTGTCCACCATCAACAACCAGATACCAGTCTTGGCTAATATTTGAGTCATCTAAATTTTAGTGGGGTTTCTGAGTTCTTGAGGAAATATTAAGCCTTTTTAATAACTCAGTTCCCTAGTATGGTCCCCATTATGTTGGCTCCCTGTAATTTACAAGATTGGAAAGAAAAAGTAGTAGGGAACCACATCAAACCACTTTGGAGTCCAAGGACCTAGCCTTCCTGGGCTCAGAGAGGGCTCTCTCTGTGTTTATGAGTAAATGATTTAGCTTTATGATTAATTTTTCTAATTTTAGGCTAGTTATAAAGATTGGGGTTTTTTGTTTTGATTGATTGTTTGGTTGGAAAGATAGAGTGTGGGAAGCTTAATCCATTGGGCTATGGAGTCATAAAAAGGTTAAATTGTACATCAATTTTTCAAGGGTTTTCAGAGGGAAAGATAACTATATCAAATGGATCTTTTTTGGTAAGATGAAAATGAGATGACAGAAAGTTGAGAATTTAGTAAAACTAAAGGGAAATTAAGAATCCTTTAACTATACTTCAACATAAAACCCTTTAAGATATCAGCTTAGTAAAACTAAAGAGTAATTAAGAATTCTTCAGTTGTACTTTACTAAGAAAAGCTCAAGACCCCCGGATGCGGGTGTTACAAATGCGATTTAATGTGATGGGCTGGCGGGCTGCTCCTCTCTGTCGCCATCTGCCTCATGGGTACGACGTGTTAAATGGCATTATGCCCAACGCAAACAACCATTTATGCCTCCCCCATTCCAACGCTGCTCGCCCTGCAAACTCTGGTTCTCGCTCGTCTCCGTCTGTGGTGAGGCATTCCTCCGCATGCTTGAGCGGGATTCACAGTATGATGGCAATCACGTTTGCAGATAGGATTCGATTAGGAAGGACGGCTTGGGAGCCTGTGGTGATTCGGCGCGCTGTGGGTGGCATTCACTCGCATCATGTTTTAAACCTGCTCTCGGCTCCCATCATGTATCATTCGGTTGTCAAAATTTGCAGCGTCTGCCGGAGGGAAAGTGTCGACCAGCGCTTGCAGCATTTCAGTAGAAGAGAGGTTCGTGGTATGCTCAGCGCCTGGTGGAGTGTTGATCAAGTGCTGCATTTGTTGTGTTTTCAGGACTACCTCGCGAGGGTTCTCTTTGTGGTTTGGAAGGCTCGCAGGCTTCCGCTTCCTTTCAACATGCCCAGACTTCGCCATCGAATGAGAAGCAGACGGGGTAGCTCGAGGAGCCACCCTTCTCCTGCCAGTCTCTCTCCTGACTCTTCTTCCTTTGGGGAAGGCTCAAGTCATTATCCTCGCACTCGTTCTGGTCGAGGGAGCTCTCATAGCCATCATTTGTTCTGGGGTCCTCACACACACAGGCCTCCTACTTCCTACGCCCCAACCACCGGCACGGCCAGGTTCACCTTCAACAGCAATCTCAACCGCCCTCGCATTACCGCCATCCTTTCAGTGGTTTTCCTTGAAGATATCACTCCTGGGGATGACTCGCTTCCTTCGGCTCCTGCTGCGACTGTCTGTGCTCCGGACACTCAGTTTTCTGCCTTCAATCTCGAAGAGCGCAATTTTCAGGCTCCGCCTCCGTCTCGCCCTGCTGCTCCTGCCGTAGATGAGGATATGCTTTCCGCCGAGCATGCCTCCCAAGCTACTCCTGACGAACCTGCTTCGGGCACGCACGCCTCCGGATGGTGCAGAATCGAAGAGGAGCCCCCGGAAGATTAAATGGGTTTGTTGTCTGGTTATTCCAATGTCTCTGTTTCTCAAACCTACGGGTTTTTTCTGTTTTGGAAGTTTTGCTATGTTTATGGCCCTCCTTTGTATCTCTGGGGTCAAAGTATGCTACAGAAAACCATGGTTATGGTCCCCTGCGTGGGCATCGACAGTCTACAACACTGTTTTTCTGATTTTCTGCCTCATGAGCAGTAGTTTCTGACTACGGTCCAGATGTAATTTTACCAGCTTGTTAATAGATAATTTTACTTAGAAAAAAAAAAAAAAAAGCTCAAGACAATAATCCAGTAATAATAAAGAGAAATTAAGAATTATTTAGTTATACTTTTAGATAGAGAAAAAATTCAAGATAACAGTTCAGTGAAATTAAAGAGCAGTTAAGAATTCTTTAACTAAACTTCAAAGAAAGCCTTTAAGATAAAAATTTGGTAAAACTAAAGAGCAATTAAGAATTCTTTAGTTGTACTTCACTAAGAAACCTTAAGACAACAATCCAGTAATACTAAAGAGAAATTAAGAATTCTTTAGTTATACTTTCAGATGAAAACATAAAGATAATAATAACAGACAACGTTAAGGTGCCCAAACAACATATCTCAGTCTAAAATTTATGTTCTATTATCATAGAAATTGGTGTACAGCATGGAAACAAAGGAAAAAACATTCACATAAAAGAGATAACATCACCATTAACATAGCTCAAGGATCCTGTGAACGTGCATGTATTACTGATGTCCAGCTCAAAAATAGTTACAATGCTCCAATGCAATAATCTTTTCAACTCAGAGTCTAATCAAAATCCAACCTAGAAACCAACAATAATAATGAACAATACATGCAGTATTTAATTGCAGATGAGGAGGTTTCCCTAATCTAGGGTGGAAAATTTGTATTTACTACAGAGTAAATGATGTTTGAAAATTGAGACCATGCAAGGCCCAATGCTAAAATATCTCTGACTGGCCTATTGTAGTAATAACTTTCTAATTTACTGTTGAGCTAACTTTAAAATATCTTTGACTAATTTTCCTTCAAACATTAACTTTTACAATAACTTCTAAACTGCTGCTAAAATATCTCTAACTATAATATTAACTGTAGCTGCCTTCATTAAAGAAAAATTAGGTTGTAGGTGGCCAATGTGACTGTGAAGAAGTAAATGTTGAGTGGCCTTGTCATTTGGCTCTGTTTTCTTCGTTGATTTATCCTCTGATTTGTCTTTAAAGCTTAAAATTGTCATCATCTGTATCTTTTATCTATTTTCCTTCTTCTACCTTTGTTGTCACTGTAATCTCTTCCTTAACCTCTCTTATCTATCCTTTGTCTTAACTCTATCTTCTAACCCTGTCTTCTAATCCTGCCTTCTAACCCTGTCTTTTGGAGAAACCTTATTGTCTTTGGAGTAATTTATATGATATTTAATAATCATGATCCATTTCTTATTTTGTTTATTCTTGCACTCCTAATCATTTGATGAATAAGGCTTCTGAATTGTCATCCAAAGAGCCCTAATTAAACAATTCTTGGTCTTAGATATGCAAATTGATTTATTGCATCTTCCGATATGTAGATCACTTGCAAAACTTTAAAAACAAATATTAATAAAAAAAAACTCCGCAAGGAGGAAATATGGCTTTGAAAGAATTCAGGAAGTCTGTGGACAAAGTTCGGAAAGTGGAGGCTTTTCGGTTTCTACATTCAGTTGTGGCTTTCTGGGTCTTTAGAAACGTTGCAGGGGTTACATGGTGGCTCGGGGACTTACAGTAATAGCATAGAGCTCGGATAATTTTGAATGGTCAATGGTTTCCCCTTATGGCACAAAGGCGGTTTGTGGTTTATTGCAAGGGGTGTAGGTGGTTAGGTGGTTTTGAGACGGAGGGATGGGATAAAACGGAGAGGCGAGACATGGAGGGAAAAAGGGGTTGCGAAACCGCTCATTTCGCAACCCTCTGAAGTTTTTAAACATTGGGAATTTGGGTTTGCGAAAACGTGCGAGGGTCATCCTATCGGGAGGCGGAGATCTGACGATGGTCGGGTGATGATTTCATCGTGGGCTGATTTGACAGGTGGGGTCTGGATTTGAAACAACACGGCAGGTTTAAATAACAAAGTGGGGTCGGGGATATATTTAAAGTGGAGGTGCTTAAATATAAAGGTGATTTGGGGTTTTTTAACATAACAAGAGTTTTCAAATAAACTGGGTTTATTGAAAGGGGCCCGACAGACTAAAATTTACTTGAAAATAATGTAAAATATGGGTTTTTTACATTGTTTTTTAAATGAAATAAGGGGAATTAGTGAGGGGGAAAAGGATTTTTAGTGAGAAAAATGGGGTTTTAGCATAGGGAAAAAAGGCTAAAATGAGGGTATTTAGATCAAATCTGGGATTTTAGAGCATGAGAGCGTTATAGAAGGTAAAAATTAAATGGAAAATAATGAAGGCAGTGAGATTTCTGAAAATAAATGATAATCAAGGAATATTATTTTCAGCAGACTGTAAGAAATCCACAGTCATCTAGTCATATTGTAGAATACAAGAGACTAACAACACCTGTGGCATTCGAAAGAAGATTCAGAGGGCTGCTACAGGACTAAATTTCAGATATTGAAGATCCGAAATCACAGAGATAATTCAGTTTCAATATCGAGCTCCTCAAAAACATGAAAAAGGTGTGTATTTTTTTCAAATTGCATAAGTCTTGTTTGAAAAATCAGTTTGACAAGATTCCAAGGGCATATTGAAGCATAGATATCAGTATTTTGTTCTAAAATGCCACATAAAAAGAATTAAACACCCATTAACACTCAGAATACTCTACTATGACTCATGAATATGAAGAAGTGCGACATGATATCAAAATTACAAGAGCAAATGCACCAAATTTTTCTCTCGCAAAGAACAACAAAAAATAAAATGAACACTGTTACCGATGAAATAGGTAACCGCACTATTACCTACTTTTTTTTTGCAGCATAAAAAGCACCCGATTTTGAAAAGTGGTGATGCAGAATCACCCATTTTTTTTTTGGTGCACATTTTTGACACTCTAATATTTTTATTTATGAAGTATGAATATTTGTTTTAAAATGTTAGTCATTTTCATGCTAATTTTGAAACATATTGATGCAGCATCAACTTTTTTTTTTTAGAGCGGTGTTTTTCATGCTAATTTTGAAACATATTGATGCAGCATCGACCTTTTTTTAGAGTGGTGATTTTCATGTTGTTAATAAAACACAAAACTTATATATATATATATATATATATATATATATATATATATATATATATATATATATATATATATATATATATAAACAATAAAAAAAACCAATAAAAATGTAAAAATAAAAACAAAATTAACTCGTAAAAATAAAAAATTTAAACAAAAAAAACAAAACAAAAATATTTGAAAATTATATCCAAAAAAATGACAAAATTTGAAAAAAAAAACACATAATTTAAAGAAAAAAAACAAAAATTAACCAAAAAAAAAATTTAAAAACATCAAAAACATTTTTTTTCTAAGTTATTAAAAAAAACCATATAATTAAAAATAAATTAATTAATTAATTAAATAGAAAATTTAAAAATAATTTAAATTACAAAATTAAAATTTAGATAAAAAAAATAAAATGCAAAAAAGAAAAAACTAAATTTAAAAATTTAAATTAAAAAAATAATAATAATAATATAAAAAAAAAATACAAATTTTAAAATTAGCAAAAAAAACAAAAAAAAAAACAACAAAAACAAAAAAAAACTAAACTAAAAAAAAAAAAAATCCATAAATTTACTTTTTTTTTTAAATGAAACAATTTATAAATTTTAAAAATGAAAAACTAAATAAACTAAAAGATTAAAAAAAAAATTAAATTAAATTAAAATTTAATAAATTTAATAAATAAATTTTAAATTTTAAAAAATAATTAATCTAAAATATTAAATTTAAAAACAAAATTTAAAAAAATTAAATTAAATTAAATTAAATTTTTTGAATTTAAAAATTTAAAAAATTTAAAAAAAATTTAAAAAAAAAAAAAATATATATATATATATATATATTTAAAAAAAAAAAAAAATGATCGTGGTGGCGCCGCCAATCGGCCTCCCGCCCAGGTGGCGATAGAGGCCAACCACTTGGCGGGCGAGGAGGAGGCACGCATCGGCCCCACGCGGGAGTAAGCGATAGTAAGCAGCGGGACGCGGAGGCGCATACGGCCCAGCATCGACGGCGACATCGCCTCCCCAAGCCCGAAAGCGGGTCAGGGTATCGCCCTCCCGCGGCGGGAGGCCGATTCCGGGAATCGCCCTCCGGCAGCGGGACGCCGATTCCGGGAATCGCCCTCCAGCGGGAGGGCGATACCCGGAATCGCCCTCCGGCAGCGGGACGCCGATTCCGGGAATCGCCCTCCAGCAGTGGGAGGGCGATTCCCGAAATCGCCCTCCCGCCCAGGTGGCAGCGGAGGACGGCCGCTGGGCGGGCGGGGGGCTGCATGCAAACTCCCCGCCCGCCCAGCGAACGGCCTCCACCGCCACCTGGGCGGCAGGCCGATTGGCGACACCACCAAGATCAAAAAATCATTTTTTTTTTTTTAATTTTTAATTTTTATTTTTTTAAATTCAAAAAATTTAAATTTTTTTTTTTAATTCAATTTTCATATTTGAAATTTAATTCCTTTTTTTTTTGTTAATAATTTTTTTTTTTATTTTGTGTTTTTTTTATTTAATTGATTTTTTTTTAATTTTTTCATTTTATTTTTTTTATTAAATTTTATGTTTAGTTTTTTCATTTAATTTTTTAAAATTTAATAAATTTTGTAATTTTTTTAATTTATTTGAATTTAATTTTTTATTTTTTATTATTATTTTTTATTATTATTTTTTAGTTACATAAAATTTTTATATTTTTTTATTTCAATTAAAATTGTGTATTTAAAATTATATATATTTTTTTTAATTAAACTTAATATTTTCAAATTAATTTGTTTTTTATTCTATTTTTTATTTAATATATTTTTTTTAATTTATTTTTTTCAATTTTTCATTTTTAATTTATTTTTAAAGTTTTTTAACTTTTTATTTTGACAATGTTTTTTTTTCTTTATATTTAAAATTTATTTTTTATTTCAAAATTTATTTGTTTATTCATTTATTTATTAAAATTTAATATTTTTCTTTTTAAATTTAATTTGTTATTTTAATATTAACATTTTTTTTTAAATTCAATAAAATCTAATATATATATTTTTAATTTAAGTTTATATATATATATATATATATATATATATATATATATATATATATATATATATATATATATATAATTTGAATTTAATTTATTTTTTAAAATATATTTGTTTTTTTAATATATATTTTTTCAAATTTAATATTTTTGTTATATTTTATTTTTCATTTTTTATTTTTAATTAATTTTTCATTTTTTTTACTTTTAATTTAAATAATATATTGTTTAAAAAAAATTTAAGTTTTAAATTTATTAAAATTTAATATATTTCTTTAAATTTATTTTATTTTTTTTAATTTAATAAACTTTTTCTTTTTCTTTTTTAAATTTAATTTCTATATTTTATTTTTTATAATTTTATTTTTTTTACTTGTTTTTATTTTTAATTTAATATTTTAATTTTGTTTTTTTTTTGTTTTTTTATTTCTATATATTTTGAATTTTTTTTTTTTTTTTTTCTTAAATTTTAGGTTTTTTTTTAATGTTTGAATTAAAATTTTTATTTTGTTTTTATTTTTATTTTTTTATTCTTATATATTTTTAAATTTTAAGCTTTAAAATGTTTTTATTTTTTAAATTTATTTTTTTCTTAAATTTTAGGTTTTTTTTAATGTTTGAATTTTAAAAATTAAAAAATGTTATTTCTATTTTAAAAAATGTCAAAAATATGACACAATTTTTTTTTTTTGTTATTCCAGCATCAACTGGTTTTGTTTTGAGGGTGTTTTTTCAATCCTTTTTTCAAGAAACAATTTTGTTTTTAGCATAATTTTATAAAATGTTGAAATTTGACCTTAAAAAAAAAAACCAAGTGCGTTCTGGAATACACTTTTTTTGTTTTTGGGGTGTTTTTTCATGTTTTTTGAGTCTTTTTGGGCTAGAGTTCCCGTTTTGAGGTCAGGTTACATATTTCATCAGTAACAGTGTTAATGGAAGTTTTGAAGAAATGCTTGGAAGATAAGATGGATGGTTTGAAGAAAGGCATGTACGGTTTGACGAATGGCATGGAAGCTAAGATCGATGGCATGGAAGCTAAGATGGATGACATGGAAGCTAAGATCAATGAAAAAATTAAAGACAACATGGAAGACATGAAGAATGATCTAAAAGTAGACATGGAAGGTTTGAAAGAAGGTTTGACAAAGTTGACACAAGAAATGATTCCTAATGGCGAAAAGATAGTAGAGGAAACTCATGATGAGAACAAAATAAATGCTAATCATGATTTCATAAACTTGAATGTTGGATGGAAGACCCGCCATATTCCAAAGATCAATATGAGGAAGTTTGATGGCAAGGATCCCGTAACATGGATACTACAAATGGAGCAATATTTTGATCTCAATAATGTGAAAAACACACAAAACGTACGCATTGCAACTTTATATTTAGAACAAAATACATTTGTATGGTATCGATGGCTTTGCTCCCGTAAAAAAATTATCACTTGTTCAATTTTTATGGAGGAAATGATAGCACATTATGAGGATTAAAAGAGCAACACCTTCTTTAGCCAATTGATAAATATCAAACAAAAGGGTCCAGTGGTGGAGCACATTGAGGACTTCCAAAAATTGAATATAAGGGTAACTGATATTCTAGAGGAACGCGGGATTGATGCCTTCATAGGGACTTTAAAGGATAACATCCAACATGAGGTTCGCCTTTGGAAACCTAATTCATTGAAGAAGGCATTCAAGTTGGAAAGAAAAATTGAATGTAAAATTATAGCAAAAAGGAAGCCTACCACTCACATCTATAAAGATGGAAGTGTTGCTACTCCTAGACTTCCACAACCCACAAGGTTGACACCACAACAATCGGAAGAAAAAAGAGCAAAAGGGCTTTGCTACAGTTGTGATAAAAAATACACTAAAGGTCATAAGTGTGCTGAGAAGAAATTATTTTACATAGATTGTGAAGAGTAGGAATAAAATGAACAAGAAACTTCAAAAGAAGAGGATATACACCAGGAACCAACCCTAGAGAAATAAGAAATGATTCCAACAATATCATGTAATGCATTGGCGGGTATTACCACTCCTCAAACTCTCAAGATAGAAGGACATATCAAGAAGAAAAAAGGTAATAGTGTTGATTGATTCGGGTAATACCCATAATTTTATTCATTGTAAGGTAGCCAAGGAATTTAATTTCTTCCTATACCCAGCACTAGAATTTCAAGTGATGGGTTCAAATGGAGGAACTATAAATTGATATGGAAAATTCCATAGTATCAAGCTAACCATGGGGGATATGTATTTAATATTCCAATGCTTTCCATTACAATGGGAGGTGTTGATGTTGTACTAGGAGTACAATGGTTACAATCTTTGGGGATGGTAGCTTTTAATTTTCAAGAACTTTTCTTGAAATTTTTTTCGGAAGGAAAGGAAGTCGAATTATGGGGTATCACAAGGAAGCCAAGAAAGATAATAAGCTCTAATGTCATGACAAAGCTTCTAAAGAAATAACAACAAGGCGTAATTGCACAATTATGCTCACTAGAAGTTCCAACATCAAAATCATATATTTCTCCAGATCTCCAAAAAGTCTCGGACAATCATTCCAAGGTGTTTGAAACTCCCAAAGGACTCCCACCTATTCGTGATTATGAACATGCTATTCATTTGATTCTAGGAAGTGTTCCTCCAAACATCAGGCCTTACAGATATCCTTATGTCCAAAAGAGCTAAATTGGACGTATGATTGCGGAAATGTTAGAGGCTGGTATAATTCAACCTAGTCAAAATTCTTTCTCTGCTCCAGTAGTATTGGTGCACAAGAAGGATGGATCATGGCACATGTGTCCAGATTATAGGGAGCTCAATAAGCTCACTATTAAAGATGAATTTCCCATTCATGTGATTGATGAATTACATGGAGAAATTTATTTTACCAAGTTGGATATTCGTTAAGGATATCATCAAATTAGAATGAAGACTGAAGATATTCTGAAAACAACATTTCGAAATCATGAGGGTCATTATGAATTTTTAGTCATGCCTTTTGGCCTTACCAATGCACCTTCTACATTTCAAGGGTTAATGAATTCCATTTTCAAACCATTCCTTAAAAAAAAATTGTTAGTATTTTTTTATGATATACTAATCTACAGTAGGTCTTGCTAAGATCATGTTCAACATGTTGACAGGGTGCTCAAACTATTGGAGGAGAAGTAATTATATGCAAAAACCTCCAAATGTTTCTTTGGAGTACAAGAGGTGGAATATTTGGGTCATATTTTATCTCACGAGGGTGTTAAGGTAGACCCTAACAAAAATTAAAGCCATTAAGGAATGGAAATTCCCCACAAACATAAAGCAGTTGCGAGAATTTCTTGGGTTAATAGGGTATTATCACAATTTTTTTAAGAATTATGGGAGAATATTAGCACCTATAACAAAATTGTTGAAGAAAGATGCATTTTGATGGACTCTTGAAGCAACTAAAGCCTTTGAACATCTTAAAGAGGCAATGTGCCTAGCACCGGTCTTAGCTACGCCAGACTTCACAAAACCCTTCATTGTGGAATGTGATGCCTCGGGAAATGGAATTGGAATTGTTTTAATGCAAGAAAGAGGATCCATTACTTTTGAAATTTTTCCAATCAAAGGAAAATATTTACAGAAAGATATTTATGAGAAGGAAATGTTGGAAATACTATATGCACTAAAGAAATGGTGACCTTACCTAATGGGGAGACACTTCAAGGTAAAAACTAATCATGATAGTCTTAAACACTTTTTGGAACAAATTCTATCTTCAAAAGAGCGGCAAAAATGGGTCACAAAGATGTTTGGTTATGACTTTGAAATCATCTACAAAAAATGGAAGCTAAATGTTGTTGCAGATGCACTCTCAAGAAAGGATGAAGAGGTGGAAGCATTGCTTTTTCCCATTTCTATTATCCAACCAGATTGGATAACCGAAGTAAGGGATGAATGGAAGAATGACGAAGAAGTGTGGACACTCATTCAAAAGTTACAGAAAGATCCTCATACATCTGATACATTTAGTTGGAAAAATGATTCCTTATGGTACAAAGATCGCTTATATCTTTGTAATAATTCCCAACTAAAACAAAATATTCTTTTGGAATTTCACACTTCTCCTTTAGGAGGACACTCGGGATTTTTAAAAACTTACCACAAGGTGAAGAAAGAATTTTTTTGGGATGGCCTTAAATCTGATAGTCAAAATATTGTGGCAGAATATTTGGTTTTCTAGCAAAATAAAGTCTTCTGCAACCTTTATCCATTCCAAGTCAATGTTGGGACGAGATTTCAATGGATTTTATCACATGTTTACCTAAGTCCGAAGTAAAGAGTGTCATCATGGTGGTAGTTGATAGACTTACCAAGTATGCACACTTTTGTGCATTATCTCATCCATTTAAAGCAAGTATAGTTGCTACTGCATTTATGGAAACAATTCAAAAGCTATATGAAAACCCAAAGGTTATTGTAAGCAACAGAGATCCCATTTTTACTGGAAAATTTTGGATGGAATTATTTTCTTGTTTGAATACTTAGATAGCTCATATCTCATCTTATCATTCTCAATTTGATGGTCAAACTGAGATAGTGAAAAAATGTTTGGAAGGATATCTTCATTGGTTTGTATCTGATAAACAAACACAATGGGTCAAGTGGTTACCTCTGGCTGAATGGTGGTATAACACTTCCTTCCATACTGCAGCAAAAATGACCCCATTTATGACACTTTATGGATATCATCCACCGTCCATCACATCATCATTAAGAAAAAATTCTATGGTTCAAGCAATGGAAGATCACATCGAGCATCAACAACAAGTTCTCCAACTCTTAAAGGATAACCTAAATTTGGCACAAAATCAAATGAAACAACAGGCAGATCAACATCGCAGCGAGAGAAGTTTTAATGTAGGAGGTTGGGTCTTTTTACGGCTATAATCATATAAAAAAATGTCCCTCAAGAAAGCTAATAAGGATAATAAATGATCGCCAAAGTACTATGGTCCTTGCAATGTGTTGCAAAATATTGGTACTATGGCATACAAATTGGAGCTTCCTGATTCTTTGCGAGTGCATCCATATTTCCATGTTTCATGCTTAAAGAAGGTTATAGGTGACAAACTTCCAGTTCAAACAATATTGGCAGAACTTGATGAGGAAGGAAAAATCATATTGGAACCTGAAGCAATCATGGAAACAAGAACTCGATAGCTACGAAATCGATCAATTTCAGAGTATCTCGTCAAGTGGAAGAACTTACCCACTGAAGATTCTACATGGGAGGATGAAACTTTTATATAGAAGCATCCAAAGCTACTCAAGTATTGAGGACAACACTTTTTTGATGGATAGGGGCATGTTAGGTCCCTATATTACTAGTTGAGTCCCTTATTTTTGTTAGTGTATCCCCCTTATTGTTATTGTTGTACCCCTATAACCCCCATATTTTTATTATTGTGCCCTTACATTATTATTGTGAGGTCAGATAGGATTATATTGTGACCCCATGGACTCCTATATATAGAAAGGAGGTTTTTTCATTTGAATCATCCAAGAATTGTTCATTTATGTAATGTAGAGGAGGTTTCCCCCTCAAAGTGGCTTATTTCTAAGGCGTTGATCTCTCTGTTTCTTCTATTTTTGGAGTTGGTTCCATAACACTAAATCATTGGAGGAAGCCATCAGGAAGCTATATAATTTTTATGAACAATCAAAGAGCAGATATGGGACTAAGCAGGATTAGAAAGGTAATGCAAAACATAAAGGAAAATGAGATAATAAGTGAATAAGACCTCATGACACATGTAACAAAGAGAATGAAATTTCGCCTAAGAATTTCAATGCATCTGATAGAGGACAAGAATTTCAGTCTGAGGAGCATAAAAAGGGTGCAGGTTGGAAGCCTTTATATTGTTGGACTTGTGTAAAGAATCATCATAGGAAATATTTTCCATAGCATCAGGGTGGTAGACCACATATCTAAAGTGCTAAGGAGGCACAGACAGTGGGGGCTATTGGACAAAGTATTCCTCGGATTTATGCAGCATTGGATGACAGGTAGGAAAATCATCAGGCATCTATTATTGAGATGGATGGTAAGATTTTTATCAAGTTTTTTCTATTTATATTGGCCCTAAATCTAATTATAGTTATGTTAATCCTGACCTGGTGGATAAGTGTGGTTTGAATAAAGAAGTGCATGTAGAGTCTTAGTTAGTGCATTTGGCTACAGGTACAAAGAAAGAGTTCATCACTGGGTAAGATATTTTGCATTTGAACTGAATGGTATGCCTACATTAGCACATTTTAATATACTACCATTTGGATCCACTACAACAAAATAGACAATTTGTGTCAAATTTAGCACCAGATTTTAGTGCATTATTTTTACAATTTGGATGAGCAACCTGGCGCTAAATCTGGATCTATTGTACATTTTTTAAAGTGTATTTTTTGGCGCGTGATTTCGCATCCTTTTTCATGCTATATTTTGCAACCTTTTTTACACCATTTTACGCATAATTTTTTGTGTCAAATTTTGCACCGAGATTTGCATATGATTTTATGGCAGATTTTTCTTCTAGTTTTGCCATTTTTTGCATCTATTTTTCATCATTTGTTTCTTCCTATTTTGTGCCATTCATTTCTTCCATTTTTGCGCCATCGTTTGCATCAAGTTTACACTGTCTTTTTCATCCAATCTAGCGCCTTTTTTGCATCAATTTTTGCATATAGTCTTACACTAGGTTTTTCATGTTGCCTTGCATTAGTTTTTGCTTCTAATTTTGCACCAATTTTTCCATCTATTTTTGCATCTAGTTTTGCACCAACTTTAGTGCCTATCTTTGCACCATATGTTGAATTTGATTTAACACCAAAATTTGCATCCATTTTTGTGCCCATTTTTGCATTTTTTTGGACCATTTTCTACGTCCACTTTTGCATTTTATTTTCCTCCCTTTTTCACATCCCATATTGTACCATATTTTGCATCGTTTGCTACATCCAATTTTGCATCGTTTTTAACATAATTTCTTTCATCCAATTTTACACCATTTTGAGCATCCAAATTTTCATCTATATTTTAAATGTTAATCCATGTGTTGTGTCCACCTTTGCATCCCGTTTTGTGTCTAATGTTATATTCAATTTTGAGCCTTTTTTTATGTCCAAGTTTGTATTTTTTTTTACATCAACTTTTGTATCACCTTTTACATCCACCATTGCATCTCAATTTGCATCCAATTTGGAGCTATTTTTATGCCAATTTTTTACCCTTTTTTCTGTCTATTTATGTGTCCAATGTTGCACCATTATTTACGTCCACTTTTTCATCCAATTTTGCATCCTTTTTGGTGTCTAATTTTACATAATTTTCGCCATCCAAATTTACATTCTTTTTCTACCTCATTTTGTGTCGACAATTCCGTCTCATTTTGTGTTTAAGTCTGAGTCTAAATTTGCATCTGATTATGTATCATTTTTGGCATCCAATATGGCGTCCTTGGTTTCACCCATTTTTTAGCCTCATTGTGCATTTTATTTTATTTTATTTTATTTTATTTTTATTTTTTTATTTTTTTTACGCCCAAGTTTTCATCCCAAATTTACACCATTCTTTGTATCATCATTTGGCATCTTAATTTTCACCTTTTTTTTCTTCTTTTTAGATATCAACTTGGCATCCCATTTTGCATCCTATTTTACATCTAGTTGTATGTCCTTTTTTACATCTAGTTTGGTGTCCATTTTTGAATCATTATTTGTGTCCAACTTGGTATCCTTTTGTATGCCATGTTTTGTTCCCTTCTTTGTGTTTACTGTTGCACATTTTTTACTTCTATTTTAAAACAATTTTCGTGCCCTTGTTTGCATCTTGTTTTAATACCTAATTTAACATCCAATTCTACTCCCAATTTTGCATCCATGGTTACGTCCCCATTTACATT
The DNA here is from genome assembly GCA_034641835.2 of Pinus albicaulis. NCBI lineage: Eukaryota > Viridiplantae > Streptophyta > Pinopsida > Pinales > Pinaceae > Pinus > Pinus albicaulis. The sequence continues at coordinate 452,825,682 of CM076576.1, read as the reverse complement.
TGCATTTGACTTCTTGTAGAGTGTACTTTTCTTTCCATTATGACCCCCTTTATGGATTAATTTTACTAATTTCACTTGCATAGTGAAATATATCACAATTTCTAAATATCATTAAAGAAGATATCACAATTCAAATTGATAACAATGTTTATAGAGAAATTTAAGGGAAATAGACAACATCCATCCAAAAAAATAGTAATGTCATCATATACAATAATTCTCTATCAAAAAATCATTAAGAAATTTCAAATTACATATATGACTATCAAATCAACACTCATCACATATATTATTATTCCAAAATAAATTCACACCCACACAAAGAAAGAACTTGTTAGCACAGTTCTATGCTTAGTCATGAGTGTGCTTTAAATCTTTTTATTTTTAGGATAAAAATTGTAAATTTCAAAAAAAAATAAAACGTTGTTGCAAGTTCCGATAGCGTTTGTTTTAGCCCTGTCAAACAATCTATTTTAACTATGTTTTATGTTTGTTTTTCCTTTACCCGATGCTACCGCAAGCTCTCGTAACTTCCCTTGTTTAAAAAATAAAATAAAAATCTCACCCGCTTTTGATTTAGTCACATGTTCTTGTTAGCAACTAAGGTTTAAATAATTTTCATCATGAGCCATGTAACGTGATAGGAAATTTTATACATTTGAATGATGTTGAGTTAGTAGTGGTCATACGTGGAAGTGTTAGGTGTCAATGTGCAGTCACGAAGACCAATCGTCGTTTTTTCTTTCTGTCAGCCCAAGTCGTTGTGCCCACATATCAAAGGTATATATTTATTATCAAATTTAATCATGGATCTATGATTTAATATGGTGACTATTTTTTAATCATGCATCAGCGCAGCCAAAATTTTAGGCATGCCATAAAAATCTGATGGAGGTGACTACCAACTCCAACACCGTTCAACTCCAGCCACCTATTGCGGAGAATCTAAAACAAAGCAGACAAATACAAGTTAATTATGAGTATCACGAGGTGTGGTATACGGTTTTGGATAATTCCCATTATGAAAATATTTTATGCATGGAAAATTGAACCAGCATATCACTTGAAATCACCGAAAGAAAAGGAAAGAAATTAGCTTTAAAATTTAGTTGTTGGTGAATAAGCAGTTCCATTGAGCATCTTGAAGATGAGATTGATTTTTCAGATAGTTTACTTTGAGGACTCAACAACACCTGTTAAAGTAAGCTTTTATAATCTTGACACCTTTCTGGTCTAGTAGACAACCTTCTTTATTGCTCAGATGACTAAAGGAGGAAAAATTAAGTGTATTGAACCTCAACGAGTTGATTTAATAGATTCCAAACCGAATGTGAGGAGGTTTTTTGTACAGGTTGGGTGGTACCCATTTTTCTCAAGGTTAGAAATATCTCATCTAGGAGTAGCCAAAGAATTTTCCCTCTCATTTGATGGACAAGAAGAAAATTTTTATGGCCTCAAACTGCAGGTATCAACAGAATCCATTGTTGAAGCTTTCCACCTCCCACAGGAAGGAGAGAATTGGTTCAAAAACCAAGTTATTACTGGAGGATACTTGAACAACATCATCAAGGATGAATACAGAGACCCTAAATGGGCTAAAGGGATTCCTAGTAGTTATCTCAAGGATGAATGGGTTGAAACTGTCAAGCTAATTAATATCTATCTTACTTGTGAGAGGAGATATACTATTTTTTTTTGTATCACATAAGGTTTTTGTTTCACCTTGCAGGTATGAAGGCTCTAAACCTACCTTTCTTCCTGCTAAAAATCTTGACTAAGATGTCAGCTAGAATATAAACCCATGCAGCAGCTTCAGATAATAACATCTACCATCAAGCTCTTATAAAGGTGTCGATTGTTGAAGAACTCAAAAGAGGAACCCAGACTTAGGAGCCTCTCCTATTTTATAGGGCAGACTAACCTGCACCTACACAAAACATTCCTGCTCAACAACCTCCAACCTCACAAAAACATTCTCAACCTGCTGAGCAGAAGGGAAAAAGTCAAAAACAAACTACTTCATCAGTTGGTAAAAGGAATAAAAGAAAAGAAAAAAAGGTAAATATCTACAAGAAGGCTAAGGACAAAAAGGAAGAGAATCCCCTAACCAAAGTTGAAGAGAAGTTGGAAAAATGAGAAGATTCATCTATTAGCAAGCCCAAATCAATGAAGAGTGTGCCTCATGTTTCTCCTTTTCCCAATGTATATGTCAGAGCATGGAAAGGAAAGACTGTAGTTGTAGAAAAATCAAAAGAACGGGTGCTGCTGAAAGTTCCAGTAGCAAACATTCAACATAAGGTTCAGAAGGATTATCAGCCCAGCAAATCAGATGAGGGCTTCTGAAACATGTAGGATATGATGTTAGTAGCAAGAAAATACAAGTTGTTAGCATTAGGAAAATACATACAAGAGCTAGCAAAAAATTTAGGCTGAGAGCCAAAGCCTTACATAACCCAAGCTTGATGACAAAAGTTATAGATGTGGAGAGGCAATCTGAAGGGTTACAGATTGTAACTCCTTCAATTACAGAATAGTGGGTTCAAGAAGAAAGAAAAGGTAAAACTCCCTCTGGGCAGCAAACAGGAACCTCCAAGAGAAGCAAAATCCAGAAGAGCTCGGAAGAGAAAAAGGCCATGGAAAAAGAGACAACCACCAGGACTACAAGGTCACAATCAGCAATTGACAGTAAAACATATTTAGACAAGCTTGCATAAGTTGCAGCTCATATGGAGGAGAGGTAAAAGGATGTCCCAATGAAGTATCATTTTGCCTATAAGTTATATCTTGGAACAACTCAATTTTCATAATGTTTTAATTTGCACAAAATTTTCCAAATATCTTGCTGTGCATTTTGAGAAGGAAACAGAGCACTAATGGAAGGTCCAGTAGCATTATAGTTTTTGCGCATTTATAGATTTTTACTGGAAGTTTTTGTAGATTATGTCATTAATGATTTTTTACAATTGTTAGCAGAATTTTCGAGCTAGTCCAAGGATGATAAGGAATCCTAATGATATGGACATGTCAAGTGATGTTTGATAAGTGGTTTTAAGGTTGTTAACGACACATTTAATGAAGCCACATGGGTTTTAAAGAACCAATATCATGGAGAGACAGATCAACATAAAAGTAGGCAGGTTTCCAGCACACTCAGCAACACAAGTCGAATTGTCTTTTTCTTCCTATCTACATATATCCTATTAGTTATATTTCGATAGGATATGTCTTTAATATGGTATAAATCCTATGTAATGAGAGGAAGATTTGATCCTTGTTTTTAGGTGAGATGGCGTTGGTGCCTCTCTCTATAAATATCATTTGTAAATATCATTTCTGGGTTGGATTTTGGTCGACCTGAAGACTTTTTCATAATAAATAAAACTCCTTTTGTACTTCATGTTGGAGGACTTTGTGTTTCTCTTGTTGTTTTATTCATCTGATTTATGAGTTGTAGCAGCTAGAAAGTAAGAGTAAGAGCACTGTTAGAGGATCTAATAGTTAATTATCTCTTGTTTAGTCTTCTGCAAATCATCTATATGTTGTGTAGAACATGCTAGTGAAGGTTTCATGAAGGATTTATGAGATTCTTTATGTATGTATTCTAATTTCTCAATGTTTTCTCCTTTACATAAAACGAATTTTATGTAAAATTCCACTCTTATAATTGTGTGACTGATTTTGGATATGTTTATCTCTTAGAATGAGTACCAACTATCTATCACCTTTCATCTGTCACAATATTCTCCCCTATACTACAAACTTGTGCATACAATTTATACTTGCCACAACTTTCCAAATGCATGAAAGTTTAAAAGAGTTCAAATAATTTCAAACTCTTTAAGAAGCCATCCCACCATTCAAAATATTTTGTTTTGAAATAAATTATGATGTGTAAGTCTTACTCATTTTGTATTCAAGGAGTGACTCCTTTCGCTAACATCTTTGGCGTCATTGTCGGGGAGGCGAATTGAAGTTTATCCCTAGGTGAATGAAAAAGTTATAAGTCTGGTTCTAAGGTGTACAGTTCCAGCTATCTTTTTAGACTTCTTTACACCTGGAAAATCCATTGTTGAATTTATGGCTCCAATAAGGGCTATAACCAGGGCCAACCCATATTCCCCTTTGAGAATCCTAGTCCCTGATCCTGAGAAGCTAATCAAGAAAATAAATAGTAAATGAAAGTTTGTTTCCTCTGCTACTGTTTTCTCAATGGATGTCCCTAAAGAAGTGCTGCAAATTTTGTCCCCTGATTTTGTAGAAAATTATGTACCTCCCTTGTTTTCAAACCAACAGGCAATCTCTACATCAAGCGTTGGTGCTCTATCTCATAAAAATTCCACAGTTCCATATGCTATTCAAAATCCATCAACTATTGTTCCACAAATTCTAGCAACTCATACCATGGCTGGTCAAATCCCACCCCCTAACTGAATGGATGCATTTTTTGCTGCCAAGTATGCCCCTTTATTTTTATCTCAACCTATGAATGCATTACCTATAGGATATTATCTCAATTATATGCCTAAATTTAATGGTGAGGGAGAGGTAACAACTAAATAACACCTTGCTGATTTTTATGCCTATGCTGACAATCTGAATATTGAGCATGAAGATGTTTGGATAAGAGCTTTTGTTTAGAGCCTTGAGGGTGATGTTATGAAATGGTTCATATCTTTGAAAACTGGTAGCATAAATGGAATTGAAACCCTAGATGATACATTTTTAAGGAAATGGGGTGATAAGAAAGATTTGTTGTATTATATCACTGAATTTGGTGCAATCAAAAGAAAAGAAGGAGAATCAGTTTCTGATTTTTCTAAGAGATTCAATACGATGTATAGCAAAATACCTACTTAAATCAAGCCTACTGAAGCTTTAGCCAAAATCACTTATGTTGGTGCCTTTGATCCTAATTTTTATTTATTATTGAGAGAAAGAAGATCTACAGCACTAACACAAATGCAAGACAATGCACTGGAGGTAGAATCTAATGTATTAGAACCTGATAGGCTCAAAGGAGGGATTGACAGAGACAAAAGGAAGAAAAAAGTTGAAGTTTCATCTTTAGGAACTTCTGACATATATCCTAAGCTAGATAAGCTGACCAAGATGGTCAAGTCATTGACCACTGAGATGTCCAAGCTCAAGATGGAAGAAATACTAGTTACTACAAGAAATTTTTCATTTTATCATCCTAATAGGCAGAAGTTTAGAAGACCTAATGTTCCTCAAATATTGCAGCGAGAAAGAAGAGATGTTGATGATAAAAAAGTGCAGCCCCCTTTGCATAATGCTATGTTTGAAGATGAAGAGGAAGCTAAAGTGTTGGAGAAAGGTGCTGATATCAATTGTCTAAGAGATAAAGAAGGGTTGATTCATCTTACACAAGCAGAGTATGAAGACTTCATGTCATATAATCAGAATAATGAAGTGAGTTCGGGTCATTCCATGATTTCAGTTGATCATCAAAGTAGATACAATATCAGATCAAATAATATTGATGATAACTCCAAGCTAATAGCACAACCAAAGAAGAATAAGGATACAGTTAAAATTCCATCCGAAAAGCAAGTGGATGAACCAAGCAAGCTAGAAGCAGCTAACCCTCATTCAATTAAGGTAAAAATTGCTCACAAGTTGCCCCCTACTATCAATTTTGAAAATGAGATACAAAAGATTAAGATTCCCATTCCTCTTGTTGAACTCATGAAAAATGATGATTTTAAGAAGACTTTTATGAAATATCTTTAGCCTACACCTACTAAAGTAGCCTTTGATTTTTTTAACCTTCAAGGATAAGCCCACTTTTATTTTAGGTCCATTGGTAGAAGACAAAGATGACTCTACCCCTTCCTTATATCTATCTCTGAATATTCATGATAAGATCTTGCATAATTGTCTAATGGACTCTGGCCTCACATAATTTAATTCCCAAGGTAGTCATGGATGAACTAGTTCTAGAAGTAACTAGAGAATACCAAGATATCTACTCTTTTGATTCCCGGAAAGTCCAATGCCTTGGTGTCATCTAAGACCTTGCAATAAGCCTCTTTCAGTTACCCATGAGAGGGATGGTAATGGATATTGTTGTAGCTGACATTCCTCCTATATTTGGTATGTTACTTTCTAGGTCATGTATTAGAATATTGGGAAGAAGTTTGCAAATGGATTTCACTTACGCTACTGTCCCTTTTTTTGGAGGAGAAAAAAGAAGACTTTATATATAATCTCAGCTAGCATATATCATTAGTGACAAAAAATGCCCCACTAATCATTTGATTTATGCTAGAACAACTAATGTGGGTTCAAGAATTTTACATATGGATAATTCTTCCCTGCCTATAGAAAGTTTTCAAATTTTGAAGCCTGCTGAAAATTAAATCAGTCATGAGGCTTCTCAGGTGTGGAAAATGTATTTTGATGGCTCATGTTCTAGAGAAGGAGATGGTGCAGGAATAGTTCTCATTTCCCCTTTGAAAGAGAGCTCCACTTTTTCTTTAAAACTTGAATTTGAAGCAACTAACAATGTGGCTGAATATGAAGCTCTTTTAATTGGTTTAAAAACAATAAAAGACATGAATATTTCAGAAATTTCTGTTTTTGGAGATGTTGAACTTATTATTCAGCAGATAAGAAATGTTTATCAAACTAAGCACCATAGACTCGGATATTACCACAATGCGGTATGGAGCATTATAGAAGATTCATTCCTGGCCTTTAACATTTCTTTTGTTCCAAGAGAAAGTAATATGCTGGCTTATTCACTTTCTATTTCAGCAAGCTCATTCAAGATTCCAATAACTATAAAGCTGAAATATGAAGTGGAAGTTAGGTTTAGAGCTAGAATTCCTGATAATATCAAACATTAGAAATTTTTTTAGGAGGAACGGGAGATTAGAATATTCATTGAAGATGTTGAATAATTTTTTGTCCTAGACATTGATCAGGATGAAGATCTCATGAAGGATAATATTGATTATCAAGATACCAAAAATCTGAAATTAACATATTGTTGATCAGCCTATCATACAACTACCTACCAATCATATTCTCGAGGGGTTAATCCCACTTGAGAAGATTTTTTATCAAAATGATGTTTCAGTTAAACCACAGTTAGATGAAGCAGATGAAAAATTAGAAGATTACAATTTGGGTACAGAACTAGAGCCAAGATATGTTAAGTTGTCAAAAGCTTTATTAGAAGAAAGAAAGATTGAATACCACAAGATGTTTTGTGAATTTGTTGATGTTTTTGCCTGGAAATATGAGGATCTTAAGACATATGACACAACTATCATTAAGCATAGAATACCATTGAAAGATGGTACTACGCCATTCCGGAAAAAAATAAGACAAATCAATCCACTATTGTTACCAGTGATGGAGAAGGAAGTGAAGAAACTTTTGGGTGCTAAAATCATCATTCCATTGAGATACTCAGATTGGGTTTCTAATCTAGTTCCAGTAAGAAATAAGAGTGGTGAAGTCATATTATGTGTAGATTTTAGGAATCTTAACAAATGCTCAAAGAAAGATAATTATACATTGCCAAATATGGAGCATATTCTTCAAAAGGTAACAGGGTCAGACAAAATTTCCATGTTAGATGGGTTCTCCGGGTACAACCAAGTATCCGTTTGGTCGGAAGATCGAGAGAAGACAACATTCACTACTCCTTGGGGAAAATTCATGTATGAAAATTTTCCATTTGGGCTTATGAATGTTGGGGCTACTTTCTAGCATGTTATGGACATTGCATTCATTGGAGAAAAAGACAAATTCTTGGTCATCTATTTGGATGATATTACTGTTTTTTCAACTTTAGATCAAGAGCACCTTCAACACTTGAGACAAGTATTTGTTAAATGCAGAAAATATGGTATATCATTGAATCCAAATAAGTCTCATTTCACTCTTAAATAAGGTAGGATGTTCGGTCACATAGTTTCTAAAGATGGAGTGAGAATTGACCCCAAAAGAGAGATTGAAATTCAGGCCTTAACACTTCCAATATCCAAGAAAGAGATTCAATATTTCCTTGGTAAGATGATTTTTTTAAGAAGATTCATTCCAAATTTTTTTGAAGTAGTGAAGCATATTACTTGTATGCTAAAGAAGGAAAAAGAAGTAAAGTGGACATCTGAAGCCAGAAATTCATTTGAGCCAATAAAAAAGTTATCATTGAAGCACCTCACTTGGTAAGCCCTGAATACTCAAAGTCTTTCTTAATCTCCTCATTTTCCTCTCAAGGTACTATTGTTGTTGTTTTATTACAAAAATATGCAGAGAATAAGGAAGCCCCCATAGCATTTTTCAGCAGAGCCCTTAGAGATGCAAAATTGAAGTATGAAATGTTTGAAAAACATGCCTATGCATTAGTTAAATCTCTGAAGGCTTTTAGATTTTATATTCTACATGATTAAATTATTTCCTATGTACCTTCATCTGTTGTTAGAGAATTATTATTTTAGCCTGATATTTATGGAAAAATAAGTAATTGGGTGACCAAAGTTCTTGAATTTGATTTAGAGATAAAGTCTACCAAGTTAATCAAAGGTCAAGGATTAGCCAAACTACTAGCTGAAGAAAATTGTAGAGATTTGGGCTTGAATTTCATGGATGACAATCTAGAAGGGAAAATTTAAGAACCTATTGACAACATGGAAGTAGATGTAAAGCTTGTTGAGTGTAGCTAGTATAAGGATATTATTTATTTTCTGCAGCATTTTAAACCTCCTCCAAATTTTTATAAAAGCATAGTGAGATCTTTGAAGCAGAAAACCATTAAATTTTGCATCAAGGATAACTGTTTATATTGGAAAGATCCTACATGAGTTTTTTTGAGGTGCATTGACCCAGATGAGTCTAAGAAGGTTATGTTTGATATACATAGAAGTGTTTGTAGAGGTTATCATTATTGGAGAATTACTGCATAAAAAATACTGAGAGTTGGATATTTTTGGCCTAGCTTATTTTTTGATGTATGTGTTGAGGTGAGAGAATGTGAAAAATTTCAGAAGTTCACTGGTAAAAAATATTTGGAAACTTTGCCTCTCAATTCCATACTTGTTTCTGCACCTTTCCTGCAATGGGGATTGTATTTTATTGAGGAAATTCATCCAACTTCAAGTGGACAACATCGTTGGATTATTTTTGCAATTGATTACTTCACCAAGTGGATTGAAGCAATACCTACTAGGAATGTTACTCATAAAGTCACCATTAACTTTTTGGAGGGAATCATAACCACATTTGGATGTCCATCAAGGTTAGTAGAAACTAATGCAGCTGCTTTTAAGGCTACACCATTGGTAAATTTCTGTGAAGATTATGGTATTCAGCTTACTCACTCCATAACTTACTATCCACAAGTGAATGGTTTAGTTGAATCATCCAAAAAAAAATTGGTAATAATCATCACCAGGTTATTGGAGAAAAATAAGAAAGTCTGAGACTCTAAACTGAAATTTTCTTTATGGGCTGACAAGGTGACAATAAAAAAATATATTAATACATCACCCTTTCAAATGGTTTATGGAACTGAGGCTATTTTTCCAATCCAATTATCCATTCCTGTAGCTAAATTTCTACAATATCATGAAGCTAAAACAAATGACATGACTAGAATAATTTATCAGATCATAGAAGTGTAGCAAAAGCGAGAACAACAATATGATTTGGTAAGAAAATATTAGCAAGTTGTAAAACAAGTCTTTGATAAAGGGACTTAAAAAGAAGAGTATTAGATTGGAGATCTGGTGTTGAAATGGGATGCACAGCATCAAGACCCAGGTAAGCATTCCAAATTTTATGCTTTATGGCTTGGTCCTGTCAGAATCTCTAATATTTTGCAGAAAAATACTTTTGATTTGCAACATATTGTTTGGAGGCCCATTTAATGGGCGCTTCCTAAAAAAAAAAAAAAAACACTAAGGCTGTTGGTGGCCTAAATTCACTATAAATACCGGTGTGTTTCATAATAAGACTCCATAACTCAATGGCAAGGCACTAAAACTGCAAAATATTCTTAGAGGCTCATAGGGAGAGCTCTATCCCTTATGGAGCCAATGTTAGCACAGTTCTATGCTTTGTAATGAATGTGTTTTAAATCTTTTTATTTTTAGGATAAAAATATTAAATTTCATAAAAAATTAGAACGATGTCGGAAGTTCCGGTAGCGCTTGTTTTAACCCTATTAGTCATTATGTTTTAACTCTGTTTTATGTCTGTTTTTCCTTTACCCAATGCTACCGGAAGTTTCGGTAACTTCCCCTATTTAAAAAAAGAAATAAAAAGTGCACCTGCTTTTGAGTTAGCCATGTGTTTCCATTATCAACTAGGGTTTAAATATTTTTAATCATGAGCCATGTCACGTGATATGAAAGGTTATATGTTTGAATGATGTCGAGTTAGTAGTGGTCATACGTGGAAGAACTAGGTGCCAATGTGCAGTCACAAAGACCAACCGATGTTTGTCTTGTCTGTTAGCCCAATTAATTGTGCCCATATGTCAAAGGTACGTATTTATTATCAAATTTAATCGTGGATCTATGATTTAATGCGGTGACCATTTTTTTAATCATGCATGAGCGTTGCCATAATTTTAGACCTGCCATAAAAATGCGATGGAGGTGACTGCCAACTCCAACACCGTTCAACTCCAGCCACCTGTTGCGGAGAATCTAAAACAAAGAAGGCAACTAAAATTTAATTATGAGTATCACGAGGTGTGGTATACGGTTTTGGATACTTCCTATTATGAAAATTATTTTATGCATGGAAAATTGAACCAACATATCACTTGAAATCACCCAAAGAAAAGGAAAGAAATCGGTTTTCAAATTCGGTTGTTGGTGAATAAGCAGTTCTATTGAGCAGCTTGAGAGGAGATTGAGTTTTCAAAAAAATTACATTAAGGATTCAGCAACACCTATTAAAGTAACCTTTTATGATCTTGACACCTATCTGATCTAGCATACAACCTTCTTTATTTCTCAGATGACTAAAGGAGGAAAACTTAAGTGTATTGAACCTTAAGGAGCTAATTTAATAGATGCCAAACCAAATCTGAGGAGGTTTTTGTACATGCTGGGTGGTACCCATTTTTCTCAAGGTTAGGAAGATCTCATCTAGAAGTAGCCAAATAATTTTCCCTCGCATTTGATGGACAAGAAGCAAATGTTTATGGCCTCAAACTGCAGGTATCAACAAAATCCATTGTTGAAGCTTTCCACCTCCCATGGAAAGGAGAGAATTAGTTCAAAAATAAAGTTATTACTGGAGGAGACTTGAACAACTTCATCAAGGATGAATACAGAGACCCTAAATTGGCTAAAGGGATTCATATTAGTTATCTCAAGGATGAATGGGCTGAAATTTTTAAGCTCATTAAGATCTATCTTACTTGTGAGAGGAGGTATACTATTGTATTTTTGTATCACATGAGGCTTTTGTTTCACCTTGCAGGTATGAAGACTCTCAACCTACCTTTCTTCCTGCTAAAAATCTTGACTAAGATGTCAACTAGAATACAAACCCGTGCAGTAGCTTCAGATTATAACATCTACCATCAAGCTCTTATCAAGGTGCTAATTGTTGAAGAACTCAAAAGAAGAAACCAGACTTGGGAGCATTTCCTATTTTATAGGGCAGGCCAACCTGCACCTACACAAAACATTCATGCTCAGCAACCTCCAGCCTCACAACAACATTCTCAACCTGCTGAGAAAAAAGGAAAAATTCAGAAACCAACTACTTCATCAGTTGGTAAAAGGACTAAAAGAAAATAAAAGAAGGTAAATATCTACAAGAAGGCTAAGGAAAAAAAGGAAAATATTCCCCCAACCAAATTTAAAGAGAATTTGGAAAAAGGAGAAGGTTCATCTATTAACAGGCCCAAATAAATGAATATTGTGCCTCTTGTTTCTCCTTTTCCCAAGGTATATGCCAGAGCATGGAAAGGAAAGACTATAGTTGCAATAAAATCAAAAGAACATGTGTTGCCAAAAGTTCCAATAGCAAACATTCAACATAAGGTTCAGAAGGATTATCAGCCCACCAAATCAGATGAGGAGCTCCTGAAGGATGTAGTATATGATGCTAGTAGTAGGAAAAGACAAGTTGTTAGCAACAGGAAAAGACATACAAGAGCTAGCAACAAATTCAGGCTGAGATCCAAAGCCTTACATGACCCAAGATTGATGACAAAAGTTATAGATGTGGAGAGGAAATCTGAAGGGTTATAGGCTGTAACTCCTTCAATTGTAGAATATAGTGGGTTCAAGAAGAAATAAAAGGGTAAAACTCCCTCAGGCCAGCAAATAGGAACCTCCAAGAGAAGAAAAATCCATAAGAGCTCAGAAGAGAAAAAGGCCATTGCAAAAGAGCCAGCCACCAAGACTACAAGGTAACAATCAACAATTGACAGTAAAATAGATTTAGACAAGCCAGCAGAAGTTGTAGCTCATATGGAGGAGAGGTAAAAGGATGTCCCAATGAAGTATCATTTTGCCTATAAGTTATATTTTGGGATAGCTCAATTTTCAAAATGTTTTAATCATCAAAAAAAATTTCAAATATCTTGTTGTGCATTTTTGAAAAGGAAACAGAGTGCTACTAGAAGGTCCGGTAGCATTATAGTTTTTGCACAGTTATAGGTTTTTACCAGAAGTTCTAGCAACGTATGTTATTAATGATTTTTTAGAGCTATCAGCAGAATTTTCAAGCTAGCCCAAGGATGATAAGGACTCCTAATGATATGGACATGTCAAGTGATGGTTGATAATTGGTTTTGAGGTTGTTAAACACTACAAGGAAAAGACCCTCTAGTGGAGGTTATAAAGGAGGTTTTTAGTGTTATAAAATTGGCCAAAATTGTCAAAAAAAACATTTGCTACAACATTTGTTTATGGTTATGGAGGCTTTGGTGGAGCTTTTAACAAAAATTAAACACAACTAAAAAAACTGGGCAGCTGGAGGTTATTACGGATGTTTTTTAATCAATGCGCTACTAATATTTCAACGCACCGGTGCATGTCATCTGGACGGTGGCCCCAGGGCGGTCGAAGGTTCCTGCACCGAGCCGTCAAGTTATAAAACCACACCGAGCATAGTGTTGGTGATACAACGCATGGGGCCGTACCAATTGGTCTTGGGATTTGTGCGGTGCCCATAGGTCGTCTCAATGCACCGGTACGTAGACTTATAGAAACGCATCAGTGCGCTGTATCAGACAAACGCACCGATATTTATAATTGGTATTAGTATTTTTGCGGTGCCCATATGTCGTACAAATGCATCGGTGCATAATCTCACATAAAAGCACCGGTGCACAGTATCACACAAACGCACTAAGATTTTTAATTGGTGTTGGTATTTGTGTGCTGCCCATAGGTCTTAGAAATGCACTGGTACGCTGCAGCATACAAATGCACCGGTGTTCATTTTGCATTTTTTAGAAACATCGACCTGTGACAGTGCAATTATTGTGCTTTTTCTAAATTCATTATTCATCAAAAGTCGACACATCTTATAACAATATTCATATTAATTAAATTTTTATTAATGCATTTGAATGTGATATTTGGATTAATTTGTTATATCATTTCATAATTATTGTGATTTTTTAAAATTCATTATTCATCAAAAGTCGACACATATATATCTTATAACAATATTCATATGAATTAAATTTGTATTAGTGCATTTGAGAACGACAATGGAGAATGCAATAGCGACAATGGAGAACTCAGTAGAATAAATTAAAACATATATATATATATATATATATATATCTATATATATATATATATATATATATATATATATATATATATATATATATATATATATATATATATATAAGACGGACTTTGTCATACAAAATGGGACAGTTATTGGTATCCCTTTGTCTTTCAATTGAGACACTATGTCCATTACATTAAACAAAATGTATGGTTTCACAGACAAATATTTCAAAAAATACAACGCCTTGCTTTGATATCCAAACATAGTGGTCATCATTCTTCGCTTGAACTGTTGTCACTGCTAGAGCTACTTCCATGACTTGGGTTATTTTTGGGAATTTTTTGTTCACTGTGTTGATTGTTTTCTTCTTCTTCACCTTCCATCTACAAACATAAAAATAAATTGAAATGAGTGTATATACATTGGTGAGAATAATGAAAATTGCAATATTAAATAATATACATCAATGTAAATCGAAAAGAAAAATGACGTACCATAGCAACAACAGACTCATAAACTATACACATTCTTTCAAAACCATGTACCATGTCGTCTTTCAAAATTTCATCTGTTGGTGCAGTTCCATACTTTGTTTCCTGCAAGTTTTATACCTCATAACAAATCATGTATTTAATATAAAAGATTTTTTTGTTCTATTAATTATAGACGGAGCTAAGTAAAACAAGATCGATAAATGCTTACAAATTCCACAATTAATTTTTGATATGCCAACATATACTCACAACCCATATTTAACCCAATTTCAATCAATTCGTCTGATGGTTCTTCTTTGTATGTTAGCACCTGTTTGAAGACATTCAATGATGATTTTTGTAAAACAACTTAAAAAAATACAAAAATGAAATCTAGTTAATTTGTTATAAGGAAGTAACAATTACTCACAAACTTAGATATCAACCTTTTTCTTCCTTGTCGTCATGTAGTATGTGCTGAATGGGTTCCATTTTCTTTTCTTTCCTGCAAGAAAATTAATATTTAATGCTAAATTGTTTATTTATTGTACCTAATGATCGAAATAATAAATTATTACATATTACATTTGAAGCACGTTGTTGTTGAGATGGCTCCTCCTGCGATGCAATTTTGTCCATTTCTTTGACCATCTCCTTGTACGCCTTTTTGGACATTCCTACTAGCATATTTCTAATATCATCCTGTTCAACTTTTGAGATTTTCATAATCTTCCTGAAAATGTAACATGACAATAAAATATTTAATTTTTATATTGATATATGAAAAGTAAATATAACAAAAGTGATATGTATAAATAATTCTAGAAAAACATTTAAAGGAATGTTACTTTTTCATTCCTTCTTTTTTGTTGTTGTATGTTTTTGCTATTAAAAGTCTGACATGTTTCATTGACCAATTCTCTGGAAACTCTTCATGTAGTTTAGATAAAATTTGGTTCTTTGAATCATTGGATTGGTTTTTGTATTATAAGTGGAAATAATGTCTATACATTCGTTCCACGAGATCCCTCAAACTTTTGTAAAAGTTTTTCCCCCTTTCGTTAACCTCCAGCAACACTCCAGATGAGCTAAGGAGAAATTCATTTTCATTTGCATGTTCTATTTTTTTTCTTTTCTTAGAACAACATTCCTTTTAGGAGTTGTTGTTCCCTGTATAACATTAAACAGATGTGAATTAATAGACTATTTGACACATGTTATCTAATAATTTTAAGTATATTATTAATGAAAAATAAAAAAAGAAACTCATATTGGATTGATAGTATCTTTTGATTCACCTTATTCATCCTTTTGCAATTTTTCCATCAAGATTTTAAGCTCTTCTGGTCCTAGATCAGAAATAATCTTATCGAGCTTCCTCATTTTGTGGCTCTGCATGATACACAGTAAACAATACATATTAGTTAAACTTACATACAGTTCAAAAACAATATTTTTTGTAAAGAATTTACAAATAACTTGCCTTTTTTTCTTTTCTTGATGTGTTATCAGTATTTTTGTTACTTGATCTCTTGTCAGACATTTCTTTATCAATCTGAAACTTGTACAATATCATTCATTAATATATTTATAAATAAATTGTCAACTTTTCAGGTAAAAAATAAATCTCAAGAAACTGGTGCGCCTTTCATGATGTACGCACTGGCATTGGTGTGTGGGGGTATTATAAACGCACCGCACAAACAGTATAATAGACTGTACGGTGTGTGGGGGTATTATAAACGCACCTCACAAATAGTGTAATAGACCGTACAGTACTATCCTCGTAACATAGAGCACCGGTGCCCTATTTTAGATATGGCGCACTGATTTAAAAAAAAAAAAATTTAACTTTTTTATTACACAGTATTTGCACAGTGTGCTGTATAATACAATGCACTGATGCGCTCGGCTACGCAGGGCGCAAAAAAAAAAAAAAAAAAATCCATTTTTTTTTTAAATTCACGCAAGGGCCGACATGGATTGGGATCTGACTGTGCAAGTTGTCCCGTGGGTTGGATTTCAATCTAAAATGAAAAGCCCTAATTCTGAAATCACGGAAACAGGGAGAAGAAAGGGAAAAAACAACAAAAAAATGAAGGGTTTAGGGTAAAAATGGATAAAACTGCAGAAAAAAAGAAAAAAAGAAAAAAAAAAATCAAATTTAATCACGAGATTGTTTGAAATTCTATGCTACAGGGTTTGAATCACCAGAGGTTTGGATTCTAATTGTCTGAATACTTTTTTTCGAATGTATTTCACTGCTCCACAGTGCTCTCGTGCTCTCTTGCTCCAGGTATGTATCCTGCAAATCTCTAGCTGAAAATTTTAGCAAAAATTGTGAAATAATGAAAGTGTTTAGTATTTAAAGAATTGTTTTACGAAATTAGATTTTCAAAAATATTTTGCCGCCCATTTTTCAATTTTCCGCTTTTTTTTCACTTAAAGAAAATAGAGTTGCGCTTTTTTTATTTGTGTTTATTCATCAACGATGTGTCACTTAATAGCACCACACCGGTGCGTCCATTGGTAACATAGAATCGGTGCGTAGTAACTAAAACACACCGGTGCATAGTAACTAGAACGCACCGGTGCGGTTATTTGTACATTAGCACCGATTTGTGATTAAGGCACCGAAATTAATTTTACTTGTGTACACCAAAATTAGACATGTTGGAAATGTGCATTTTGCTGTGAAAATATTTGGACCATTTATTTTCAAAACTACACCTCTTCTTCTTTCAGAAAAATAAACTTGAACCTTTCCATATCCTGCAACAAGAAAAGGTGCCCCATGATCTACTTACTGACCCATGATCTGCTTGCTCATTTGCAAGTTCCTCCTCCATCTTGGCGTCAAATTTCCTCTTTTCTCCTTTGTGCTTTCTATCTTGATCTTAACAAAATTTATACAATCTCTATTTTACGAGAAACTGACCTTGAATGTTCTGGGAGCAATGACAACAAGTCCTTCATTCTACATTTGTTAGCAGAAGAAGACCGATTTTTGACTAGACGATGCAGTTATTACATGTGGAGGCAATGGTTTCCCGTAGAAAATGAGTATAGGGTTGAGCAGAGGAAATACATTGCAAAATGGGCTATTACATTAGCTTTTCCAATGGGAAACTGATTTGCAGGTGGAAATATGGAAGCTGCAGGTATCTATGCTTTTCTTCCCACAGAAATGGTCACTGGATTTCCATTTATAATACAAGCAGAATATTTATTGGTTTCATCAAGAGAGAGCATCATTTTCAATAACAAATGGAACCAGGGAATCCTTAAGTGTATCCCGTTCGCATTTTTTTCGGAATTTTATTCTTTGATAAGTGCTAATTCACCTATACTTTCAAAATTTTGGATTTTTGGGTACCTTCCATGTGATATTCCTCGTTATCTGTCATTCAAGTTCAATTGAAAGCCGAAGATGTGATTTTATGCGACGTCAGCTTTGCCGATAAAATTTTATGTAAGCCAACCGAAGCTCGGACAATACTCCCAGCTGCTTTTAAACGCATTCTGGATAATATTTCCCTTCATGGGACCTACCAACCTGATCAACAGCGTCAATTGATCTTTCTCTGTTGTCCTTAAGGGAATGAGAATCCTTCCCTTCATGGTGCCTCTTGGCTTTATCGACTACCTCGATTGATCTTTCTCTACTATCCAATCTTTCCCTGCCATCCTTGTAAGAATGAGAATTGTTACCTTCATGTGATCTCTTAGCCCGTTCAAGAGACTCAATTGATCTATCTCATGTGTGTCTCAGATTTCTCATAAGCATTTTCTCCTTTTCTACTCTGTCGAGCTATGTATCCGTCTGCATCCCTGTAAGCATCTTTGTTTTTCTTTCTGTTTGAATCCCTCATTTTCTCTACTATAAACTTCTGAGCCAAAATTCGAACTCTCGTCTTTTCAAACCCTCATCTCCTCAGAAAAATTCTTGCCCGCAATTCGAACCCTCCGCTGCTCCGGTGTGCGGGGTTTTATAGACGCGCCGGTATGGTTTGTAAGATCACGGTTTATGTTTTGGCGCGGTTTTTTATGACGCACTGGTGCGGAAGAGTTGTGAAGCACCAGTACAGGTTATGATTATAAGCGCACCGGACGAAAAACAAGGAATCTCGGCTAGAAATGGCATACTGTATAAAGTTTTTTTTTTGGTATGTAAGATCATAATAAAATAATGATAATTCTAAAGTACATGAATTTATTTGCATTATTTCAAAACTTTATTATGTTACAAAAATTCATATTATTCAAGATTTATTATTTTACAATTATTTACAAATTTACAAATATAAAAATTTTAATAAAATCATTTCACATTAATACAATTAAAATTTTCACATTAATAAAATTAAAATTTTACAAATATTTTACATACAATTACAATTACAATTACATGAATTACAATTTTACAATTTCACATACAATTACGATTAAAATTACAATTACAATTTTAGAATTTTACATACAATTCCAATTACAATTAAAATTTTACAATTACAATCATTTCAATATAATACAATTAAAATTTTACAAATATTTTACATACAATTAAAATTAGAATTAGAATTACATTTACAATTACAATTACAATTTTACAAATATTTTACATGCAATTAAAATTGAAATTACAATTACAATTTTAGAATTTTACATACAATTACAATTACAATTACAATTTTACAATTTGTCATATATACAATTACAATTAAAATTTTGCATTAAATATTTTACATACAATTACAGTTAAAATTACAAATACAAATACAAATACAATTTTACAATTTTACACACAATTAAAATTTAAATTTCAATTACAATCACGACATAATATTTAATAAATATCATGGGCATTTAATATTAAATTAGTTAATAAATATCTTGATCATGATAACCATCATACAAACATCATATTCAGCTAAAAAACACATTAAAATTCGCTAACATCATCGTGATCATGATCATCTAACAAAACACAATTAACATTGTATAACATCATCACAACACAAACATCAAATATACATCTCATGTCAAATAACACATGCTATCACATACACATCTATTTGCAAGTTGCACATTAAATGAACATATTAGCTAACATGACCTAACAATATACACATCATAATTATCACCAACATGTAAATTAAGTACAACTGCAACATGAACATAAAATACATGGACCATATATATATATATATATATATATATATATATATATATATATATATATAATGTTAAAAATATACAACTGTAATATAAATGTCATGGATCAGCTGGTGGTACAACATCAATAGCAGTACTAGTCGAGGCCTACTCAGTCAATGGTGCAGCCTCGACGGTCAATGGTCCAACCTGCTCATGATCATGAGTACTGCTAGATTCTGTAGGTTACTGACTAGACGTGGCCGATGGTCCAGCCTCATCTCCATGATGACTGTTGCTAGATTCTAGTGGAGGTTTCTCATCTAGCGCGGCGCGAGGTGAACGATCATGACATGATGAGTCGATGCTCATTGATTGTCGATCATGTGCTACGTCTCGACCACGACTATAACGTGCAACGGTCCTCCTCAGTTGTGTAACTAAGGTCGTCACTCCTACGACATGCCGCATCAGCCTGTACATGTCACGCGGCATGCCTCTCCACATCTGTAACAACCTACCATCGGCCTGTATCTCTCTCATATGAGCGGGCCTTATGCCCGCCTCAATAATCAATGCAGTGAGTTGGTCACCCAACTCCATCCTGTATCTAGTATCAAGTCGATTGTGCCTAGCAAAAGGCGGTATCGGTGCACCAGCAGGAGCAGGTCTCTCTACACTAGCCTCCTGATGATCCTCGGCATCTAGCATGCCCTGATCTTCATCAGGATCCACACCTGGATCATGTGGTGGTGCCGGAATGTCCTTGCCATCAAAAGACCCAATGTCTGCAAAATATATACAAGTACACAACAATAATTCGACAATTTCATTACACAATTTAATAAAAACAAGTTAAAGAACATGTTAGAATAAATTTAAATAAAATAGTAATATTACCTCTATCATCCGGCGTTTCATCAGCTGTGAAGAGGATGTTGGGACACCCTCGCCAATCCAATCCAGCATAAGGAGAGGGGACCATAATGAAGGGATGCATCTCGTCAACACTGGCTAGCAACTCTAGTGCATCATGCGATATCCTCGCTGGAAACATAGTGTCGCCCCTCTTGGGCATCATCTGCCCCCACATGTGCATCTGTGCCTTGAACATCGGCCTACGAGGCTTCCGAAAAAAAGTAGGCCTCGTCTCTGGAAACCTCTCAAAAAATAAACAAAAAATCTCTAAAGCAAAAAGGAAGTTGACCCTCCCTTGTGCATGAGCACAACATCTATCTAAGGTTGTACATAACTGCCACAAAAAAATGGCAGACCACATGAATAGTCGTGGCTCCTGTACTAAAGAATCAACATAATATAGAAGAGAGAAACTAATGTGTTTCCCATCACTAGTGTTGTGTGAAATGGTCGAAATGAGAAGTGAGAGGCACTGCACCTCCTCTCTACCAAATGCACCAATACATAACTTATCTCCAGCGACCCCAAAATCTGAAGGAGACGGTACATCTGCTCCAATGTATCTCTGGGAGTACACTAACTGACTCACTGCTACACAGCCAGCTGGAACCTCTGGGAACAAGGGAAAATCCACCCCTCTCCTCGATAGCCCTGTAATGAAATATATATCCTCCTCAGTGGGCGTGTACCACTAGTTAGGACCAACCTGGAAATTCTATCGGTGGGCATTCCACCTGCAGATAAGATGTCTCAAAAACACACCATAACCTTTTAGGAAGTAGCCTCCTCATAGAACTTAAGGAGGCCTGCCTGCCTTAGGAGCCCCTGGGTAGTTGTCGTAATAGGGCAAGGGTATGCATCTCTCTCCCTCTCTTGTGCCTCCCACAAGCGAACCATATCATACTGCTCTGCCTATTGTTGTTTTTCCCCCTCTTCTCTCTGAATGATTGACATATTAAATAAAATAAAAAATTATTAAATGAGACATGTATTTAGGAATATACATATATAAAAAATTTTGAAAAAAAATTAAAAAAAACAGTCGGTGCGCCACAAAAAACAGTCATGCATCGGTTCCGGTGCATCTTTTGTTTGTCGTGCACCGAAGGCGGTGCCCTAGATGACATTCAATGCACCGTAGACGGTGCACCTGAAAATTTTCAGAGCACCGTTGACTATGTACAGTGTCAAGAGTACGGTGCACTGACTAAACTCTATGCCTCGGCGCGTATAGTTGTGTCAGCGCACCAACCTCCTGACTAATTAGATAGTCAACGATGTGGTCTTTTACCAGGCCGCACCGTTGACCCTGTCGGAATGCCGAATGCGGTGTGCTGAAAAACACCGAGGCGGATATTTTTGTCAACGCACCACGTTGCCGCTATTCCACATGGTCAACGATGCGGCCGGCTAAAAGACTGCACCACACTTTTTTTTAAATTTTAAAATAACGCAGTGCGCCTTTTAGTACCACCCCAGAAACGGTGTGGATACCGTTAGCATCGGTTGCGGTGCAAGCCGAACGGCTCAAGTGCATCGCGCGACAAAAAATAAAATAAAATAAAATAAAATCTTATAAATGGTTAATTTTAAGGTTATTTGAAATTCTAATCCTCTAAAAATCTTAATTATGGAAAAACAAGAAAAATACCTGTACATTTGGCCATCGAAGAGGCATATTGGCTGTAGAATTTGTAAAAGAAAATTTTACCACCGTTTTGCAAAATGCAAGCTGGAGATTGGTGGGAAATGCACAGCAGCAGTGCGTACAATGGGTGCAATGGGAGCACCGATGTCAGGGCGGCTCAGATAAGGATAAATTGCACCAGTGCTTGAGAGCTCTAGAGCACTGAGAAAAGTGAAAAATGCAATTTTTTGGCCGTAATTTTTTTTTTATTTAACCCTGTTCCGGTGCGCGGGGTTTTATAGGTGCACCAATGCGGTTTCTCAATACCACACCAAGCAGTTTCGGTTTTGGCACGGTGTTTTATGACGCACTGGTGCGGAAGAGTTGTAAAGCACCGGTGCTCTAAAGTAATACAACGCACTGGGCAGGTGTGTACGGAGCACACGGTGTCCGGTGTGCTAATGTTTTGTTCGCACCGGTGCTTTCTCTTGTTGAGCGCACCAATGCGGTTTTGGATGATAAGCGCACCAAGTAGAAAACATCCACAAAACCCTTTGCCCGCCAACCTCCTCTAGTAACCTCTGCTAGAAACGGATGTCTGGGGTATTTTTATAAGGGCTTCCTCAAAAACATCCGCTAGAGGGTATTTTCCTTGTAGTGAAATGACACATTTAATGAAGCCACATGGGTTTTAAAGAATCAATATCATGGAGAGACAGATCAACAGAAAAGTAGGTAGGTTTCTAGCACACTCAGCAGCACAGTTCAAATTGTATTGTTCTTCCTATCTACATATGTCCTGTTAGTTATATTTTTGTAGGATATGTCTTTGATATGTTATAAATCCTATGTAATGAAAGGAAGAGTGGATCCTTCTTTTTAGGTGAGATGGCGTTGGTGCCTCTCTCTATAAATATCATTTGTAAATGTCATTTTAGGTTTGGATTTTGGTCTACCTAAAGACTTTTTCATAATAAATAAAACTCCTTTTGTAGTTCATGCAGGAGGAATTTGTGTTTCAAGGACTATGTAATGTATGGTGTGTTTCTCTTGTTGTTTTATTAATCTAATTTATGAGTTGCAACAGCTAGCAAGTAAGAGTAAGAGCATTGTTAGAGGATCTAATAGTTAATTATCTACTGTTCAATCTTCCGCAAATCATCTATATGTTGTGTAGAGCATGCTAGTGAAGGTTTCATGAAGGATTTATGAGATTCTTTATGCATGTATTATGATTTCTAAATGTTGTTTCCTTTACATAAAACAGAGTTTATGTAAAATTCCACTCTTATAACTGTGTGACTGATTTAGGATATTTTTATCTCTTAGATTGAGTACCAGCTATATGTCACCTTTCATCTATCACAATATTCTCCCCTATACTACAAACTTGTCCATACAATTTATACTTGCCACAACTTACCAAATGCATGAAGGTATAAAAGATTTGAAATCATTTCAAACTCTATAAGAAGCCATCCCACCATTCAAAATCTTTTTCTTTGAAATGAATTATGATGTGTAAGGATTACTTCTTTTGCAGTCAAAGAGTGACTCCTTGCACTAACAAAACATTTGGTCACCTCTTCCCATGACCCAAAAGAATAATAAGAATGTGAAGAGATGTTGAATGTTGGCAATAGTCTCTGACTACTAAGAATTCTCAACAAGAAATCCCTTTTACCCAACCTCATGTCAATTACTTTTCTAATTAGAGGAAATTTCAACTCAAAAATAGCCACCTAAGAAAAATTAAGAAAATAATAAAATAATGCCATGTAGACATTTTTTAATACATCATTTTAATTATTTCTTTTTTATCAAATTTACCCAAATATGTGTCACTTTTATCAAAATAATTCTATATATTTTATATTTAAATTAATTTATGAACGCAAAAATTAATAAAATTTGGTAATCTAAGATTTAATATACTGATAGATTGGAGGTTTCTGTGGTGTAGATTTTTAGATATAGATATCAGAATCTCCACAGTCATCATTTTTCTGTCGACGTTTCGAGTCTAAATCAAGACTCATCATCAAGACAAACCTGCAAAGAAGAGAGTAGATTAGGTTAATCTACTCTCTTCTTTGCAGGTTTGTCTTGATGATGAGTCTTGATTTAGACTTGAAACATCGTCAGAAAAAAGATGCCTCTGGAGATTCCGAAATCCATATCTAAAAATTTAATATATTGTTTTAAATTTATTATATAAATTCCAAAATATAAGAAATGAAGTTAGTCATTAATAAAATTGGATTAAAATTTAAAAAAAAAAAATTAATAATATTTCTCTTTTTTATATAAAAATAATATGCACAAAAATAATTGTTAAATATGATTTATTCATTTAATAAGGGTACAGAATCTAAAATGTTCACAAAAGATATTAAACTTTTATTACATACTATTTACTATTGCTTTAATATTTTTTTTCTTACATATTTTTTGAATTGTACCTCTATATATATATATATATATATATATATATATATATATATATATATATATTGTTATTTATAATAACATAAATAAATGAGATTCAAAGGGATGGGAGAGAAGATGGTGGCCAGAGGTAAAACTAGGGTTCACAGGACTAGACTCCATGTGCGCGTGACGGTGGCCTCTCATGGCGGCACAACAGACGGGAAGAGGATATGGCACCGTCCTCACTCTGCAACTTTTCTGGAATGGATTAAATACAGACAGTGGGATACCATAGACCCTATTGTAGCCGACCCTTGCGACCCCACCGACCTCTTCGGCCTTGCGCTTTGGTCTGCTCCGGCCGCGCCATACACCCACCTAGCTACTGCGCAATTGTTTTTGCTCCAGATTCTGGGTACCTGTTCGCGGTGGTTGGGCCGTATATCAGACATTGGGTCACAAATATATGAAGACCAGACCAAGTCTGGTGACGACGCCTACAAGGCGAGGCTGGGACCTTACTCTCCCATGGGATTTGGAGCTCCAACAGGGGCATCTTGGCCGCTGCGAACTCTACACTCAGTTCCTAATGCCTGTTAATGTTGCCCTGACTCCCTACTATGACCTCTATCGAGATTTGGAACTCGGCTCCCCTCAGCCCCTATCAATGCAGCCAGAATAGACCCCCATAAGAGCCAACACAAGTGTCACCAACCATGAGAAACAAGTAAGCTCTGTTCGCTTTCAAATATTCATAAAACCCCCTATGGGGAATAGTTTTTTAATATGGGCACAAGAAACTGATGGGGTTACAAACCTGAAGAAAAATATCAGGTTATCCTCAAGATATCCTTGTCATATGCAGTCCTTAATATATTGTGGGAGAGCCTTACAAGATACTTGCACTATCAAAGATTACTCCATCTTCCCAGGATCCACCATTTCTCTCGAACTACGACTGAGAGGCGGCTCAACTATGTAAAACAGATCACCTGGACCCAGAAGGGGAACCAGCACTTCCAAAACCGACATTCGAAAGGGCCTCACATACAGGAACATTTTACAAGGGAAGAAAAAAACAGCAACACCAACTACACCTGCAAAGAATTCTTGATCTGAAATGACTGTATTTGTTTTTTTGTGCTAAGCATCTTTCAGTTTTAAAAACATGTGCATAATTGGTTCATTAGTTTGCATAAGGATTAAGGAATTTTTCCATGAATTATAGATGAACTTTAGTGAATTATAAGCATAAAATAAGCTTGAATAACACTGAACAGCAGTGTAAAATATAGAAATAAGTCACCACATGAAGTTTACACAACAAGCATGATGAAGAAGTTCACCCCTCCCAGGCTACATCTGCTAGTCCAGCTCCCAATGGCTTGTCCATCTTTCATTATGCTCAAAATTTTACGATTACATGTAGTTATAGTGCTCTAATGGTTTTTTTCTCTGCACCAATGGCTTCAAAATGCTCCAATTAGTCAAAAATGACTCTTCATTCACTCAGAATGGTTGAAAATTGAGCCTCCTACACTTTTTCCCAATATCTCCTAGGAAAACTCCGCTAAATGTGGAGAACTCCAGTTAACTGGAGTTAAATTAGGGATGACTGCCAAATTTTTCGTGCCCCTATCTGCTCTGCCTATTAATTTTTGCATTAAACGTTACGGTTATGGTGGCGGCCACATGTGCACCCCCAACCATTAAGTGGCTTGACCATTAGCGGAACCTCTGCTCGAAACTACAGTTTACACATGTACCATGAACTTGTGGGTTATGGGCCCACATAAACTCCCCTTTTAAATACAGCGGAATACAATTGCGGAGTTTATTTACATACATACACAAAGTAATCAATAGCGCTTCTTTGTAACATAACTCACATAACCTTAAATAGCTTACATACACATGGAACAGGGTTCACAGGTCCCACATCATGTCAACCAATCACAGTGCATCGCAATCACTTGCCCGCAATTTTAAGGCTATACCGGTAAGATTTAAACCATAAAATATGTGATGTGCACTCGTGCGCAAAGCCAACACATGGTCTTCCATCATCGCAATGCATATTTCAAATCTTACCACATCGCAACCAATTTACCTTGCGAAGTCTTAACGATATCCGTTAATATTTGCAAAATGCGACATCGCGACTCGTCGTCCACCATTGATCTGCATCCGATCTAACGGTCCTCACCTACTCACCCTTCTTCGCATCGCAAATTATATGGTTTATTTGCGATGTCATCGTAACCGTCAATCTATTTCCTTTTAGATTTGCGATCTAATCCTATCCGTTCATTCTTTACTCCTCTTTGTTCTGCAACTTGATCTCCGTATCCATTCATCCTTCACTCGGAAACTTGTTGACGGATTCTACCATATTCAATCAGAACGCAATATCTTCCTCATACGACATCAGTTTTTCGAACCATTCACAGTGTAGGAATCAAGAAAATGATATCTACGCAACCATCTTGGTTTCAATCCAATCCTGTAACTTTGAATTTTGAGCAAAATTTATGAACTCCTGATCAATTCCCCCAAAACATATATTGTGGAGAAACTAAATTACTTTCCGTAACTAAATATAGATATTCCAGAGATTGATGAACACCGCTCCACTTTTGAATCCCAAGAAATAATATGTAGATTTAATTGCTTCTCGCCCAAACCAATGGAGCTCTTTCATTGGATTTTCGCCAACTGGACCATGGACTGTGAAATCCATCTCTGTTCAATGTGGTTTTTCATTGTCAAATTTTCATCCTCGGAAGTTAAAGACGTCATTCTTAGGGCTAGATCGTGGTTCTAGGGATCCACTAGACTTTTCATCACACCAAGGTTTCCATAATTCGACGCAAATACTATGGAGGTCACCAGAATATCAGTCTGGGTCCGACTATACAACCTCCCACTTCATTTTTGGAATTAATGTGTTCTATAAGGTATAGCGAACACCATCGAGGGATACATTAAAACAAACACCCAACGCTCGAAGGAGAGGATCTACACCTTTGCACGAATCTGTGTGGAAGTGGATCTCAACAAAGGGTTATGAGAGAGCATTCAATTGAATCACAAACAACTAAAATGGACACAACACCTATACTATGAAAACACTGCATTAAGATACAGAATATGCAGGAACATCGATCATCTGCAAAACACATGCCCAAAAGAAAAAAGAGATAACAGAAAAAGAATAATATAGGAAAAGCAACCAAAGGATGGCAATTTCCTTCAAATGAACCAGAACAGGAGACAAGAAGAAGAGGATTTCCCCATCCCAAATGAGAATAACCAGACAACGATCGATCCAGAGACAAAATAACAAGAAATGA
The DNA here is from genome assembly GCA_034641835.2 of Pinus albicaulis. NCBI lineage: Eukaryota > Viridiplantae > Streptophyta > Pinopsida > Pinales > Pinaceae > Pinus > Pinus albicaulis. The sequence goes on along the minus strand of CM076576.1, from coordinate 452,797,981 downwards.
AAGATCCGTTTGACCTTACCACCACGGTTCAGCTGGAAAAGGACCCTGGGGCACCATACAGCGAGGGAAACAAAAGACAACACCACTCAGACACCTCAGATTTAGATAAGGACAATGGAGCAATCACAGAAGAAAACCAGCTCGCCATTATCTCCACCACAAGTGTTGGTGAAAGGTTGAAAAGAAGAAAGGGAGAAAATCTTAACTTCTCCCCATGTATTATAGGTTCTTGTTTTTTAATTTGATAGCCTATCTTTTGAAAATTACCAGCACATGAAAAATGTATTTTGTTTTCATTAATAAAATTATGACTTTTTCCTTGGAAAAAAAACATAAATAAATGAACGGTCTCACGCTTAACAGTATGGGTAAGGATAACAAGTTTGTCGACCTAGAACCGGTTGGGGATGATATTCTGTATGGGGGATGAAGCCAACAAAACAAAATTTGGTAAAGGTTACCCTTTCACCTAGGTCTCTTATTGGCAGGGAGCGTGCTGAGAAGTTGAGGTGGAGTCTAATGGAGGGTTTCGCGTCGTTGGAGGGTGTTGACTTGAAGGTGCACAGTGAATATCAGGGTCCTGACAAAAAATTGTTGGAAGGTCAACATGTAGCGCCTGTGTTGGAAGCTAGAACTATCAGTTTCTCTGTAAATCCACATGTAAATTCAATTTCTATGCCAAACTTGGTTATCCATATTTTTCCTTTTGGGGGTTTGGAGGACATTCTTTTTGGGGTTGGCTATGGATCGAAGAAGGGTCTTAAAACATGGTTTTCTTATGGGTTAAATATTGAGGTTTTGAGGAAGTTTGTTTTGGGGTCTTGGCTGGAGGCTCACGAAAATCCAGTTTTGAGCTCAGTGTTAGGATCTTTCCTTTCTCCGGGGGTCATAGAGCAAGAATTCATTAGCGTTGGATTGAATGGTTTTGGCTAGGGACCACAAGAGGGTTTTGGCAACATAGTGTACAATGAGACGACAGGGGAGTCTATCGGACTATTGGAAGCTACTGGGGGGCTATCGGTGGATATCTTTGTTGAGAAAGTATCTGAGAAGTGGGGAAATTTAGAGGTGGGAATTGAAGGGAATCTGTCGGGAATACGACCTCTTAAAGGTGGGGTTGAAAATGGTCTGGAGGTAGGGAGGAGGGTTTCGGGCACAAAATCAACAGAGGAAGCTTCGAATGAAGGGGCAAATACCACAAACTTATCAATGCAAACGGGAAGTCATGCAGGGTTGAAACACAAAAAGGGTAAGGTGATAAAGGAAAGTACTAAGTGCCCAACTTGGTATTCAGGGTTGATTTACACTTTTATAGTGTGATGGCAGCATCTGAATCAATTCTAGTGGGGAGGGCGCGAGGGAAATTTTACCTGGCATAGTATATTTCAGACTGGATTGGGAAAAATTGGGGTTCGGTACCAGACAGGGAAGTGGAAGTCATTACATTGTGGAAGGGATGGTTCATGCTCAGGTTTCCGAATGTTAAAATGATGGAATGGGCCATGGAGAGCATTGGGGCTTCGGCATTGCTCGAATATGCTTCAAAAGGTGGATGTCGTTCTTTGACTCAAACTGGGAAAGACTGGATGAAACCTGGGTGTGGGATCATCTTCTCGCACTACCCCCACATTTCTAGACTCTGGACATCTTTTGGGCTATAGGGAATAGACTGGGCACTTTTTTGGATGTGGACATGTCGTTTTCGGAGACGAGGGCAAGGAAAATTTCATGAATACTAGTTCTTTTGGCTCCACGGGAGGGGTTAATTTCTAAAAAATTTCTTCATATGTAAGGAAATTCATAGTTACAGTTGATTAAATATGAACACATGTCATTTCAGTGTTATAGGTGCCATAAACATGGGCACCTAGAAAGGCATTTCCCCCATGGTTTCAGCCGAAGAAGGAGACATAAGGGCAGGAAAAAATAGGGCTCGCAAAGCTGGATGGATGAGGGGGCCCAGGAGGTGGGTGGAGACAACAAGGAAGCGGTGGGGGATGTGATGTTATAGTGGGAGGAGGGGTCGATGCCAATGCATGACACGGGGACTCCCAATATTCATCTGGAGCTGAAAAATGTGGAGGTTACTATCCAGGATCATAATGAACCAGTCCCTGATGATCCTGCATCGGATTTTGGCATTACTACTCCTTGTCCTTCATATTCTATTATAAACTCTTTTGATCATTTGTTAATTGCTATGAAGTCGCCTGGTCCTTCGAGGATAAGTGAAAATGAGTCTCTTTGTATTAGTAAACTTTCATTGGCCATGGATATCATCATCACAACCATATCAAAACTCTTTATTGACATTATTCCATACAACCTGAGGCCCAGAGAAAAAAAATAGATGGAGATTGAGATGCTTGGAGGGTTGGGTAAAAATCACATACTGGAAAAATAAAAAAGGATTAGTGGTTGAAAAACTAATATTTCAAAAGCCCAATTGAGGGCTATGCTTGAAATAGCGGATGGAAAACAACTCTCACTAAAAGGGGCACTTAGAGCAGCGCAGTCCCCTGACATTGTGACTAAATGATTGTATTGTCTTTTAATTGCATAGGTCTTGCTAGTGCACATAAAAAACTAGGTTTAAACTAACTAATTAACAATTATAGACCTGATGTGATTTTTCTTCAAGAGACTCTGGGACAAGGTGTCCAAGCATCTGATACTCTCTCGCCTTTCCTTCCGGGATGGACTTTTGTGACTTCAGATATCAAAGGGAGATCCAGTGGACTAAAGAATGGTATAAATAACAACGATATTAAGCTAAAAAGTTCCTGGACCTCAGAGATGCTGATTGGAGTGGAAGTTTTCTCTATGGAAATTGGAACTGAATTGTTTTCTATGGAACTTGGAACTGAAATTACCATTGTAAAGAATGATGGTCCTTGTTTAGATCGGGTCCCTTTCTGGAATAATCTCCTCTCAAAATAATTTATTCATGGGCCGAACTTGATGGTGGGGGGAGACTTAAATTTCTCGTTGGGGATGTCGGAGACCTAGGGACCTCAGGCTCAGGTAGACCCCCTTGTTGACTTCCTTTTAAATAAGTTAAGGGAGGGAAAACTGATTGACTCCAACCTCATAAAAATTTCACCTACTTGGAGGAATAAAAGTGTGGGGGAGGCGTAGGTAGCAAAAATACTGGATCAATTTCTCCTTAATGAATATCTAGCTAGTTAGATTATTTGCTTCAGACAATGGGTGGGATCAGAGGGGGGGAATCAAATCGCTCTCCTATCCTGCTGGACCTAACAAGAAACTGGGTTCCCCCTTAAAATTTAATGCAATATGGTTAATATAAGAGGAATATAATAAGTTGGTTGTTGATACGTGGAGACCTATACACATGGTATAAAACTCCTCCTTTGCTCAATCCTTTGTAAACAATTTGAAAAATATCAAGAAGGTTAACATTCAGTTGGAAAAAGAGAAATCTATCAAGGAAACAAGGGAACTCCGAGCCATTGAGGACTTAGAAAAAATGGAAATTTTGGGGGTTGAAGGCTATGTGGATGATAGATCAAGGGATCAGATAAATACATTGGAGGTGAGGAGAAAGAAAATATCATTAGACAAGGAGGAGCAATGGCGGTTAAGGAGTTGTTATTTTTGGCTCTCAACAGGGCATGAGGACACATTTTTTTTTCAAAATTATGCTAAGGGGAGAAGAAACACAAATACCATTTTGGAATTAGATAAGCCAGATGGTGATGTTTCCAAATATTTCAATGAGCTTGCCTCAATGGGTAAAAATTACTTCAAAGCCCTTTTTGGTACTGATCAGGCTCGCTTGATTCCAAAATTGGTAACCATCTGTTGCATCCGAGATGTAAGGTTCAGGCTCACTTGTTTCCATTAGTAGCCCGCTACAGCATCCACCCTGTTCATAAAAAAAAGGTTCCTGTACTAGATATACAGAGAAAGAGTATAATATGTAGACCATATAAACATGGCTCTGTATTTCAAAAAACAGGTTTAAAATAGAAACAGGGAAACATTTTTTTTCTAAGTAAAGTTAATCTATTAATAGTGGGAATAAAATTACACCGAAGTCAAAATCATTGCCCAAACTCATGGAAAATTTGTCATCAAAAAATCAAAAAATTAAGAAGACTACCCTCATACGGGGAAACCAGTCTTGAACGTTTAATTTACAGAATTCAAAAATATTACAAAGGTCCAGCACAGTAAAATAATCTAAAAGCAGCCCAATTAAGTGGGTCGTGAAGCAAGAAAAAAAAATTAACCAAACTACTCCTCCGGCTCCTCGATGATTCGGCACCATCCTTCGGAAGGTCCAGGATCGCTAGGTGCTACCTCCACATTCATGCCACGGCTCCCCTCCTGAAGGCCTGAATGTTGGCCGGCTTTTTCCGAGCTCAGACCCGCCAGACGAGTGCATTCTTCCTCCATTTGGGCCTCCTCGCGGAAAACCACTGTGACTGAAGCTGTAATTCGTGGGCGGTTAAGAGAGCAATTAAAGGAAAATTGCGCAGTGCGCGTCGTGGGAGAAGGTGAACTAGCAGTGAGGAAACGAGGAACAGGGGAATCCATACGGTGGCCAAATCCTACAACCCGACCCCGCCCACTCCTAGTATTTGGATAGCGACCTGCGTAATAATCACTGGACTGGCCAGAAGACAACTCGGTTGAGGGGCTGGAGGGAGCGCGCAGGAGTTGACCTCTAGTGCTCCCCCTACGGCAACGCATCCTTTGACGCACGCGAGGCATGGGTGCAGTCTCACTAGCAATGGGCACAAGAGGAGACGAATAAGCAGAATTCCAAGAAATAGAGGAATACAGACAAGGACCAGACCGAGAGTAATGCAGATATGCAGCAAGGTCTACGCAGTGGTTCAGCTGGCCACTTCTCCTTCTCATCACAGTGAGCAGGCAGTGTAACCCAGCAACCGACTCATCTGAAAAACCATAGCGAAATGCCATTTTATCGACCCGACTACAATGCAATCGAAAGACGCCCGTCATAATTAATCTCTGATCATTAATGAGAGCCGAAGGCCGGATCATATTGGAGCATGCGGTATTGCTAACAGGAGTGGAGGAACGATCTTGAACAGTGTTAAAACTTAATGCAATTAGATGTGAAAACCTTGGAACTTAATTGAACAGCGTTAAAACTTAATGCGATTGATATGAAATCGCCACATCCATGTCCCATCGCCTTAAATGCCATCGAATGCACCCGCAGCTGGGAGCAGGGCAAGTTCTGATTGAGGACACGTGGCAGAAATTGATTGGAGCGGATCTTTGTTTGGGCCGCTCGCGCAGTGGAAATCCGGACCCGAAAAAGATTAGGGCGAATTTGATAAGAAATTTGCGTCACAACTCTCCCTCCGTACGCCAGCCCAACTTTGGACCCGAAAAAGATTAGGGCGGAATTCATTTGGTTTTCGCGTCACAAAATTGGCCGACGTCAGCAGGCTATTTTGGAACACGAATTTGGTTTGAATTATGGTTTATCGCCGTTTGAAGTCCGGCGGGCTTGACTTAAGAACAATTTTGTTTGATCCCATCTTATAAAATTTGTGTTGGTTTTATTTGATAATACACATATTTATAATAAATCATGGGAATACCACACTAAACATGTGGAAAAGTTATATAAATTATTGAGAACAATCATTTTTATATAAAAATATCCAAATGTGCTTTTGGGAAATAAGAATTCGAGTATTTGGTTCATATTGTTTTAAAGGAAGGAGTGAAGTTGGAGCCTCAAAAGATGCAAGCTATTAAAAAATGACCTATTCCTAAGAAAATCAAGGTTCTTAGAAGATTTTTTAGACTTACATGATCAGTATGATGATAATTATGATAATTTCACAAAACAATCACTAGCTATTTTGAGGGATGAGATATTAGAACTTTAGCTTGATGAGGATTTTTTAAGAGCTTTATTTCTTCTTTTGAAATCAAGAAAATATTCTCCCAAACTGAAAATGTGTGTTCTTGAGATAATTTCTGAAAATTATGAAAATGAAATTAAACTTTTGCATTCTCAAATTCAGTCATACAATTTCCGAAATCCTAACGAATTCTTTGAAAATCTTCCTTCTCCTAAGCAAGAGGAAATTGTACTATCTTTTGACTTGCATATTGAGGATGATTATTCTTTGAAACACAAGACAGAAGAAATAGTTTCAAGGCTTAATATTCAGAATACAACTAAGCAACCAGTCATTGAAGGCCTAGAAGTAAATAACATACATCATACTTTTATTGATCCTATATCAGATTATATGGAGAATATTTTTAGCCCAAATCTGCAAAAATGTTTTCTCTATAAGGATCAAATACATCAAAAGTGGCCTTTACACACCATATCATTTATTATAAAGGCACATGATCATAATATACTTCCAATTTTGATCACAAGCAATCAAGTTATCCATTTATTGTTACAACTACTTGATTGGCTTCATTGGCATTTTTGTATTACCTGATTCAATAATATTTTTAGTAGATTGAGTAGGTAGATGAGTGCTCAGAATTTTGAGCATTTTTTTTTTAGTTTTCAATTTTCAGCTAGTTTTTCATTAAGTTGGTTTGAAAACTTTTGTGTTTTGTTTTAGTTTCAAAGCATATTTCAGTTTGCAGTTTGCAGAAGACAGAAGACATTTACAGGTTCACCAAGGTCAATGGATGAGGACAAATGACCTGCTGTTTTTGACTTTTCACTAGGAAAAGCCATCCCCAAGTGGAGCCAGTGTTAGACTCCTATACCAATAGGTGTCATATTTCATGATTGACTTGATGGGCTATGTAATATGTTCATACCTTTTCTTGTTGCAAAGGTTTTCCATATTATCAAAAAATCAAAAAAAATTTAAAAATGTAAAGAGGGTATACCCTAAAAGAAAAATCAAAGGGTAAAAAGAATAAAAATGGCCAAAAAAGTAAAAGAAAATGAACCCCACCAAAACAAAGGCCAAGGAAAGTGTGCAAGTCTAAATGCCACTACTTTTTGCTCTTATGTAATAAATAAAATTGTGTGCAACTTGTATCCTATGCCACAATTTATGAATATTCAAACAGTTTAAGCTTGGCTATTTCATCTTTCAATTTCATGTTTTAGAGATAGAGAATAAAATCTGACCAAACTGTTTAATCTTGGCAGATAAGTAGATAGGTAGAGTAAATAAAAGGAGCTCAATAGCTTAATCAGAGCCCTTGGATGTAATAAGGTTAGACTTAGATAGATTTCTACATGTAAAAGAAAAGAAAGTGTGATAAGGGTTTGCCAGTCTAAGTGCACCCTAATAACGAAGAAAAAATGGTAGAGTAAAGTAGGTAGGGTAGGTAGATGATGTTGCAGAATTGCATGTGATGGACAATGACTCTAAATGTGTTAATATTTACTTTCATCACAAAGTGCAAAGGCAGACACTATACTGGAAGAAATTCAAAGCAAAGCAAAGTCAAAGTTATTAACGTCCCTTCTCATCTTCCCCTAAAGATTTCACTAATTTCCCCTAAGTACTAAGGTATTTGAAAATTAGAGGGGCTCAAGGCATTTCCTTGAATTTTGGAGGGACCGAACCCTCGTCCCAATAATTGGAAAAGCCTAATTACTTGAAGTCATTCTTCATAACATTCACTCATTTCTAAACATCTTTTCCTAAGTAAAATCCCATTTTACTTAGGAAAATTATGCATTATTTCATAAAAAACCCTCAAAATCACATTTTATTCCAAGTCTAAGTGATGAAGTGATTATAATGCAATTTGATTTTAAATCTTCACTTTCTTAGTTATATTAATGTATTTTGAGTTTACATTGTCCCCTTGTCATATTATCATTGATTTTATGTATTAAATCCTTACAAAAATAACCTTCTCTTATTATATATAACTCCTTTTTATATAATATCCCCAAAAACCCATTAATAAATTTTAGCCAAAGTTATTTATTCCCACATGTTTAAATAAAAAACCCACTTTATGCCCCCTTTGGCTAAATATATCGTAATATTAAATTCTGCCCCCTATGATAATTAGATTAATCTGATTTAATTATCATATAATAAAAGTATATTGAAAAAATAATTAAAACATGTTTTATTACGTGTTTTAATACAAAAATAATTCTTCCCCTGTGTATTTTAATCCCTTGACTCCCTTTCCCAAGGTTAAAACTATAAACCCTTTGTAAAATCCCCAATACCTCCCTTAACCGCTAACCTTGGTTAAATCATTTCCCGATCACTTTCCTGCATTTTTATAAACAAATTGATTAATCCTCACAATTAATTAACTCCGCCAATCAGATTCCCCCCGATGAGATTAATTAACGTTTAATTACGTCGGGCCCTCCATATTAAATCCTCGTCACTTCCATGTCCCCATCGCCGTTCGATCAACCCATCTGAGATCAACGGTTATTAATGATATCGCTAGTCATCCGCGTCCGAACAATAACGCGCGATGGCCCAGCGGTTTTCAAACAGTGCCATGCCACGCGTCAATCATTCTATGGAATCGCTCGCCCTCTGCCCAAAACCACTTTTCCCCAAAAGCGGTGCGATGGAAACCGCTTACCGCTTGCCTCCCATGACTCATCCTCCATACCTGCTAACGTCATCCATTAAATAAATAAATAAAACCCCGTCACCCTTTGGACTTTGTGAATAAAACAATTTTTCCCGCGTCATTTTCATTATTCTGTGAACGACCAAAGTCTCATGCAGAGAATTTCAAAAACAAACTGTCAAGCGCCATCAACTATATTTTGTTGAAGACAATTGCATACCAGTAATCCAGAGTTCGTACGCCATAGCCTGTACCTGTTTAATCACTGTTCATCTCCCAAAAAACAGGTATTTACCCCAATTCCCGTTAAAACTCTGTGAAATCCTAGCTTTTGTTTTAAATTCCGCACGAAAGACAGAAACAAAGTTCAATTTGGTCTTGTTCAATCCCCAGAATTGTAAATTGCATTCCCAAAACTTGTAATTGTGTTTGTTCTTCACAAAAACCCAAAATTCATTTCTGAATCCACAAGAACCAGAAATGGAGGTTCCAGTGGCTCTGAACGTCGCACCTTTGAATGCCCCTCACAGAGATTTAGACTATCTGCCCCTAGCAGATAGATATTTTCAAATTAAAGACCTCGTTCTTAGTGATAATCCTCTTCGAACCTTTTTCCACTGCAGAGATAACTTTATAAACGGTTCTGATATTATTGGATTATGGGAATCCAATCTCCCCATGTATCTTCTCCCCTCAGTCCATATTTTTCCTGAGTTAATTCATTACTGCCATGCAAACTATGACCCCAATCAAAGAGAAGTTTTGTCCCCGAGTCAGAACATCCTTTTCCCAATCACTACTCGGTCGATAAATGAAATGCTGCAATTTAAACTTGGTCAAGCCCTCACTCCCCTGTCCATGGGAGAATTACTTGAAAAGTCTGCCAATTTGTCCCATGAAGAGTTAAATCGCATTTTTCAAACCTTCATGTTACCAGAGCATCAACCCAAAGGCCCTCCCCCCTATGGTTATACTTTTTTCACTCATGTTGGCAGGGTTATTCTGAATATGATATCCTTTATCATGGGTTTCAATACTAGTGAATATGTTGATCAATTAACCCTAGTATTGTTGTCTATATTTACCCCTGGACAGTCCCCTGCTGTCAAGTATGATTTTTCATCCTACATTGCTGATAAAATCCATGATCAATTCATAAGATTTGAGAATGAAAAAGTGTTCAAATATTCTTCTGTTATATATCATCTCATGATTTATTACCAATCAGAAATTTTCCCTTTCCATGTTCAGAAACTTGATGCCAAAAGAAATCCTAGGTCTGTGATATTTTGGTCTGCCATCACCCATAATTCCTCTGATTCTCCTTACTCCTATAATGAGTTTATTGACCTATTTGTACACCCTGAAACCACTTTGTTAATAGGAATTTCCCCTCCTAGAGTCAATAATGAAATCAAGAAAATTCTACAGCTCTCAAAACAATATAGGGTAGGTGACTGCTACTTTTATCAAAATCACACTGAGATCAGAATATATGGATGTGAATTGTGCCCATTCAAGTTGCCCAAATATGTCCCCATGAGACTCTTTGCACTAGAGTATTTCAGGCAGATGATTAACTCAGATATAGTCCTTTCTGCAATGCAAAGAAAATGGCTCAACTCAGGATCAAAAGTCAATTAGGTCCCTTTGTCTGTAACTCTAGAGATGTTGTAAAGGAAGCAGAAAGAATCTTACAAGAATATCTCAGATTACAAAAAAAAAATTTTACTGAGTGCCTTATGACCCAAATAGCTTTATCTGTGATAGAAGAATGAAAAATAAACTATCACCATACATTCATCAAAAAATTCCAGAAATTGAACAATATGCCAATATGGATGAATGGATGGAAGGAACATTGGTAGAACATGATAGTGAGCAGGTCAATGTTGAAAATGTAATGAAAGACCTTGAGAAAATACTTGACCTAGACTCTTTTGGATAGGTGCAGATACCAGGTATTGGTCCTTCTTCTGCAGGGACTTCTCAGCAAAATTTACAGGAGATCAGTGCATTGGCCACAGTACAATCTAAAGGAAAAGAAAAGGAGCCTGGCATACAAGTATTTGAAAAATTCACAATGACAGAGCAACCTGAGACTTCTAAAGAACAGGGTCAAGTACAAATTCCTCCTATTCAGATCAATGAGCCAGAAATTTCAATTTTACAAACTCCTATCATATAGAAAAAGGCAAGAAGAGAGATGTTGAAGTTGCTACCTCTGTTGGTGGATCTTCATAACAGCCTCATGCTAAAAGACAAAAATTAAATCCTCTTCTAGAAGTAGATTTTGTTCAGGAAATTCCTGATAGCTAGAGAGAAGATTTGGATTGTCAACAAACATGTACAGTCAGTGGGGCATCCACTACTTTACATAGAAAAGAGCTACAAAAGCAACAGAGTGTTGAAATATCTTCTTTCAAACCACCAGTTAAAGATGCAGGAGATATAAAGAAAACCTTTATCAATATAAAAGCCAGGAATGATCCACTAAGACTCCAGGTTTACAATCAGTATTTGAAGATGTCTCCTAAGAATCAAGAAAGATTGATGTCAGCTTATGACATTCAGCAAGGCAAAATGATAATGAGTCACTTCAAACCAAAAGTGCAGCAGCCTCAAACAGCTGCAGATTATATTAGAAAAAATTTTGAAGTCTTAGAAAAGGATATTCATCCTTTAGATCAGATTGAGTTACATAAGCAGACTGGTGAAATGATCTGTTCTACTCTGACCGATAAAGTAATGGCAACTCAGAAGTTGCAGGATTCTTTGGAGAACACTAATGCACAATTGCAGCTTGAAAAATCCTCTTCTCAAGCCAAAGACAACAGGATAAAGACATTGCAGGAAATAATCATTGGATTGGGTCACAATCCTAAAGATGTCAAAGGTATAGAGACCCTAATAAAGAAAAAAGATGATGATATTGCAGCTTTGAGAAAGAAGTTGAAATTGCCAGCTTCAAGACATCCACAAACTGAAGAGATGATAAAGAAAAATTCTGAAGAAGAAATGATGGACTTGCTTTTGAAACTAAATGAGCAACTAAATGAAATAGAAAAAGAGCTTGAACAGGTATTAAAGAAAAAGCAGTCTACTATTCCAGCATCAACAACAGAGGCAATTACAGGTACAGGTACATCCACAACAAGTCAGCCAACAAAGCTATCATAGGTAAATACTTCCAATTTGAGCTCTGAAGAATTAATAAAGTCAATGAATGAATTGAAACTTCAAGTAACAGAACTCCAGCACACAAATTTACAGCTTATTAATTTAGAACAAAGATATGATCTCTCAAAAATGAGTGTTGCTGATAAAACAAGAGAGGTCAAAAGATTAGAAAAATTGGTTAAAGCATTGGAAAAGGATCTCACATTGGAGAAACCTTTAAAGGAAATAAATGAAATTCTTTGGGACAACATTATCCAATCAATAAAGGATGTCTAGTCTTCAATTCAGATTTTGTATGAACAGAATGATTTAGTCAAATTGGCTATAGAAGAAGTTCAAAGTACAAGAGAAGAATTGGGAAATAGGCCTGAGGAAGCCAATCAACTCATACAGTTTCTAAACACTCAAACCAGACACCAACTTGCAGAACTTGGTATTCAGGATAGGACCAGGAAAATTTTGGAAATGAAAAGAGTTTTTACTAAGAGAACCCTTATGTAGAATCTAGAACGAAGGTGCTCAGATATGCAAGAAGAAATCATTTCCTTCAGAGAAAGATTTGATATTTTGTTGAAAAAAGGATTGCTCAGTCCTATAGTTTCAGAGGATAAACTAATGGACCTTGAAAGCTATGTTGAAAAATTGGACAAGTATGCTGACAATCAGGCCAATTCTTCAACCAGTACATGAGAAGCAGCATTGCCAGTAGGGAAAAATCTTCATGACAGATTGGAAAATTTATTTTATCTTGAGCATGAAGTAAAGCATTTGTTTCCAATTCAACCTACCTTTTTCAGATATACTGAGGCTGATGAAACATTGAGAAAACTTCAACGGACCAGAATACCAGAAGATAAATGGTGGGAAGAATTGTTGGAACTTTTGTAAAATTTATCCTTATATGAAATTTTGCCTATTTACTTTGATTTTATTACATCCTGCCACAAGCCTAAATGTTTTATGATTCTCCAAAGACTCTTGGAAAATAATGCTTTCCAAAAATGATGAATATTCTTTAGTATCCAACGAATCATGTGATTTTTGGCTTGGAAATCCATTTCCATTTTACTATAGGGATGCCTCCTTTGCTTTTCCTTTCCTTCTAGATAAAATGAAAGCATTTTTTTCTAATATTTCCCAAGATACCAACAAGAATATAAGCTAGGGAATGCAAATATCCTGGTATGGACACTACTAAGGTTAATGTGCCACCCAAGGATAACCATATTGTGATTATTTTTCCCACTTTTTGATATGGAAAGAACCAATCTCCATACCTATATTCATTAAATCTTAACATAAATCCCAAGTATTTGAAATGGGTGCACTTGGTTGATTGTTTTTTCTAACATATCTTCCAAATCATTGAAAGTGATGGTAGAGTTGAGTAGGTTTACTTATATTCCAAATGAAACCCAAAATGATTTTAGAGCTCTAATGAGTCTTCACATACTAGTCCTATCTACTATATCCTGCAAGAAATAGGATAACATCGTCCACCAATAGAAGGTGCGTAGACAATAGCATATGTAAATGTGTGAGTGATCAAAATAGTAGCAGTTCTTAATTTGTTTAGGCATGTATCTCTTGTTTTTCATCTTCCATATTCAAAAACTAATCACGGATTTGGGTGTTGATGCCATGTATATTCTAAATGGATTGGTATCCATACCTTTCCAGATGCCCCCACACCTGCGACTGGGTAAATTTTATTTTTTTAACATACTAGTTAAATAAATATTGTTGTAATATATTTTCTAATATCTCTCTCTCTCTCTCTCTCTCTCTCCATATATATATATATATATATATATATATATAGATATTATTTTATATATAATTTGTTTTATTCTAAGTCATAGGCATAACTACTGTAACTTTAACACCCAATTACTACAACTAGATACAAGCAATAGTTTTATGTAACCATTGTTGCAACCTTAAGTTACTGTTGTTGTTCCATTACTCAAATAAAATAATTCTCGTATAAAGGTTGTTGTCGTGTATCTATGCGTAAACTTCAATATTTACAAGGACTTGTTAAGTATTATGATCTCTTAATATATATACTTTCTTTCATATATAATATTTTTTATTCTAAGTCGCGGATATCGTATCCCCAAGCCACAACTCCTACAACCTCAAGCCATAGTTGGCGCAAATTTAACGCATAGTTACTGCAAATAGATAAAAGAAAATGTTCTATGGAACCGTTGTTACAACCTTAAGTTACAGCTATTGTTCCCTTATTCAAATAAAATAATTCCCGTATAAAGATTGTTACCGTGTATCGATGCCTCAACTTCAATATTGACAAGTATTTTTCAGGTATAATAATCTCTTAATATATATATATATATATATATATATATATATATATATATATATAATGTGTTTTATTCTAAGTCGCAAATGTTGCATCCCCAAGTCACAACTTCTGCAACCTCAAGCCACAGTTGTTGCAACTTTAATCCATAGTTACTGCAGTCGGATACAAATAATTGTTTTATGGAACCATTGTTGCAACCTTAAGTTACAACTACTATTCCCTTACTCAAATAAAATAATTCTCGTATAAAGGTTGTTGTCATGTATTTGTGCCTCGGCTTCCATATTTATAAAGACTTGTTAGGTATAATGGTATCTTAATTTCCCATTTTTTTCAAAGTGAATATGGTTTATTGTAAATCCCACCATTTTCCTCTCACCATACTTTCCACTATCTTATAAATTAGTTGCGGGGAAGGGATTATGTCACTCTTTGAACTTCCACATAATCCAGAAATTTAATTCAGCATTTAAAATTCTTGCAAGTTTTTTTTGTAGACGGCCGCAGCCATATTTCTGTACAGGATTGTATTTAAACACAACAACCAGCATTAATGCAATTCACCAACCATAAATTAAAAAAACAGAAATTTACCCCCCATTTTTGTAAATTCAAAAGGAGGACACGTGCAGCATTAATATTGGATTGCATGAAATTGAAGGGAATCTGAAAACCTGAAAACCGGACCCGAATTTTTTATAAGGCACATTGGATTGAGAATTCGCATTACAAATTAGGCAGACGTCAGCATCCCATTTTGGAACGCGAATTTGGTTTGAAATTCAATCTATTCAGACTTTTGAAGTCCGACGGAAAGGGTTCTTTAATGTTTTGATAATTTAATTTTATGTATGCTTTAATATATACATATGTTTTAAACATATGTTATGTATATATCATAAGCGAAATGAAAGGTGGGCCATAGAATTTAGTTTTATTTTTATTTTTTTTAAAAGAGGGTTTATTATAATATGTTTTATATGTTATGGCATATAAAAATAAAAAGGACAAAAAATCTTGGTAGTTTTTTTTATAGACAGTACATAAATTTTTTATTACACAGCAGTGTGTAAAAAGTGAAAGACTGAGTGTAACTTTTTAAGTGTGTATGCACAGCAGTGCGAAAGTGAAAAACACAGCAGAGTGTTTTAGAGACAGAGTATGTTTGTTTTGAACAGACGGTGAGTTGGTTTTATGCACTGCGTTTTGTAGCAGTCATAATTTTGTAATCCCTCTCAGTGAGGAAGAAGTGTAATAGTTTTTTTTTGAGTTATTGAAGGGAATAGAAGTTTGTTTTCAAAGTATTGAAACTCTGTCTCCTGTCAAAGAAATTTTTATTTTCTCTGTGTTAAAAGAAGGGAAATTTATTCTCCATTCATTGTTCTAGAATTTTTCAATATTCCAACATGTGCAAGAACAAGAGATGTTGTGGTTCCATCCCCAGCTAAATCATTTGTCTTTGCCACAGCTTGCCTTACCAACTTGGCCCCAATATTTTCAACTGGGTCCTCTAATTCAACCAATAAAAAGGCCAAAACCATAGCATTGAGATACATTTCATTACACTGTCAATAACAATAAAATTTGACCCAGCCATAACCCTTTCCTTTTATTGTTGTGAAAATATTTATGCATTACTCTAATGTAGCTAGTCCATAGGCCAAGTAGACCATTGGGTAACAAATATGTTTCCTTTCACCTTTGAGTTTTCAAATTATGCCTACCAAATCTAAGACATTTAAGAGGGGGAACTAATACAACGTTAAAAAGAAAACCAGAGCACACATCTACAAATTACCTCCTTAGCTACTGTCACACCATCATTAACTATTTTCGGAGAACCATGCTTGCTCTCGAAGACAACATTTTTCCCTTTGCCCCAAGGGTGACTCCAACAAGATCAGCAAGTTTGTTCACACCGCCTGCAAGACAAATTGACAATGATTTCAGTAAGTGTGCAATTGAATGCCAGACCATATGCCAAAACAACCTTCCATGAAAAATTAAAATAACACATTAAAATCGAATATAATTGGACAAGGAAAGATCCACCGTAGTGAAGTTTCACGTGCAGGTGACCTTCCTTTAAACATATTTTTTTCTCTGACCTGCAATTTTTTTGTCACTGAGCCATCCTTGTTGAAGTACAAATCCTTTTCCATAACTCTTGTATTAACTACCTTCTCTCTGTCGCGTAATCTCAGAGTCCCTCTTCTGCTTGAGCGATTAAAGGAAATGGGTGAAAAAACTGAAAGAGAAGACAATTGTCTGCCATAATTATCAAACATTGCACCCAACTTCTTCCCCTTTCCATTGTTACCCAATGACGTAGATGTGGAAATTGTTGTCATACTGCCCAAAGCAGAGGCCATCTTCTCTTATCCTGAATATAGAATTACAAGATACTCATATTAGTATGAACCTTAAAAAACATGACTCCCATTGCTAAAAACCACTTTTAAGTTGTAACAGGCAAACTAAACAACTATCGCAACTTTTGGCAACTTCTGGAGCATTAAGAGAGAAATAACCAAAGAGAAATACAACCACAATCCTCATTTTAATGAGACCGGACTATATATTTTCATTAAGATAATAGAAAGAAATCACGACTATATTAAGGCTAGCACAAAACAATATTTAACTAGTGTCTCTCGCGGCCTTCAGGTTGCCATGCTAGAGGTTGCATATTTTTAATTTAAATTCTTGACCTCTCGTGCCCATCTATGAATGCATCCAATGGGATATCTACATCAAATGCTCTTTTATATCCCCAAAAACAAATTCCCTACTACAAGAGGATTTGTACCTGCACTGCCAAGTCAATCAAAATCCATCATTATCTATACAATAAATACAAGTAATTGATGTAGTATTTTTTACTCTAAGATGCATTCTTATGATAATGTTAGAACATATGTTGAAAATGTCAAAACATACCTGAATAAGCTCCTCTTCGTTTCAATAACAATTTATTGGAGTCGCATGAACTTGGAACAAGCCTCCCACGATCTGAAAGAGTAGCAACTAAGTCAACAGTGACTTTTTTGTTGCTACGCTGGATCAAGGGAGGTTTGCTCCAATAAATTATTCTCTACTAAACAGGGCCAACCATGTGAAGGTGGAAGCTCTTATGGCCCCTCCCTCCCCCCCCTCACATCACTCTCAATTCCCCAATACCCAATCTATATTTCATTTTTTACTTTCATGAGCATAAAAAAAAATATTCAATAACTAATAAAAAAACAATTCAACAAAAATACGCAAGGAAACATTGCAATTAATGCTTGACATAAAAATAGTATGATAAATGATTTTTTTATATAACGCAAAAAACGTTCCAAGTATGGTAACGTTTGTCTTATAATAATACAATATTTTACATTATCAAATTTTCTTTTTCTTCTTCCTATTTCTAAATCTCCTAATTACATCATCAATATCATCATGCTCTACTCCTGTTTTGTGCCTTTCGACCCGCACTGTTGACCTAGTTGCGTAGTCACGATGTCTAGTCTCATCCTGTGACGGGGCATCGCCTACAAAAACAGATAATATTAAATTTTAATTGTCAGTTTTTAAATATCATTGAACTAGTTCGGTAATATTAATAAAAAAAATTGCAATGAGATTATTTACCTGGTGCACCAGTTGTCACCGTTGACCTAGTTGCGTAGTCACGATGTCTGGTCTCATCCAGTGACGGGGCATCGCCTACAAAAATAGATAATATTAAATTTTAATTGTCAGTTTTTAAATATCATTGAACTAGTTCGGTAATATTAATAAAAAAAATTGCAATGAGATTATTTACCTAGTGCACCAGTTGTCGCCATTGACCTAGTTGCGTAGTCACGATGTCTGGTCTCATCCAGTGATGGGGCATCGCCTACAAAAACAGATAATATTAAATTTAAATTGTCAGTTTTTAAATATCATTGAACTAGTTCGGTAATATTAATAAAAAAAATTGCAATGAGATTATTTACCTGGTGCACCAGTTGTCGCCGTTGGGACTGTTGCCCTGTCTTCTTCTCTGGTGGTAAGATCCTCAAGGGAAACATTCTCTGTCATTTAAACAAAAAACGTTATAAGGACAACCATAAAGGTATAATTAGAAAAAATTATAAGTGGAAATTAATTACCGTCACGGCCCTCACTGATAGTAGCATTGTCGGCCTGGTCCCCACTACAATGATCAGGTTGCACGTGAGGATCATCTACATCTGGCTCTAAAACTGGGTTATTTTCCTCGTCGGTAGTGCTGCTCCCCTTATTTAAACAAAGTTGTTAGACATTAAATTTATGGATGAAAACAAACATATTGAAAGGTTAATGTT
This sequence comes from Pinus albicaulis, assembly GCA_034641835.2. Taxonomy (NCBI): domain Eukaryota; kingdom Viridiplantae; phylum Streptophyta; class Pinopsida; order Pinales; family Pinaceae; genus Pinus; species Pinus albicaulis. Next base: position 452,779,573 of record CM076576.1, on the reverse strand, counting down.
TTACCTTATCAGGCATTCTGGATCTTGGGACCTGCCCCAAGCTTCTGCGACGTTCAACTACGGCTTGATAGCTGAAATGGAAAACGATATTTTTATCTTCCTCTGTAGTTTCTGTTCCGAAGTCATCACCCTACATTACATATGATTGTGTATTTTTAATCATATTTGATAGGATTACAAAAACATTGGAAGGCGATACAATTAATTATAAGATGTTTAGCTACTTAATTACAATTCTTGTGGCTAATTTCAAGTAGCCGCCCTAGCCTAGCTTGTGATGGCCCTTTTTTTCAATCCTAGCTTTGGTTGCCTTTGAGGTGTCAGGAAACCTAGCATCAAAAGATTAAAGTCAGATATGACGCAGCACACTTTTATTTTAGACATAGAGAAAATTAAAGCTATTGAATTAAAGTTGTAATTTACCTTGCGGGTCCAGTTGGCATTTTTCCTTCTTTCTTTGCCCTTTTCTCTTTTCCGTCATGGATGAGTGCTCTCCACTCACTCTCTGGAACTGCGAGAGGATGCTCATATCTATGGCTAAATTTCAATTGCGTCCTATAGGTGTCCCTGGTATATTTCAAATATTTGCCAGCTACCCGAGCCACCGCTGTTCTATCAAATGTGCCGACCCCAAAAAGGGCTTCTAGATAATCTAGAAGTTCATTTTTCAGGTTGTAATTCTGGGAATTCCACCCTGTGCGTATGGTTGGGCCAAAAATTACCAACGCATGGCTCTCCAGAAACCTGTAGAACTCATTGTTTCCTACACAGAAAAAAGAAAAAAAAAATTATCATTAATTTAAAAATAAAAATCATGATAAATATGTTTTAGATAAAGTACATGAAATAGTTAAAATATTAAAATTTACCTGGGAGTTGTACATGCTTTATAGGGACACCTTCATCATTCACCAAAAACGTGCCATTAATGGTCCATGTGGAGACGACACGTGTAGCTCCAGGAAACACAATAATTTAGTTGGCCATATCAGCCTCATCATTGCCAACACGTTCAGCGGTTGGTTGGGTGTCTGCTTGGGCAGGGTGTGTTTCTTGGCTGGCACCTAAAGGAGTAGAAGGTGTACGAGAGGGTTGTTGGGCAATCTCTTGCCCTTGTGTCCCACTACCACCAACACCGGGTTCAGCAAATGCCAGAAAACGCTACATACAAAAGAATTTTTTGTTAGTTTAGTCAATGTAAAAATTAAAAATCAAACTATCACAATTCATCTCATGCAGAACAAAAAAAATATCCTTTTGACTTTTTATTATTACCTAATATCTTTCTAGTTGGCTCATAAGTTGTTTTATCTTCTCTTCGGTTTCAGGTGTTTGAGGCGCGTCTATCAAAGTATTAAATTTCGACCTTGCATCTCATGCCTTTTTTCGCAGCAAGAACACTGGAGATAGGGATGAAGAAATCTCTTCCTCAAAGAGGGAATCATCAGGCGTACCATGGCTAGGTGTCTGCATATTTGAACAAAATTAATATTATTTCAATTATGTAAATAACTAAAATACGTAAAGATAGAGCAATGCTGGCACTTTACATGTTCTTCCGCTGGCCTCTTTCCGCGATCATCCTGTCTCGGGGTTGTTCCTGCACTGCTCTGATCAGTCTGCTACATTGCAATAAAATTATAAATGTAAAAACTTGAAAACAATATCTAACTTGAAAACACAAAATGAAAACTGAAATAATTTCTAATAAGACACCGGAAGACAGAGTTAGAGTTTCAAATATGCCTTGCATTGAATTCAGTCCTGGAAACATGTCATTGCACATTAAGGCACCCAAACAAGAAACGAGTTGAAAATGAAGACCTTATTGAATATATTGTTGGAGAAACTTCTAGTAAACTTGTTGTGAAGACCTTGAGGATATTTTTGGAGCAACATTGTTGAATTTGATGGTATATCATTGTTGGAGACGATCTTGAAGGGCCTTGAAGTGAAGCTTTTGGAGCAACTATTGAAAAATCCTTAGAGCATTTAAGTAAGGCACTTTCTATATTCCATCACCTTTTTCCTTTCAATGTCCTTTAAATGATTTTTTTGACATTTAATGTTTGAAATCACGTTATAATTCCTTGATTATATGTGTTTGGGGACTTTCCCTTTGAAATTACCCAAAAAAACCCTGGCAATTTTATCTTCAGGATGCATGTCTGACCCTATTGTTCAATATTTTGATTGATAGTAGTAAACATAGAGATTTAGGGGTCTCTTGACTTGGTTTGGTTGGGCCATTAGATCCCTAAGATCTACTAGGGAGAACCCCCCTTGAGTTGGAGGAGAGCTAGCCTGAAGTGAAAAGAGGTTGGTGAGGTGACAATGGGGCTATTGAATTACACATGGTATCACACTTTAGCTTTAGGACTTTATCTTGAGAAGTGCGAGATTTTTCTATATCAAGTCTCAAATTGTTTACAACACTATTGTTAAGAACTAATAAGAAGTGATGTTGAGGGGTTTTTGGGTATAAGAAACAATACCATTTAAAAACTAGGGTTCTCGGTCCTTGGCATTCCTTCACCTGGGCCTAGGGGCACACAAGAATAATTTCACACTAAACCATGCAAACTTAAAAGTAACTTAACAAATCCATAAAGTAATAATAATCATAATTCCTAATTTCCTATTGTACGATATAATGCAAATTATTCAAACATGAAGCAATGAAGACATACAATGTCTGAATTTCAAGATTGATGAACCAATACAAGAAGTTAGAAACTACAACTTTGATTCAATACTGTGTGTCCTAACTCCGGGAAGGAATCTAGTTTGTAGTACAGAACATGCATTGTCTATTATCAATTCTTAATTAACAACAACTAAAGGTCATCTACCTCATCAATTCCTTCCCATTTTGTGTTTCTATGTTATATTCCTTATAAAAGTGTCAAATTTCTCTCAAAGTAAGCAACCACTGAATAAAATAAAAAATAGTTGAGATATGATTGAGAAATGGTCATTTATTTCTTGAAAGGATCTTCACAATTTCTTTGGTTGTTTTTAATCTCAAGAAACAAGAAATGACCTAAGAAACTATCATGATGTAATATAAGAAACAACACGGTGCAATGGCCATTTTCAAAGCCAAATGATGTCCATTGAGGACATGGCCTTTATTTGGTTTCTGTTTCATAGGAGTTTTGGGTAGAAATGGAACTTTGTTGTACCATTTCCAGTAGTAAAAAGGGAAAACCTTCTTTTTCCATGGGAAATAATTTACCTTTCCTTTTTCAAGATAATCTAAATAAAAAAAAATATGAACTATATTGCACACATTCTTGGATAATGTGAAAGTGGAAAAGGAATACCCTACACAAGTGATGCACACATGTACATTTGAACACTAATAGATTTTTGTAGTTGAAATGCAATGCTTGTTTTCATTTAAATGTAGGGTTTTTAAAGCAGGGAGAAATAATGGCTGCCAAATTAATAAGCGTTTATTTGGGAAAAATTTAAATCTTGTATTGGTGATGAAGATAATAGAGGGTATTGAATCTTGATTCTTGACATCTAGAGAGAACCCTACAGCCTAACACAATCCAATGGAATTGACCAAAAAAACCCAAATAGAGTCAACCCTACTATAGGAGGAAGGGCCTGCAGTAAGAACTTACCATTTTGCAAGAGCTTAAGGTGAATGTTGTTCTGCAAGAGCTGAGGGCCAATGCTATTTTGCAAGAGCTGAGGGCGAATGCAAGGCGAATGTTGTTCTGCAAGAGCTGAGGGCGAATGCAGGGCGAATTTTGTTCTGCAAGAGCTCAGGGCAAATGCTGAGGGTGAATGTTGTTCTGCAAGAGCTCAGGGCGAATGCTGAGGGAAAATGTTGTTCTGCAAGAGCTGAGGGCGAATTTTGTTCTGCAAGAGCGGAGGGCGAATGCGCGCGTGATATCAGACGTTAATGTATCACACATTTACATTTGAACACTAATAGATTTTTGTAGTTGAAATGCAATGCTTTTTTTCATTTAAATGTAGGGTTTTTAAAGCAGGGAGAAATAATGGCTGCCAAATTAATAAGCGTTTCTTTGGGAAAAATTTAAATCTTGTATTGGGTGATGAAGATAATAGAGGGCATTGAATCTTGATTCTTGACATCTAGAGAGAACCATACAGCCTAACACAATCCAATGGAATTGACCAAAAAAACCCAAATAGAGTCAACCCTACTATAGGAGGAAGGGCCTGCAGTAAGAACTTACCATTTTGCAAGAGCTAAGGGCGAATACTGTTTTGCAAGAGCTGAGGGCGAATAACAGGGAAAATTTTGTTCGCAAGAGCCGAGGGAAATGCCGAGGGCGAATGATGTTCGCAAGAGCGTAGGCTTAATGCGCGCGTGATATCGAGCATTAATGTAGCTATTGCGATGGATACGAAACAATAAAATCATTTTTATGTAGCGCGCATATAAGTGTCAGCATATACCGACGGTGGGAAAAAGCGTCGCTATTGTGACGGGTGCCTCCAAACATCGCAATTAAGGGCGACTTAGACATTGTGTCGCACTTGCGACGTTTGAGGGCAAATAATAGCGACGCTTTGGGCTATAGTGCCCACTGCGATGCCTTCCTCCAAACGCGCAGGAATGACACTTTTCTACTTGTCTAGATATGACATTTTTATTTCTATAAAGACTGTAGACAATTGTTTCAAAGTGGATGGAAAAATTAGAAATTTCCGACATTTGGTCAAAAGCGTCGGAACCAAGTGTCGGAATTTCCGCCGAATGTAGTAGTGTGAGTAGAGAAATGCTGGAGGATTTTCAATTGAGAGATAGATTTGTGTAGCTGCTGCTGGAGATATTTATACTCTGATGAGGCTTGGGGATGTTGCTGGAAGGGTCACTTCAAATCAGTCACTTGGTTGTAACCTCTCCTTCTATCATCAATAAAGAATACTGCTTATTTTTCCCTATATGCATTTGTGTTGGCTTTGATTTTCCATATTGCAAGATCTTAGTTGATGTATATGGTTTATGCTTTATTGATTTAGCAAAATAACTTGAATAGATATCTATATTATTGCATCTTCTATTGTTTCAGTGTTCTTTCTTGCAGGAAGAATTCCGCACAAACTACTTGAATTTGAAGCTGCAACGGAAGCAACAGAAGGAGCCATTTGGAAGTGACTAATCAAGTAAGCATCCAATCCTCTCTGTGTATCTATTCTGAGTTAGGAAAAATAGTCGTATAGTCTTTCACCTGTTGTTCTAGACTAGCACCTGTCTAGGGAAGCATGATTTATCCGTAATTCACAATTCTGGACCAACAAATTGGCGAGTCCATTGGGGATCGTTTCTCTTAGTTATAGGTGTTTAAGCCTTTGATTTCATCTGTTTATCCACCCAGTAGTTTTTACACACAAATTTTAAACCTTTTCAAAGCTTAATTTGCAAAGACAGTGAGTTAAATAGTAGTATTTTTCTTTGTATACTGCACCCAACGCACTCTTAGACTGGACACAGTGCTTTGCAGAGCACTGTCTCCCTTCCTAGCCTGCGTTGCAGAGCACTGTATCCCCTTCGAGACTGCGTTGGCTCCTGAAAGTACCCAAATTCTCTTGAATTTTCCTTTTCAATTTGCTTCAGTTTTGTTTTTTGTTGTGTTTTGAAAAGTTTGACTCTCATATTGACCAGTGAATTTATATACTTCTTCCTCCTTTGGCTGAAAATTTGTTCAATGTTTGTTTAAAAAAAAAATTATTTATCATTGGCAAGTTGATTTCAAAGTAATTTTTATGGTCACATTAAGAATCATTTGCTTTCGAAATAGGAAATTGTCGTAAAATCTTCATTTCCTTAATAGGAGAAATTGTTGTTGAAATCCTCATTTTTCCTTCAAAAGAGAAATTGTTGTTTGTATTCTTTGTTTCTCGAAAGTAAAAATCATTTGAATTATTGATTTAGTGCACTTAGTTTCTTTTCTGCATTTATAACATTAAGGAAAATAAAAAGAAAAACTTGCATTTGCATGTATATTGTGTGTGTTTTGCAAAAGGAACATTAGGAAATCTGCTTTTAGTTTGTGCTCATTGATTTGTTTTTGTTCATTGATTTGTTTGCTCACAAATTATTTGCTTTCTTCCCTTATTAGCTAGGCTTTTCATTAAGGAAATTGAAAGTGAAAGATTGTTTATCATTCTTCACTTGCATTTTAGGAATTTCATACACATCATCGCGGTGAACCTTTGAAAGGCAAATTGTTAAGCAATATCAGCATAAAATTAATCTCAATTTACTTAACAACGCTTTGGAACCATAACGATAACATTTATAAGGTCTAGGCTAGAGACGTGTTCCCGCGTCGTAAAACATAGCAGTTTTCGTTAACTTGTCTGTGACACATTCTGAGTGTGATACCTCACTCCACGTACGTAATTATATCGTAGCTCGTCCACGTACTTTCAGGTATATCGGGCGGTGTTACAGTATGATAAGTATCAAGGGGTGCTCTCACTGTGCGGTTTCGCATCAGACATCTCTAATACGGAGTTGGGCTTCCACGTACCTTCGGGTATATTTGGGAGGACAACTTTAGGTTTTATCCATCCATAGTGAACCGATTTGGTTGCCTTGAAATTGTGATACACCAAACACATCATTCGGGGAGATTTCCTGCCCATACTTCTTGGTTCGCCAGGAGGTATTCTGCAGTTCACAGTTTCTTGGTAAACCCTTTTTCCTAGCATTACCCTCTTTTTATTTATTTGTTTTTTGGTTAAAATAAATCATTAATCGTGGAAGAACAAAATCCTAACCCCCGTTGTTCGCGTAGATTAGCTTTAAAACCACCTTTACCATCGGAAGTTACTTCTGGTAGGCGAAGGCAATCACGATCTGCCGAATCAAGTACAATTCGTACCTCTGGTGAAACATCATCTTTTAAACCAGAGTTAGCTCAAATTGTTTCCACACATCTCGGTTCATCTATTGTTATCAAAACGGAGTCTTCACAACTACCCGTGGTCACGATCCATCCAATCAGTGAGACCATACCTCCTAGACCCGACGTTATTCAATCAAAAATTGATCCAGATCCTGTCTCTTCTTTGCCAGAACATCTGAATCTAAAAGTCGAACAACTGGAAGTTGTTCCTACCTTGGTCATCCCACAAATTTTTGTAGCCACTGAACCTCCTATATCACATAGTCAATCGTCTGAAATATATTTTGGGCCTGACGGTGAAGTTCTTCCTCGTGGTTTAATTGCAATTGAAGAAATCCCACAAGACGATACACCTTTAACTCCAACCCATTTTTGGGGGGACTTTTACCTGTACCAATCTTTTCCTCAATCATTTCCATCTGCTTTTGTTGATCTTGTTCCCATTCAATCTCCCGTCGATTTTCAAGGGTATACATTTGGTCAAACAACCATGTCTGACCAACATCTTCGGTTGGGTATGTTGTTCCAATTACGTCAACTCCTACCCTCACTACTCCATCGATGTTCACCACTTCACCAAAGTCATATTTGCACGGTGGCCCTACGATCCCAACAAGTTACAAATCATTATCTGGCACTTTCTCTGGTGCATCATCAAGACCATGGTCTTTACCAATGTCATCTTCTGGTATTTTAACTGGTAGTCCTATCGTTAGTATTGAACGACTTGATTCATTATATACATCATCAGGGCAATATCAAGTCGGTCTTTTTGGGTCAATTCCTTTAACTACCATATCAACTGGTCTCCCAAAATTTGGAGAAAAATATTTTCCGTCTTATTATTCTCCTCATGCTTGGGGGAAACCTTTGGTCGCCCAATATGACAGTACTCTGTCACTTTTTGGTCAAACTAATACTAAATTGAATGTTTGTCAATGGCAGCCCACTCTGCTTATCAAACCACAAACGGTTGTACATTCGTATCAACCGGTTCAACCTGTTACATCCACTTCATTACCACTTGTTAATATATCTCTACCCCTGTTACAGAATCAAAATATTGTACATCAACCTTATCAGGCGGGTCCTTCAACTCAATATCATCAAATTTTGGGTCCAAAGACTCAAAATGCTTTGGTTAATTTACAACAACTTGTATCAGGAATCTTTTATTCACAAGCTGGTCTACCATTTTACGGGATGTCACAATTGCAACCTGGTTATACATATCAACCGAATCCAAGTTATCCTAATTTGGGTTATAACATTGGTGGACAGACCCCTTGGCATGAGAGTCCTTTACACTCAGTCTGGCATGCTCTATGAAAAAATTCCTAATGCGCCGCGATCTATTTTCAATGTTACTCCTCAAATAAAGGACTCTCATGCCGGAGACAGCTTGATAGGCACTACAAACACACACCACGCTACTGCATCTAATCCTACTCCTACTTCTGAAATTAATGCCATGTCATTTGACAAAGGCAAGAGTGACAAGCAACCAGGAAGTAAGAAAAAGGGGAAATCAAAGAAAAATAAAACTTCTAACCCGCAGGATAGATCATCTGATCAACCGTCTAGACCACGGAAACCTCGTTATCCATGCATAATCTGTAACAAGGAACACTTTGTTAGGGATTTTCCTCAACGTGATGAAGTCTCAAAAATCATCAAGACTTCCCATGCATCAACTGCGTTAACAGACCCATTTCTGAATTCGGACACCAACTTGGTTGCTACGAATCCAGCTCAGAGTTCCCAAGTGTTAATGTTATCCACCACAAAAACTTCACAAGATATTTTTGTGTCAACGCATCATAAATACTATGGAAGTAAGGCCACTGGTCAACCTACTACCTCGAAAACAAATCCTTCTACTGAATCAGTACCACCTACTGTTATTCCTTAATTGACAATTAAGCCACCAAAGGGAGTAATTCATAAATCGACATATAATCCTCGAGCAAGATCTGCACAAAATTATAATATAGTTGAATATTTGGCTCAATCCCCTTCAGCTATGTCTGCTCTTGAGGTATTGCAAAATTGTCCCTCCCAAAAACAGGCTTTATTGTCAGCCATCGGTGGAATTCATCCGACTGATTCTAATCTTGTCGTCTTTAATCATACGAGCTATGTACCGCAGCTACCAGCAGAATTGGCATTCTCCATACAATTAAATGTTCTCAATCACCTTTTTCATCGTGCTATTATTGATGAGGGAGCATCTACATGTATTATGTCTCTAAACTGTTGGAAGTCACTTGGCTCGCCGCGATTATCACAATCATCAACAACGTTGAAGGCTTTTGATGGAATAACATATAAACCTTGTGGTACTATCAATAACCTGCATGTTGAATTAGGGGGAAAAACAGTGAATATTGATGTCGAGGTTGTTGACGGACCCCTTGACTATAATATTTTACTTGGGAGACCATGGGTATATGCGATGACTGCAATTGTTTCTACATACTTTAGAATGGTTTCCTTTCCATATAATGGTACAATCACAGTCATTAATAAATTATCCTTCTTTGCCTCCACTTCGCAGGTAACTGGGAGCGTTCCATTTGTTCACTTACCCCAACTAGAAATTTAGAACATTGGTGTAGGACTCTTGAAGGATTCCACTCTCATGGGAACCTTTTCATTACCGCCGCCTGCGACGTCGGCAGAAATTGCAAGTATAGAGACCTGCTACATGATCTCTTCCACTCTATCTGGCTTAAGGGAGAGTAGGGGTGATTCTGATATTTCTACGTTGGATGAATTTTTACCGCCCAACCCTATTGAGCTGGCATAGAAATCAATCTATTTGGCTTGGGCGGAAAATCTGAAATTAGTGTTGCCGAGTGTTTGGGTTGATCATTCCTTAGATTTTGGCACTCCATCTGATCCATTTTCCTCAATGTTTTTGACAGATGAAAATATTTTGGAAGTTATGATTTCAAAATGAGAACCATGGGAAGATTATCATCATCGTTCCCCTCTTCCAGATTATGAAGAAAACAATCTTAGTGAACAATATCACCCATCAAACAAAAATTTCTTTTCGAATTCTTTTCCAATTAATGCAATCGATTATGAGAAAAATTTATCAAATATTGAAGAAACCATTTCTATCAGTATTTCGACCAAACCTGGCGTTGTAGAAAATATTCATGTCAATGTATATTTTTCTCCATCAGAACTTGAATCATATCGCTCTCTATTTCATGAATTTCATGATGTATTCGCTTGGTCTTACGAGGAAATTCCAGGCATAGATACAAGTATATTTGAACACACTATTAATATGTATCCTAGTGTCAAACCGATGCATCAACGGATTCATCTTGTTCATCCAAAGAAAGTCGTTGCCATCAAAGCAGAAGTTGAAAAACTTTTGCGTGTTGGTTTCATTTACCCTGTTCCGCTAACTGAGTGGGTTTTGAATATCGTTCCTATTATGAAAAAACAAGGAACCATTAGAGTGTGCGTTGATTATCGGGATTTCAATTAGGCTTGTCCAAAAGACAACTATCCTACTCCCTTTATCGACCAGATTATTGATGATTGTGCTGGATGCGAAATCTTTTCGTTCATGGATGGATTTTCCGGCTACAATCAAATAAATATCTGCCCGGATGATCAACATAAGACAGCATTCATCTGTCCCTGGGACACATTCGCTTATAGGAAAGTTCTGTTTGGTTTAAAGAATGCTGGGGAAACTTTTCAGAGAGCAATGAATTATGCTTTCAATGACATCAAGCACATTGTTCAACCATATCTAGACGATTTACCATCACATTCACGAAATCGGACTAATCACCCGATGCATTTGAGAGTCATTTTATTATGTTGCCGACACTACAAAATACACCTCAATCCACATAAATGTGTTTCTTGTGTTGGTTTTGGTCGATTACTTGGATTCATAGTCTCAAAAGAAGGAATTCGAATAGACCCATTGAAGGTTCAGGCCATTCTGGATTTGCCTGCGCCATCAAATTTACTTCAGATATAGAAACTTCAAGGAAAGGCTAACTTCTTGAGAAGGTTCATTCCAAACTATGTTGAAATGGCTAAAGGATTTACTCCATTATCGAAAAAGGGGGTACCCTTCCATTGGGACCAAGTTGCGCAAGCTTCTTTTGATGTTGTCAAGGATCATCTTGTCTGAGCGTCATTAATTTATCCTCCTAAATATCAAAATTATTATTTCCTATATATCGTCGCGGTTGCAACGACCATTGCTATGTTTTTGGTCCAAGTAGAAGATGGAATTTAACATCCGATCTATTATTTGAGTCGTAATCTCAATGATATGGAAGTTAAGTACTCTTACGTAGAAAACCTTGCATTGGCATTTGTTCAAGATCTCCAAAGATTTCTCCATTATATCCTGCTCCAAAAAACAACAATAGTTTCGGATTGCAACCCCATGACTTATATCTTATCACGTCAATTTCTGGGGGGGAATATTCAAAATGGATTTTCATTTGAAATAATTTGACTTGGAATTCATCAAATCCAATTCAAAGAAGTCTTTAGTTTTAGTTGAGCTTCTCTATGACCTTCCCTCTGATAGTACTACAACTACGTCGAAACCATCTATTCCAGACGATTCTTTGTTTCTGATCGGATCATATGGTCCTTGGTATGGGGATTTCATCATTTATCTCCAAACTCAAACTTTTCGACCTCATACCTCTCACTCTGAACAACGACGTATTCGATACCAAGCCAAAGATTATCTGATCGTCGGCGATACACTTTAGCGCCGTGGTGTCGATACCATTTTAAGGAGGTGCCTCACTCATGAGGAGGCCGAAAAAGTATTAAATGACCGTCATGCTAGGGCTTATGGCAGACATTTATCTGGATATGCTACCGCGCAGAAGATACTCTGCGTCAGTTACTTTTGGCCTACTATTTTTTGAAATTGCATCCTCGCAGTCAGAAGTTGTCATGCATGCCAGATTTTTTATCGTAAGATCTGCAAACCACCAGCACCAATGCATCCTGTTGTCTCTGCAGGACCATTTATGAAATGGGGTATTGACTTCATGACCTGTAACCCTTGTTTGTCCGGGGGGCATGGTTATATTATTGTCGCAGTCGACTATTTTACCAAATGGGTCGAAGCGATGCCTATATTCAAAAACACAAGATAGACAGCTGCATTATTTTTCTTTAATCATGTTATTGCACGGTTTGGGCTCCCACACGCTATAGTTACAGATCATGTGAAGAATTTTCGCAACCATATGATGTCTGAATTGACTACCAAGTTAGGATTGTCGCATGATAATTCTACTCCTTATTATCCACAATCAAATGGACAAGTTGAGGATATTAACAAAATTCTTAAACGAATGATAGGATTCTGTAAAAGAAACCGGCATTTGATCTTGTACTCCGCTTTGTGGGTGTACCGAACCTCAGTGAGAAACGCAACAGGATTTACTCCTTTTCAATTGGTTTATGGTCTGGAAGCTATCTTACCAATCCAATGTGAAATATCATCGTTAAAACTTGCGATAGACTTGTTACCTGACACCTCACAAGAAGAAGTGTGTCTCCTTAACCTCATCCATATTGATGAAACTCGTCATGAAGCCCAATTGGCCAACGAAGCACATAAGAGACATATAAAGGCGCAATACGACAAAAATGTCCAGCCTTGCATCTACTCAGAGGGCGACTTGGTCCTTCTTTATGATCAAGAAGCTGACATAATAGGTACAGGGAAATTTGAGCCATTATGGCATGGCCCCTATATTGTCAAAAGAGTTCTTGCTAAGGGTGCCTATGAGTTAGTTGATTATGATGGAATTCCATTGGCGCAGCCTAGAAATGGGTTGAATCTTAAACGTTACTATGCTTAATCATGAGTGGAGTAATTTTTTGTATTGTATTGTTTATATGTTTTTGATTTGCATTCAATATCTTAATTTGTCTTTAGAGTTTTCTTGACGTTAGTAATCCGCTTTACATTTCATCGCAGATGACTGAATCTTCGAAACCATTTGTTTGATATGCTGATGGTGCTAGTCGTAGTACGCAGAATCTATCCTCTACAGCGTGGGCCATTTTCGCTCCGAATGGCGAGTTAGTGAGTTTTCAAGGGATTTGTATTGGTAGATCGACGAACAATATCGCTAAGTATAGCGCGTTGATCGAACTTCTCTCTGATGCCATTTCATTTGGTATTAACTGCATAATCATAAGGTTAGACTCACAACTTGTGGTATTACAACTTACTAATGTTTATACTGTTAGAAATCCTACACTTCTTAGATTGTTCCTAAGAGTTCGACTTTTGGAAAGACATTTTGATTTTATTCAATATCAACACATTTCCAGAAATTTGAACACATTGATTGATTCATTAGCTAATCAAGTTTTAGACAGACATTTGCAACATACGTAAAGAAAACATTCACATCATTGAATAGGATTGCACAATAAACATAGGAAAAACTCTGAAATCATATAGATAGATAGTTATAGGTTCTTACAAAATTTGTGCCCAAGACACATTGGTCATCTGACCTCAAAATGTATGCAAAATGTCACAAGTAAACTAGTGGTGCTCATGGTAACATGCTATAGATCTAGCAATCCTATGAAGTAACCACATCCAACGGTTAGGAACCCCAATAGTGTGTCGCTGCAGTCGCATGGGTAACTCTTCGACCCAGCAATCCAAAATACCGAAGGTCAAACCCTCTATGTGCTGCTGAAGCTCAGCCAGAGTCTCATCCATATCAAGGTCCTGAAGGACTGCTCTCCCAACAGCCCTCTCTGTTGGTGGCTCTGCTTCGCACTTTGGTTCCTCTACTGGTTGAACATGACCAATATCTGCATTACATCAAACATTTTGTTTAGTCTTGGGAAAACATAAAAATACAAAAACATTGTATAAACCTTAGGAAAATCAAAAAACATGGTCAATACATTCTTATCTATTGCACCCCACTGAGCGCCTTCTGGTAATACTAAATCTATATCTCCTCGAAAGTCGACGCCTACGTATGTGTACTCATTGATGGCAACAATTTATCGCCGGAACCAGGCGAAGAATGCAGTAGAGAACACAATGGTCGATTGGCCTGCATGCCGACCCATGAGTTCTACCCATCTCTGCATTCGAGGATCTCTAGGACTAGTTATATCCAGTGTCACATGTTGTGGTTGCATCAGTGGAATCAGTTCCAAAGCGAAGGAGATAAGGATTGAACCATAACTGAAATTTTTCTTCCTTCCTCCCTTTGCTTTGTTTAGTTGTTCCTTTATCTGAGATAGAACAGCTTCAAACCAGTTGAAGACTGTTGGCTCTAAGCACTCTATCGCATACTGCATATACGATCTATTCGCTACATGTAGTGTAATCGTGCCAGCAAGTTTAGCGATCGTGAAAAGGATAGTTCTCAAAGGCAAATCTCTGACATCTCAGATGTTTATTTTTCCATCTTTGCTAGGTTCTGCCCTTGGATAGCAGTACTGCATAATATAATCCCTCACTGTCTCTCCTCCAACGGTAGACCCTAAGAGTAAAAAGGGCAAACCTCTCCTTGACAAACCTGTGATAAAATACACATCCTCAACTATTATGGGAACCACTTTGTTCTTAATGTGAAATTCCTCTATTGCCGGATCCCATGCTCGAACTAAGAACTCCAAGAGTTCTATTTGTTGCCTCATTCCCGACAATTTGAAGTACTTAAGCAGTCCACAATATCTTAGGGCTCTTACAGTACCCAGATCATTTAAGGCAATCATATCTTTTTCTTCATGTTCTCTTTCCCTCCATATAATCGTCATTATAATCTGATGGAAACCTGAAATACAACCATAAGATCCATTAGATTCCATTCATTGAAAAAAAATAGGCACATTTTGGGCACAACATGAAGACTAAAAACTTTAACTGCACCCAACGCACTCTCTGGGCTGAGACAGTGCATTGCATAAGCAGGTACCCTTCACTGTACCTTCTATGCAACACAGGTTTCGACATTCAGGGGTGCGTTGCCCTCATTTTGGGTAGAATTTACCCTAGGGGCCTTAAAACCCTAAAAATTTGCATAAATTGGAGATGAAATTAATACCAAGGGAAAGAGGAGGTTCATGGTACTTACTTGGATCAAACAGCGATGAAAACCGTCCATAGAAACGACCGCAGTCGACGACTGAAGTTCGGGGGAAAAATCAGGTTCAGAGCTCCAAAATGCAAATGGTAACTATAGAATGGTAAAAATTAATAGTGAAACTACTTTTTATAGTCATTTAATTGTTTTCAAGTTAAATTTATTGCTATGACTATGCTTTTATTATGGTATACTCATGAAACAGGTATTTTTAATCCATTTGATGTTGCTCTGAATAGGAAATACAACTGATGAATAGATTAGTCGTGCAGATTTATTCAAAGAATGACTTGACCACAAAGCATACTTTTCCTCCTTATTTTTCGAGCTTTGTTAAAAACGAAAAAGGATTTGAAGCGCACTTTTATCTCTTTTTCGAGCTTCGATAACAGCAAAAAAGGAACTCTTGGAGTCTTCTTTCAGCTCTTTTCAGACTTCGATAATGTGAAAAGATTGTCGAGCACTTGTCTTTTCGAGCTCTTTAAAGTAAATGAATTGATATCTATGCAGTATAATTTTAACCCTTTTCTGGACTGAGATAGATTATTTACAGAAAAGGAATACCTTGGTTAAACATGACCAAAGAGGTTCTCTCAGATATTTTTTACACTTTTTCGGATCTGAGTGACAAATTTACAAAAAAGTACTTATGGAGTTCTCTTTCATCCTCTTTCTCAGACTCTCTAAATATGAAAAAGGACCAGGCTATCACTGTCGTTAAGATCGTTAAAACATAAATAGCGACGGGCTTGTCGATCATGGCAAGAATCGAGTTTCATTCATCGCTAGACTCGTTAAATTATTAAATAGCCATACTTTATTCGCCCGAAGGGTTTAATTATAGATCAAGCAAATGTTTCCTCCTCAAGGTTGTTAAAAAATAATGAGGTACTAGTTGAAAAATGACGGGGAAAATTTGGGAGAAATGAGCAAGAATTTCTTTATGGTAGCAAGTCACTCTTGAACATGACACTTCTTTCACTCCATGTCCATGACTATTTGGGTTGGGTAATCATATTGATGGTTCATTCACACCTATGGTTCATCATACCTTCACTTCGGTTTTGGGTCAATGCTGCCAACTCATCACAGTGTCGCCGATATGTTCAAGAGAAGTCATCCAGTGATTAAAAACTCATCCTTCTGCAATACTCATAAACCTTCATTCTCATTACCGTCATCCCTGAAAATTGCTATATCAAGTCATACCCTTGTCTCTGAAATCAGTAACTCCTTTTTTGCAATAAGGTGACTTCCTGTCGACAACAAATCAATATCCAAGAAGTTCACTTAGAAACATCAGATTCCAGTACCATGAGGCTTGTTACAGCATCGACAAGATCCTCGCTTCCAGACCTTTGACCGAAAGATTTTGTTTGGCGTTCAACATCAAATCATTTATTCACGCCTTACGAAATGTACTGCAGTACCTTGAGGGCCATTGACATTAATGGTGGTTTCTCGCGTTTGTTAACAGCTCACATCATTGGCTGGTAATAAAACGATGTATTTCCATGTCCGACTACAAATCATATATTCGCATGGCTAGACTTGTACCTGAATGATCGAGTGAACGAGATAAGAAGACCCCGGATCTAGTTTCATCCATCTGGGCTGTGATTTCATGATTTTTGTACACATCATTTGTACGGTAACCTTACATACAGATTGTCATCCAAACATGTGCCTATATCTGTAGGCATGTCTGCAACTAGGCAACATTCCAATGAAGATAACTTTCTGAATTATGTACATGTTATTAGATTGTTTTATGTGCTTAATATGGGAATTCCTACCCTCAGCAATTATGATCAAAAGAGGATATATCATGATGTAATGTATTTTAATATTGATGCAGGTGACCACTCCACTTCATCTCCAGCCCATCACAGTGTAAAGCATCTCAATCAAATGTTCTTATTATTTGGATCTCATGCTTTAGGGGGAAATTGTTATAGGTCAATTTGGGCACCATTCCCAACGGCCTGGTTAACTGTACATCATCTCCAGGACCAATTATTAAGGGTCTATCATTCCCTATCATTTCATTTGCTACATGCCCTAAGACAAGAAACAAAACAAATCAAGCAAGACTTTAATCAAGCAAAAGTTTCCAAGGTTTGAAGCTTATTATATAACATATGAGAGCTCACCAACGCAGGCTCTAAGGGGCCTAAGTGTGTTGCATATGCAGGTAGCCTCATGTAAGGCTTCTCTACAAAGCACTTCCCAACATTCACAGGTGCGTTGGTCACATTGGGAGCGAAATTCTCATTGTTCTGGAATCTCCACTTGGCCAGTGCCTTCTAGAAGAGTTCACATGTGTCAAGCTTCGAATCCAAGTGTCCATTTGACATCTACATGATTGGAAACATGTATTGCCTATTATTGGAAAGTCATTGATTGCAAAACAACCTATAGTTCATCTATAAATTGAGCACAGATCTTAGTGTTTGAAAAGGAAGAATTTGAGTAGAGAAATGCTGGAGGATTTTCAATTAAGAGATAGATTTGTGTAGTTGTTGCTGGAGAGATTTATATTGTGATGAGGCTTGGGGACGTTGCTGGAAGGGTCACTTCAGATCAGTCACTTGTTTGTAACCTCTCCTTCTATCATCAATAAAGAATACTGCTTAACTTTCCCTATATGCATCTGTATTGGCTTTGATTTTCCATATTGCAATATCTTAGTTGATGTATATGGTTTATGCTTTACTGATTTAGAAAAATAACTTGAATAGATATCTATATTATTGCATCTTCTATTGTTTCAGTGTTCTTTCTTGCAGGAAGCATTCCGCACAAACCGCTTGAATTTGAAGCTGCAACGAAAGCGACAGAAGGAGCCATTTGGAAGCGACTAATCAAGTAAGCATCCAATCCTCTCTGTGTATCTGTTCTGAGTTATGAAAAATATTTGTATAGTCTTTCACCTGTTGTTCTAGACTAGCACATGTCTAGGGAAGCGTGATTTATCTGTAATTCACAATTCTGGCCCAACAACAAGAAAGGATGCATAGTATAAAGTTCTATAGAAAGAAATGTATGATAGTTAAGATAGATCTATCTAAAGAATATCACCACATTAGTTGGTTATATTTAATATTATTGTTGACCCACCTGGGTTTCATAATTGTTTTTGCAAATTTGATCATGGGATGCAATTATAATGTGTCCTTTGCAATTCTTATTAATGGGGTGCGTCCCCTTTTCTTCATAACTAGAGGGGTCTCACGCAAGGATGTCCGCTTTCACCGTTGTTGTTTCTATTGGCTGCTGAGGGACTAAGCCAACTGATTCATTCTGCAAAGAGAAGAGGCCAACTAAAGGGTATCGAAGTGGCAAAAAATTTGTTTATTACCCAATTGTTATTTGTGGACGACATATTTTTTTTTATTAATGGGAGTCGAGAGGAAGTGGTAGAGATGAAAAGTATTATGGATTAGTTCATGAAGGCTACAAGGATGGTAATAAATATCCAGAAATCGTCATTAACTTATGAAGGAATTTTGGGTACAGAACTTTCTTGGGTTTCAGATGTTCTCCCTTTTGCTCAAATCAGGATGGGTGAAAGCCTTAAATACTTGGGTTTTCACTTAAAAGCTGACTCCTACAAAATACGGGATTGGTTGTGGCTAGTTGCAAAAATTGAGAAACACATAAATTAGTGGAGCTATAAATGGCTATCTAGGGTTGGGATATTGGTGCTCATAAAATCAATTTTGATGGCAATCTCAGTGTACTGGATTGCCCTATCATGGGTCCCAAAAGGTATACTAAACAAAATTAGGAGCATATGTAGTGGGTTCTTATGCACAGGTAAGAATGAAAATATGGTTCTCCCTTAGGTGGCCTAGGAGAAAATTTCTAGACTAAAGGAATGGGGTGGATGGGGCTTAAAGAACCTGGGCTCTTTTGCCATGTCTTTGGCAGAAAAACTAGGATGGAGGTTTTTGATAGAAGACAACTTGTGTATGACAGTGGCAAAAATAAAATACATTGATCTGATCCCTGTGGATGATTGCATCAGATCGCCTGAAAAAGGATTCAAAAAATCATCTGTGGTATGGAAAGCAACAATGATGTCACTTGGGCTTGTGGAAAAAGGTCTGGCATGGCGGGTTGGAAATGGTGAAAAGTGTAGGGTTGGGTTGGACCCATGGGTAGGGTGCAATGAACTTTTCACTCTCTCTAGGGGTCTTGTGGAGACATTAAATCATAGAGGGGTATTTTTCTTGCATCAAATGGAAAAACCTGAAGAAACAACTATTTTGGCACAAGCTTGGAAATCAACGGATGACCTCCTACTTGATCAACATTGGCGACCAGAATGGCGGGGATTTATACAGGAACTATCCCTAACTAGAGTTTGGTTAAAATATTTCCCGAACACCATTTACTGGGTTCATTCAAAATCAGGCATCTATTCACCAAAAGAAGGTTATGGATTCCTAATGAAGAGAAGAGACTGGGGTGCACAAGAATGGTGGTGCAAATCATTATGGAAACTGGAGGGTCATGATAAAGAAAAAATGTTCTTCTGGTGTATTCTAAAGAAAAAGTTACCTGCCTGGGAAACACTTCAAAAAATATTCCTAACAGTGTTGGGTTGGTGTTGCATGTGCAAGGATGCTAAGGAGTCATCGAAACATCTTTTCCTATTATGTCATTTCACAAAGAAAGTATGGGAACACACTTTGTCTCTGAGAAATGATCGAGCGATTTGGAATTGTGGAAATTGTGGTGAGGCATGGCTGAACTGGTGGGAGGCAAAAAAAGATAATAATTGCAGGATCATCCCATTAATTATCTCGTGGGGCATTTTTTTGACTAGAAACAAAGGGATTTTTCTTGACGTCACTACTTCCCCATCAATTGTGGTTGTTGAATGTGTGGCTATATTGTCCTTACTTCCAACTTCTGGGTCTAGCAAATCACTAATACACATTAGAATTTAAAAGATAAACTACGATATCCCTTGGGATTACTTTGATGGAGCAATCCGATAATCAAAGGAGATGTGCCACGAGCATGATAATTCACAAAAATCAAAATGTTTCACTAGCTGCATCAATGGGTATTGGCGGAGGCACAAACAACTTTGTTGAACTTCTAACTCTAAGACTTTGAATTTGCTGGCTCATACAACTTGGCATTGATTCCGTTCAAATCTTTGGGGATTCCGTAAATGTCATCAACTGGGTCAACAATGCACATAGATGTTATATCTAAGACTTTTGTGATCCATAATGTAGATAAATGTCTTTCAGATTAATCCCACCGTTAGGATTTGGTCTTTCAGATTAATCACATCATTAGGATTTGGTCAAAATAAAAATAAGACATTTCGAACCATCTAATGTGGTTCATCCTCAAGACAAGGTGAAGAAGGAAATCGATCTCATTGAATAAATAGTAAGGATGCGCCATTTCTTGGTGATAGCTGTTAAAACTAGCCGTTAAAAACTAGTCGTTATTTTGTTAATTAGTTAGAAAATTAAAAGTTTTTTAATTATTTAAATATATTATTCATCAGAAGGGTCAACGAATAATATAATAATTTAGTAAAATGATTAAATTATAAAATTAATAAGGGAGAAGTGGTAAATAATAGTATAAGGGTAATATTAAAATGATTAAATTATGAAACATTTAATAATCTAGTAAAATGATTAAATTATAAAATTGATAAGGGAGAATGGGTAAATAATAGTATAGGGGATAATATTAAAATGATTAAATTATAAAACTAATAAGGGAGAAGGGGTAAATAATAGTATAGGGGATAATATTAAAATGATTAGATTATAAAATTAATAATATTAAAATATTGAAGTTGTTAATAGAAAATAATAAAAAGGGTAAATGAATAATATACAATAATATAAAAAGGAAGAATTATAATTATTATAAAAAGTTGAGAGGGGGGGAAAATATATATCATCAAATATAAATAAATATATATATATAAGCTAAGAATTAATATAATAATATAGTGCAAGGGATAATATCTAACAAGAGAAAATAGCATAAAAACATAAACCAGGGAAAAGAAAAAGAAAACAAGGAAGCAAAACGAAGAGGAAAAAATCAAAACCAAAGGGACGACAATAAAACCAGAGAAAAAGGAAGTCAACGCACGGGGGAGGAACCACCTTGAGAGGGCCGGAGTCTAGCTCTTATAATCTGAAAGAAAATTACCTACAATGCACATAGATGTCAAAATATTATGTTACTTCCTATACTTGAAGAGATTCATGAACTAAAAATGAATTTTGTATTTATTTCTGTATGCCATATTTACAAGGAATGAAATTGGGTGGCTGATCATCTTTCTAAAGACAGCCTACAACAGGATCTGGAGACGTGGCATATAATGGAGAAGGATGATAATGGGATTTGTGTGTTGGACTCCCGGACATATTGACAGGGTCTATCCTGTTTTCTCATCTATATTTTATTTTTTACTTCAAAAAACGATGCATCTCCTGGAGTTCACGATTTACATATTTATTTTTGGACTCTCATTATGTATAGGGTGAAGACTGTGGCACTGTCAAACTAATTTTTTATTTGGGGTTGTTTTTTTAATGGAAGGCTGATGATACACTTGTTATTTTTTTCTCTTTTTTCTTGGCTAGTCCTTTATAGCTGAATGTTGTGACACATTAATGTGTTGGGACTCCTGATATACTGTTTACTATCAGTTTTTTGTCTACTCTAGGCAAATAGACTTAATTCCCACATGGGCGTTAAAAACACATGGAATGTTGAGGCATCTAAGATGTAACTTTTTACAGAAATATAAAAGGTTCCAATTTTTTCTTAAGAAAAAAATATATAATAAAAAAGCATATGAAATAATTTAAACGCATACATTAATATAAATAATTCCAAAAACAGAATGCATACAATTGTATAAACGACATATTTAAATAATAAAATATTACAATTTCACCACACGATCACTTTATATATATATATAACTTCTTATTTCTAATAACATAAATAAAAGAACATTTAAAATAATTAAACACATACATTATAATATATATATATATATATATATATATATATATATATATATATATATATATATCTTCTTATATCTAATAACATAAATAAAAGAACATATAAAATAATTAAACACATACGGAATATAAATAATTCTAAAAAACAAAATGCATATCATTATATAAATAATATATATATTCTTATTTTTAATAACATAAAGAAAATAATATATAAATTAATTAAACACGTACATTAATATAAATAATTCTAAAAACAAGATTCATATAATTGTATAAATGACATGTTTAGATGATAAAATATTACAATTTTACTACAAAGCACTTTTTTATATCACATCAAACATTTTTTTCTTTTGGTATTAAGGTTATGTTATCCATGTACAACTCTTGAGGATCCATGTGAGCTATGGTTGTAGGTAAATTATTTTTACAACAACAATATCTTTTTGTTAATCATTGGTACACATGGTTGCATGCCAACCATAATATCTTCTTGTTAATCATTGGTACACATGGTTGCATGTCAACCTTTCTTATTTCCAGAAAGAAAAAACTGTATCTTTCTATTTAAAAAGAAATCAAATGTCACATACATATACATAGCCGAATAGGTCCAAAAATTAGTTCAAAACTTCACACATGTCTCATTCTGACCTTCTATAATGAGGAAGCAAATACAGAAAAAACCAAAATTTTCATAATTTTTCAAAGTAATTTCAATTGTAATTTATCTGATGGTCTTCTATCCTAATATTTAATCACTTCAATCAAGGATATAGATAACATGATGGCATTAACAATACTTCATTGGCGCATGTGTGGAACATCATCATATCAGATCTCAATAATTGTGACACGTTGTATAACATATTAGAGATGTTGTATTATAATGTAAGTTATATGCCATATTAGACATTTTATAATATAATGTAAGTTGTTACTTTGATTTGCAGTGATGTTTAACATTTATTTTAAGTGATAAAGAGATTTTTTAAAAAGAGAAATGGGTTAATAATTGGTGGACATGATAAAATAATTATTTTAAATATGATATCTTTTAATAACATAGAATATATATTTACCACTAAATTCAAGATCCAAATTTCTCTAATGCACCATCCAATAGACAAAAATCCATGTGATGTCAAAATAGTGTAACAATATTGTTTGTTTTTTAATTGACAAACCATAGAAAATATAATAATGAAAAACACTCACTATGACTCTTATCATATACAGAGGGAAAAAGTGACATTAGGAAAAAAATAGATGAGCGACATCATTAAGTAGATTAAAGTTATTGTTTTGTTATTATAATGATCCATATAAATAAATAAAATATTCTATGTGGCATTTTAATCCTCCACAGGGATATTTCCATTCAAAATGTTGAATGAGAGCTCTAAGAATGCCAAACTTCTATAACTATTGAGTTGATATGGTATTTCTCCTTTAATTTGATTGTCGAACAAATTGTGCTTCTTCAAATGAAAAATATGTCCCAATTAAATTGGGATATCAGGGTGGAACACATTGTTAGAAAGATCAAGTGAGTGGAGAAATGAAAAATTGACGAGGGTACGAGAAATAGAGCCTTCCATATCCCTAGAACTGAGATCGAGAGCGACCACTCTCCGTGATGGTAATGGCTACAAGTAATACCAGTCCAGTTGCACAAAGGGACTTCAACACTCCAATAGGCCATGGAATTATGAGCATCCTTGGTGACGAGCTTCTTAAATTCCAAGAGGGATTCCTGATCATGTGTGAAAAGAAAAGTGTGCCCCAAAATTTTGATTACTGCATTTTCAAAATAATCTAATGTCACCCAATTTTTTCACAAAAATGGAAAAAATCAGCTGGGAACTTTTGATTGTTGTCTTTTTCAAAATATTCTAATGTCGCTAAACTTCTCTTCAACAATTTATTCATGGATGTGCAAAAGAAAAACCCATTAAAACACAAAGAAATTATGGCCAAGGAAGGCTTTACCATTGGAAGGATTTACCATCGGCTGTGGTGATTGTGATCTTTCATTGCGGCACTCGGCATGTGCTACAAACAAACAATCTTTGATTGTGACATTGTTGCTCAGCCACAAACAAACAATATTCTCAATTAAATTAAGTAACCTCTCACTTGTAATTTTTCTTCCTCAAAAATACAAAAAGTGGGAAATGATGATATTATTTTGAAAAATATATTTCTTAAAATGAAAAAATGGCAAGTATTAAAATATATATATTTATTCACATTTAAAAACAACAACAAAATAATTCTAAAACTATAAATTTCTAAAAAATTAAAAAATATGTATATCAAACTAAATTTGAAATGAGAGTTTTAAAGTAATATTTAAAAATATTATTAACTCTGGTATCTTGTTTCTAAATATTTGTGCATAGAAATTTTTTCTTAAATATTAAAAAAATGTAATATTTAAAAAATAAAAAATATTACTAATTTTGGCATTTTGTTTCTAAATCTTGGTGCATAGAAACACTTGTTATTAATATTATATGGGTTGAAACTTTAATTTCTTTTTATAATTAATGCTTAACTCATGATTATTGCTTCATTAAAACCACACTCAACCCATGATTTACCATTCATTAAAAACATTTTCAATATTCTAATTTATATAGATTAAGATATCACTTTTATTTTTAGTATTAAATATATTTTTAGGTCACTTGGGCACCATTCACACATAAGGTAGGTAAATCATATTATTAGAAAAATTCACCTATACCCAAATTAAATAATAAAAATTTGTCATGTCATTTTAGTTGCCTAGTCACACATGTATCTCTATTAAATTTTAAAGGATTTTAATTCTCTTACACATTATGATACGGAAATTCAATATTAACCTTTTAAAATAATTTTTCTCTAATTGCAAGAAATCTATTTTATACAACCTCATGTCAATTGCAAAATCTGACATAGTAAATCCATAATTGTTGGATCCAAGGTATGCACAATCACTAGAATACAATGGTTTCATTGTTCCTTACTTACCCTATGGTTAGTTTTATCTAATATGAATAAATGGAGATAGTACTTCTTTGTATATGCATTATAAGTATAATGCAAAGTAATGAAACATAGTATATGCTAATTTAAGCTTTCTCGGTAATGACTAATCAACAACTTAAACAAGTAGATTTATTATGGATATCAGCTTAGTTCTTAAAGCTTATATGACTCATATTAGTGTATGGAAAAACAAGACTTATATGACTCATATTAGTACAAGGACAAGCAAGGATTTAAAAACATCTTGTAGTAAGCTCTTCATTATCTAACGTATATGGTATCACTAGTGATTATGCTGAGATAGCATGTAACTCCAACATATCACGTCATTAAATATGGAAGCTCAACTAGGAACATTGGTTCCTCGAACAGTACTGATTTTTCCCCGTCTTATATTTTTTACTTAAGTTGTGTAATGGGTGTTTACACTATCTCCAAGGTAACAGATGGAACATTGATCGATTTCAAAGACCTTGTAAACACTAAGTGAGGAGTATGGACCAAAGGTGGGGTGGGAGTAGGAGGATTCAAATTTACACTTTCACTTGAGGAAATACAAGTAGATCCATAGTCATATTACCATATGTTTCTCTTGGATGTATGAGGAAGCCACCTTAAGGAGCCTTGTTTTCTTATGTCAATGGTGATCACGATGATCATTTGTCCAATTTTATTCAACCAATGTTTGATTGGTAGATCTCTCAATCTAGAATGAGACACTCTAGATTCTATCTCTCGCTCACAACACCGTAGCGACACACAACCGACACATGGGGAGGTTTATGGATGATTTCGTTGTAGCTCGAGTTAAAAGTTTCAAGCATTATACAAAGGATATAACATGAGTGTAAACCAAGATATGACAAGAATAAGTCTCAAGAAAATTAAAAATTTGAGAGACAAAGCATTTGAAAAGAGATAAACTCAAAGGAATATGTTGTAAACTACTCTTTCCACTCTAATATGGACTCACATGATAGTAAGGAATATATAAGATAATGCATGGGCTTTATATGCTCCTTGACTTAGGGCTACATCTTGATTTCAACATGGAGTTTCCCCCACTGATGATCATATCAAATTAATGCACACAAACCTAGATATATACACGACATATAGCCAGATTATATAACTCTAGTGACTAAAAGTTGAATCATAGAAACTCAAAGAAGACAAACTAGGTGGTACAGTAGGAGTTGTTATGCAAATTTATGTAGGTAGAGTAGCTATCAATATCATTGTACATAATGATTCATTGACAATTTTCAACACATACACATAAAATAGTAACATAGTACTAATAATATGATTATGATTTTTAATCAAATAAACAAAAATTCAAATGTGATTACCAGATAAAAATATTTCATGAATATCATTCTTCTAATATAAATTCACAACAAACATCAAAAAATGGTAATATCATCATACATAATAATTCTCCATCAAAATAATGGTGATAATCTCCAATATATATATCAAATAAAAATATAATAATGATAATATCAACATCATCTTTAATCAAATCAAAGTCATTGTATGATTACCAAATCCAAATGTTTCATAGATATCATTATTCTAAGTTAAATTCACAACATCCATCTAAAAATAGGAATTTTGTTCTACACAATAATACTTCATAAAAAACAACGCATGTGCATGCCTAGCTAGCACCACCAAGATCATCCTCATGATCATTGCCATGATCATCTTCCTAGCCATCTTGATCAATCTCATCCACGTCATCATCACCAACACTATATCCATCCTCATCCTCCTCATCTCCTCCGCTACCACTATCGCCATTCTCATCATATCATCTCTTGAGGTATGCTCAACATAGTCTGGATCATCATCTTGGTATTCATTACCTATAGCATTCTGGTAAAAATAAATAAAAAAATCAATATTACATGTTAGTATTAATTCCATGGCACAATGAATATTTTTGTTGTACAATGCTAAGCATAAAATGAGGTAGGATATAATATATAATAGTGCTAAAATATAAAATGAAAATATGGTTCAAAGATATATTGGAAATCTAGCTAAGATTACATACCTCAAACTCCATCCACACAAAAAAATCAACCCACCTCATTTGTTGCAACATCTATTTTCCAAATGATTTGGATGTCTTCCATATTTTAGTTCCCATCAATGATTAAATATGGAGAAATTAGATAACAATGATTTTCCTCTAGTACAAATTTTATTAAAAAAATATCACATATTTAACTTACAAAATTTGTTATCAATTCTTTTAACCTTTTTTGACCACTATGATGAGTGGCTTTTTCCTTTGCTAACCTCACTTTGGAAGCCTTTTCCTTAAACATAAACCAATTCATTTAATTTTCACCCAAATACATGTCTAAGTAATGCAGGTAACCCGATAGGAATTAGAGCTAGAACCATCTCCTCTATATTTCCATAGCATGAAGCTTCATGCTTCATTATGTATTTATCCAATATTTCTAATTAAATTAACAACTTCAGATATATTAGACATTATATAACAATAATACAAAGAGTGCATAAATCATTATAATTGGTACCTATAATCAGAGACTCACTCTATAACCTTAGAACCTATAACTAATTCCCAAATAAAGACTCTTACTAGATTTTGAATTTGTAGGACATAAGAAACTCAAAATACTACTTTTGAGTCTTTAGGAGGTAATAATGAATTTGTATACTAGCAGTTATTTAGATCTCAAGAATAAGAAGCAAGAAATAGATCTATAACTCCATTTCTTTCTTTTGACACACATTTGGCTAACGTTTGACACAATTATATGGGGGAGAGATCCCAGTAAGAATATTTTAAGACACATTTATATCTGTATTCAAATATTTGACACACCATGCAGAGGATCAATTCCCTATTGTGGAAATTTACCATTTGATATATACAATAGCTCCTTAGTTTTTAGCATTGGATATATAAGCATTGAAAATAATGTGGGGTGTGGTAAACTAATGTAAGACTATTGTATCAACGAATTTCAGAGAATTGCAGAGAGAAGGAAGTTGTGTCGAAATTTTTGGCATATGTCTGAACAAAAGCCAAAAGAACGCAACCAATAAAACCTAATGAAAACCCTAATTTTGTGGATCGTTGATTTCCAGAGGAGAAATCGAAACCGTTCATGTAAAAATACCTCGTAAACACCACAAAATATGTCATCACGTGAAGCTCACACATATCTAGCACACATGGAGGAATGTGAGTGTTCCACGTAAACTTAGCACTTACTACCATTCATATCATATAGCTAGAATATCATTTCGTAGGAGGTATTTAATTATTGGTGACATAATTTTTGTTGGGACATTAATTGAAAGGACAATGATTTTAACACAGTAAAATCAATTAAGAACCAATAAAGGTGATAAATTGACCATGATAAGTAACATTAAGGATTAATTAAAAAAAAAAAGACAGTGTATCAAGACTATGGTTTGGAGGTACAATTAAGATGATAAACTTGATTGGAGACCATAACTGACATTAAGACCAATGTAAAATTAAGTAAACTATAAGGTATTATAAATGAACGATCTAATTTAGTAGAATAAAATGATAAGTTATAAACCCTACATATAAGAGTTACATATGTCACACATATTATATAAATTAAAAATACAAAGAACATAGATTAACTTAAAAACTAAGCATTATACTTTAAAAATGAGTCAAATCTAGTTAAAAATGTAGGCGACTTCAAATTTTATGAACCTTTCAAGACTATAATTATGGCTCGATACCAATGTTAGGAAGTCCAATAATCTTGAATACACTATAAAAGAAAACAAATCACATTGATAATAGAGTTCCATAAGACTAAATTAAGAATAATCTTCAATTAGGATTTTTTTTTAGTGTGAAATGGGAGGTGTTACACATTAGTAGTAATTTATACAAGCAACTCGCATTCCCCTCAAGACCCAAGGTTAGTAAGGCCTAAAGACCATAAGGGAGAGGAAGGATTGCTTGCCCATGAAATCAATATTTACTGATGCAGATTTCATTGCTTTTTAATTTTTCAATGGTTATAGTTTGTATTCCAAGAAACATGAATAATATTAGTTAGGATAATTCTGAATTTTTGTCTAGGTGGGAGTTTATTGTTTCAAGCGAAGTAAGGAAATCGAGAGGGATTTCTACTAGATGAAATCAATATTTAGAGATGTAGATTTCTATTAGAATTATGAGTGTAATATTCACGCTCCAACACACATATGTATCATTAATGTATTTTTCATCGTGGCTAATACCATCGTTCGATCATTCATTATCATTTGTTTTAATAGTTGGGAGAGGATACGACCAACCTAGTAAAATATGTACATGTAGGATCATTAACCCCTAGGCATAGCCCTTCTTGTATATAAGTACACCAAAACTCATATTTGTATTCCATCATCTTGTGATATTCTTTATCTCCCTTATAAAGAGTTTTATGCCTAAGGGCACATATCTTCATGCATCTCTTGTGTAGCACACTTGTGCTTGGGCCTCTCTAGCGCACTATGGTTATCTATCTCTAACACACTTGTCCAAGTTCATCATAATTTTTAAATACTTGAGGAAATTACTAGAAGTTATGTCCAAATTATTTTCACACTCTTATTAGTTTAGCCTTAGAATGGTTTGAAAATCTTCCTAAGAACTCTATAGAGACTTTTGATCAAATATGTGATATATTTTTTGGAATGTTTGTTCTTAAACCAATAGATGTATTTGAAGTGGTTAGTCTTATATAATTAAAGCAAGGAAAGAGGGAATTTATGAACTATTTCGTCCATAGATTCTATTTTTTGTTATTTAGATGTGGGACCATGTTCTCTCTAGATGAGCTTAGGAAAATATTAGTAGAAGGTATAAGAGAAGATTTGCAACCCGAATGTATTAATAATAAATAGATAACCTATTAGTATGATATCAATAAGATGTTGGACTTATAAAATACCAAAATTAGACATCACCTAAGAACTTATTATCCTCCTATTATAGCTAGTGAATTAGCTTCTCTCTTAGGTGACCCACAATCAAGAGTGACTAAGCCAAAAGGAAACAAAAAGGATAGAAATATTGCAGGGGATGGTCTTACCAATTTAGTGCATGAAGTTATTGTTGCCACTTCTTCCACTAGTGCTAATCCGCCCATAAAGATACCTTCTAAAATTAAGGATCAAACATCTTCTTCAAAGCGTCTACCTATACAACCATCCACTCAACCTCCACCACCTCTAATTGAGCCATCTCCACCATAACTATTGGAACAACATTCTGACAATCTTAGAAGGAATCATTTTCTTATTCTTTCTTTCATCCTAGTAAGTATTACAATTATCATAAGATACCAAGGCATTCTATGGAAGAATGTGTTATATACCAAAGAGTAAAGCACTTAGAAGAAGAATAGTCACTTCAAAGGAGACTTACCCCCCCTAATATTTCCCCATTGGAAATATTTTGGAATTGATTCCCTCAAAATACATCTTGGCATCTAGGCAACCTTAACAACCCTCCAATTCTTCCCAAGATACTTTTTATAGTCAGCCACCTACTTCTCCCACTTAATCTAGCCACAAATTCAAGAGCTTGCTTCATTCTTGAATTTATACAAAAGTAGTATAATTTGATGTCAATGTTACCACAAGAGCTCGAGAATATGATGGAGTTACACGCCCTTAGTACGGCTAAAGCTACAGTAACCCAATAAGAGCCCACTTGTATACCAAAAGGAAATCAATACCACTATACATCTAGCTCCTGATAAGAAACTTATTAGATACCTATGGGAAGACCTCCCATACATGGGTCTTTCCATTATTCCTACTGTAGTAGCAAATTTTTTAGACTAACATCTCTATCATGAATTTGTTGTGAATTTTTCCCACCATATGTGTCTCTTTAGTAGGGGAAATATTCCTAGCCCTAGGAGTTTATAAACCTATATTCAATACAATTTTGTCCTCTTAGGTCAACCATGTTGTTACTACCCCTCGATCTGCTTTCTAGGTCGAGCAGCTTCACCCCTCTCCCTAGGAAACCATAGCCATAAAATGTATATTCATTTTATTATGATAATTTCTTCTTTGACCCTCTTAAGGCACCAACTGATGAGGAAATGATCATAGTGGAATACCCTACTTTGTACAAAGAGTGTACTATAGGGCCTTGCTATGTTAAGTGTTACTTTATAAATTGGAATTGTAACCTTAATATAGTGTCACATGATGTATTATTTATCATGCATTATACTAATGTGGACATGAAAGTTGTTGTCATCTACATCATGGACATCATCATCATTCATACCATTATTGTTGTTGATGATGACCTAGATGACAATGATGATAATGATGAGAAAGTGATGATAACTTGGATGATGACACCAAATATAATGATTATGATTATGACAGTGACAAAATTTAAACATTAGGAATATTGGCCATGGTTGTTATCATCGTCATCATTATAATCATTGTCATCATCATCATCATCACTTTCATTGTAGCCACCATCATCTTTATCATCATTTTCATTATCATCATAATCACAATTAACAAAAATGGGGGCAAAAATAGACGTAAAATTGTATGAAAAGTGGATGCAACATAAATAGATGCAAAAAAGATGCAAGACCAAACACAAAAGTGATTTCAAAAGTATATACAATATTCAATGCAAATTTGGATGCAAAATAGGATGCAAACATAGATGCAAAAGTGGAAGCAAACATGGGTGCAATAGTAGGCATAAAACTTGGAACAAATTGTGGTGAAACAAATGTGGGTGCAACAATGGACGTAGAAATGTGCTCAAACTTGGATGCAACAAGGATACAAACTTGGACGCAAGATATTATGCAAAAATGGATGTAAATATGAACATAAACATGGGTGCAAAAATGGACACAAAATTATATGCAAAAGTGGATGCAAAATGAGGTGCAAAAGTGGACGCAAAATGAGATGAAAAACCTTATGTAAAAGTGGATGCAAAAAAAATACAAAATATTTGATGCAAATTTGGACACAGAAGAGGATGCAAATGTTAATGCAAAAGTGGAAGCAAATCTAGGTTGCAACAATAGGTGCAAGATATGTCACAAATTATGGCACCACAAAAGTGGATCCAATAATAGACACAAAAAAATATGCAAACTTGGATGCAAAACAAGATGCAAAAAGGGATGTAAAAGTGGATGCAAACATGGGTGCAATAGGTGAAACAAAATTGAATGTTAAAAATAGATGCAATGCAATTCTATGAAAAAGTAGATACAAAATGAGATGCAAAACCCAATGCATAAACTTCACACATAAGTGGATGAAAAAAGAGATGCAATATTTGATGCAAATATTGGATGCAACAGAGGACGTGAACATGGATGCAAAATTGGAAGCAAACATGGTGTTATCCTCCTCTATTCTACAATATCACTGGGTGACTATGGATTTTCTACAATCTGTTGAAAATAGCATTCCTTGACTATCAGCTATTTTTAGAATTCTCACTGCCTTCATTATCTTTATTTCTCTTAACTCACAATATCCCATTTTTCCTTCTCTAAATTACCCTCTTGCTCTGAAAAACTCATGTTTAGGCTTAATCCTCTCATATTCACCCTTTGTCCCTACCTAAAGCCCCATTTTCCCCACTAAACCCCCTCACCCTCATCGTTTTCTCTTATTCCATTAAAACAATGTAAAAAGTCCTTTTTTACGTTGTTTTAAATCAAAAATTATACTATTGGGCCCCATTGTTTTATATAGAACTTTGTTTTATTTAAACATACCCAAACCCCTTGTACTAAACTACTCGGACCCTTTTTTATTAAACCCCGCCTCTTCTATACTTCAAGCCCCTTTTTAAATAGCCCCCGTTCTAAATATTTCACCCCTCATGGCCATATAACCTCGGACCTTCAAACATATTAAGCGCCTCTGCTTAATATTTAAACTTGGGTCCCACCTTATCAAAGCCCCGCATATCAATAAACCCCGTCACTTTGATATATACCCTAGCCCCCACCAAATATTCAACCCAATGCTCCATATACCCCCGAGACCCACCATCTAAACCTACCCACGACCCATTCTCACCCGACCGCCGTTAGATCTCCTCCTGTCTGATCCAACAGCCCACGTCGCATATCGCACATCCAACAACGCGAGGGTTAACGAACCCAAACCTTACGAAACGGGCGGTATTACAGCCAGCCCTTCCTGCCACGTGTCCCTCCGCCCAATATCGTTTACCGCCTCCATCCCGTGCGATAAACCACCATACCGCCTCCTGCCATAACTTCAAATCACCGCCCCGTTCAAACATTCCAAAGGCCTGTGCCTTTGCGATAAAGCCCGCAACCATATGCACCTCTGCAAACGCTCCAAAAAGACCCAATAAGCCCAAAAAAAACGCAGAATATCCACAAACACGGGTTTTAAATTAAAAAATGTTTTAAATGTGCAGGTGGCCAAGGGATCAATGCATAAATTTCATTTTTGAGGTCCCAAAATTGTTCAAATAGGCTCCCTAGGTGACGATCCAACAAGTTTGTTAATCAAAGGGACTAGGAGCGCCAGATCAACGCATGAACATCAATGGATCATGACCATTGATGGTCATTCAAACACACCAAAGCATCCAGAAACCAAATGAAGAGCACAGTCAAAGAGACCATGACAGAGATAGACAAAGGATTAGAGGCTAATCAAAGGATTAAAAATCAAATCAAAGGTTAAAGGTTGAAAGCAAGATTAGAAGAAAAAATGAAGACAAAAGGCAGATTAAAGGAATTGAAGGAGAAAAAGGAAACTAAAGCAATTAGACAGACAGCAAGAGATAAATCCAAGTTTAAAGTCCAAATCAGGGTTTTAAGGATAAATCAGAGGCAAATTAACACAGAAGATAGATCTGAATGCTAAAGCAAAATAGCGGTTACTTCTCATAAACACTTTGGACACCCACAGCTTTATTTTACTCAAATAAAGGCAACCACAGTTATTGAAACAGACAGAGATATTTCCCAGCTACTCAGAAGTTATTATAAAGTTAATGAAAAGCCTTAAAAGTCAAACATATCCTAAAGTTAGCTCAGCAGTTAAGTTAGAAGTTATTATTACAGTGACTCAATCACGGATATTTTGCCTTGGGCCTTGCATGGTCTCAAAGGTCAAGATAACAATAACTCTGTAATAAATAAAAATTTGAAACCCTAGCTTAGGGAAACCTCTTCATTTTGCAAATAAATATTGCATTTATTATTCATATTAAGTGTTGGTAGGTTAGTTGGTTGGTTAGCTGGTTGGATGCCTGATTGTTGGACTGAGCTGCTAGGCTGGATTTGATTAGACTCTGAGTTGCAGATATTTCTTGCACTGGAGTATTGTAATTGTTTTGGACATCAATAATACAAGCACGTTCGTAGGATTCTTGAGCTATGTTAATGGTGAAGTTATACTTCTTTGTCAATGTTATCCTTCTGTTTTCCATATTGTCCATTATTTCTCTGATAAAAGAACAGAAAATTTAGATTAAGATATGTTGTCTTGGCACCTTAATTATGTCTGCTTCTTTCATCTTAATGTTTTCTTCTACAAGGTCTGATTAGAGAATTCTTAATTGCTCTCTAGTTCCACCTAGCTTGTTGCCTTGGAAATGATTCAGTAGAGTCCAGCCAAAGAAGTCTATGGTATGCCCTGTCATTTGGTCTTGCTTGAAATGTTATATTTAAGGCCTTCTTTGAATTTTATTATTAGAGTCTGGCCAAATAATTCTATGGTTAGCCCTGTCCTTTGGTTTGTCTCAAATTGTTGTTGCAAAGCTCTTTTTAGTTTGATTAAATAATTCTTAATTGCTCTTTGATTATACTGATTGTTATCTTGAATGTTTTCTTTGTCTAAAATTAATTCTATAATTTTTGGATTGTTGTCTTAAGGTTTGCTTACTAGGGTCTGGCCAAAGAAGTCTATGGTTTTCCTTGTCCTTTGGTTTGTCTTAAACAGATACCTAAAAGGCTTTTCTTGTTGAAGTAGAGTGAAAGGATTCTTAGTTTACCTTTAGCTTTACTGATTTCACAACTTACTGTCATTTCATATTTCATCTAATCTAAGAGATCCACTTGATATAGTTAGCTTTCCCTATGAAAACCCTTGTAGATTTTATGAACAATTAAATCCTTTTATGATTCCATAGCCCAATGGATTAATGCTACCCACAGTCTATCTATTCAACTAAACACTCAATCACACAATCACACAATCAATTAGTAAACCAAACAAAACAAACAGTCCTAGAACTTCATAACTAGCCTAAATCAGAAAACAAAATCATAAGGATATATCATTTACAAACACATACATAGAGAGATCCCTCTCTGAGTCCAGGAAGGCTAGGTCCTTGGACTCCAAAGTGGTTTGATGTGGTTCCCTTCAGATTTGTTCTTTCCAATATTGCAAATCACGGGGAACCAACATAGTGGCGATTATACTGGGGAACTAAGTTATTAAACATCTTAATACCACCTTAAGAGCTCATAAAACCTCTTTTAAACTTAGATGAATCAATTTTCGCCAAGAATGGTACCTGGTTGTTGATGGTGGACAACAGGCAGCCATAAAACAATTAAAAATCATCCACCTGGTGACTCCACTGGTTTTCAGTAAGCCTGCTGACTCCACTGGTTTTCTATCGACTCCACTGGGAAAATAATTGAGAAATCCTGATATCATTAAACCTCAAAAGAACCCAGTAAAAAATACTTTGTGGATTAATTATTTCTTTCACAGATTGGTTTTTTTTCCAAAAACTCTTATAAACTTCCAACCTCTCTAAAACTTTGGGTCCAAATTCTAGCTTCTAGAAGAATCTGTACCAGATCCCATCCTAACCCAAACCATTCTGCAATAGTTGAAAATCCTGAAAGCATCCTTAGGAAGTCTTCTAGATCTAAAAATCTAACTGTTAGCAAACCTATCCACAAAGAAAATTCCCTACTTGAAAATCTTAAAGATTTGCAGAATATCCTATCTGACTCACCCCTAGAAAAAAGCTTGTCTAGGACTAGATCTTAGAGTTGGATAACCCAGATAGTTCTAGACCCATCCACCTTACATCAGAATCCTATTGTACTAACTTCAACCCCCATTCATACACCTACTGTTCATCTTCCTCCATTTAACCCTCCACCTCCTTTTGTAAGCCCTCCTCTTGTTAACCCTCCTGTGTTTCCCCATCTTCCATCCATGGAAACATGGTATGCCCCATTAGTTCTACCATTTCCTTTAGTTTTTCTACCAAAGGACTATCAGCCCAAGATTCCTTTATATGATGCTAGTAGTTCTACTACTGCTCAACAACATGTGGATAGAATGAATGACTATTTTGACAGACAATAAATAGATAATGAAACTGTTAAACTAAGAATGTTTGCTCAAAACTTAGGGGGAGAAGCAAGAAAATGGTTTAAAGGCTTAACCCATAATAGTATACATGACCTCACTGCTTTTCATCAATTACTCTTAAACAAATGGGAAGTTAAGAAGAACCCTCTCCAAATATTATCAGAGTATGAAAACATTAAGAGAAACGTTGGAGAAGGTGTCCAAGAGTATTGCCCTAGGTTCAATAGTGTATATAATGCCCTCACTATACACATGAAACCTCCACAAGGTCTAGCTCTAATGAAATTTCCAGAAGGGTTTGACCCTGAAATGGCTTACCAACTAAGAGAAAGAGACCCTCTTACATTAGAAGATATGCAAAGGGGTGTAGTGAGTGTAGAGGAAAATCTGATTACCAAAAGAGCTAGAATGAAAAATGAAATGAGAGTCACATATAGGGAAGAAGTTGCACCTTCATCATCAGATACTAAGATTAATAACCTTGTTAGAACCATGGAAAGGATGATGCAGAGAATAAACATTAATGAGAGAGCTTACCCCAGAGAAAACCAAACATCTCCTCAAAACAGAAATCAAAACCAGAACCAAAACCAAAACTTTAGGAGAAATCCCCCTCAAATGATACAGAGAGGTCATGATCAGCAAATCAGGCCTCCTTTCCAAGAAAACTATGCTGATGAGGATGAGGGGGTGATTGAACAAAAAAAATAAAGTCACATCAATCTAATGGGAGTAAATAATGAGGAATTGTTTTCCTCACTGAGGAAGAACAAGGCATATTTGCACCAAATGAGGAAGAAAGCCTAGAATCCGAAGATTATAAACAAGGCTTTGAAAATGCCATCATGGAATTACATAGACAGTATGACCTCATAAGTAATAAAACTCAAGATACTCCCAAGAGAAAGAACTCTGAAATTTCTACTAGGAAGATCCCTGAAAATATCCCTAAAAAGACAGCAGAAAACCCAAATACAGTGGTTGAAAGTTGTGATAAAAGTAAAAACAAAAACAGCCAACATAGTGGTGACCAAAGCAACACTAGCAATACAGCTAGTGTCCCTAACAAAATTGTTTTAAACTAAACTCTAAATAAAAACCAGCAAGCTGAATTTTTTGTGAAAATAGTGTCTGATAAGACTGATTTGAACCTTTCAAAAACGCAGATACCTTTCAGTCTTGAGAATGAAATTGCTAAGATAAAAATCTCCATACCTCTTACTAAACTAGTTACTCAAGATGTATATAGATCCCAAGTTTTGAAAGCTTTAAACATAGGAGAAAATGTTGATTCTATGAATTTAAATGATGAAAAACCTGAAATTTTGTTTGGACCAGAAGTAGAAGGTAAATTTCAAGAGGCAGGTGTACCTCCATTTTATGTCAGTTTGAACATTCACGATAAAATCCTCCACTATGCCATGTTAGACTCAGGTGCTTCCCATAACCTCATGCCAAAGGTAGTAATGGAAAGACTAGGCCTTGAGATAACTAGACCATACAAAGATTTATACTCTTTTGATTCCAGTAGAGTCAAATGTCTAGGCCTAATCAAAGATCTTTGTGTTAATTTAGCACAAATACCAGCCAAGAGCCTAGTAATGGATATTGTAGTGGCTGACATTCCTCCTAAATATGGCATGCTCCTATCACGCTCATGGGGAGCTAAACTTCAACGTACCCTCCAAATGGACATGACCTATGCTACCATACCTGTCCTTAGTCAACCAAGAATATTATATAGGGAGACTCATGTGAAATACATGGTTAGCAGTCAAGAAAAGCCAGATAACTCCCCTCTTTATTCTATTCACACTGACCTTGATTCATTCATCCTTTACAATGATGAAAATGTTAATGAACAAATAGTAGAAAATGAGAAAACAGCTGAAGAAGAAGAAGAAAGAGAGGAGGGATGGTCAGAATAGTTGGGCCAAACAGAAAATGAACAGCATAATAGACAACACAGTGACAGCCACAATAACCAACATAATGAGAAATCTAAAAATGAACCTCTTTGGAGTATGATATTTGATGGTTCTTGTGGAAAAACTGGTCCAGGAGCAGGTGTGTGGGTACACAACACTGAAAATAACCATGCAGAAGGCCATTCAGATAAACTGAACTTTCAATGTAAAAATAACATAGCAGAATATGAGGCACTCCTCCTAGGGCTACAATTACTCAAGAAACTAGGAACCAAGAAGATTTTTGTCCATGGGGATTATGAGTTAGTCATTAGGAAGATTAAGGGAGAATACACAGCCAAACATCCTAGACTAAGAGCATATCAGAATGATGTCCTTGACCTCTTGAAAACCTTCCAAGAATATGATCTTGCCTTTATACCCAGAAATCAAAACATCCTTGGCAATTATCTAGCCTTTGCAGCTAGTACTTTTCAAAAACCTTATCATAACAAACAATACATAGTACAAATCAAATACAGACCAACAGTCCCCGACAATATAAAATATTGGAAATTTTTTGAAGGAGATAAACAGATTGAAGATTTCCTACAGTCCAGAAATGGGTTTGAAATGCCAAATTCAGACTCAGATCATGAAGAAGACTACTCTACTGAGGAACAAACTTACAAAGAAGAGTGGCCCAGATGAGACAGAATTGTGCACAGATTCAAAAAAAAAAAAGATTTTGAAGTGTTGCAGTCCAGAGATTATACTTTGCCAAAGGGACTTGTTCCTTTGGAAGAGCTATTTGATTTTAATGATGTTTCTAAGAAACCAAAAATAGAATCCACAAAAGCAAAGGTAGAAGAATGAAATATAGGTAGTGAAGAAAAACCCAAAATGATAAAACAGTCAAAAACACTGGCGGCTCATATAAGACAGAAATATCTTAAGTTGTTCAGAGAATTTACTAATGTGTTTTCTTGGAGCTATGAAGATTTGAAGTCATATGATACTGAGATAATTCAGCACAAGATTCCTCTCAAAGAAAACTAGAAGCCCTTAAAACAGAAATTGCGCAGAATAAACCATGTACAACTGCCATTGGTTGAGAAATAAATAATAAAAATGTATGATGCTGGAATAATAGTCCCTCTGAGATACTCAGAATGGGTTTCAAACCTCGTATTAGTGAGGAAGAAAACAAGAGAAATTAGGCTATGCATAGACTTCAGAAATTTAAACAAATCCTCCCTAAAAGACAACTACCCTTTACCAAAATTGGATCACATATTACAAAGGGTAGTAGGCTCTAAAATAATTTCTCTACGAGATGGATTTCCAGGATACAATCAGGTGTTGGTACATACGGATGATCAACACAAGACATCTTTCACCACACCCTGGGGCACCTTCATGTATGTTAAAATTCATTTTTGTTTAATGAATGTTGAGGCCACTTTCCAAAGAGATATGGATATTTCTTTCTCAGAATAAATAGGTTACTTCATTGTGATATACCTTGATGACATCACAGTCTACTCAAAAACTGATGAAGAACACCTAACTCACTTAAGAAAAGTCTTTAAAAAGTGCAGAAAATATGGTTTGTCTTTAAATCCCAAGAAAACTTTGTTTGGCCTTCAAGAAGGGAAAATTTTAGGCCACGTCATATCTGAAGAAGGGATCAAGATTGACCCAAAGAGGATTGAAGCAATATTGCAAATCAGCGATCCAAGAAACATCAAAGAACTACAATATTTCATTGGAAAGATAAATTTCTTAAGAAGGTTCATACCAAACCTTGCAGAACTCCTAAGAAATATTACTAACATGCTGAAAAGGGAAACAGGAGTCAAATGGACCATAGAAGCAAAGAAATATTTTGATTTGGTGAAAAAGGCTCTTACACAAACACCAGTTCTGATCAGCCCTAATTTTACCAAGGATTTCTTCATATTTTCTTTTGCATCAGAACACATAGTTGTTGTTGTCTTACAACTAAAAAATATAAAAGGACAAGAGCAGCCCGTAGCATTTTTTAGCAAGACACTCAGAGATGCACCTCTAAAATATAACATAACGGAAAAACAAGCTTTTGCCTCAATCAAGGCATTTCAATATTTTAGAGTATATATTTTGCACTCGCACATCATTGCATTTGTGCCTCACATAGTAGTAAAAGACATCTTGACACAGAACCCTGATGGAAAAAGACGTAAGTGGATTGTCGTCATCTTAGAATATGATCTAGAAATCAGGCCCACCAAGCTAATCAAAGGGCAAGGACTGGCTAAACTCATGGCTGAAACAAATTTTCAGGCATTGGACATAAATATGATTAATGCATTGGATGAACAAGAGGAGATGACAACCCCACCTATTGAGGAAACATTTCTGAACTCATATTGGTATCCTAATATATTATATGTGATTTTTAATCTGAATGTTCCTCCTGGTTTGTCCAAAACAAAGGCCAGATTCTTAAAGTTAAAGGCTATAAATTTATGCACTTTAGATAAAGTTTTATATTGGAAAAATGCTGGTGGTATATTGCTTAAATGTTTTCCTGAAGAAGATGCAGATAGGATCAAGCATGAATTTCATGAAGGAGAATGTGGAGGCCACCTCTATTGGAAAACTATTGTCAGTAAAATCCTTAGAGCTGGTTACTATTGTCCCACCCTCTTTCAAGACATCCATAAAATGGTAGTTTCCTATCATAAATGCCAAATATTTGAGGGCAAAAGAAAACTGTTGCCATTGCCATTACAGCCTATTTCTGTTGAAGCTCCTTTTCAACAATGGCGCCTTGATTTTATTAGAGAAATCCATCATTCCTCCTTTTCCCAGCACAAATGGATCCTTACTGCAGCTGACTACTTTACAAAGTGGATAGAAGCCATCCCTTCTAGAACTGACATAGACTCAGTAATCATCACATTACTTGAAAACAACATCTTGTCTAGATTTCGCTGTCCTAGAAAAATCATTACTGATAATACTGTTGCCTTTAGATCGAAGAAAATGGTGGACTTTTGCCACAAATATCATATTACATTGGGATATTCTACATCTTATTACCCTCAAGGTAATGGGTTGGTTTAATCCTTAAACAAAAGCTTGGTAAACATCATCAAAAAGTTGCTGGAAGAGAATTAGAAGCCATGGTATAACAAACTAGTACATGCACTATGGGCAGACAGATTAATAAATAAAAAGTCAATTCGTATGTCCCCCTATCATTTAGTGTATGGAGCAGATGCAATCTTCCCAACAAGCTTGGGAGTGCCAGTGATGAAGCTCGTCCAAGAAATATAGTCTAAAGAAAATGATATGCAAAGAAGAATAAACCAGATTGTCCAGTTGCAGCAAACCAGAGAAGAAGTATACAATAGAACACAGCAAGTACAGGAAAACATCAAGAAGCTTTTTGACAAGAGGACCAAGGAAAATTATTTCAACATCGGAGACAAAGTGTTGAAATGGGATTCAAGAAGAGAGGACAAAGGCAAGCATGGAAAATTTGACAATCTATGCAAGCGTCCATACATCATCCATTCAGCAAGAGGTAACAATGCATTTTTCCTACAAAAAATGGATGGAACCAAATTATTTGTAGGTCCTATCAATGGCAGGATGCTCAAGCATTATTTCAATTGAAAATTTCAGTTTAAAGCTTAATACATTATATATAACATTGCTTGAATAAAAATATCAGAAAAATAAACACAAAAAGAAAGAAAAGAAGAAAAGTGGGCAGTTAAAAAGAAAAGGTAAAGCCCCA
This sequence comes from Pinus albicaulis, assembly GCA_034641835.2. Lineage (NCBI taxonomy): Eukaryota > Viridiplantae > Streptophyta > Pinopsida > Pinales > Pinaceae > Pinus > Pinus albicaulis. The sequence goes on along the minus strand of CM076576.1, from coordinate 452,737,330 downwards.
TGCCAAAAAAGAATGTTTCTGAAAGTGTGCAAGTCCAAATGTCACTACTTTTGAAAAGGAAGTCTTGTTCAATCATACAGCATAATCATGATTGAAAAAAATTTGAATTTTTGTTGATAAGTTAGAAAAGAAGATTTTCCAAACTGTTTAAACTTGGCTTATCAGTAGGTAGGAAGAAGAGATGGTGGTTCTGTTAGCCACCTATAAATTTGTTATACCAAAAGGTGGCTAAATCATTTTTGGAGCCTTAAGGAACAAATTTTATTGCAAAAAAGTTTTGGCTCTTGAAGACTCTTGAAGGCCTCATGCCTCTGTCCAAATATTCACTATTGTTCCCTTTTTATATTCAGAATTTCTGTTGTTTCCGTAAGTGAAAATACTGCTGCAAAATCATCATTTTTTCCCCTTCCTCCACTCAAAACTAACCTTCATTTTGCTCCCCTTTTTCTCCATAAAACTACTCTATTTTCATGATTCCTCTTCTTCCATTCATGAAAATCATTTTTACAAGGTTAAGAACTCACTTTTTAACCTTACCGAAACCCTCAAATTCCTTTGAAAACCATCGAAAATCTATAAAAACAAGTTTTTATTACTAAGGACTTAAGCCCCGTTGGGCTAAGCCTAAACCACTTCCCCATTATATGCCCTGGTGCTAGAACCAGGCGCTAAGCCTTTAAAAGCGCTTATCGCATCGCAAAAGTCCAAGTGTGAAAGTCTTTTTGCCATGTTTAAAAAGTTCCAATGCGATTAAGCCCATGTACATACCCCCTGATCGTATTATCATTTTATGTAACCCGTGGGCCCACCATAGGGCGCTAAATCATTGAAATTATTCATTCATGATGGCCTCTTTCCTTGTTAAATCGTAAAACCCACTTACCCAAAGTTTTGATCTAATGCGCCGAACTCATATTTTTAAACGAAAAATGGTTAGATTAAAAAGACCCGAAGCGCAATCGCATCGGAGAAATCCAATGGGTTGATTATAAAGACCCGCATCAAACTTTCCGTTGCAATTGGGTTCCATATATATAAACCCCGTCGCTTTCCATTCATATAACCCACGCCCGGGACCAAGATTTTAAGTCCCAAGGCACCTATCGCATCGGAAAATTCCGCGAATACACTTCTGATTACTCCCCTTTGAAACCTCTGATTGCGATGCCCCGATCGCACCATCGCATCGGCCCACCTCCGATTGTCCATCCCCGATTGGTTGTCCACCGTTGATCTCCTCTCCGCTTCCCAGATCCAACGGTCCACAATTTCTCCAATCATTAACCTTTTCCCCACCAATCACGACCTCCCGACGCATCTCCCACCGTCAATCTGATCTACAGATTGATGGTCAGTGCTCAATCGCATCGCAAGTTTCATCGGGCGTGTTTGATTGTTCCCTCCGATCGGCCATCCCTCCGATCAATTCTCCACCGTTGATCTGATCCTCAGATCAACAGCCTGCGCTAAATCGCATCGCAAGTTTTTGCCGAGCGCTTTAACATCATTCCTCCGCCGATTGCGATTCTCCGATTGGATCTGGACCGTCCACGTGTCCAGATCGGACGATCCAAAATCATTCTGTCTTATTCTTCCCTCCGCTCTCATTTTTTAGCGTCTCTTGGATAAATCTCCATTGTTGGATGCTGCCATCCAACGGCTACGCTCTCCCCACGCCCTCTGAAGCAGTTTTTCCCCAAATACACAGGATTTTATAATATTTTCTGTATTTTGTAGGTGTTTGATGGGTTTTCCATTATATAAAGGCCGAAGGCCTGGAATGACGATTCCCGTGCCTTCAATGCATAAAAGAGAACCATTCACGGGGCTCTACTCCACGTTTCATCAATACTTCATGAGGCATTGATGCCATATGAGCCCTGCGCGACCTGCACGTCAACAAGACACAGTGATTTTAAATCACAATTAAAAGAGTATCAGTGTTGAAGACAGAACACAACAGAACAGAGGATTGAAGATAATTTGGGGATTACGGCTAAAAATGATTATCAAAAGCCTAATCCCTAGAATTAAAACACAATTAAAGGAACATCATAAGTGTTATCAGACAGAAAAGCCTCCACCGCCACATTTGAGGCAAATTGATTCCTCCCAGCTACCACAGTGCCACCTATTCCTTAAAAGGATTCAAACAGAGGCCGAAGTTATGGTTCAAAATCAGATATTTGCCTCAAACGCAGCCAGAGAGTTGATTCTGCCGAAGAACTTAATGACAAAAATATCAGCAGAGTTACTATAGCATGACGCAGAGCCTCAAGGTCAAAAAAAGCTCCCACCGAGCTTAAATATTAAATGCAGAACATTAATACAGACAAACACCTGTAAACTTCTCCATCGAGCCCCTCAAAGGCTGAGAAGTCATTAATCTGTATTAATTATCTTGGGAGATCTTTTATCAGATCTCACCTCCTCATTCTTCTATAAATACCTCTGTAGAAGATGAGAAATTATTGGTTGGTCGCTCGTTGTAATACTGGAAACTCTTTGAAATAATACATAGTCTGTTGAAGTTTGAAGAAGAAATTGAAGTCTTGGGAGTCGAATCATGTTGTGGCATGATTTTTCTTGAGAAGGCTCTACCATTGGATTCATGAGCTTGGTTTTTGGTGATGTATTATGAACTGTCTGTTGTTTTTCTTGTTTTCATAATGTTTCATAATTTCTTACTATAGTAGGATAGAAAGTTTTAGGCTAAGAAATTACTCCTGGAAGCACCTTAGCCCTGTTTATCCTTCATTATTTTATGTTTTCTTTTGCTGAGGTATTTTAGAGTCTTCAATCTCTCTCTTTAGTCCTCATGCTTGTTTATTTCTATAATAGCTCAAATAGTTGGTTTCAGCCTGGTTTATGGTTCTCCTTGCTTTTCTGCTATCACTTGAAAGTTGTTATTGAAGTATCCCTTTGAAGTACCATTGTTTTAAGTTAGTCAAAGAGGTTTGTTTCGATCTTGCCCTTTCTCATTGCTTGAACAGTTGTTTTAAAGGTTTTTATAGTTGTGATCATAAATGTTTTTAGGTGTTCCCTCTTCTATGACTGCAATTATCAGTGAATATTTTATGTTTTCTAACTCCTTTGAAATAAAATCTTTGAGGAAATAGGGTGTTCCCCGAATCTTAGATTTCATTTTAAAAGTTTTCTTAAATTCATCATTTGCTTAAAGTGTCGTTTGTATCATTTATGGTTTGCCCTGTCTATCAAATACCTCTTTATGTTCAAATTATGTTTTTAAGTTCCCTTTTTCGAGAATTAAATTTCTCTTTTCCAAACCATTAATTTCCATCTCATTCACAAACTAAAGGATCTTGTGGCCAAGTTAGATTTGCCCTTTGATATCCCATATCCACTTATGAGCCTGTTACCAACTTCATTTTGACTCCATTGCCCAATGGAACTGACACTCCTTCTTTTTATCTATCTTTCCTAGACCTTCCATGTTCTGCAGTACCAATCCAACCAAAAAAACACTTGCACTTAATAACTAGTCTAAAATCAATACTTTAAAGCAATCAAGACATATCTTTGCTAAAATATTTGAGAGATCCCTCTCTGAGAACAGGAGGACTAGATCCTGTAACTCTAAATATTGGTTCTGATGTTTCCTTGTCTTTTGATTTGCTAATCTATCAAAACACGGGACACCAACATTATGGCGATCACGGTGGGACGTATTGAGTGTATGGTAGTCTAGCAAACTCTTTTAGACTCAGTAAGTCCTTAAATAACCATATAAACTCAGAAAACCCAAGAACACTTCAGGTTGGCTTCATAATACACATGGTGGTGGAACCATAATACACTTTACCTTCACAAGAAGCTAAATATTTTCCACCTGGCGACTCCACAGTTCCTAAAAGACCAAAAGACTCCACTGGGAGACCAGTCGCATTATAACATCATCCCCATCAATGGAAGATGCCGAGCTAAGCCCACTTGAATAGTTTCGTCATGGAATATCAAGTCTACTGGCTAAACTCAGGAGCAAGGACCTTCGAGACGTTTTCCATTCCAGCTCAAGATTCAATAACCATCCTGAGCTGAAGCAAGTTTTTCTAGAAGTGTTGGTTGAAAGGTATGAAGCTAAAATTGAAATATTAAATTCACAAGAACAATCATACCAATTCGGGGTCCCGAGAGCCTTTTTGGAAAGTCTCCCTCCCCCTAAGAAAGAAGAGATTCCACTGCCCGCTGAGGTACAAGAAGAGGATGATTGGGCTTTCAAAAGCCACTCTAAAGATGCAGTGGAAGATGCAGAAATAAAAGCTGCCCAGGATGAAGACAGCCTACCAGTCATGGCAGGCCTGAAAGAAGAAAGTGTGCATCATCCGTTCATTGATCCCGTGGCAGAGTATATGGAGGCCCTTAATGGCTCGAATGTTCCAACATTGATCCTTCGCAAGGGCCAGATTCATCAGGAGTGGTCATCACTGATGGTGACCGCAGTTTTGAAAAACCACCTGCAGAGCACCCTGTGGTTGTATCTGATGAGCATTCAGTGCTTATATCCTTTTTTGTTGCTGCTTTACTGGTTGCACTGGCATTATTGTATCACCTAGAGCATCAGAGATTTCCAAGTAGAGTAGGGTAGGTAGGAAAGCTCAATAAAGCTCAGTTCTGAGCATGTAGTTAGTTGTTGTTTTCTGCTTTGAAGAAAAATCAAAGACTCAAAAAATACAAAAACAAAGAAAAGAAAGACAAGAGGGCGGATTGTAAAAAAGAGAAAGGTATAGCCCCATACCAAAAAAGAGAAACAAATCTGAAAGTCTGCAAACTCAAATGCCACTCCTGAAGAACACACTTCTAGTTAGTCAAACAGCCTAATCTTGACTAATTAGCTTTAAATTTTCTGCTGATAGGATAGTGAATTCGATTTTCCAAACAGTTTAATCTTGGCTTATCAGTAGGTAGATTAGGATAGAAATTAAAGGTTCAAACATGCTCAAAATCTGAACCTAAATTTCCAAAAGGAGATGACTCAAAATCTGAACCAGAAAACAAGCAAAGAATAGCTCAAACAAGATTAAAAACAAAGCTGAAGAAAAGAGAAGGATGTTCTTAAAACTTTCAGATCTTAAAGCCTTCATCATTTTGATTTAATTTTCTGCAAATAATATCTATGTGCAGCTTGTTTTTATGCCATAGATCAGCATCAAGTTAGACTATTCAATCTTGACTTGTATGCTTTTAAATTTCTGCTTTAGAAATTAGAGAATAAAAATCTGTTAGAATGTTTAATCCTAACAGATTGGTAGATTAGGTAGAAAATCATATGGACTCAACTGTTTAATCTGAGTCCATGGAGAAATAAGGAGTATAAATAGATTAGATTTCCTACTTTCGAAAGAATAAAATGTTGTGAAAGAGTTTTCCAATCCAAGTGCACTCTAATGAAGAAAAAATGTTAGATCAGTAGGATTGGGTAGGTAGAAAGCTTGTTGATGAAAGAACCATTGTTTTCATGGTTGCTAATATGTTTTCAGAGCAAGATCATCCCAGCGAAGGAAGGGCAGCCCAATGGATCAGGCACAGGTCAGCCTCCCAGAGAATGCAAGTCTGAAGTTCTTGATGCCTTCAAGAAGGTACCATCCCCAAGTGGAGCCATTGTTAGCCACCTATAAATTTGTTATACCAAAAGGTGGCTAAATAATTTTTGGAGCCTTCAAGGAACAAATTTTATTTCAAAAAAGTGTTGGCTCTTGAAGACTCTTGAAGGCCTCATGCCTCTATCCAAATCTTCACTGCTATTCCCTTTTTATATTCAGAATTTCTGTTGTTTCCGTAAGTGAAAATACTACTGCAAAATCATCATTTTTTCCCCTTCCTCCACTCAAAAATAACCTTCATTTTGCTCCCCTTTTTCTCTATAAAACTACTCTATTTTCATGATTCATCTTCTTCCATTCATGAAAATCATTTTACAAGGTTAAGAACTCACTTTTTAACCTTACCGAAACCCTCAAATTCCTTTGAAAACCATCGAAAATCTATAAAAAACAAGTTTTTATTACTAAGGACTTAAGCCCCCTTGGGCTAAGCCTAAACCACTTCCCCATTATATGCCCTGGTGCTAGAACCAGGTGCTAAGCCTTTAAAAGCGCTTATCGCATCGCAAAAGTCCAAGTGTGCAAGTATTTTTGCCATGTTTAAAAAGTTCCAATGCGAGTAAGCCCATGTACATACCCCCTGATCGTATTATCATTTCATGTAACCCGTGGGCCCACCATCGGGCGCTAAATCATTGAAATTATTCATTCCTGATGGCCTCTTTCCTTGTTAAATCGTAAAACCCACTTACCCAAAGTTTTGATCTAATGCGCCGAAGTCATATTTTTAAATGAAAAATGGTTAGATTAAAAAGACCTGAAGCACAATCGCATCGGAGAAATCCAATGGGTTGATTGTAAAGACCCACATCAAACTTTCCGATGTGATTGGGTCCCATATATATAAACCCCGCTGCTTTCCATTCATATAACCCACACCCCGGACCAAGAGTTTAAGTCCCAAGGCGCCTATCGCATTGGAAATTTCCGCGAAGACTCTTCCGATTGCTCCCCTTTGAAACCTCTGATTGCGATGCCCCGATCGCACCATCGCATCGGCCCACCTCTGATTGTCGATCCCTGATTGGTTGTCCACCGTTGATCTCCTCTCTGCTTCCCAAATCCAACGGTCCACAATTGCTCCGATCATTAACCTTTGCCCCACCAATTACGACCTCCCAACGCATTTCCCACCGTCGATCTGATCTGCAGATCGAAGGTCAGCGCTCAATCGCATCACAAGTTTCATCGGGCGCGTTTGATTGTTCCCTTTGATCGGCCATCCCTTCGATCCATTCTCCACAGTTGATCTGATCCTCAGATCAACGACCCGCGCTAAATCGCATCGCAAGTTCTTGCCGAGCGCTTTAACATCATTCCTCCGCCGATTGCGATCCTCCGATTGGATCTGGACCGTCCACGTGTCCAGATCGGACGATCCAAAATCATTCCGTCTTATTCTTCCCTTCGCTCTCCTTTTTTACCATCTCTTGGCTAAATCTCCACCGTTGGATGCTGCCATCCAACAGCTACACTCCTCCCCACGCCCTCTGAAGCAGTTTTTCCCCAAATACGCAGGATTTTATAATATTTTCTGTATTTTGCAGGCGTTTGATGGGTTTTCCATTATCTAAAGGCCGAAGGCCGAGAATGACAATTCTCGTGCCTTCAATGCATAAAAGAGAATCATTCACAGGGCTCTACTCCACGTTTCATCAATACTTCATGAGGCATTGATGCCATATGAGCCCTGCGTGACCTGCACATCAACAAGACACAGTGATTTTCAATCACGATTAAATGAGTATCAGTGTTGAAGACAAAAAACAACAGAGCAGAGGATTGAAGATAATTTGGGGATTACGGCTAAGAATGATTATCAAAAGCCTAATCCCTAGAATTAAAACACAATTAAAGGAACATCATAAATGTTATCAGACAGAAAAGCCTCCACCGCCACATCTGAGGCAAATTGATTCCTCCCAGCTACCACAGTGCCACCTATGCCTTAAAAGCATTCAAACAGAGGCTGAAGTTATGGTTCAAAATCAGATATTTGCCTCAAACGCAGCCAGAGAGTTGATTATGCCGAAGAACTTAATGACAAAAATATCAGCAGAGTTACTATAGCATGACGCAGAGCCTCAGGGTCAACAAAAGCTCCCACCGAGCTTAAATATTAAATGCAAAACATTAATACAGACAGACACCTGTAAACTTCTCCATCGAGCCCCTCAAAGGCTGAGAAGTCATTAATATGTATTAATTATCTTGGGAGATCTTTTATCAGATCTCACCTCCTCATTCTTCTATAAATACCTCTGTAGAACATGAGAAATTGTTGGTTGGTCACTCGTTGTAATACTGGAAACTCTTTGAAATAATACATAGTCTGTTGAAGTTTGAAGAAGAAATTGAAGTCTTGGGAGTCGGATGATGTTGTGGCATGCTTGTTCTTGAGAAGGCTCTACCATTGGATTCATGAGCTTGGTTATTGGTGATGTATTCTGAACTGTCTGTTGTTTTTCCTGTTTTCATAATGTTTCATAATTTCTTACTATAGTAGAATAGAAAGTTTTAGGCTAAGAATGACTCCTAGAAGCACCTTAGACCTGTTCATCCTTCATTATTTTATGTTTTCTTCTGCTGAGGTATTTTAGAGTCTTCAATCTCTCTCTTTAGTCTCATGCTTGTTTATTTCTATAATAGCTCAAATAGTTGGTTTCAGCCTGATTTATGGTTCTCCCTGCTTGTCTGCTATCACTTGAAAGTTGTTATTGAAGTCTCCCTTTGAAGTACCATTGTTTTAAGTTAGTCAAAGAGGTTTGTTTCGATCTTGCCCTTTCTCATTGCTTGAACAGTTGTTTTGAAGGTCTTTATAGTTGTGATCATAGATGTTTTTAGGTGTTCCCTCTTCAATGACTGCAATTATCAATGAATCTTTTATGTTTTCTAACTCCTTTGAAATAAAATCTTTGAGGAAATAGGGTGTTCCCCGAATCTTAGATTTCATTTTAAAAGTTTTCTTAAAGTCATAATTTTCTTAAAGTGTGGTTTGTAGAATTTATGGTTTTCCCTGTCTATCAAATACCTCTTTATGTTCAAATTATGTTTTTAAGTTCCCTTTGTCGAGAATTAAACTTCTCTTTTCCAAACCATTAATGTCCATCTCATTCACAAACTAAAGGATCCTGTGGCCAAGTTAGATTTTCCCTTTGAGATCCCATATCCACTTATGAGCCTGTTACCAACTTCATTTTGACTCCATTGCCCAATGGAACTGACACTCCTTCTTTCTATCTATCTTTCCTAGACCTTCCATGTTCTGCAGTACCAATCCAACCAAACAAACACTTGCACTTAATAACTAGTCTAAAATAAATACTTTAAAGCAATCAAGACATATCTTTGCTAAAATATTTGAGAGATCCCTCTCTGAGAACAGGAGGACTAGATCCTGTAACTCTAAAGATTGGTTCTGATGTTGCCTTGTCTTTTGATTTTCCAATCTATCAAAACACGGGACACCAACAAGTTCCAAAGTCTAAAACCTGAACCAAAAGAGAAAAGTAAGGGATGAATAATAAATGACAAATTCCAGATTATGGCCCTCAGTTTTCAGTTTTAATTTTTGCAAAATAAAATATGTGTGCAGCTTTTCCAAAATGCCATGGTTCATGACAATCAAACTGCTTAATCTTGATTTGGTCATGGTTTAAATTTCCTGTTGATAGATTAGAGATTGAAAATATGTCAAACTGTTTAATCTTGATAGATAAGTAGATTAGGTAGATAATAAAGGAGAAAGTCAGTCTAATCTGAGCCTTTGGATGATATAAGGTTAGAAATAGATACTTTTTTGCTTTCAAAAGAAGAATGATGTCAAGGGTTTGCCAGTCTAAATGCACCCAAATGAAGAAAAAATGTTAGACTATAATGATGGGTAGGCAAAGTTTGAGTTGCAAAAAGCATGGTTTTCAATGTTTAAATATCACAGTCAAAAGTTGCAGCAGATCAGCAATTGTAGAATGAAGATTCTACCAAGTGCAAACAAGGCATTGATCTAGAAATTCCAGAGATCTGACTCTGAGGTTCTTGACACCTCCTAAAGGAGCTGCCCTCCCCAGCTGCAACCATTGTTATCCTCCTATATTCTACTGTATCACTAGGTGACTATGGATTTTCTACAATCTGCTGAAAAATAACATTCCTTGACTATTAGCTATTTTTAGAATTCTTACTGCCTTCATTATCTTTATTTCTCATAACTCACTATATCTCATTTTTCCTTCTCTAAATTACCCTCCTACTCTGAAAAACTCATTTTTGGGCTTAATCCTCTCATATTCACCCTTTCTCCCTACCTAAAGCCCCATTTTCCCCACTAAACCCCCTCACCCTCATCGTTTTCTCTTATTCCATTAAAACAATGTAAAAAATCATTTTTTACGTTGTTTTAAATCAAAAATTATATTATTCTGACCCCATTGTTTTATATAGAACTTTGTTTTATTTAAAAATACCCGAACCCCTTGTACTAAACTACCCGACCCCTTTTTTTTATTAAACCCTGCTGAAATAGCCCCTGCTCTAAATAGCCCCTGCTCTAAAGATTTCACCCCTCATGGCCATATAACCTCAGCCCTTCAAACATATTAAGCGCCTCCACTTATCTTGAATGTTTTCTTTGTCTGAAAGTAATTGTAGGATTGTTGGATTCTTGTCTTAAGGTTTGCTTACTAGATTCTGGCCAAAGAAGTCTATGGTTTTCCCTGTCCTTTGGTTTGTCTTAAACAGTTACCTAAAAGGATTTTCTTGTTGAAGTAGAGTTAAATGATTCTTAGTTTCCCTTTAGCTTTACTTATTTCACAACTTACTGTCATTTCATATTTCATCTAATCTAAGAGATCCACTTGATATAGTTAGCTTGCCCTATGAAAACCCTTGTAGAGTTGATGAACAATTAAATCCTTTTATTACTCCATAGCCCAATGGATTAATGTTTCCCATAGTCTATCTATTCAACTGAAACACTCAATCACTTAATCACACAATCAATTAATCAACCAAACAAAAAAAATAGTCCTAGAACTTCATAAATAGCCTAAAATCAGAAAACAAGAGCATAAGGATATATCACTTACAAACACATACATAGAGAGAGCCCTCTCCGAGTCCAGGAAGGTTAGGTCCTTGGACTCCAAAGTGGTTTCATGTGGTTCCCTGTAGAGTTGTTCTTGCCAATCTTGCAAATCACAGGGAGCCAACACATGGGTACAACAGTAAGTGCAAAACATGGCGCAAATTGTGGCACAACAAAAGTGGATGAAATTATAGATGAAAAAAAAAGAAAAAAACTTTGATGCAAACGAAGATGAAAAAAGGGATGAAAAAGTGGACGTAAACATGGGTGTAAAAGTCGATGCAAAATTGGATGTAGAAGTGGATGCAACAAAATTTTATAGCAAAAGTAGATGCAAAACGAGACAGAAAACCCAATGCAAATCTTAACACAAATTTGGATATAAAAAGGGATTCAAAAATTTATCTAAAAGTTGATGAAAACCTAGATGCAAATGAGGATGGAAAAGTGGATGCTAAATTAGAAGCAAAAGTGGGTGCAAAGGGAGGTGACAAGCTAGGCACAAATTGTGGCACAACAAAATTGGATGCAATAGTGGACACAATAATAGATGCAAAAGAGGATGTAAATATGGATGAAAAACAAGATGCAAAATTGAATGCAACAAAAGTAGATGAAAAAATAGATGCAAAACTAGACACAAACCTCGACGCAAAACTTGGCACAAAGGGAATGCAAAAAATAATTTTAAAATGTATGCAAAAGGGGATGAAAAATATGATGCAAAAGTTGATGCAAGTGTAGGTGCAAAAACTATATGCATTAGAGGATGCAAAAATAGTTGAAACAAAATTAGGTGCCAAACTTGATGGCATAAAAAGTAGGTGCCAAATTGGTGCAAAGGATGGCACAAAACTTGGCATAAAACCTGGTGCAAAGGATAGCACAAAATTTTGCATCACGTTTTGCACCATATTTGATAAATGGATGCAAATAGCACAAAAAATGGGCTCTAAACGCAAAAAAGGGAAGAAAAAAGGGACGATAATCACAGGGTTTTGTTGTAGTGGTCATATAGTATGTTATTGGGTATGTATTGGTTGTATCTTCACAAGACTAAGGTATAATTCTACAATATGGCTATTGAGTGCTTGGATGACAATGGGGAATAAACAATCTTGCAGGGTAAGAAGAAATCTATGTCAGTCAGAATGGTTACATCTATGCAAGCAAAGTGTAATTGCAAGAAAAGGTGCATGTTATTTACAGTACATATTTTCAGTTGTAAAGGTAAGGATCTTGAGGTTGCAGAGGTATTTAACAAGTAACCAGTTCTACAACAGTTTCAGGATGTGTTTTCCGCAGATATTTCAGAGTTTCCGCCTCACAAGGAAGTGGAATTTTCTATTGAGTTGGTACCAAGGGCAGCACCAACATCAAAGGCACCATATAGGATGAGAACTATAGAGTTAGCGGAATTGAAGTTGCAGTTGAAGGAAATTATTGACAAGGAGTACAATATTCCAAGTGTGTCACCGTGGGGTGCACCGGTATTGTTTGTGAAGAAAAAGGATGGTACTCTCAGGTTATGCATTGATTACAGGCTGTTGAACACGGTGACAATCACAAACAAGTATTCGTTGTTGAGGATTGATGACTTGCTTGATCAGTTGGAGGGAGAAGCAATGTTCTTGAAGATTGATTTTTGATCAGGATACCATTAGGTACGCATCCGAGAAGAGGATATTTACAAGACAAATTTTAGGACCAAGTATATTATGAGTTTTTTGTAGCTCCTTTTGGTTTTACTAATGCTCCAACTACTTTTATGTGCTTGATGAATAGTGTATTGCTTACTTATATGGATAATTTTGTTATTGTATTCAGTGATGATATATTAATATATTATAATAATAAGGAAGAGCATGTCGAACATTTAGCAGCAGTATTGAGATTGCTAAGAGAGCATCAGTTATACGGCAAGCTTAGTAAATGCAGTTTCTTTCATACATAGGTAGATTACTTGGGGCATGTTGTATCTAAGGAAGGCGTAGCAGTGGTCCCAGAAAAACCCAGATTTATCATGGAATGGAAAGCTCCTAGGAATGTGGATGATGTAAGGTCATTTGTAATATCCCAAATGGGATATTTTAGGAATTTTGTCGGAAATTAATTCAACCATAAATCACTAAAATATTGCCATGTAAAAATACCTTCATAAATCCAACTAGTCAACATTATAAAAAATTAACCACAATATTTACGGAAAATGGAAAATAGAACATGCAACTAAATAATATACATTATAATTATACAGAAGATCTCAGCCTTGTTTTATTAATATAAACTGCTAGTACAAAAACTAGAGATGGCTGAAGCAATGGCCGCAAATAGATCTACAACAGTGTTGCAACTGGCCTCCCAAAACAAACTAGAAATAACTGCAACTTGTGAATCCTGAATGGATCCACCAAGGCAAGAGATGGGTACTCTCCCACTCTCACTAAATCACCCTAAGGTTTTCGTCCTGGGGCTACTACTAAAGTAGAGAATTCAAGTTCTCAAACCTCTCACACAAACAATGATCCAATCCAAGATATCTCCAAATGACCTTTGCTTCTCCTTTTATAGATCTAATGGATAGATCTCCAATCCTCTAGAAGCATCTTATTTTATTAGTTTATTATTATTCTAGAAGATGCACCATTGACTCTATCAAAGTGAATTTAATTGAACTATATTTCACTTAAGTCACTTTTGGCCCCTTTTCCTCTAAATATTATTTTTCCATTAATTAAATGACTAATTAAAGTCATTTTTTATTAAGGAAAATAGTATATTGCCCATCGTATTATCTATGGCCACTATAAGTCACTTGTAACCATCCCATCTTGAAGATCTCCTCATTCTGGTTCCAACGAGATATTACACTAAGGTGTTCTATCATGTATTCCTCCCGGAATGCCACCTTGAGTGTAATTAATTGAGTTAAGCCCAAAAATAACTCAGTTTTCTGAAAATTGTCAAAATGCATCGGAACGAAAGGCAAACTGTGTGGATGATGTAATATATCAAGAGAATTCCATCAATCCTCATATACACTCCTCAAAAATCCTCCAAAAATCCCTTGGGCCTGCTAATGACACCAACTTGTATCTGTGACTTGTCTGCTCCCAACTCTGGAAGTCCATCCTAACCATGTCATAGGTGATACCAAAAAAAGGAATATTACATCATTTACGAGGTTAATAGGTTATTACAGGAGGTTTATCCGGAACTTCTCATAGATCACTTATCCTATTATATCATTGTAAAGGAAAGGTAAGAAATTTGAATGGACAGTAGAATGAACAATCAGTTTTGATTAGTTGAAGCAGTTGTTAACAAATGCTCCAGTTTTGAAGATTGCAGATCCAAACAAAGAGTTAGTGGTATGTACAAATTCTTGCAAGAGAGGACTTGGTGGACTCTTGATTCAGGAAGGACAAGTAATGTGCTATGAATAAAGGAAACCAAATGAGCACAAACAAAATTATGTCACACATGATCTTTGAGTTGGAAGTGATCATACATGCATTCAAGACACTATATTCTTGGCAGGAGGTTTGTATTGATGAGCGATCACAATGGATTGAGGTATCTATTTTACCAACTGAATCTGAATTCCATACAAGCTATATTGTTGGCCATTATCAATGAGTTCAAATTTGAGATCGGGTACATTAAAGGTAAAGAGAACACGATTGTATATTCTCTTAGCAGGAAGATACAAGTAAATCACGTAGAACTATGAGTTTTGATGGGACAGATCTACAGGATTGGATCTTACCGGCAGGTCAACAGGATGACAAGTATAGGGAGATTATGCACATGTTACAATAGGGTACAGGTGATCAAGATGTGGAATATCGTCTCACAACATATGATTTGGTCATATTTAGGGACATGATCTACGTGTTGGACAATAGTGAGCTCAAAAATCTTATCTTGAGGTAATTTCATGCTAAGTTGTATTCAGGTCGCCCAGGATATCAAAAAAAATTGACAGTTGTGAAGAAATTTTTTTATTGACCAAATCATAAAAAGGAAGTGGAAAAGTTTGTGGCTAGATGCTTGGATTTTCAACAGGTAAAAGCAGAGTGTAAGCATCCAGGTGGATTAATATAGCCTATTCTTATTCCAAACTGGAAATTGGAGGTCATTTCTATGGATTTCATCACAGATTTTTCGAATACATCTAGACAACATGATTCCACCATGGTTGTAGTGGAAATTTTGACAAAGGTAGTGCACTTCATTCCAGTGAAGTATACATATTCAGCTAGTGATGTGGCGCAAGTATTCATCAAAGATGTGGTGAGGTTACATGGTGTGTCGAATAATATTGCGTTAGACAAGGATGTTAAGTTCACTTTTAGGTTCTAGAAGGAGTTATTTGGTACAAAGTTTTCCTTCAAGAGAAATTATCATCTGCAGACATATGGAAAGACATATAGGGTCAATAGGATTTTAGAGGACATTTCGAGGATGTATATGATGCATCAACAATGAAAGTGGAAAGTGTATCTACCTCTGATTGAGTTTGATTACAACAATGGGTATCAGGAGTCACTAAGGATGAGTCCATTTAAGGCACTTTATGGACGAAGTTGTAATACTCATATCAATTGGAGTGATATAGTTAACTAGTTATTGATTGGAGCAAACATGTTGGAAGAGATGGGTTAAGAAATATAATTTATCAAGTAGAATTTAAAAGCAACACAGGATAGATAGAAGAGTTGTGCAGGTAACCACAGGGTGTTTAATGAGTTTCAGGTTGGGGAACGTGTGTACTTGTGCGTTATTCCCAAGAAGATCTCCTTAAGGATTGGGACACATGTGAAGTTGACACCTCGGTATTGCGGGTCTTTTGAGATCCTTGAGAGGATTGGACCAATATCTTACTGACTTGCTCTACCTTCGATAATGAAAGTATATGATATCTTCCATTTTTCATTGCATAAGAAGTATGTTAAAGATGTTGATCATGTGTTTGATTGGCTTGCATTGCAGGTGGAGCCAGGAGGAGAATTCTAGCTGGAACCTAAGCGTATTTTGCAAAGAAAGATTCTCATGCTCCGGAACCAAGCAATCGAGCAGGTTAAAGTGTAGTGGAAGCACTTTGGGCCTGATGAAGCTACATGGGAGATGGATGATCAGATGCAGGCTATGTATCCTTCCTTGTTTGCTGGTTGAGGCAAAGCAGTTTTGGTATATGTGTTGATGTTGTGTTTTGGTCATGTTCATGTAAATGCATATGTATGAAGTAAATATCGCATCAAGCTATGTTATAAAGCTTTGTTTGGTAATTTAATTGGAGTTAAATTACTTACATAAATTATCAACCAAGGTTAGTATACTGATGAAATTTATGTTCAATATATGTGCTAGGAGTCTTTATCACTCAAACAATTCCTAAGTTAATTTGAGATATTGAAATACACATGCTTCCCTAACAACTATCTAAGTAAATGAAATTGATTATATTGCTCTAGCTTAAAATAAAGATCACACTCTTCTTGAAATGAATAACACACTTGTTCGTGCTTACTCAAAATTAAATCAAACACACTCTTTTTCTTTTAAATGAAATCACACACGCACTTTGATTTGAATGAAATCACACCACTCTTGCTTTAAAATGAAATCATACTTGCTTGAAATAAAATCACACTTGCTTGAAATAAATCACACTTGCTTTAAAATTAGATCACACTATAAATGAATCTACTCTTGACCAAAAGAAAGATTATCTCTACAAATTAAAATCCTATCTATATAACGAAAATGTAAAGCTATGTTACTGATCTATGTAAACCTATGCTCTGTCCATGTGCACAAGAGATCTCACTTCACTCAACAATAAAAAATATTAGACAAACTTGCTATGAAAACAGTCTTAAAATCACATTTAAAATCAAAATTAAGCTAACAAAATCCTACAGAAAACATATAATGAAATACTAAATTACAGTTAAAAGGAAACCTTACTATCTTGAGGGGGGCCTCCTACGAGAAGCAGGTATCAATTCGATGCTTTCACAAGATGATCAACCACACATTGGAATCACACAAGAGAGAAATAAGAATGATAGCAGAGTTTGTATATAAAGAAGAGTGTTTACAATATAAAATCCAAGTCTGTGTCTACTACGCTGAGAGGCGTATTTATAAAACTCCTACGCATTAAATGTTTCAGATTATTACACCTTATTCTAATCGACACTAGCTAAAATCAACTTTGAAAGATAAGATAACGTGATCCTCTCATGATTTTCTATCAACGCAAAAAACCATGAGGCTAAAAATATGCATCTCGCTCGCCTCATTCGCCTCCTAGGGTAGTTGAATTTTCCTTTGAACGAGATGATAGGGTGTCTTATTTATAGATCCAGGCTATGAAGGTAGGAAAAAATCATTGTAACATCTAATTTCCACCTGCCCATATGCCATGTTCTTAGTTTTGAACTTCGGAACCTGTCAAACCTCGACTCAGCTGCAGAATCATACGTTAGCTGCGTAATCATTGTACTTCGGTAGCTAATGTAAATATTAAGCCAAAAAATAAACAACATTGTCATTTATGAAATAGAATATTATTAAGTACCTGATATGCCATAAGCCTTGTGAACTTATTCCCAAATTAAAGTTATGAAGGTCAAAAAGAGGAGAATGAAGTGAAAAAGTGCTGTAAAAAAAAAAAAAAGCAATTTTGGGGTTCAACATTCCCCCACATAGAAGACATTGCAAGTCCTCATGTGAAACTTCAAAATTTGTGAGTCTTTCCTATCACTAAGCCTCTTCAGATGCCTGAGAAAGAGCATCCAAGTTATTCCTTGTTGCTTTCTTGGTGGTGACTTCCATTCTCGGTTTCTTCATAAAGATTTTATGTTGCAAGCTTATCACCTTTATTTTAAGAGATTGTTTTTGGCCTTCAATTTCTTATTCTTCTCATACCATACACCAATATGCAACATGTTATTGTCATTTTTAGTTTTCTGGATTTCATTTTTCACTTTCGGTATTTCATTTTCTTGCTTTAAATGTCTATTTAGTACCTCCAACTAGTAGATTTCTTCTTTAAGAGCGTTTACAATTTGGGATATTTCTGGAGGATCATAGTGAGTAATTTCCTCTTGGTTTGAGGATGATTCCATTGTTTTCCCTGTAGCTCTTTGCTCCAAACACTCTATGTAGTCATATATCTCTTGTTGAACATGATCTATTTTAGGAGTTCTTTTAGTTGGACTAGAAATTGGGGATAGAACTCTAGGTGATGGAATGTTGGTTCATCTTCATCCTCTAAGTTGATGAATCCTGAAGTTTTTTTAGACCTACATTTCTTCTTATAATGGATGATGGATTAGATGGTGTTTTAGTAGTAAGGGGTTGCATTTTACCCTTTTCCTGCTCCATTTTCTTCTTGGATGAACTTTCACCTTTATTGTTGGCTTTCTTTCTTCTAACATTTATATTTTTAAGGTTCTCCAACATATTTGCAAGAGGATGTTTATCTTGTTGTTGAGGTGAGTTATATTTAGGGTCTACAGCAAAATTCCTTCTACTCTTATTTGTCTTACCACTAGGCTCTTTTTTTCCGGTTCCTTAAAATGATTCTTAATTAAGAAATCTTCCCAATTGTCTCCTATGTTTCTCATATGGGTCTCAATCAGAATTTTCACCAGGCCATGATGGTATAGGGTATTGTCTATGAATTGTATCTTTGTCTATATATTTCCAGCCATCTTTCTTAAGCTATGAAGTAGAAAATATGGAAGGTTAATTTCATTTCCTTCCATAAAGTTCATCATTAGGTGTGCAGGATAAAATACAATGATTACCAAATAGCCCTTCACAAGGTATAAAATTTTGAATGATTAATAACAAATTCCTCCACTTATTTTTCAAAGTTGTGAATGGTATCCCCTTTTTAAACACAAAAGTATCCAAACCTAGATTTTTGAGGAATAATTCCACTCTTCTATGTTCTTGAACCATCTCTCGATGATTCTAGGTAGTCTGGTAGCCTCTGCTATGAAAGATTTTGTTAAAACTAGATTCACATCCCCAATTTTTGCCTCAATGTCATCGTATGCCCAAGCGAAAGACTTTGTTACCTCCTTTTCGTGCACATCGAATTTCTCTACAAATTCTAGCCAATGTGCCTATTGCAACAATTTTCTGAACTGTGGGTAACCTTCAAGGAACTTAGCCCCATTCAACTCTGACCTTATAATGACCCCCATGTTAGAGAAACCTAGCCTGTAATTACTCTTTCGACAAGGTTATAGAATGAAAGGATTCAGGTATGAGTGAATTAGAGAAAAAAATTTAGGTGAAGGTATTCTTGGCAATGAAACATGGCTAAATGAAAATGGAATGTGCTACATATGAAGTGGAATCATAAAGGGAGAGGAGAGGCCGAATTTCAAATTATAACAAGGTTCATGACCAACTTGGTTGAGAAAACAGATATTTTTAGTTAAGAACAAAATCATGTGGGAGCAATGAGGGTAATGATTACTCAGAGTAGTGGTAGCAACAATTACTTATCACTTATTTCATAACTAAAATTTTTTACCTTTATTATTTAACTTAATACTTACATACCTTAGATTCTTGTCTTACTGATTTCTGACTTGTCTTTTGTAGGTTTCCTTCAGGTTTCTCTAGCTGCAATCTTCATTGGTATTTTTCTTGTGCCATCATCTTCATTTGTTCAGGTCGCAAGCTACCAAGTTAGCTGTAGTATTCTATTAGAGCTGCAGATTGTTGACAATTATGCAGCTGGTTTATTTTCAAAAAGAGAAAAGAGGGTTGAAAATAAAATGGTACTAGAATAGGGGATTAGAAAGAAAATTTACACTGCGGAGAATTCTTGGTTTTAAACATAGATTTTTGCATGAACATGCCAACAATGTTGGTTTTCATGTTTATACAAAAAATTTATTTTCATTATTATTATTATTATTATTATCAATTTTTTTAATATTATTTTTATTTATTTTTTAATATATTTTTTTATTTGAAAAAGAAAGTAGAAGGATAAGCTGGAGAGGAATAAAAATCTTCCTTGATCAACTTCAAATTTAGATTATCTAGCAGATTTTTTATGAATTCTTCTCTTGACAATGGTTTGTGATATATTCATAGTCTATCACCATTTACAAGGAAGGTTATTTTTACTTCATCAACAGTTATAATTCTGACTGGTCCATTATTAAAGAATGTTTCAATCTCATAAGGCCCAAGCTAATGAGTTTGAATTTTTCCTTGAAAATCTTTAAACTTGAATAAAAAATCAATGCCCAATCACCAGGTTGGAATTTTCTTTCTTTAAAAAAAATTTCATGCCACTTGGATCTTTGTTGTTGAACCATGTTGGTTCTATGAATAACATCTTATCTTATCTCGTTAAGTTCAATCAATTTCTCCATTCTTTGTCTTTGCGCTTCTGATAGATCAAGACCCAATTTGACTGTTGTTTTTGTTAGTCATCAATATTTTTTTGATGTTCTGGAGATGAATAAGTACTTGTCCTAGATTTCTAAAAACAAGATTTATGAAATATTGCGAGTTTTAGAAATCTCACTACCTTCATTATCTGAAATCAAACTGCTTCACTATATTTTTCCCTCTCTAGCTTCTAAAGTTCACCTCACTGCTCCAAAAGGACTTCATTTTTAGGCCTATTGATCTCATTTTTCACTCCCCTACCCACACTTTCATTCACTCCTTTTTGCCCTCTGAAAAACCCATTTTTCCCTGCATAAACCTTCATAAAGGACACACCTATTCCTCATTTTCCTTTGTATATATTAAACCATGTAAAAGTCCCCTTTTACATTGTTTAAAATCAAAACTTAAGCCTGTCGGGTCTTTTTTATTTTATATATATATAAAATCGGTTTTATGTTAAAAACCCGCCCTTGTATTATAAAGGCTTAAACCCCTTTTCCTCTAAAACCCAGCCCCCTTATTCCCATGTAACCATGACCTCGCTTATCCATAATCCCCTTCCCCTATATAAATTTCGCCTCTGCCCTTTCTATTTATAAACCCCCATAAACCTTATAAAAGGCCTCATAAACCTTTGATATATTTAAACTGGGCCCTACTCTCCACCATACCCAGAACCCGTTCAAAACCTTATAAATTAACGCATTTCTTTGATTTATTAAAAGCCTCGAGCCCATTCTCCATTTAGCCCCACGACCCAATGAAAACGTGCCACCTGTCCTCCACTCCCGCTGACTTGACCACCCGCTCACCACCTCTGGGGCATGCGACAACCGTCTATCTCTTTCCCCGAAATCCGAAGATCCCCGGCGCATGTCACAAATATAATTGTGTCGGGGTTAACATCCTACGACCAACGCGAAATGGGCGGTTTTTCCCTACCACATGTCAAGCTTTAGACCATATCGCATGCCCCCTCCCGAAAACCACTTACCGCCTTTCAACTGCGTGATAAACCACTTTCGGTTTTTCGAAACCACTTATCCCTCTGTGCCATTTTTCAAACCCTCCTGCCTCTATTCAAACTTCTGCTGGTTCCGCCTTTGGAACCCTACCTTCCACGCTATTTCCTCCTCTGCAAACCCTTCCGACAAGCCAAAACCACAAAAAAACACAATCAAGGCCCTCCCCATAGGTTTTCAAACTAACAAATTGTTTTTTTGTGTGCAGGTTTAATGGCAGAATGCCTAAAGGGCGTTCCGATGATCCAAAAACGATTAAACCAACCTCTGGGTGATGATCCGAAAGTTCAATTCAAATCACAGGTGGCCAGGGACCTTATATCAAGACTAACCATCGATGAAACATGATCATTGATGGTCAAGTAACCCTCCTACCACGACATAAAGCATCTCCTGCATGCAGCAAACAAACACAGTCAAAGAACACAATGAAGAAAGGAAGATTAAAGGATTAAAGGGCTAATCATTGATCAAAAGCAAAAAACAAAAGATTAGCCATCAAAACAGGGGTTGAAGAAAATAAGGTAGATAGTTAAAAGGTTAAATTATAAAGACAGAAGATCAGAAAGATTAATCAAAAGGATTAATAAACGTGCAGAGATAAAGCAGATTAAGAGAAAAATAATAGAAACAGACAATCAGAGTTTAAATACAAAGTTTAAAGGCATAAATACAAAGATTAAAGACAAAACAAGAGGCAGATTAACCCAAAGTAGATTTGAATTAACTACACCTACAGGCAGTTACTTCTTTCAAAGATATTTTTTCCACCTAATGCTTTATTTCCTTCAATAAAGCATTAAATAGTTATTGCACTGAGTCAGAGATGTTTTCTATCTACCAGCATTTATTGTAAAGTTATTAATAGGCCTTAAAATTCAAACATTTCACATATATTCTCTCAGAAGTTAAGATAGGAGTTATTATTCCAGAGAAGTATCTTCAGATATTTTTGCCTTGAGCCTTGCATGGTCTTCAAGGTAAAAACTCATTAAACTCTGTAATAAATGACACACAAACCCTAAAATTAGCTTCACCTCCTCATTTTCAGATAAATATTGCATTTGAGCTCATTATCTTGTTGGAATTTGTTGACTCTTTGAAGTAATACATAGTCTTTTGGAGGTTGAAAAGAAATTGATGTCTTAGAGCTTGTGAATGCCTTGATTTGTTTTTTGATTGAGGAGGCTTGCTTGCAGGATCCCTGAGCTTGGTTAATGGTGAAGTGCTTATATTCTGTTATTTTTTTTTCTTGTTTCATTATGTTTCCATCTTTCTATACTGCAATAGAACAAAGGATTTAGACTAAGAAATGTTTCCAAAGGCACCTTAGTTCTATTTGTTCTTCACTGCCTTTATGTTTGCCTCTGCTATGACATTTTAGAGAATTCTTAATTTCTCTCTAGACCCCCTAAGCTTGTTTATTTCATGAATGGTTTAATACAATATGTATCAAGCATGATTTATGGCTAGCCCTACTTATTTTATGTCACTAAAACATTGTTTTTGAGGTCTCTCTCTAAAGTACCATTAGTTAGGTCTGCCAAAGAGGTTTTGTTTCAATCATACCCTTGCTTAAATAATTGTTTTAGATATCTTCATAGCTATGATCAAAGATGTTTAGGCATTCCCTCTTCTCTTATTACAGTTATATGTGTGTCTTGAATGTTTTCTATCCTTGAAGGTGAAATCACTATAAGTTAAATGAGTTTCTCGCCTTCTATATTTCATTGGAATGTTTGTCTTGAATAATTATCTACTTAAGTTGAATCAAAGAATTTATGGTTTGCCCTGTCTATTGATTGCATCTTTATGCTTATGATATTTAAGTCCCTTCTTGTTAAAGGTATATATAAAGGGTTCTTGATTTCCCTTTGTCCTACTTTTATTCCCACAATTGATGTCCATCTCATTCCCCTTACAAACCTTGAAGATCCACTGACCAAGTTATATTTTCCCTTTGATGCTCCTCGATCCATTGATGAGCCTTTCATGACTTTTATAGACTCCATTGCCCAATGACTTGAAGATTTCCTCATTCCATCTATTCTGCTTGATCATCATACCCAACCAAAACAATCAAAAAAACCATGCACTTAACAACTATCCTAAAATCAACCATCTAAAGCAAACAAGTTCACATCTTTTGCATACAAATAGAGAGAGCCCTCTCTGAGTCCGGGAAGGCTAGATCCTAGGACTCCAAAGACTGGTCTGATGTTACCTCGTGCATTTGGTCTACCAATCTGCTAAATCACGGATTACTAACATAATGGCGATCACGGTGGGACCTCTGAGTATATAGTTGCCTAAATACATCTTAAGACTCATTAGCCCCTCAGTTAGACTAGAATATCCTATGATTTATAGCCACCTCACCGCCATTACTAACATAATGGTGATCATGATGGAACTTATGAGTCAGTGTCAATCTAAGTATCCCTTAGGACTTCAGAAACCCTTATCAAATCATACAAAATTCAAATTGTCAGCCAAGAGTATAATCTAGTTGTTTCACCATCCTAGTTGTAGGACACTCATACAAACCTTAGGGCTACATAAATAAACTCAGAAAACCCCAAAAACACTCCTAGATTGGTTTTTTTTTTAGTTATTGGTGGTGGACCATACACATATATCTTCAAAATAACTAAAAACATCCACCTGGCGACTCCACTAGCCTCCAGTAGGCCTATTACTTCACTAGTTCTCATTAGACTTCCTTAGGATTGTGTCAAAACAACCCTAAGAAGTTTAGAAGCCTAGTCCCACACTGTGTGAGTTAATCAAGAACTAAGAGAGGTCAGCCTACTGAAAATAGTCCTAAAATTTCAGTCTCTCTAAATTTTGAGTTTGAAATCTGGCTTCACAAAGGATCAATACTAGATCTCATCCAGACCCAAATCCTCCTACTATAATTGATGACCAAGAAAATATTTTGTGGAAAACTTATAGGACTGTTAGGGCCATTCATAAAGAAATATATGTCCTGAACACCTTACAGTCTTGCAAGATCCTCAGTTTGACTTACACCATTCAAAGAACCTATTTAGAACCAAGTCACACAGTGAGATTAACCAGACTGACCTTAAGCCCATAGATTTGCAGCAGAGTTCCAGTAGAGAAGCCTCTCCTTCCACTCCTCCTGATTTTCAGCTTCTCCATCACTTTAGCTCTTTCCATATCAAATCTGCCCATAATCAGTTTGCTGGTCCAAGTACTTCCACCACACCCATCCACACATCCACTATTCAAAACACTCCATTTCATCCCACATTTCCTCTCACAAACACTCCTCTTGTGAATCTTCCATTTGCTGCCATCATGGCAGCATGGTATGCCCCCCTGGTACTACCACAACCTCTGGTTCCTCTGCCAAATGATTACCAATCCAGAATTCCCCACTTTACCGGAACTGAATCTACCACTGCCCAACAGCATGTAGATGAAATGAATGATGCCTTTCACTACATGGAAACAGAAGAAGAGACCATTAAGATGAGGATCTTTGCCCAAAGCTTAGGAGGAGAATCCAAAAAATGGTTCAAAATCTTGACTCCTAACAGCATACATGATCTCCCTTCTCTCTACCAAACATTCATAAACAAATGGGAATTTAAAAAGAACCCTCTCCAAATCCTTTCAGAATATAGTAACCTTAAGAGAAATGTAGGGGAAAGTGTCCAAGACTACTGCACTAGGTTCAATAGTGTTTACAATGCTCTTCCACCAAACATGAAACCCCCACTAGGCTTAGCCTTAGCAAAATTTCCAGAAGGTTTTGACCCAGACATGGCCTATTAGCTGAGAGAAAGATACCCCTTAACTTTATAAGATATGCAGAGGTGAGTTGTAAGTGTAGAAGCAAATCTAATTGAAAAAAGAGCTAGTTTAAAGTCAGAAAAAATAGTTACATACAAAGATGAAACTTTGGCCTCAACCTCATCATCTGATGCCAAAATTGATAACTTAGTGAGGGTAATGGAAAGAATGATGGAAAGGATAAACTTAACTAAAAGATTACCTCCTAGGGAGAACCAAGAAAATCCCCAAAACAGAAATAGGAATCCAAATTTCAGAAGAGACCCCCTCAAAACAGACAAAGAGATAATGACCAACAAATTAGGCCTCGTTTCCAAGACAATTATGTAGATGAAGAAGAAAGAGAGACCGAAAGAGTGGAAGAAAATCATGTAAATCTGATAGGATCTGACAGTGAGGGTGATGTTTTTCTCACTGAAGAAGAACAAGGATTCTTTTCCTTAGACCAAACTAAAACCAGCCATGAGGATTCTGAATATTACCAATTAGGATTTGAAAATTCCATAATGGAAGTCCATATGCAATATGACCTTAGGAGCAAAAAGAACCAAGAGACTTCTAATAATACTAACACAGACACTACTGGTGTGGGAAACCTCAGAAAATCCTCCTAAAAAGACAGCAAACAGTAACAACACTATGGCTAAGAAAATTGATCTGAACAAAGACAAAACCAGCCAGCAAAGTGTTGACCCAAGCTACCCTAGTACTTCTACTAGTGGCCCTGGAAAATCTGTTCAAAATGACAGTATTAATAAAACTCAGTGAATCAAAACTATTGAAAAGACTATGTGTGACAAAACAGATGTAAATATGTAAAAAACACTAGCACCTTTCAGCCTTGAGGGAGAAATTGCCAAGATCAAAATTAGCATACCCCTTGCTGAACTAGTAATCCAGGATGTATAAAAATGAGGTCTTGAAAGCTTTGAATATATGAAATGATACTGATAGATTAAACTTGACTGATGATAAACCAGAACTATTGTTTGGTCCTGAAGTAGAAGGAAAATACCAAGAAGGAGTTGTCCCTCCATTCTATGTCAGCTTGAACATACATGATAAAATCTTGCACAATGCCATGCTGGACTCTGGTGCCTCTCACAACCTCATGCCAAAGTGGTGATGGAGAGATTAGGCCTAGAAATTACTAAACCTTACAAAGACCTGTATTCTTTTGATTCAAGCAGAGTCAAATTTTTGGGTCTAATCAAAGATTTATGTGTCAACCTGGCACAAATTCCTGCTAAGGGTCTAGTCATGGACATAGTAGTTGTTGACATTCCCCCAAAGTATGGCATGCTTCTATCCAGATCATGGGAAGCCAAACTTCAAGGGAGCCTTCAAATGGATATGTCTTATGCTACCATCTTGGTCTTTAACCAAACAAGGATATTGTACCAGGAATATCATATGAAATAGTAAGCAACCTAGATAGGCCAAACAACACTCCTGTTTATTCCATTCATTCAGACCTTGATTCATTTATCTTGTACAATGAAGATGAAATCAGCAAACAAGAAAATGAAAATGAGAAAGAGTTAAGCCCACCGGAACGGTCAAATCTGTCCTAAAATGAAGAACATAACATCTCAAACTTTGGTAGCCTTGAACAACAACATGACAATGAGTATGAGATAGAAACACTTTGGAACATGAGCTTTGATGGCTCTTATGGAAAAACTGGTTCTAAAGCTAGTGTATGGATACATAATACAAACAAAGGACATTCCTGCAAACTTGATTTCCAATGCACTAATAACATTGCAAAATATGAAGCTCTCCTCCTTGGCTTACATTTGCTTAAAAACATAGGAGCCAAGAAAATCTCAGTCCAAGGAGATTCAGAGCTGATCATTAGGCAAATGAAAGGGGAGTATTCAGCTAAAAACCCAAGATTAAGAGAGTATAGGAATGTTTCCCTAGACCTCCTGAAAACCTTTGGGAAATATGAACTCACTTTCATCCCTAGAGCTCAAAATAGCCTTGCAAATGAACTTGCTTTTGCTGCTAGCAATTGCCAAATACCCCATGCAAATGAACAATTCACTGTCAAAGTGAAAAATCAACCTACAGTACCTGACAATGAAAACTATTGGCAAGTGTTTAAGGGTGATAAACACATTGATGATTTTCTGCAATCAAAAAATGATTTTGATGTACCAACACCAAGCTCAATACATGAAGAAGATTGTTTTGCTGAAAAACAAGCCCACAAAACAGAGTTGTCCTCTACTGCTGATATAAACCAGTTTGAACATCTTTATAAGGCAGAATTACTTGACAATCTAGACCAAAAGGACCATGAGTTTTTACAATGTAAATATGATACAATACCAAGGGGCCTTACACCATTAGAGGAGCTTTTTTATTTCAATGATGTAGCTAAAAAACCAAAGATGGAGCCTACAGAAACTAACGTAGAAGAATATAACATAGGCAGCATGAAGCAACCCAAAATGGTCAAGCTATCTAAAACTCTTCCTCCTCACATAAAACAGGAATATATTGAGTTTTTCAAAGAGTTTAGAGATGTGTTTGCATGGGGGTACAAGGATCTGAAATCATATGATACTAGCATTATTCAACATAAAATTCCTCTTAAGGAAAATCAGAAGCCTTTCAAACAAAAACTAAGAACAATAAACCATGTTTTACTACCTTTAGTTGAGAAATAGATTATAAATATGTATGATGTTGGGATCATAGTTCCCCTTAGGTACTCAGAGTGGGTTTCCAACCTTGTGTCAGTTAGGAAGAAGACTAGGGAGATTAGGCTTTGTATTGACTTTAGAAATCTGAACAAGGCCTCCCTGAAAGATAATTACCCCTTGCCTAAGATGGATCACATACTTCAAAAGGTGGTTGGATCTAAAAGAATATCATTGCTTGATGGTTTCCCTGGTTACAACCAAGTGCTAGTACTCCCAAATGATCAACACAAAACTGCCTTCACCACACCTTGGGGTACATTCATGTATGTTAAAATGCCATTTGGTTTGATGAATGCAGGGGCCATTTTCCAAAGGGCCATGGACATATATTTTTCAGAAGACATAGGCTACTTTATAATCATTTAGCTTGATGACATCACTGTTTACTCTAAAACTGATAAAGAGCACTTATTCCATTTGAGAAAAGTTTTTGAAAAATGTAGGAAATATGGCATATCTTTGAATCCAAAGAAAACACTCTTTGGTCTCCAGGAAGGAAAACTCCTAGGCCACATAATCTCTAAAGAAGGAATCAAAGTAGACCCCAAAAGGATTGAAGGCATATTGCAAATCAGCCATCCTAAAAATATCAAGGAGTTACAATCTTTCATTGGGAAGATCAACTTTTTGAGAAGGTTCATCCCCAACCTTGCTGAACTTTTGAGAAATATCACAAACATGCTAAAAAGGGAGACAGGAGTTAAATGGACTTTGAAGGCCAAACAGTCATTTGAACTAGTGAAACAAGCTCTCACTCAAACACCAGTTCTTATCAGTCCTAATTTCACCAAGGATTTCTACATTTTTTCATTTGCATTCAAACACACCATTGCTACAGTGTTGTTCCAAAAGAATAACATGGGGCAAGAACAACCAATAGCCTTTTTTAGTAAATCATTAATACATGCTCCACTCAAGTATAACATTATGGAGAAACAAGCCTTCGCCTTGATAAAAGCATTGAAAGATTTCCGAGTCTACATTTTACACTCCCATATCATTGCTTTTGTCCCATATATAGTTGTCAAAGATATTCTAAATCAATACCCTGATGGTAAAAGGGGTAAATGGATTGCTATTATCTTAGAGTATGATTTAGAAATCAGACCCACCAAGTTGATTAAAGGACAAGGATTAGTAAAACTCATGGCTGAATCAAATTTCCAAGCATTAGACATGAATATGATTTATGTATTAGAAGAACAGGAAGAATTCACAGCTCTATACATTGAAGAAATATTTCTGAATTCATCTTGGTATGTTGATATCATATATGTGCACCTTTATCTCAATACTCCTCCTTCTTTATCAAAGATAAAAGCTAGATTCTCGAAAAAAAATGCTTTAAATTACTACATTTTAGATGGAGTTATGTATTGGAAGAATTCTATTGGCATATTTCTTAAATGTTTGCTTGAGAATGATGCAGGAAAAATCGTGCATTAGCTACATGAGGGAGACTGTGGAGGTCACCTTTACTGGAAAACCACAGCAAATAAGATTCTTAGAGTTGGATATTATTTTCCCACCCTTTTCCCTAACACTCAAAAACTAGTCATGACTTGCCATAAGTGCCAAATTTTTTATGGAAAGAGAAAACTCCTACCTTTACCTTTGCATCCCATCAGTATTGAGGATCCTTTTCAACAATGTGGTTTGGAATTTATTGGAGAAATTCACCCCACCTCATCTGCCCAGCACAAGTGGATCCTTACTGCCACTGATTATTTCACCAAATGGATAGAGGCCATCCCTTATAGGAATGCCACTGACTCAGTCATTATCAAATTCCTTGAGACCAACATCTTATCCCGATTTGGTTGTCCTAGAAATATCATTACAGATAATGCTACTACCTTTAAATCTGAAAGAATTATTGACTTTTGCTATAAATATCATATCACATTAGGGCACTCCACAGCTTACTACCCCCAAGGAAATGGGCTAGCTGAATCCTCCAACAAAAGTCTGATCAACTTTATCAAGAGACTGTTCGAACAGAATCAAAAATCATGGCATAGTAAGCTAGTTCATGCATTATGGGTTGATAGACTAACCACCAAGAAATCAATTAGTATTTCTCCCTATCAGTTGGTATATGGCATGGATGCAGTCTTCCCAACATCCTGGGAGTTCCAGTCATGAAACTCCTCCAAGAAGTACAACGAGAAGAAAATGACATGCAAAGAAGGCTAAGCCAAACCATTCATTTACAGCATTCAAGAGAGGAAGTTTACAAAAGAACACAAGTAGTACAAGAGAGCATCAAGAAGATCTTAGACAGAAGGACCAAAGCCAATAATTTCAAAATTGGAGACACAGTTTTGAAATGGTATTCTAGGAGGGAAGACAGAGGTAAACATGAAAAATTTGAGAATTTGTGGAAAGGGCCTTATATCATTCATTCAATCAGAGGTAATAATGCTTTCTTTTTACAAGGGTTGAATGGAGAAGAGATATTTGGAGGTCCTATCAATGGCAGGATGCTCAAATACTATTTTTGTCAAGAGTCCTAACTTCAATGTTTTCATTCATTATACATAACACTGCATGATAAGAGATCATAAAAACAAAAACAAAACAAAAAACATAAAAAGGAAAAGAGGGCAGATTTGAAAAGAGGTACAGCCCATACCCAAAAAACAGTACTACTGAAAGTGTGCAAGCCTAAATGCCACTACTTGTTCAAAAATAAGATCTTGTTCAGTCATCAAGCCTAATCATGGCTGAACATGTTTTAAATTTATGTTGATAAGTTAGTGTAAAAAATAATTGTCAAAATTATTCAAGCTTGACTTCTCAGAAAAGATAGATTAGGAATAAAATATACTCGTTCCACATGCTCAAAATTGAACCAAAGAGAAATATGGGGATGCATAGCAAATGATAGATCACAACCCTTATTTTTCTAGTTACTATTTGTGCAAAATAATGTTTGTGTGCAGCTTGTTCCAATGCCACAAACCATGGTAAGTCAGATTGTCTAATCCTGATTTAAACCATGTTTTCAATTTCATGTCAATAGCTTAGAGAATCAAGTCTGCTAAAGAGCTTAATCTTAGCAGTCAAATAGTCTAGGTAGAGAATAAAAGAGTTCGCTAGCATAATCTGAACACTTGGAAGCAATAAGAATAGAAGTAGATAGTTTGTTTTTGCTTTCAAAATAAAAGAATGTCAAGAGGTTGCTAGTGCACATGCACTCAAGGAAGAAAAAATGTTAGGCCAAGTAGGTTGGATAGATAGAAATAAAGTTGAAGTAATCATGTTTTTCAGATTATTGAGATCACAGCTTCAAAGAAACATCAGCAAATGAAAAGAAGGAAAAATTTGCCCAATGGAAAAGGCACTAATCTTCATAAACTCAAAGATATGATATCTGAAAGTTCTGGACACCTCCAATAAGGGAGCTACCCTCCCCAACTGGAGCCACTGTTAGTCATCAATAATTTTTTATTGTTCTGGAGATTGCTAAGTACTTGTCCCAGATTTCTAAAAACAAGATTTATGAAATATTGTGAGTTTTAGAAATATCACTGCCTTCATTTTCCGAAATCAAACAGCTTCACTGTATTTTTTCCTCTCTACCTTCTAAATTTCACCTCATTGCTCCAAAAGGACTTCATTTTTGGGCCTATTGATCTCATTTTTCACTCCCCCTACCCACACTTTCATTCACTCCTTTTTTCCCTCTGAAAAACCCATTTTTCCCTTCATAAAACTTCATAAAGGACACCCCTATTCCTCATTTTCCTTTGTATATATTAAACCATGTAAAAGTCCCCTTTTACATTGTTTAAAATCAAAACTTAAGCCTGTCGGGTATTTTTTATTTTTTATATATATAAACTATGTTTTATTAAAAACCCTCCCTTGTGTTATAAAGGCCTAAGCCCCTTTTACTCTAAAACCCAGCCCCCTTGCGCCCATGTAACCCCGACCTCGCTTATCCATAAGCCCCTTCCCCTATATAAATTTCGCCTTCGCCCTTTCTATTCATACACGCCCCATAAACCTTATAAAAGGCCTCATAAACCTTTGATATATTAAAACTGGGCCTCGCTCTCCACCATACCCAGCGCCTGTTCAAGACCTTATAAATTAATGCATTTTGTTGATTTATTAAAAGCCTCGGGCCCATTCTCCATTTAGCCCCGCGACCCAATGAAAATGCGCCACATGTCCTCCACTCCCGCTGACTTGAGCACCCGCTCACTACCTTTGGGGCATGCGACGACCGTCGATCTCTTTCCCTGAGATCTGACGATCCCCGACGCATATCGCAAATATAATTGCGTCGGGGTTAATGTCCTACGACCCATGCGAAATGGGAAATTTTTCCCTACCACGTGTCAAGCTCTGGACCATATCGTGTGCCCCCTCCCAAAAACCACTTACCACCTTTCAACCACGCGATAAACCACTTCCGGTTTTTCAAAACTGCTTATCCCTCTGTGCCATTTTTCAAACCCTCCTGCCTCTATTCAAACTTCTGTTGGTTCTGCCTTTGGAACCCTACCTTCCACACCATTTCCTCCTCTGCAAACCCTTCCGACGAGCCAAAACCACAGAAAACACAGTCAAGGTCCTCCCCGCAAGTTTTCAAACTAACAATTGTTTTTTTTTTTGTGCAGGTTTAATGGCGGAATGCCTAAAGGGCATTCTGATGATCCAAAAGCGACTAAACCAACCTCTAGGTGACGATCCGAAAGTTTAATTCAAATCACAGGTGGCCAGGTGCCTTGTATAAAGACTAACCATCAATGAAACATGATCATCGATGGTCAAGTAACCCTCCTACCACAACAGAAAGCATCCCCTGCATGCAACAAACAAACACAGTCAAAGAACACAGTGAAGAAAGGAAGATTAAAGGATTAAAGGGATAATCATTGATCAAAAGAAAAAAACAAAAGATTAGCCAGCAAAACAGGGGTTGAAGAAAATAAGGTAGACATTTAAAAGGTTAAATGATAAAGACAAAATATCATAAAGATTAATCAAAAGGATTAATAAACAAGCAGAGATAAAGCAGATTAAGAGAAAAATAATAGAAACAGACAGTCAGAGTTTAAAGTCAGGGTTTAAAGACAGAGTTTAAAGGCCTAAATACAAAGATTAAAGACAAAACAAGAGGCATATTAACGCAAAGCAGATTCGAATTAACTGCACCTACAGGCAGTTACTTCTTTCAAAGATATTTTTTCCATCTAATGCTTTGTTTCCTTCAATAAAGCATTAAACAGTAATTTCGCTCATTCAGACATGTTTTCTATCTACCAGCAGTTATTGTAAAGTTATCAGTAGGCCTTAAAAGTCAAACATTTCACATATATTCTCTCAGAAGTTAAGATAGGAGTTATTATTCCAGAGAAGTATCTTCAGATATTTTTTCCTTGAGACTTGCATGGTCTTCAAGGTAAAAACTCATTAAACTCTGTAATAAATTACACCCAAACCCTAAACTTAGCTTCACCTCCTCATTTTTAGATAAATACTACATTTGAGCTCATTATCTTGTTGGCATTTGATGACTCTTTGAAGTAATACATAGTCTTTTGGAGGTTGAAAATAAATTGATGTCTTGGAGCTTGTGAATGCCTTGATTTGTTTGTTGATGGAGGAGGCTTGCTTGCAGGATCCTTGAGCTTGGTTAATGGTGAAGTGCTTCTATTTTGTTATTGTTTTTTTCTGTTTCATTATGTTTCCATATTTATATACTGCAGTAGAACAAAGGATTTAGACTAAGAAATGTTTCCAAAGGCACCTTAGTTGTGTTTTTTCTTCACTACCTTTATGTTTTCTTCTACTAGGACATTTTAGAGAATTCTTAATTGCTCTCTATACCCCATAAGCTTGTTTATTTCATGAATGGTTTAATACAGTAGGTATAAAACATGATTTATGGCTAGCCCTACTTATTTGATGTCACTAAAACATTGTTTTTGAGGTCTCTCTCTAAAGTACCATTAGTTAGGTCTACCAAAGAGGTTTTGTTTCAATCATACCCTTTGTACTTGCTTAAATAATTGTCTTAGAGATCTTCATAGCTATGATTAAAGATGTTTAGGCGTTCCCTCTTCTCTAATTACATTTATATGTGTGTCTTGAAATCACTATAAGTTAAATGAGTTTCTCGCCTTGTATATTTCATTGGAATGTTTGTCTTGAATAATTATCTGCTTAAGTTGAATCAAAGAATTTATGGTTTTCCCTGTCTATTGATTGCCTCTTTATGCTTATGATATTTAATTCCCTTCTTGTTAAAGGTATATGATAAAGGATTCTTGATTTCCCTTTGTCCTAATTTTATTCCCACAATTGATGTCCATCTCATTCCCCTTACAAACCTTGAAGATCCACTGACCAAGTTAGATTTTCCCTGTGATGCTCCCCGATCCATTGATGAACCTTTCATTAATTTTATAGACTCCATTGCCCAATGACTTGAATATTTCCTCATTCCATATATTCTGCTTGATCATCATACCCAACCAAAACAGTCAAACAAACCCTGCACTTAACAACTAGCCTAAAATCAACCATCTAAAGAAAACAATTTCACATCTTTTGCATACAAATAGAGAGAGCCCTCTCTGAGTCCTGGAAGGCTAGATCCTAGGACTCCAAAGACTGGTCTGATGTTACCCCGTGCATTTGGTCTACCAATCTGCTAAATCACGAATTACTAACAGTTTTAAAGGTATTTATCTGGAACTCAATAGGAAATACGACTTGCCTCCCATAAACAAGTTCATAAGGAGTGTGTCATGTTGTATTTATACATGTGGTATGGTTTGCCCATAAATCTTTTGGAAGCTTTTCTGCCCAATCTCTTCTATGAAAATGCACAATCTTAGTGAGAATTGTTTCAATTACTTTATTGGTAGATTCAATTTGTCCATTTGCTTGTGGATGATATGTAGTGGACTTTCGATGATCAATTTTTTATTCCTCCATTATCTTTTGTACAAACTTGGATTTAAATTGAGTACCTTGATCTGTCACAATTTCCCTTGGGACACCAAAATGAGTGAAAATATCCTCAAAAGGAAATGAAACTACATAATTTTGAGTAGAAAAAGGAAGTCCTTTAGCTTCTACCCATTTTATGAAATAATCTGTACAGACAAGAATGTACCTTTTTTGTCTTGATGATGGATTGATTGAACCAAAAAAATCTAAAGCCCATTTTTCAAAAGGTTCAATAAGTACCTGAGGTTGTAAAGGAATTTCATCTGAAGGAACATGCTTTCCCATTCTTTGACAATTTTCATATCTCTTAAAATATTCTTTGGCATCCTTAAAAAGAGAATAACAATTGTATCCTACGAGAAGGATTTTATAGGCAGTTATTTTATCATAAAAACTTCCTTCACATGGTTCATCATGACAAGCTTTCAATATCTCTCCTACTTTATCTTCTCTAACACATATTCGAATGATTAATTCAGGCCTTGTCTTGTACAATTCTTCATTTATCCATGAATGAGTTGCACTAGTTTGAATTATCTTTCTTTTCTCTCGAGGAGATAAGTATGATGGTAATTTCCCTGTAGCCAAATAATTAGCAAAATCTGCAAACCATGGAGATCTAATAGATACTGCAAAAAGATATTCATAAGGGAAATTATCTTCTACAAGAGTATCATTATTATCATTTTGGATTATGGATAATAAATCAACAACTGTGTTTTGTTTTCCGGGTTTATCCAAAATAGTAATATTTAATTCTTGTAATAAAAATAATAACCATATTATAATTTTTCCATTAGTAATTGACTTATTCATTAAATATCTAATTGCAGAATGATCGGTGTGAATGAAGGTTTCATAACCAGTGATATAATGTCTGAATTTTTTTATGGCATGTACAACAACTACAAAATCCTTTTCTGTTATAGTGT
Source organism: Pinus albicaulis (assembly GCA_034641835.2). Classification (NCBI taxonomy): domain Eukaryota; kingdom Viridiplantae; phylum Streptophyta; class Pinopsida; order Pinales; family Pinaceae; genus Pinus; species Pinus albicaulis. Next base: position 452,701,723 of record CM076576.1, on the reverse strand, counting down.
AATTTAACTCAGCAAGAGTCAAATTTTTGCTTGTATAGTAAATGGCATAAGGAGTCAAATATTTCTGTCCTAGTACAACTCCTAAAGCAATAAGGCATTAGTTGATATGTGAAAAGGTAATTTCCAATTTGGTCCTCTTAAGATGGGTGCTTGGGAAATCTTTTCTTTCAATGTTTCAAAATCTTTCTGGAAGTCAGAATTCCACATGAATTCACAATCTTTTGTGAGAAATTTGAAAAATGGAGAGGCAATCTTTGAAATTTTTTCTATAAATATTTTGTAGTAACCAGTAGAACCAAGAAAAATTCTAACATACCTTTGAAAAATAGGAACTTATAATTTAGAAATGACTTCTACCTTAGATGCATCCACTTTAATTCGATCTCCTGAAATATGGTGGCATAAAAAAATTCCCTTAGTAAACATCATAAAACACTTTTCATGGCTTAATGAGAGATTTTCTTCTTTACACCTAATGAGAGCTTTTCCAAATTTTTAAGAGCTTATTCAAAAGAGTTTCCCTAGACAGTGAATTAATCCATGTAAAATTCCACACAATCATGAATTAGATCAGAAAATATTCCTAGAAATGCCCTTTGGAATGTTGTTGGTGCATTACATAACCCAAAAGGAAGTACTTAGTAAGCATAAGTTCCCCATGAACAGGTAAAGTATGTTTTATCTTAATATTCTGGAGCTACTTAGATATGGTTATATCCACTAAAACCATCCAAGAATGAAAAGTTCTTTTTTGGTGCCAATGTGTCATGAACCTGATCTATAAAAGGAAGTTGAAAATGATTTTTTAAAGTGGTTTTGTTCAATTCCCTATAATCAATACATACTCTCCATTTTCCATTATTTTTCGGAACAATTACCAATGGTGAAACCCATTGACTGTTTGATATTGGATAAATGAAATTCACTTTTAACCATTTTTGTAGTTCCTCAACAATTTCCCTTAAGTTTGGATTCATCCTCCTTTGGGGTTGTCGGATTGGTCTGACATTTTATCAAAAATAATGATGAAAAACTTGGTAAGTTTGAGCCTAGAGCAGATGAAAGAATATTTATTGGTTACTCTTCTAGAAGTAAAGCATACAAATGCTACAATAAAAGACTTCAGAAGATTGTTGAATGTATTGATGTTGTAATTGATGAATCTCTCACAGCTCCCAAAAGGGAAATAACAACAAATGAGGATGATGATGGTGTATATTTTCCCTCATCAAATAAAAACAATATAGAAGGAGAACCCAATGAAGCACTAGAAGAGGATATATCAGAAAAGGCTCCATCTAGGTATGTTCAAAAGAATCATCCAGAATCTCAAATTTTGGGAGAAAAGGAATTAGGGGTTCAAACAAGAATAACTCTTGTAGGATATCCCAATTATCTCGCATCATTATCCAGCATGGAACCACAAAATGTAAATCAAGCTAGTAAAGTTGAATGTTGGATTCAGGCCATGAATGAAGAACTTGATCAAATTTAAAAGAATAATACTTGGGAATTGGTTCCAAGACCTCATGATAAAAATGTTATTGGAACAAAATGGATATTCAAAAACAAGTTAAATGAAAATGGAGATGTTATGAGAAATAAAGCTAGACTTGTTTGTAAAGGGTATGCTTAACAAGAAGGTATAGACTTTGAAGAAAAATTTTCACCTGTAGGCACACTTGAAGCCATAAGAATGTTTCTTGCTTTTTCAAGTTTTCAACAATTCAAGGTTTTATCAAATGGATGTAAAATTTTCTTTCCTCAATGGTGATCTGGAAGAATAAGTTTATATAGAACAACCAGAAGGATTCATTCTGGGAAATGATGAAAAACTTGTTTACAAACTCAAAAAGGCTCTATATGGTCTAAAACAAGCTCCTCGGGCATGGTACTATCGTCTTGAAAAATATCTTCAACAAAAAGGTTCCACAAAAGGATCTGCAAACAGTAACTTATACATAAAAATTGAGAATGATAAATTGTTAATTATTGTTGTTTATGTTGATGACATCATTTTTGGGAGTAATGAAGAATCCATGAGTCAGAAATTTGCATCTGTTATGCAGTAAGAATTTGAAATGCCTTTACTTGGGGAACTAACATATTTTCTTGGCTTACAAGTACAACAAGCTAAAGATGGCATATTTCTCTCACAAGCAAAATATCTCAAACAGATCCTAAAGAAATATGGGATGGAAGACTGCAAACCTGTGAGTACTCCAATGGTGACCGGATGTAACCTCGGTTCTCATGATGATTCTCCCATGGTAAACCAATCATAGTATAGATCTATGATTGGAAGTCTGCTTTATCTAACTGGGACTAGACCAGATATTATGCATGCAGTTGGGATTGTTGGACGATTCCAAGCAAATCCAAAGGAGTCACATATTCACGTCGTACAAATAATATTCAAATATCTACAAGGAAATCAAGATTTTGGTTTATTGTATCCCAAAAATGTTAATCTTACTCTTCATGCTTACACAGATGCAGACTGGGCTAGAAATGTTGATGATCGAAAAAGCACTAGTGGTGGTGCATTTTATATGGGGCCCTTATTAGTATCATGGTTCAGCAAGAAACAAAGTTCCATTGCCTTATCTACAACATAAGCATAATATGTGGTTGCGACATCATGTTTCACATAACTTCTTTGGATGATGCAGCATTACAAGATATTCAAATTAAATGTTCTCCTCCCATCTCCATCCTATGTTATAATACAAGTGCCATCAGTATCTCGAAAAATCATGTTATGCATTCCAAAACCAAGCACATTCATATCAAGTATCACTTTCTACAAGAATAAGTGCTTGAGAAAAAGGTTAAATTGGAGTATGTTCCCTCCAAAGAACAAGTTGCTGACATATTTACTAAACCTCTTCCAAGGGAAGCATTTGAATATCTCATAAATAAGTTGGGAGTTACCTCTGCCTCACTTATCAAATATGTTTGATTTCAGAAGATTAAATTCGGTACGTAGGTTTCATGAATCCTAGTCACGTATATATGCGATTTCCTCTCTGTACAGTCGCGTATGGATCTTGCTGTCATAAAATCTATGGGTCAGCCTTCAGAACATTCTGTGTCATATTTTTGGATCTGTTTCTCAGGTGTTGATGGGTACATTCTATTGTTCTGGTTTTCATCTTACATTTCCTTTCCTTGATATTTATCTACTTGATGAAGATGCTTTGATGAATTGATTGTTGAAGTTTTTCAGGATGCACACGTTTAGGGGGAGCATTAGCCTTGCTGAGAATAATGCATTGTTGGCATTTTTTTGGTTGCCGAAGTATGTTCGATTATCTCTCTCCATTTGAGGTCGTTTGGTCTTTGTTATATCGTCATTTGATTTAAGGCTCATGTTGAGACCTATGATGTAAAGTTTGTCATATTCAGTCATGAATGGACTTAGTCAAATATGTAAACCGTCTTGGATTGGGTGCTTGAGTCAAAAATGTAAACACACTTGGTTGGGTAGCTGAGTCAAATATGTAACCCCACTTGGTTGGGAGATTGATGTAAGTATAAGTCCTTGGTGATAGAAAATGTCATACTTAGTTTATTCATAAATTCATGTATTTTATTGAAAATCTGAAGACTCAGTATGTGCTCAGGGGGAGCATGGTCAATGTAGATCAGATCTCAGAGCTCTTCCTTCTACAAGGAAAGAGAAACCTTTGCTTCAAAATTAGTCTGCCCTTTTCCCTCGATGTCAAAGGGGGAGATTATCCTGGTGTTTGGTGTTTGAATAATTCTTGTGATTTATGTCTCTTTCATGTATCTACAATATCTTTCGATCAAACACCATCATGGTTGCCATCAAGTCCAAAGGGGGAGATTGTTGGCATTATGATGTTGATATGTTGTCCTTGATGGCAACCTACTTGATGAGCTGCCTTTTGATATCAACCTATTTGTCAAAGATGTAAAAATGATGTATCTACAGGTTAGTTCAAATGTGATAGAAAAAGGAATTCCACTCAGTGACAGAGAAATGAAAAAGGTAATGTTTCACAATGTATACGCAATTTTGATGAAGAGAAGTCACGTATACATGCAAGTACGAAGAATCCAAGTCGCGTATGTAATTACGTATCCGTTTATGATACCAGGGGTCCTTACCATGGTTTTAGCCCATAGTATTGAGCGATGTATCATCTATTTGATTCCGTCCAAGAATACCATCGACACTTGTGTAGTTTTGACTCATGGTATTGGGAAAGGTTCAAACTATATAAGGAGAAGAAGATCATAGTGAAAAGTGCGCAAGTGTATGGGTTTTGATTGAATACTTCAATCTAAAGTATATCTGCATGGAATGGGTTACAATTTATTAATAGATCTAGAATAATGATGCACCTATGAATATAATGATGGATCATGATCTCTAGACCTGAAATGACTATGTATTTGCTTGATTTGTTTGTGAGATGTTTATATTTGTGATCTGGCACATGTTTTCTGAAGTGAAGGGTATGATATGAGTAAGTTTGTTGATCTGAAACTTTACGCAGTTCTGAATATTTACAGATCTATATTTTGTTTTTTCACGGTGAAATTGCATATACATGCGGGTTTGTTTTAGCAAAAGTGCGTATGGAAGTTAGGGTTTTTCTGAAGATTTCTAAAGAGAATGTCTAATCATTTCTGCTATAGTTATGTTGTCTTCCAATGAAGTCTTCATGTAGATCTAGATTGTTTGAATATTGTTTATGTTGCTAGTTGATTATGTATAAATATGATCAGTGACTGGGTGATTGAATATGATGGATGATGTTGACTGAATAAGGGTTCTATAAATCTGTCAAAGTATGCCTGAGTGCCTCAAATTTATTCTGAGTCTGATCAGATTCTTAAAATTCAGTATACAAAGATCTATACGCAGGTTGGTGCACAGGAAAGCGTGTATATACGCAGGTTGCAGTAAGTGAAGTAGCATATGCATTTGATTGTATAAATGATCAGGGTTGAAATTGATTCTTCTTGTTAGTTCAGAAATATGGGTCTATTACTATGATCTCTCTCTCTCTCTCTCTCTCTCTCTCTCTCTCTCTCTCTCTCTCTCTCTCTCTCTCTCTCTCTCCCTCTCTCTCTCTCTCTCTCTCTCTCTCTCTCTCTCTCTCTCTCTCTCTCTCTCTCTCTCTCTCTCTCTCTCTCTCTCTCTCTCTCTCTCTCTCTCCCTCCCTCTCTCTCGCTCTCCCTCTCTCTCTCGCTCTCTCTCTCTCTCTCTCTCTCTCTCTCTCTCTCTCTCTCTCTCTCTCTCTCTCTCTCTCTCTCTCTCTCTCTCTCTCTCTCTCTCTCTCTCTCTCTCTCTCTCTCTCTCTCTCTCTCCCCCCTCTCTCTCTCTCTCTCTCCCCCTCCCCCCCCCTCTCCCTCTCCCTCCCCCCCCTCTCCCCCTCTCCCTCCCCCCCCTCCCTCTCTCTCTCTCTCTCTCTCTCTCTCTCTCTCTCTCTCTCTCTCTCTCTCTCTCCCTCTCTCTCTCTCTCTCTCTCTCTCTCTCTCTCTCTCTCTCTCTCTCTCTCTCTCTCTCTCTCTCTCTCTCTCTCTCTCTCTCTCTCTCTCTCTCTCTCTCTCTCTCTCTCTCTCTCTCTCTCTCTCTCTCTCTCTCTCTCTCTCTCTCTCTCTCTCTCTCTCTCTCTCTCTCTCTCTCTCTCTCTCTCTCTCTCTCTCTCCCCCTCTCTCTCTCTCTCCCCCTCCCCCTCTCCCTCTCTCTCTCTCTCTCTCTCTCTCTCTCTCTCCCTCTCTCCCTCTCTCTCTCTCTCTCTCTCTCTCTCTCTCTCTCTCTCTCCCCCCTCTCTCTCTCTCCCTCTCTCTCCCTCTCCCCTCTCTCTCTCTCTCTCTCCCTCTCTCTCTCTCTCCCCCCTCCCTCTCTCTCTCCCCTCTCTCTCTCTCCCTCCCTCTCTCCCCTCCCTCTCTCTCCCTCTCTCTCCCTCTCTCTCGCTCTCTCTCTCTCTCTCTCTCTCTCTCTCTCTCTCTCTCTCTCTCTCTCTCTCTCTCTCTCTCTCTCTCTCTCTCTCTCTCTCTCTCTCTCTCTCTCTCTCTCTCTCTCTCTCTCTCTCTCTCTCTCTCTCTCTCTCTCTCTCTCTCTCTCTCTCTCTCTCTCTCTCTCTCTTTGTTAACCTACGAAGCTCAATCATGGGTTTGACTGGTATATGCTCTTGCATCAGACTTTCCCCATGATTGTTTTCAACTACATATAAATGCCCACAACATACATGTATCTTGTTTGTCTAGTCTTGACAGTCTACGTGTCTAGTACCCATCGATCAACCTCTTCTTCTACATCTGCATAAATGATTTCAACTTAGGATCCCTTTATTCATTTTCAATTTTCCTACATAATAAGATGTCCTCAATGGCCCAAAAGAAAGCAATTTACTTGATCTCCTTTATTCTAACTACTTTCCAATTCTAATTATTGTACCAAGCGAAAGAAGACTTCTTTTGGGAGTGCTTACAACCTAGGAAATAAAACTATTTATGAAAGGTGTGAAGTTATAAATAATAAATATGCCTTTTGTCTCAAACCAACAACCAACATATATGTATATAATCCCAGTTAATTAGAAAGTGGGAGGATTGCTATATTTCTCCAAAAAGTTATTGGTCTACCTGTTGGAACTTCTATTATTGCTAGGAATCTAGTTTGGACAAGCACATTCACTATAAAATGATGAGTCGGTCGCCGCCTTGAACTACAAATATATTAGCCATGTCTAACTGTGATATTCCTTGCATTCATAAGGAGATGTTGAATGCCCAAGCAAGTGTATACGAGCACAAAAATCCACTACCCATTCCATCACATCTTATTATTGTGCCACCATCAATCATTAATGTCACCAACCATGAGGAATGAGACTATAAACTTATAGTCCAATAAAAATAAAAATAAAGCAATATTTTTATTATATTAAAAATATATATATTTTAGGGGGACGCAGGAGCGGGAGGGGTAATATCTAACCCCGAAGGAGAAATAGTGAAAAAAATCACTTGGGGCTTAGGATGGACCAAAAACAACCAAGCAGAGGCTCTAATGTTATGCTAAGGACTGAGAATAGCCCTGACGAATGGAATTGGATGACTTCAAGTGTTTGGAGACTCCATGATAACCATTCAAAAATTTTATCATTCCAAGAGATGTCTAGGGGAAGATCAGAACCCACTTGAGGCAAGAATACGAATGCAGATGGAAAAATTTGAACATATCAACCTCTTCCATATAAAAAGGGAAAACAATGCATCTGTTGATGAACATGCCAATAAAGGTTCAAACTTTGATGAGGGGATTCTCTCCTCGGGTGAAGACACTTCATCAATAAGTCATGTCCCATAACCACTATGTTGTCATCAATCGGAGATCCAAACATAATTAAGAGACCAAGCAAGTGGATTACCTGAAGCATTAGAAACCCAATTAATGTATTAATCCTTAGATCCATGGTAAGACAACTGGATCACACATCGAGTATGAAAATTCATTTGGAGGAGGTTTACAAATGGGGATACAACAGTTCCAATACCATGCAAAATTATAGGTGGAGATTAAGGTTGGCTCTTATTAAATTGATGCCATTAGAATCACAAGTTGGTGCCCTTCCTACATCAATTCATCTCAGTACATATGAATTTGGGAGTTGGGTGAAAGATATATTGCAGAGATACGGTGGTTTATCGATGTGTACACTGGCCAATGGCATTAAATTGGAAGCGATGGTTGTTGGAGCAACAAGAGAAGGAATTGGGCAATATAAAAGAGGTGCACACCCCCTAAATTATGCAATGATATATGTGAAAATCTCAGTGTTAGGTAGTATGGCCTCTCCAAGAACATAAAGTAGCAGAAATGGCAGAAAGAATCATCTTTCAAATGCATTGGAGGCAATTTCAAGTTCAATTTCAAAGCTCTGTGAACAATTTATTTCGGAAGCTCACTCACATTTTTCATTGCTTAATCAACAATTGGAAGAATTGAGGAAGGAAATAGGATATCTTGAGCTTACGGTGATGACATTGGCAAAGAAGGTGGACACACTGAAGCTCAAGGTGGATGACATTGAGGTCAAATTGGAGCTGACAACTGTTGTCATTCTGAAGGAAGTTTATGGTCTTTGTGACCCCCCCTCCAGTCACTAATGAAGGACAACGGGCTAGTAGCCTCGAGGACCAAATTATGGGAGATTCTGCCGAGCAAAAGGAAGAAACAGTGGAGAACAAGCAAGCAACTGGAGAAAACATGGAAAAAGGAAGCAAGTGACCAAGCAATATAGTTTAGTTGAATATTATGTTTTTTTTGCAGAATTTTGTGGAGTTTTTTAGCAAATACTTAAGATAAATAATGTGAGAATCCTTACATGAAAAAGACTAAGCATAAATATAATGTTTAGTGAGCATTTCTAGTCTATGGAAAAAGAAAAATTATCTCTAGATTTAAGGGTTCTAGCTCGTTCTCTAACTGAATCAATATATTATAACCATTTCTTTTAGATATATATAATTTTATTTTTAACATTAAATATTATTGAGCCGAGAAGCTCATTCTACAATGTGAAGGCAATGTGTAAGTATGTTCGTGCTCAATTTGGAGTTGACATATGTCCCTTTTAAAATAAAAATAAAATATTCTCTAAATAGAAAAAAATGTTAGCTAAAAAAAAGCTATACATGTTTAATTAGTTGTCTCAAAAAAATACAATTTAAACAATAAAAAATAAAACATTTTTTTCATTCTGAAATAAATTTATACCTGAAGAAATTTAATCCCTCTTAACTCACATTAAATCCATACACAATAAATTAAAAAAATAAAAAATAAAATAAAATAAATCCATTACTATAACTATACTTAAAATAACCAAAAGAAAACTTCATTCAACCCAATTGGATGGATTACATAAAAATGAATACATCCTTAAAAATATTTGGTTAACAACCAAAGAAAACTTCATTCCAACCTAATTGGATTACATAAAAACGAACACATCCTTAAAAATATTTGGTTAAAGGGCCTCTTAATGATTGGTGGGAAGTTCATCCATTAACGCTTTGCATGACATTTTTTTCAATCCGGGACCTCTTGTCACGCCATAACCCCTTTTACATATTGTATTTTGCATTTAGTTTTAATATAATCTAACGTGCTTATATCATGTTTGGTATCAAAATAGTTTAGTATCATAATGTTTTAAGTGCCCAATCATTCCTCGGGACAAAGGAAATTTTACTTGAGGAGTGTTTTTATATTTTGAGAGAAATTTTGAGGATAAAATTGTGTGGAGGAATTTTAATTTTATTTAATATTTTTGGTTGATACTCTATTCATGAGAGATTTTAGAATTAAATGATCACAAAGAGTATATATTTTTATCAAAGGAAATTTCAAATTAAAATAGTCATCAAACAATAACATTAAAATATTAATATATGTTAAAGTATAAATTAGTGAAATTAAAATTTTATTATAAAAATATGAATATTATTGTAAATTGAATTTTTTTAATAAAAATCACAATAGTATTTGTTGTGTGTATAAATCATCTAATGTGATTCATTATCAAAATAAAGATAACAAAAATTGATTAAGACAAATAATAATCACAAAGATTGTATTTGTGAACCATCTACCTAAAGCAAAATAAATACAAAAAAAAACACAATAAACCGATCTCTATAGCCAATACATTTATTTTTATCATAATTATTTTATTTAAAAAATAAATTAATTAATTAAATTAAAATAAATAAATAAATAATAATAATAATAAATAAAAATTAATACACTATTTAATTATTGTCACAAAACTTTATAATTTTTCTTTTCAAATTTTAAACTTTATAATTTATAAGAATGTAAAATTTAATATTATCTATACCATTAATTTAATTAACTTATTTTATCTTTCATTATTATAATTTCACATATAAGTAATTATTCTCATTTATATTAAAAGTAATAAAATAATAAAATATTATATTTAAATTTAAAATTATCATTATAAAATATTTTAAATCTTCTTAATTATGTTCCAACTATCTTTAAAAATGATATAGACCTAAACTCCACAACCATATACATCAAATGAGATAAGTGAAGCTTTTATTCTGTCCCATACCTCAACATTTCAAATCTCATTACGAATATATACGATGTGAAGTGATCATCATTTCACAATTAAAATGATATAGACCTAAACTCCACAACCATATACATCAAATGAGATAAGCGAAGCTTTTATTCTGTCCCATACCTCAACATTTCAAATCTCATTACGAATATATGTGATGGGAATCGCATTACGAATATATATGATGGGAAGCGATTATCATTTCACAAATAAAATCTAGCATAAATATTTGTACTATTGCACCTTTTCAAGGGTATTATCATTTTTATAGTTAGAGGATAATTTTTTTGAAGATGTATATGTCATTGGATTTATTGCATTTAAAAAGGTGAGTTGTAGTTTATAATATAGTGTTTATAAAATTATTTTACAAAAATATAAATAAATTATTTATTTATTTTGTGAGTTAAATGGAAAAAAATATTATTATTATCATATAAAAATATAAAATAAATTATTTATCTAGATTTATTTATTTTTTTGAGGCAAATAGATTTCTTTATTAAAAAGAAGAAGATACTTATAGTTTGAATTTCTAAAAAAAGACTAAAATTTAGGAGATATTTGAGACTAACAAGCTACTTATCAATAATAGACAATCATAAAGTGACTACGATAATCATGACAACATAGAAAACTCCTTGAAGAATCAACATTTCAAGGGGGGAATGCCTCTAATATTGGCATGAATTTCCATGAGTTGACTAATTAGTCACCGTCTTCTTGGACCAGTGCTTTATCGCTCTTGCAACCTTGTTTTTTTGCTTCTTTGTCTTACTTGGAGACCACCTTGAAATCCATTGTTTGAACCCCAAGACCGACCTTTGAGGAACTCAAACCCAATTGCTTGCTTCAAAGATAGGCATTATACAAAATCCTAGTCTGATGAACTAGCATGTCCTTCACATCTTTTCTATGCCATTCTTATACCAGTGCAATAAATTATGGGTCGTCATGATGCATATCTTCTAGTAGGGCTTCTACATCAACTTCTTTCAAAGGAGTTCTAATCATTTCCTATGGTGATGGATTTTGATGGTACTCTTCAAGAGACTTTTGCACGACCATTGTAGGATTTAATAGAGGACTATGGGATTTTAATTTTATTGATTAAATATTGTCTTTCTCTAGAAACTCCTTCAGAGAGGAGAGAGACTCACCAATTTTCAGATCTGGGGATCTGGTCAGGATTGGAGGTACCTTGGGGACTCAAATTTATTCTTCTTTGGGGAGATTTTTCCAAATCAACTAGCTCTTTCTAAGAAGGGTTTTCTTCAAATAATTCCTTGATATTCATTAGAAATTCCGTAATAAGATTCTCATATTCATAACAATATCTACATCTAAAGGGGACATACTCATAATTTAGAGACTACTTCCAAACACTGTCCTAATAGTGAATCTGTATGGAGGTTGGAAGAGGTTGGGAGATATTCATGTAAACACATATCTATACATATGCAGTGTACCTCCCTCTCTTGGTAGCCCTTGATACTTTGACAAATTTTTTGATGCCTTCTAGGGATGAACCCACATTGAGGTTCCATTTATTTCGAATCCACCCAATCAAAGCCTTTTCAAAGGTCCATAATCTAATAAATTTGCAAATCAGAGCATGATCCTACATACATTGGATATATTCTCTAATACTACTAGATTTAACCTCGTATTTTGAATCTTGCACTACTTTTGGCAGGCAACACCCTAGATTTCCTACTAGCCACGATGCACCCAACGAAGGGTTTGCTACAAATCCAAAAACCCCACTTCATCCAATTTCTCTATGAAAATGATGTCGAAGACGAGGAGATTGAAGGGGAATACATGTAGATCTAAAATCATTATGAACTCCCATAAAAATTTGGCTAAAGTAGGGAGAAAGACCTCTATCACATAATTGAGCATAAACAACTATGTATGAGAAACCCTAGAATTTGCAGAGCATAACAATTCCATATTCTACGAAATATTTATTTACATATAATTATTACAATCTTTATTTTATTTTTATTGCATATTGAGAAGTGAGTCAAATTTTACAACCTAGTGTTTGTATAATTATACATCTTTAAGATTGTTTTTAAGATACAAAAAGTTTGATTTTTTTTTTTTAAAGATTTAATTGTGATAATCTTAGGTTTCTTAGTCCAAGGCATAGTCCAATCAAGTTGGTTATAAAATACCTATGAAACCAATAAGAAAATTAATTAAGAACCTACACGGAGTGTTGCTCACTATGCAAGTGTCTTCGGAACCAATGGACAATGGGCGATAATACAGGTGATTCATTTTTGTGGGTAACATAGGAGTTTTCGACAAATTTATTACCATTTCTGTTGTGACGTTGATTTGTTGTGGGTGGATGATATGTTATAATGGGTGATAGCATTCTAGGTTTTTTTTGTGGTACCTTGTGAATTTTACGTATGATTTTATATGTTAGGTTTTCCTTGTGTTTTTGGCCATATATTTTGGCTTCTTGCGATGGTTTTGGGTCATCTGACCGTTGAACTTTTATTTTTGGATTTTTTGGTTGATTCCATTGGTTGTTGTGTGGGATCTGATAGGGATTTTATTCTTGGTTGTATCTGACATGTATTTGGATACTTATTTTCAAATATATTCCATTATTTTTAACATTTGATGGGCAGGTTTTACATTGGGCTTGCAGTGGTTTGGAGATTGTTGTGTGAACATCAATATATTTCTAGACATATCTCTTGGTATGGTTTCTTTAAGGCTTGTACATGCACTTGAATCGGGTTTGTACCCGTTGATATTTCCATGATTCAGTGGTCTACATTCCTGCATTTTCTTTTCCTTTCCAACATATATTTTGCAATCTCTTAGGCTGGGGATTTCCTATGTGGGATAGTGGTTTCTTGTTCAATGTATGGTTTTACAATTATTGGTCAATATAGTGGTATATTGTTGGGACTATTTTTTTCGTCGTTGATGATCTAGTTTTAGGGTGGTGGATACCACATCCATTTTCTTCTTGTTGTTACCTTTGGTCACATTAACGGTGATTTGGATTGGGTGTTTTTTTTTAGTTTATTCAGTGAGGAATTCAATGTTTCCTTTCAATATAGTGGATTTTTCTCTCTCTAAGGATATATAGGTGTCTCTCGTACACCATCCGAACTATTTTTATGATAGTTGGACATGACCTTGTCGCAGGTTGTGTTTTCTATGTGGGATAGTGGGTTCTTGTTCATGATACGCTTTTACAGTTAGTGATGGCTAGAGTGGTATTATTTTTGTGACCATTTTTTTTCACCATTTATGGTCTAGTTTTTTTTTTTTGGGGGGGGTGGGGGGGGGTTCTACATCCATTTTCTCCTTGTTGTCACATTTGGTCACATTAATGGTGGTTTCGACGAGGTTTACATATTTTAGTTTATTTGGTGTGGAATTCAATGTTTCCTTTTAGACTATAGGAATTTTCTCTCTCAAAGAATATATGGGTGTCCCACACACACCTCTCTGGACAGGCTTCGCAACAACTGAATGTGTATTCTTAAGGAGTATGGTTGTGGCAATCAATTGGCCCGATTCCCATGAACCAACAAAATTGAGGCAAGCCACTTTGGAAACTGAGGCTTAGTACAAGCGTGATTTGCATGGAATTTTGCCACAGGGTAAGGAAAAATTGATGGTTTTGGATACTAGTGGGAAAGAGAATGTGCATGAATATTGAAATGCAAATGGGGTTTAGACACAGGAAATCGATCATAGGCATTTTGTACTTGTAAGTTGTGGATGGAAATACAATACAATCAAGGCATCTAAGGAGAAAAAAATTTGTTTTGGGGTAAAGATATATTTTGGGATAGGATTTCAGGCCTTAAGAAGAGGGAATTTGTTGGATGATGGGAATTTTCTTCCATGGATGATTATAAGATGAAGGAATGGGTTGACTCCAAATGGGTACCTATTTCACAATATAAGCAAAAAATTAATATGTTACTCACTTACTGGTATTGCTTTCACTTTCCTCATCTTACATACCTAGCGAAAATTATACACATTCCATGGGTTAGTGGTTGAAGTTTCTCGAGCTTTCAATATTGGTACATGGGCTTTAACCCTCTTATTGAGATCCCTCAGAGAAAATTGATATGGGTTAACCTCTCGAGGCTTCCACTAGAGCTGCAGACTTGAAATTCTATGGTTATGATTGGTAATTTGACTAGGAAATTTATCTTTCTCCACAAAAGTAGCTTATGCGGGCTAGATAAATGTCTTTCCTAGATTTTAGTGGAAATGGATTTCTTGGGTGGTCTTCATGTAGGATTGGACCTTAAATTCGGGTGATTTATCTTTTCGTCAGTGTATTGATTAATGGGGTGTTATTTTTTGGTTTTGGGGGTGACACTAGATGGGCCACTTATTTGAAAAAGGTCCTCGACATTATGGGGGTCCTACTTACAAACACTAGGAAAAGTTTGATGAACGGTCGAAGAGTGGGGTTGCAACCACACCAATTGATGCGAGGGCGATTTTTTCTTGGATTAAAGTTTACACATTCCTCCTTAGGTACCGTTCATGATATTTTAAAAACATTAACCACTTTGATTTACTCTAGTTGTGGCATGGAACATGTGGATGGTGCATTTACTATATAAAAAAAAAAATTTAAGAAATTATTTGAAGCACATATTCCCCCCTTAAAAAATATAATGATTCAAATTGGTTTTGTTAGTATTTCTTATATTTTCAAAGCCCTTCCACATATCAGGGTTGGTCTTTCTACTCCGCACTCTATAGACCCCGTGGGTTCCTTTGGGGGGGGGGGGGGGTTGTAGTTTTAAAAAGTTGGATGTAAATATAGGCTCACCTTCGGGTATCAGGTCTCCTAAGATCCATTTTGGTACCTACACTAGTGCACCTTCCCTTACAAATTCATACCCTAAGATTCTTCAACACAACCTGGGTCTGGATATTGAGTTTCTTACCATCCATTTGACTACAATCTCCTCAGTCTACTCTTCTGTTAGCCCTAAATATATGAATAATGTTACTATTAGGAAGAAGCGGTCAAGTAGGTTAAAGGAGGTTCCTTCGAGGGGACATATTTCTTCTAGTAAATATTAAAAATTCTTGCATTGTTTGGAACTTCATGATGAATCTTCCCTTGAAGAATTTGATTTGTAGGCTCTTAGAAAAAAATTTCCCATTGACAATATTCCACCAATATGACAATTGTGTCCCTCAATATATGGGGACCCCCTAAATGGAATTCCATAAACCATTTATTTTTGACCCACAAACCTCTGGTTATTCTAATCTAGGAGAAAATGGTTATTGGTGCAAAGGCCCAACTATATTTCCTGAAATTATGTTCTAGGTGGAAATTTTGTTCGATTAATGCTCTTGGCCTCTCAGGTGGACTAGCCATTATGTGGGATCCTCAAATTATTGACTTTCAAGATTTTAAACTTTTTTTCGGGCATTTTATTAATGGGTTTCTCAAGAGGATCTAAGGTACTGTTTCACAACTTGAATGCTTATGCTCCTTATTAGTCCAAAAATTATTTCTTGAATAGGATGGATGAATGTGGATTGTTGAATATTGGGTCCTTAATTGTGGTTGTGGATTTAGATTTGTTTGTGGAGGTCTCGCAGTAAATTAGGCCCTTTAGGGTCATAATTCAAGGAGGTTATTGAAATGAACAATTTTGTGTATATTCACCTAATCCCTCTTATTCCTACATGGAGGAATGGAGGGGTATTTCAAAACGATTATGGAGATTTATGGTTCATGGAAACTTGGAGGAACAATTTGGCGTGATGTGTTCTTAGGTCACCCCTGTGATAGGGGGCTATTGTAAAACGATTGGGGAGATTTATGGTTTATGAAAACTTGGAGGAAAAATTTAGCTTGATGTGTTCTTGGGTCACCCCTGCGATGTTGTCTACTCATTCTCTAATATTTTTACAATGGAGGGGTGAATGTGTTTGGAAGGGTCTCCCTATTAAACTTAATCATTCTTGATTAAATTAAAGTGATTTTGTGCAACTAGTTAGAGATAGTTGGTCTCGTATGGAAGCTCATAAAGAGTTTTCTAGGATGGATGTTGTCTTCTTAAAATTAAAGTAATTAAAGAAGGTGGTCCGTAGGTGGGAAAGAGAAAAAAACATATACATAGAAAAAAACTTGTTGATATTGAACAACCTATATTGTTGTTTTCTGACCCAAAAGATCTTGGTTTCTTCTCAATTGCTCAACAACAATAGGCCATAGAAATGGAGGCTCGTAAGAGATATATTTTAAAACTACAAGAAGAGGAATGGTGACTCAAGAGCCACACCATTTGGATTGTAGGTGGTGACAACAACACACCTTTTTCATCATTTTTTCTCTCAAAGGAGGAGTACAAATTCTATTTGGGACCTGATGGATGAAGAGGGAAAGAGAATTTACAAGATTCAAGATCTCCACAAGGAGGCTATCTAATATTTTTGGTGCCTTTTCATGCAAGGGATGATGTTTACATCGATAATCAACTGGGGGTCATTTATTCATACCTTCAAATGTTCTCTATGGATGATGATGGCTATATTGGGTGACCAATCACTATCAAAGAAGACACATTTGTACTCAAGTATTTTTCTAAAGACAAATTCCTAGGGTCAGATAGGTTGACCATGGAAATTTTCTCACATTTTATGGATATAATGGGGCTAGATCTACTGCATTTGGCTGAAGAATCACATACTCTGTGTAATATCTCTAGTGCTTTACACTCTACCTTTATTTATTTAATTCCAAAGGTTTTTATTTCTCTTTTCAATATTGCATACACAATGGTTTCAAAAATTATTGCTACATAGTTAAATGATAGGCTAACAAATTATATCACCCCTGAACAATTTAGATTTTTAAAACATCACCAAATAGAGGATGAGTGCACGCATTCCATAAGGGTCAGAAAGAAGGAGGATTTATTATTAAAACTGGATTCGCATAAAGCATATGACTGTGTGGATTGGGATTTTATTCAGATGATTTTGCAAAGAAATAGGCTTTTGGTGGGGGTGGTTGATTGAATTATGCCATGCGTCACTTCAGTTAATTATGTAGTCTTCATAAATGGTGTGCCTTCGAGTTTCTTTAAGGGATCATTGCTATTGCAGAAACATTTACCCCCCCCCCGCCTTTTATTCCTCTTGGTGATTGATGGGTTGAGTAGGAGGATTACAAAGGCTAAAATTGGGGGTTCAATTGTAGTTGTAGGAATAAAAGTTACAAAAGGTATCTCTGTAACACATCTTATGTTTGTGGATGGCGTTCTTCTCTTTATGAAGGTATCCATAGCGGAGTGGATGCACCATTATGAGATTATCTCTTATTTTGGTGATGCTTTTGGGATTTATATGAACAAATATAAATCCTTGCTTATCCATGCATCCTCGAAACTGGTCCCTATTTCATAGATTGTAGGTATTTTTTCTATTGAAGTGGCTTCGATAGATAATGGTTTCAAACACCTTGACTTCAATCTGAAACCAAACAATTATGGTATTCGAGACTAGCACTAGTTGATTGATAAATTTGAAATAAGATTGACTTCTTGGTCACATAAATGGTCGTCTCTTGGGGGTAGGCTAATTTTAGCATATTCGGCCTTGCAAAACATATCCATAAATTGGATGCATCTATACTTCCCACCCAAACATATCATTAAGAATATCAACTCCATTATCTCATATTTTATTTGGTCTAGATCAAAAGGTGCTAACAAGATTCATCTTGTCTGTTTGGAGGATATTTCTTTGCGGAAAGAGGAAGGTGGTTGGGTCTTAAAGAATATTGAGAAATTTGGATGGTCATTGGTGGTGAACAGATTTTGGCGTGCTTTATTTAGAACGGGTATATGTCAAAATATTATTAAGGAAAAACATCTTAAAAAGAAATTGTTCCAAAAATGGATTTAAGTCTGGGGCTCGGGCTCCTAGTATTGTCTCATATATTTGGAATTGTTTCATGAAGGTGAAACATTGGATGATTGGTAATTTTCGTTGGGATAACAGTTTAGGCATTGTGGTGGAAATTGGCTTGGACCTTCTCAGGGGATTTTAGGGAAACCATACATGCCTTTCTATATCATCGGGCACATCCATAGCAAGGGTATTTATTTCCTAAATCAAATTCAGACTGCTTACGATCTTATTTACCAATATCCAACTTGGATATGCTCTTATGATTTGGGTTTAACTGGTTAGTTAATTGGGATTTGGGATAAGTACATGGTTAATTTATACCTGGTGGGAATAACCTTAGTGGATAAGGTTGATATATTCAAATCATAGAACAAAATTGTACAGGGACAAATGTTGGCTGAGGAGATCTACAAGTATAGTTCTCTATCTCACCAAAGTTCTGTGATAGATGGTGGTACATGAATATATGGTCATGGAATATGCCCCCTGAGCTCAAATGTTTTGGGTGGTTGGTTTGGAAAAATAATACTTTAACATGGTAGAATCTATGTAGGAGAGGCTTCATTAGTCTTGGCAGATGCATTATGTGCATGGAAAAAAATGAGAATGTCATACACCTATTTCTCAAGTGCCCCTATGATGTGGCCATATGAATAGGTGTATCACAAATATTAAACATCAATGCAGTTTGGGAATTTTCATCTATTGAAGTGTTGAGATTGCAACAAGATGATGAGCTTAGTGGAAAGAAGTCGCCTTCACTAAGTGGGCCCGCAGGCTATTTTTGGCGCAAAGTCTATTTTTAGACTATGTATATTTTTAGACATATGGATCATGTTCTATGAGTCGCAGGATGCTATTTGTGGATGGTTGGTCAAGTCGGAAAAAATATATGGACTTCTATTTTTAGACATATTGGGCGGAATCTATTTTTAGATTGCCAGTCTAAAAATAGATATGTCAAATATTATTAGCTCTTAATAATATTTGGACTATAAACATTATCTTATTCTCTTGGAGCACTTCAGTTAAGTGCACAGATGTGGCACAGGAGCTGACAGAAGGAATTACGCTATTCCTGAGGGTTAAGTGGAGCTATTGCATGGATATTTCAGTTAGAACTCATGTGACAGAGTTTGGTGGAGTTGATTGAGGAAGTTAGTGGAGTTGTATTCAGTTTAACTAATCTAAACATAGTTGAGCTATTTGTATCTAGTTTAACTGATTGATACAATTAGTGAGAGTGGTGTGAATTAATTATTAATTAATTCACTAATTATAAACTCATTAATCAACTAAAGAATGCATTAGTTAACTTTAGTGCATGGACAGTTTCAGTGGAGACCAGTGCAGAAATAGGTGAAAGAGCAGGTTAACTATCAGTTGTGACTATACTGTTGCTATTTGCAACACACAGATAGGTGGAGAAGCCCATGAGGATTGCGCAATACAAGCCAGGTGGTTTATCTATTTAATGAAGCCATCCCATAGCATTGAAAACGCAATAGAGGCTGGCTATCAAGTGGCAAAAGATTGGAGCATGTGTTTTGCTAGATCTAGCTTGATAGTGTGTAGCAATTGGAGGTAGTGCTGAGAGCTTGTGAGGAGCTTTGTACTATGATTGTTACATGATCTCCATGACATATAATATACAGATAGTTGGGGTTTTCAGCTTTAAGCTTTCCCATTAAATACCGTGTTCATATGTGTGATTGTTTGTGGTTTTAATGTATGCATGCAATTGATTTTATTTCCGCATGTGATGATCAATGGTAGAAGAGATTCTGTATTATGCATGAAGCTAAAATAGTGTGTGATCAGGAGAATCTCGATGAATAATATATCAGTTATTCAAATTTCTACATGAAGAATGCCTTCGGGTCTAGAATTTGGAATATAAGGAAGTTAAAACACTTCCTTTCTATATTTTCTACGACATTTGGAGAAGAAAAAATGCTTTCATTTTTTAAAATATTTAGTATGACATTAACAGAAATTGCATTAATATTTGTGCATATTTCAATGAATCTAAACATGTGGCACATAACGATTTACAAAGATACATTCAACTGGTAAATTGTTGGAGCAGATATCTTATTGGATTCTTTTATGTTGCAGCACATCTCAACATATGCAACAATTGGGGCATATATTGTCATGAATCCATATCTATAATGTCTTTTTAGCCGGAATAACGGTACAGGTACAAACACCCGGGCTAAGATCGTTGCACTATGGGAAATATCATTTTGCGCTAGATGGCTAAGTATTGTGACACTAGATGTTTTAAGGGGTTCCAAAGCTGCTATTGATTGGGTTAATGAAAAGTCCTTCTTTGAACCTCTTATGCTTATCAACTGGATGAACATAATTAGGTTGCTAACAGGTCTTTTCAATAAGGTGCATTTTTCCCATATATTCACGAAACAAAATAGTATAATTGATGCACTCTTGAAGCAGGAACATGTGTATATACTAGGGGAGATCAATTTCTCTGCATCATAGTGTGGGAAGACTACCAAGGACTAGAAAAATGTTATTTACATGAGCTACTTTTAAATGTTGTTGATATGTTGCTTCATGTATCTAATATGTATTTATATTTTGTTTAATAGTGGTTAATATATGTTTTCTTTTTTGTATAGACTTTTGTTGGGACACATTCCCAAAATCTGGAAATGCTATATTTTTTTTAAATCAATCAAGGACTTGATTGTGTGATTATGAAATGTTTATCATGTGTAACTGTTTTTCTTAATACAAAAGGCAGTCAATTTTTCTTTCCTAACAAAAAATCAAGTTGGTGCTACTTGTGAAGGTGTTATTGGTAATTTAATGAGCTATGCAAGTAGTTGATTTGATTTCCATGTGGTTAAGTGTATTAAATCTATTCCACCCACTTTACAATGTATAATATCCTTTGAATGGGAGAAGTGCCTAGAAGTTTCCCAAAAACATATTTCCAATATTACATTAAGAGAAGTGACGTGTACTTTACAACACAATGTGTATGAGATGTGATGTGTAACATATCATAACACTAATAAAGGAACAAAAACTTGAACTCTACTAATAAAACAATACAAATTAAAATTTTACAATACAAATTCTAAAGAATATCATAATAAAATCAAGTAGTATAGGTCCCTTTTAACTTAGGATTTCAAAAGCATGTGTAATAGTGTACTTTGATTCTTTTTTATCTCTCTCATGAATCTATGCTAGCCAATCTCAATAACACACTCATAATTTTTACAATATTAATAAATAAAATTGAATTCCTTGCAAAGATATTCAATAATTATTATAAGACAAACAATGTCATAATGAAGAAAGACAAAGGTTTCAACTGTGCTTTTTTTTGGTAAATTAAATGCTTCTATTTCAATATATCAAGAAAAGCTAATAATACATTGAAATGTTTGTCTTGGTCTGGAATTAGGGAAACTAGACCAGAGGCAAAACTACAGTTTTAAGAATAACCATTTAAACAATTTACTAATGTTAAACATGCTACTAAAAAACCTAACTTGTCCAACTAGGCCACATAGACATTATCTAATTTAAAAAACAAAAAGTTTAAAAAAATAATCCAAAATAGAGAGAGTAACCTGTTGAAATATGTAACTAGGTTTGGTCTTCATAATGACATATGTAATCATGATTTTATGTATTTAAATGTAATTAGGAAAATAAATTTATTGTCGTTCTTTAGGCATGGGTTTCATACTCATGGAAAATTTATTTTTAGGTCTAACTCCCATTGTGAGCTCCTAGGGCTTGTCATTGAGGCTACAAGTCAATAAAATCATTATCATGTATGGATGACCCATTTGGGCATGTCACATATTGTAAGAAAAAAAATATTTTAGTTAAATAAAGAGTCAAAAGGACCATCCAAAACCTTGACAATGTGCTACAATCAAGTCAGCCTATCAAAAGGACATGTCAACCTAGGAATGATGTGAAGTAGGCCTAAAAGTATGGGAGAGGAGCCTATATATAGGAGGACTCAAACCCACTCAAGAAACCATCGATCAAGCATTGAAGTCAAGAAAATAAGTGTCAATAAGAAGGAATAAGAAGCCTATTATATAGCAAAGAAAACGAGTAATAAGACTGAGAATTTTGGATTTATTTTGGGCTAAACTATCTCACATGTGCGAGGATAATTAGGGCTCTCACTAATACAAGAAGATTAAATATTACAGTCACTTTATAGGTTCGAACTTGGGTGGAAAAGGGATAATTTTTAAGGTTGAATTGTTGAAGAAGAAGGATCTCGCCAAGCGAAGAATAAATGATGACTATTTATCCATATAATTTCTCACACATACGACCTAGAGTTTCTGCAATTAGGTTGAATTACAGTCAAGAAATCACAAGTCTGAAAAGGAGGTCGAAGAAGAAGATACTACCACTAGAAGCTGATTTTGACTGACGTTGAAATAAAAACTCATCAAGGCATTGACTTGGTCTTGGAGGAGTCTTGGTCAAGGGTATAGGTCTTGAAATTCATCAATTGAAGATTCTATAAGAAGAATAATTATTGTGGTTTTTCATATTGAAGTTGGAGAGGTTTTGGCCCTAGATGATCACCTATATCTTGTGTCCTTTGTATTATTATTCTTTATGGTTTTGTATTTGTTTAATGACAAATGCACTAATAATAATCGAAGAAGAAGAAGAACATAATCTAACAAAGTAAAAACATATAATAAAATTTTATAAAAGTAGAGAAATCACCAACAGTTGTTGTCCCTAGAATTCTCAACATGGTTTCAGAGCTAAGGTGACAAGTCAAGAAAGGGCAGCTGAAACAAGGACACTCAAGGACCATCAAGAGAATGATATCATCGAGAACAACCTATCATTTCAAAGGCATCACAAAGACAAGGATTACATCATCATCCTAAAGGAAGATACTAAAGACCTCAAAACCATAGTTCATTCATAGAAGGATTCTACTCTTGAAGCATTTTTGGGAACATGTCACAAGCATCACCTTAAAGAAGGAGACCTCAAAAGTCTCTACCTCTACTCAAATAAATAAAGGACTATAAATTGGAGCATTTTGAACCCTCTACATCAAAGAAAAATAAGGAGAAGGCGTTGTCATCATCAAAGAACCAAGGAAATCTCCATCTCTTTGAAGGATCAATTTTGAAGGAAGGCATCTTCATCAAGAAGACTTCTTCTATCATTATCATCATCATCAAAATCGAGGAGGCAACAAGTTGAATATATTGCCATCAAAGAGTATATTCACAAGTAAGTATCTTTATGTCTACATCTGAATCTATTAAATTGTCTTTTTGCAAGGAAAGAAATAAGTTGGTTGGGTCATCATACTTTTGTAATATTCCCAAAGGGAAATAACCAGTAATAAACAGAATCAAATACCATTACCAGGAATTTCTTGTGTCATGGAAGAAGAGGACAGTTTTGATCCTCATAGAAAATGAAGTCACGGAACATGTTAAGGGATCAATCACTAAAACTCCAAAGGAATAAGCTCAAGCTCATGCAAAGTATATGAAAGGGGAAGTAAGGGCTCAAAGGATCCTGATAGAATCCATTAAATATCCCCTCATTCAATATGTATTAAAGTTGGAGACATCAAAAGAGATATATGAAAGTTTGTAGATTTGTTCTCCATAAGCACTGTTGGAGAAGTGATATCGTTAAGACAATAACTATACAAGATGAAAATACCAAAGGAAGACAGAATAGCCTCATAATTTATGAGGGTATCTGAAATAAGAGATCAATTACAATAATTGGGAGAAATAATGTATGATAAAGAGATGACCACTACAGTAATAAATGCACTACCAGAGGAATGGGGCAACTTTACATCAATCATATATGTAAAGAAAGAGGCTACCCCATTTAATGAACTATGTTCATTATGAAAAATTGAAGAAATTGGGTTAAAGGAAAAAAGTGTTGTAGTATGAAATGAGCAAACACAAGCATTTGCTTCCATGGCTAAAAGAAAATGTAAGTTTGGGAAGTTTGGTCCTCAGAAAAATAAGAAGAATATGGCCAAGGTCCAATGTTATGGATGTCAATAATATGATAACTACAAGAGAGATTGTCTCAAACTCAAGAACGAAAACAACAAAAGAAGAAGGGAAGAAGCCCATATCATTGAAGAAGTGGAAGAAGCTAAAAAGAATAAAGCAAAGAAGGACGAAGTAAAATATCTATACTATGATTGAGATAATCTTATCCAAGTTATTTTCAATTTTGTAAAGTATAGCTATCATGGTATTAAAACATTAGAAGCATGATGTGATGCATCATTGTAGGATATGGCATCATTACATCATACGATTTAAACAATTTCATGAGATCATCATAAGAAGCTTGAAAGATAGTTGACGTAGAAGTCAATGGAATTCATCATTAGAAGGAAGTAGATCTTGGTAACCTCGTTGGAATCATAAGTCACTAATTATGGGTAGAAAAAAAATCATCTAGTGTAGAGCTCGCCATACATCATTAGAAAGGATCATTTTCAGAATGAGGATAACCAAGATCCTTTGTTGTAATATTCATTAGAAGGTTCATCTCTTGGAAGAAGCATGTAATATTTCCAATTGGGAAATGCAGCAATATTAAACAATAATGCAGAGAAATAACGCAGATAAGCTAAGTAAGAGTAGGAGGCCAATATGGAGGCTCATTATTTACATATACATTAGCAAAATATGTGAATAAGGTAGCTCATGAGATGTATAACAGGACATAGAAGACTTTTATAGAAGAAAATCCTCAAAATGAGGTGTTGCAACCATGTATTAAGACTGAAAGAGCTTGACATCGTTATTTTTATTAGCTGCAACTGTTGTAGATTACACTTCAGATATAGAGCAGATATGTGTATAAAAAGTTAGATCTATATCAGATCTGTACACTAGATAGGCACTTCTTCAATTCCCTCTTGGGATTTTCAGCAAAACATGAAGTACAAGGAGTAGATCTGAGATCTAATGTTGCAGATCTGCAGAAATATTCATAAATTTAGGGACATACAAATCTGATCTAAAATATACAATATGATGATCCCAGCCAATGGATCTCAAATGTGAAGGGCAGATCCCCAACATATGAAAACCAATCCTCCAAAAAGTGTGCCAAAATACCCTGCAACAGTACCCTTACAAATAACGCAGTCCTGGAAAGAAAACTGTGCTGTAGGCTCTAGAACATGTTTGGCCTCAAGCCAAGATCTGAAAATATAGCTCCAATCATCCAATGCTCTCTTGCCAACGGGACAAAAGCCTTCCCCACTGAAAAGAGGCACTAGATTGGCCTATATCTGAGTAGATCTAGCGTCCACTTGCTGCAGCTTACAAAGACAACCAAACCCTCAATAGTATCTATATTGTAGTTGGAAGAAGAGCCTGGCCAAATGCCTGATAGTGGACAAGAAATGAAAAATCTTCCAAGAGGCCTCTCAAAGAAAGAGGTGGGATTCCCGATTAGGAACAACCAGTGCTAAATAACACTATTCTTTGCTAAACAACAATGAGAATGAGAAATGCCTAAACAGAAAAAATCTTCAGAAATAACATAATCATCAACAACCTTCTCATGTTGCCATCCTCTTCCTTTTATAAGTTTGAGAGCTTGCAAAACCCTAAACCATCTCAATGAAATAGCTCCTTTCACATGAGCCACCTCCAACTAAAATTGTGCTATGCGTCATTGATGGCCACTCCTCCAAGACAACGATGTTGATTTGGTCATGGTTGACCCAGTCAAAAAATTCAACCCCTTTCACACCTAAGGGTGCTCATTTAAATAGCCTATATTTGTCCTTGTTCACATGTGGCATTGATTTATTTACTGTTTTAGGAGTTGTAATTGTCCTCCTTTACACATTTATTCATTGAACAGAAAGATAAAACAAAAGTAAATATTCCCATTAGCTTGGGCTAATTGGGAATATTACAAAGCAAGTGTCTCGCTAAGAATTCCACCTTAGATAGGATTCATTGTTTGAAAGAAAGATGGTATAATGGAAAAGAAATGCATCATGCTATATGATTGGAGTACTTTCAAACAAGAAAAAGAAGTTGTTGAGGGAATTCTAGATGAACAAAAGAAGAAAAGAGGCATGCATGCATATGTTTTATAAATTAAGTCATGTCATCACATAGTTGCAGATATTAGGGATAGCTACTCTACCTCATGAGTATGATCAAAGGAAAGGGTTCTCTTATGTTGGAAAGATACGGTTCACATATTGACTAGATGAAATTAACATAACATGTCCTCATATGGAATATGAGGAGGTTGAAAAAGATAAAAGAACTATGGATGGAAGTTCGTGGGAAGCAATATGTGAAGGAAGAAAGAAGAGTCGTGAAATATGCAACTATGGACACAAAAAAATAAATCAACATCTCATAACTAAAAGAATTGACTATGGAATTTTCATGGAAAAGGTATGAAGTGTTGAGATTCAACAAGAAAATTTCAGCACCCACGCCTAGTGCATCAAGCACCTACACTAGGGTGGGGCCCACAAGTGTTAAATTTGGTGCATGTATATTTTATTTATCCCTTAATTAAGATGGACAATAAATGTAATCTAGTCTCAAAATAACTTGTAATAGTTAACTGAGAGTGATAAACTCAGTTAGCTCATGAATTCTGAGTTAGAGGTAGTTGGTGAGGCATGCAGAGTAATTCTAGTTATAACAGAGTTCGAAGTGCAATGGTGCATTAGTTAATGTTGTAATTAGTTTAACTTAGTCAAGTGATTTAAACTCAATTGTGCCAGTTGTAACTAATTGATACACTAGTGAGAGATAATTAAATATTAATTAATTCACAATCAGTGATCTCACATGCAACTGAGGATTTACTATTATTAGCTGTATGCATGTCAAATCAAGTGGAGATCTAGTTGAGATCTAGATGAAAGGGAAGTTGACTCTCAATTGTAGGATTATTGGGTTGCACCCATGCAACCAAACACCCATTGGAGTTCCCATGATACTTGCGCAGTCAAGGAAGGCCAAAATTCCTATTCTTTAGGGATTGCATTAATCAGGGATTGTGCAAGCAAGGTAGGTTGTCTGGAGGCAATAAATTGGCTAAGTATTGGTCATTTTTATGTATGACAGTGTGAGACAATTAGCTAAGTACATGAGGGCTCTTGTGAGAATAGTTGTATGTAATTTTTTCCTAATTCCATGCTGAATATACAATAGAATATAGCGGGGTTTTGAGCAGCAAGCTTTCCCCGAGAAATTATCTATGTTGTGGTTTGATTTTATTCTTCTTTGCTTCATGTGATTGGCAATTTTGTTTTTAATTTTGGAAAATATTTGTAGAAGCGATTTAGTATTTAAATTTAGTACATTGTTAGATCAGATTGAATCCATGATATACATGCTTGTTGTATAATTTCTACATGGTATCAAAGCACAAGAAATCACAACTGTGAAGGAGGAGTTGAGCTTGTGACTGGATAGAATTTGAATTTGCGACTTTATTAGTGCTACAACTGATTCAAGATTGAAATGGATTTCAATGGCTTGAGGTTGGAGTATGCACTTGAGGGCAACTTAAAATATATTTCTTGGAAGGATAGGATGATAGCAGTACTCGAAGATAATGGATTGAAGGAATTAATTAACAATGATGTTCCTAAACCGGTTGTGACAGATGCTGCAAATCTTGATGCATATTAAAAGAAAGTGGAAAAGGCGAGGAGGATCCTATTGGAGGGAGTACGAGACCACATTGTATGAAGCCTCCATGGGAAAGCCACACCATATGCAATGTGGAAGGCTTTGACGGATCTATTCCAGAGCAGCAGTGACCATAGGAAATTGGAGCTCAAAGATAAACTCAGGAAGATCAAGATGGAAAAGGGAGACTCCATACCAAAATATCTAACAAAGTTTCTCCAATGTCGAGATGAACTGGGGAGCATTGGTATAACTATCACTGATGATGGTTTGGTGAGATTGGCTCTCTTAGGACTTCCCAAGACTTGGCATAGTTATGAAGACTCTGTTAATGGAAGGGAAAAATTGCCAGATTGGGAACGACTGTGGTCGGATTTGGCGCGGGAGGAGTTCAGACGGAACACCAAAAATGGATCTTCATCTAAGAATGAAGATGAAGAATATTGTGCTTTGGCTTCCAAGGTGAATAAGCGGAAGGGGAAGAAATTCAATTCCAAATCCTAGCCCAAGAATGGCAAGAAGCGGGACATGTCCAGGGTGAAGTGTTTTTATTGTCACAAGCATGGGCATTTTGCTACTAACTGTCCACAAAAGAAGAAGAACAAGAAGGCTAGAGGATCTGCAGCTGGAGAGGCTTTGGCCTCACAATTTGAGATTTACTTCTCACTGATCGCATGCATGGTGTCAAGTGCATTGGGATCTGTGTGGCATTTGGATAGTGGCGCTTCCTTTCACATGACGGGAGACAAGGAACTTTTTAGTGCCTTGAAGGAGAAGGATCTCCATATGCATATTGAAATGGGTGATGACGAGCAGTACAGTGCTACCGGGATTGGTACCATTATCTTCCAGAGGCAGTCAGGTAAACCCTTTCAATTAAAATATGTAATGCATGTACCAGGTTTGAAGAAAAATTTAGTCTTAGTTGCAATGTTGGAGGATAGAGGCTATGATGTTGTTTTTAGTAAAGGAAAATCTTTCCTACGACACAAAACAATAGGACAAGCTAAGAGGATAGGGATTCGAGTTAAGAATCTCTACAAGCTGGAGGTAGATGGTTGCGCAGCAATGATGGGCAAGGTGGATAAAGTGGTGAGCTGGGATGAGGGCGAATTATGGCATAGGATATTGGGCCATCTTTACCATGGAGCCTTGAAAGTCATGCAGCATATTTATACTAGTCTTCCCAGGGGTACACTTGCGTAGTCATACACATGCAAGGGATGTACTATGGGAAAATATTTAAAGGCCACCTTTCATGAGAAGGAGAATTGAGCTTCGGGGATCCTTGAGAGAGTTCACACAGATGTGTGTGAACCATTATTTGTTGCTTCGATAGCAAAACATAAGTACTATGTGATATTTGTTGATGAATTTTCTCATAAGTGTTGGATCTTCTTCATGCAGAAGAAAGATCACACATTCTCTAAGTTTCTTTAGTTTAAGGCAATGGTGGAGAAAGAGTCGGGGAAGCAAGTGAAGGCTCCGAGGAGCGATAATGGTGGTGAATACATCTCTAACGAATTCAAGAAATTCTGCAGCAAAGAAGGAATTCAAAGAAAACTGATAGCACCTCATAACCCATAGAAAAATGGGGTCGTGGAAAGAAAGAACAAAACGATTGTGGGTGCAACAAGAGAGATGTTGCATGATAAAGGCATACCGATGCATCTGTGGGCGGAAGCATGCAACACTACGGTATTTGTGCAAAACTGTTGTCCTCATAGGATACTTGGCATGAGTACACTTGAAGAGGATTTCACTGGTAAGAAACTTGATGTTTCACACTTTAAGATTTTTGGCTCATCTTTTTATGTGCATGTGACCAAGGGCGCCAGCAAGAAGTTGGAACCGACAACTGAGATCGAGATTTTTGTGGGGTACATTGAAACGTCCCATAATTATTGAGTGTATTTTCCAAACAACAAAATGACTGTTGTGCGAAGGGATATAAAATTTGATGAGGAGAAAACCATGTGGTTATCCCTTGGAAAGGAGCTGGACTTGCATGCAGAGGAATAACTGATGGTTCCCAAGTGTGAGCCTCAAGATGTGGAGCAGCCCCATGCGGAGGATCATGGAGTGGAGGAAAACACTCATGCAGAGCCATCCATGAGAAATGGAAGAAGGCGCACCACAGAAGCTAATAGATTGAGACTTGATGATGCGGAGAATGTAGGAGCCCCTACTTCACAACGCAGACAAAGACAGTCTCCTGACAGGTTTACTGGATACATGGCTCTTATGAGAAAATGTATTGTGACTAAACGATCTTCCTTTCAGAAAGCAGTGCAACAACCAACTTAGGTTGATGCAATGGTGAAGGAGTATGATTCCATTGTCAATAACAGTGCATGGGAGATTGTCCCAAGATCGGTCAACAAATTAGTGGTTGGATCGAGATGGATCTACAAGGTAAAGCAAGTTGCTGATGGGAGTGTGGAGAAATACAAGGCCATATTTGTGGCCCAGGGATTCTCATAGATCAAGGGGATTAATTATGATGATACTTTTGCAAGGTACTCTTCCATAAGATCCATCCTTGCACTGTCAACATAGATGGGTTGGCACATTCATCAAATGGATGTGAAAACTGTGTTTCTCAATGGGATCATTGAGGAAGAGGTGTTCATAGAGCAGCCTGAAGGTTTTGAGATCTTCAACAGTGAGTCACATGTGTGTCGACTCAAAAGAGCATTGTATGGGTTAAAGCAAGCACCTCGTGCTTGGTACACTCTGATAGATAGTTATTTCACTAGACTAGGCTTCACCAAAAGTGAAGCAGATGCAAAACTGTACCAAATTGTGGTTGGGGGTAAGATATTGATTATTTTTCTTTATGTTGATGATCTAATTTTGACTCGTGATGAGCAGTTGATACACTCATGCAAGGAGGATCTTGCAAGGGAGTTCGAAATGAAGGACATGGGACTCCTTCATTATTTCCTTGGATTGGAAATATGGCAGCGCGATGGTGAAATTTTTGTGTCTCATGGAAAGTATGCAAAGGATATACTGGGTAAGTTTCACATGGAGAGCAATAAACCCATGGAAGCTCCTCTTCCAGGAAATTGGAGGAAAGAGGATGCTACTTCTGGAGAGGTAGTGGATGCTACTGCCTACAGGCAGTTAGTTGGTTCACTGATGTATCTAGTGAACACCATACAAGACATTTTCTACGCAGTTAACCAGCTGAGTCAAGCTATGGTTAAGCCTACCAAGATCTTTTGGAAGGCAGGGAAGCATGTCGTAAGATACCTGAGGGGCACATTAGAGTATGGTCTATGGTACAGACAGAGAGAGGGAGTGAAGCTTCAAGGCTTCATGGATGCAGATTGGGCAGGCAGTGCATCAGACAGAAAGAGCACATCAGGAGGGATCTTCAGCATAGGATCGACAACAAATTCCTGGTACAACAGAAAACAACGATCTGTGGCACTCAGTTCAGCGGAAACAGAATACATGGTAGAAATTCAAGCTGCATGTGAGGATATTTGGTTGGTTTGTTTGATTCTCAGATGGATCCAACAGTGATTCATTGCGATAATCATATTTGCATTAAACTCTCGATTAATCATGTGTTTCATGATAGGTCCAAGCACATGGATATCTAGTACCATCATCTAAGAGATTGTGTGTAGAGAATAATAATGTTGCTTCAGTACATTCCCACGGAAGATCAAGATGAAAACATTTTGACGAAGGCGCTCACCAGGAGAAAATTCGAATACCATAGAGATAGGATCAGGGTGAAGGATAATCCCTTTCTTGTTGAGAGGGAGTGTTGAGATTCAACAAGAAAATTTCAGCACCCATGCCTAGTGCATTAAGCACCTACACTAGGGTGGGGCCCACAGGTGCTAAATTTGGTGCATGTCTATTTTAGTTGTACCTTAATTAAGATGGACAATAAAATGTAATCTAGTCTCAAAATAACTTGTAATAGTTAACTGAGAGTGATAAACTCATTTAGCTCATGAATTTCGAGTTAGAGGTAGTTGGTGAGGCATGCAGATTAATTCTAGTTGTAACAGAGTTCGAAGTGCAGTGGTGCATTAGTTAATGTAGGTTGTAATCAGTTTAACTCAGTTAAGTGAGTTAAACTCAGTTGTGCTAGTTGTAACTGCTTGATACACTAGTGAGAGATCAAGCGAATTAAATATTAATTAATTCACAATCACTGATCTCACATGCAACCGAGGATATACTATTATTAGCTGCATGCATGTCAGATCGAGTGGAGATCCAATTGAGATCTAGGTGAAAGGGAAGTTGACTATCAATTTTAGGATTATTAGGTTGCGCTCATGCAACCAAACACCCATTTGAGTGCCCATGATACTTGCACAGTCAAGGAAGGCCAAAATTACTATTCTTTAGGGATTGCATTCATCGGGGATTGCACAAGCAAGGCCGACTGCCTGGAGGCATTAAATTGGCTAAGTATTGGTTAGTTTTATGTATGACAATGTGAGACAATTAGCTAAGTACAGGAGGGCTCTTGTGAGAAGATTTGCATGTTATTGTTTCATGATTCCATGTTGAATATACAATAGAAGATAGTGGGGTTTTTAGTAGCAAGCTTTCCCTGGGAAATTATCTATGTTGTGGTTTGATGTGATTGGCGATTGTGTTTTTAATTCTGCAAAAGATTTGTAGAAGTGATTTAGTATTTAACTTTAGTACATTGTTAGATCAGATTTAATCCATGATATACATGCTTGTTGTATAATTTCTACATGAAGACTCTAATGAAGTATGAAAGTAATAAGACCCTTGATATTGAGTATCTTGGAGATGTGTCGATGTGTATGCAGGATGTTGATGATACAATAAGTAAATGTCATGATGAAAGGCCATCACAAAAGGTAATTTTGATTTGATGTTCATTTTTTTATTTTTGAACAACATATGGATGTGTTGATACATGGCTACTGAAAGAGAGTTTTTGATTTCACATACAACTAGTAATCATGTTGTGGGATGGAAGATCATGATAGAAACATGATGTGGAAAAGAGTAGTTGTATGAAAGATCATTTTTCGATGAAAGGAACGATGACATGACTGACATGGTTCGTAAAGGAAAGTGATGGATGGTCGATGCCCTACAAAGAAGTCCCAAAATATGATGGCTCCATTTTATTAAAGATAAAATTCATGACATCTAATGGATGATCTCTACAAGCAGTAGAAGGTCCCATGATCTCCACTAAAGGAAGAAAGATGCTATTGAAAGCATTTTATTGGTTAAGAGGAGCTTGGACAAGTCACTCGTTAAGAGGGAGCTTGGGTACATTCCTTTTATAGGAATGGGTATACTCCTTCATTGGCATAAGTATATCCTCCTTAGTTGAGAGGGAGAGATAGACACATCATTCTTGTCTTCACTTTGGAAGAAAGAATGGAGGATTGGGTCAACATCTCGCATCTGATACTCTTTAAGGATGTAGTAGGGCATCCAAGATAAGAGTATTCGAAGAGGACCTAGAAATCCAAGATAAGAATAACCCTTAAGGACATACTCTATGAACACCCATGTGGGGTATGTACCTTGAGAGACAATGATGATGGTGTTTATAAATCATTGATCTCGTCGTCATTGTGTTATGATCTCGTGGAGAGATAGAGTTGTTGGTCAAGGCCTTGTTATGTGACAATGTTGGTTGATATGATGCTAACATAGATAGGTTACCAATCCGACTCTTCTTATGAGAATTATACAAATTGAGAATGTCCAAGTATCTAGTATGGATTATGAATACCTCCCTAGTTAAGACAAAGTGTTGAAATATGTAACTAGGTTTGGTCTTCATAAGGACATATGTAATCATGATTTTATGTATTTTAATGTAATTAGAAAAATAAATTTATTTTTGTTATTGAGGCATGGGTTTCATGCTCAAGGAAATTTATTTTTAGGTCTAGTTCTTATTGTGAGCTCCCAGGGCTTTTCATTGAGTCTACAAGTCAAGAAAATCATTTCCATGTATGAATGACCCAATATTTGGGCATGTTATATATTATAAGAAAAAATCATTTGAGTCAAAGAAAGAGTCAAAAGGACCCTTCGAGACCTTGACAATGTGCTACAATCAAGTCACCCTATCAAAAGGACATGTCATCCTAGGAATGATGTCAAGTTGGCCTAAAAGTATGGGAGAGGAGCCTATATATAGGAGGACTCATCCTCAATCAAGAAACCATAGATCATGCATTGAAGTCAAGAAAACAAGTGTGAATAAGAAGGAATAAGAATCATATTAGATTGCGAAGAAAAGGAGAAAGAAGACCAAGAAATTTGGATCTATTTTGGGCTAAAATATCTCACACGTGCAAGGAGAATAAGGGTTGTCAATGCTGCAGGAAGACCGAATTATAGTCACTCTAGAAGTTCAAACTTGGGTGGAAAAGGGATCATTTTGAAGGTATAATTGTTGAAGAATAAGGATATCATCAAGTGAATAAGAAAGGACGACTATTTCTCCATATTCTTGCTCACATGTGTGACCTATGGTTTCTGCAGTTAGACTAAATTATAGTCAATAACTTACAGGTCCGATAAAGGAGGTTGAAGAAGAAGTTGTTGTTACTCATCAAGGAAAGGCATTGACTTGCTCTTGGAGGGGTCTTGGTCAAGGGTTTAGGTCTTGAGATTTGTCAATTAAAGATTCTATAAGAAGAAGAAGATTGTGGGTTTTCCTCTCAGAGTTGGAGAGGCTTTGGCCCTGGCTGATCGCTTATATCTTATGTCATTTGTATTATTTTTATTTATGGTTTGGTAGTTGTTTGATGAAGACTACACTGATAATAATCAAAGAAGAATAAGAATCTAATCTAAAAAAGTAAAAATATATCACAAACAATTATCAAATTAGATAAATCACCTACAGTTGTTGTCCCTAGATTTCTTAACAGAACTGTCATTTGGACCGATCAAAGTCTGAGGTTTCCACTACAATGGGCTCTTTGCTGCTACCATGAGAGAAACTAGAGTAAGGAGGAATTTCTATATGTGCCTCTACATGACTAAGCCTTTGGTCTAGGGATTGCATAGTGAGGTACAAATTTTCCAACATTAGTAGAATCATTCTTTGGCCTTGTTCCTATCTAGGAGGACATGGCCTAATAATAGCTTGAGGTGCCAATGTATATCCATTGTATACATGTATTTGTTGTATCTACCATGGGTATGACCTATATCATGTGCATATTCTCCAAAATTAGCCAAAATATTTGAATCAATGAGACAATGCCTATCATTTGCTATCTTCTGTTCTTCTTTTCGGTTTCCACCTGTATGGGCTGAGGAGTGTGCTTGCATTAGTGTTGGGCATAACTCTCTGCCCTTTTCTAGGTGCAAGAGCCACCCTGATCGTGAAAATTTGCTACTCCTCTTTTACTGCACACCCTTTGACGCGTCATGTTAACTTGGAATCAACAATGAGAGTGTTGGCTCACTCCTAGGGGAAATTCATGCACAAGGTGGTGAACAATAATCACAAGGCTAGAACAAAGGAATTAGGTAGATGAGGAGTTGAGAAAAGGAGGTTGGTTGGACGAAAAAAGGGTCGAAAGAGTGATATGGATGCGAAGAGAAGATTGGGGAAACCACCATGACCTGTTAAGGCCATAAGAAAAGAGAGGGGGGCAGCCTGTCAGAACCAAAACTAGGGAAAAATAGGGTCAAAGAAAACAACAATAAATAGAAACAACACCAAAAAGACAAATGAGCTAAGGAGGAAACAAAACAAGAATACATAGAATACATAGAAAGCTAGAGAAGGAAGTTTCTAGAGAGCTAGATAGACAGATCTGAGAAGATCCACAAGGTGCAATAATTATTCCCACAATGTGCCCTGAATATGAACACATAGACTTCCCTCGTGTAAAATGAAGTTATTTCGTCTCTTGAGTGTGAACTCCACATGAAATGAAAAAGAATCACAAGTAGGCTAGATAGGATTGGGGTGTTTGATGACCATTTTCCTTCATGAAATCAATTCATAGATATGTTGAATCTCCTCCAATGCTAAACCATTAACTCAAGACTAAATTTCATAGCAAATTCCCTTATATTAAAATGAATTAACATCATGCAAACATAATTAATTCTATGATTTAAGCTTATGGGGGGGGGTGCATTATCATGTCCCTTCCCATGGATACATAGTGGAACAAAAACATATGCTCCTCCACTCATCTCCCATGAAACACCCCATTTAATGAATGGGTTCAACCATGTTTTTTATTGTAAACTATAACAACTGATATTCCTTAAAAAAGATATTGCATCCATAACGAGAGTGTCTTGATAGTAGAGGTCAAAGACAAATGAACAAATATTTCCTCCAATCAACAAGAAAAATAGACTCCTCAAAACAATCATAGTCCATAGACCATACTCCAAGAAGTCGAGGCAAGATAAAACACAATACATAAACCATAATATGAAAATGAAATATAATAAAATACAAAACAAATAATATCATCATTAAAAAATAATGGGTTCAACTACATTGATTTGAAAATGAAAAAATAATAAAATATCTTATTAAGATCCATTTAAATAAGTTTAACTTTTGTGACCAGTCTTTTTTATGACATAAAAAGTCTAAGTTTGAGATTAATTACCCCCTCCCTTCACACATATCATACAAGATCTCTACATTCATTGAGATTTGAGTTTAGGTTGTTTATATGGTGGTTATTATTATTATTATTAAATATTGTAATTTAAATGTGTCATGAATTAATTTTTTCCTAATAATTTTGTTCGAAAGTTTTTTCTTCCTTTTTTCTTGCAAATATCAATCCATCTAGAGAATTTGTCAGGATAAAATGACATGTAGAAAATGGACACATTTGCTTGAGGCACTTCCATTTCCAGAGGATCTGCAATAGTGGTTGCTTCCTTATCACTGTTTGAGTGATTTGACTCATGAAGACATTTATTTTCACTTTTGGATGAAGCCAATATGATGGTTCTGTCTCTCTCTTCTCCATCTAGGGGATCTGGATGAGGGTGGGGAGATGGTGGAGGAGGAGGGATTGTAGATTATTTGGGATAAATTGGCACCGCAAGGGACTAAGTTGGAGATAAGGGACTATATTTAATTGTAGTTTCTTGTTGTTGCTTCATGATATCATGCTTCCGAGTCAAGGAATTCTTATATAATTTTTTGGGTCTTTCCATCCTCAATTCTTTTTCTTGGCATCAAGGGGATGAGAATTTAATGGAGAAGATGAGTAAGCATTTTGGAGATTATTGGGCTGTTGATAGGACCTACAACACAAATATGTGTTTTCATAATCCATCGACTGTGAAAAGGTTATGCCATTCCAATTGATAAGGATCCTATCAGACAACCCTTTGCTAAGATCTATTTTTACACATATGCATGCAAGGTTACAATATCCCTCACAATCATATATATATATATATATATATATCCATGGAAAAAAATTCTTTATTCATATTTGAATAACGGACCGGCCCCCAAGGGGTTTTACATTGTTCCTTGAGCTGTATCGTTCTGGACCTCATAAGATTTTTAGTGGAAAAATATTTACACAAAAACTGATCAAAACCACAAAAATATGTATGAACGAAATATGTTTATGTTCTTCTTTGGAGCGTCATACTCTTACAAAATTGTACCAGTTACTTCCTCTTCAGAAGAGGAGGCATCGATTATTATCAGACGTCCAGGTTGTAAATTCAGAGCTTGCTTTGAAAATAAATCTGCCTCTTCATGTAGTTCTCTGTATACATGTTTGAAAGCAAGAGAGGAAAATTTGGTGAAGAAATACTGAATGGCTCATAAGACTGCTTGAAAGTGAGGAGCCAAAATCTGTGATCGCTGAGAAGCCCAATCCACTACTACTTTTAAGTCACCAAAGCACTGCAACTCTGTAATACCTCTATTGTGTGCTACATATAAAACAACCCAAAGAGCAACCAGTTTAGCTCTATTATTAGAACCATGACCAGGGGAAAATTTGATTAGTAACTTTTTACCAAAGGTAAAATGGAGGGTAGCTCCTGCACCAGCGAGAGGAGGAGACCCTTGGTTGGCTCCATCAAAGAAGGCCCATGGTTCGTCACGGTTGATGACAGGAGGCTGAATAATTCTCAATTTCTTCACTTTTGGAAGACTCTTGTGTTCCTTGGTCCATTGGATAATCAAAGACGCAGTCAATTCTTCTGGGATAAATTTTCCATTAAAAATTTCCGTGTTTCGAGCCCACCATATCCCATAAGTGAAGAAAGAGGGGAGTGCAGCAAAAGTGCATACCCCAGGGAGGCTCCACCATTGATTTGTCGGGCAAGAAAATCTCCAGCTGCATCCAACTGAACTGATGAGAAAGCAGAGCCAGATTTGGTCCATACCGACTCTGCATAAGAGCAAAACAAGAAAAGGTGAGGTCTAGTCTCAGAATTTGATCCACATAGAGGACATCAACTCGATCCTTCCCATCCACGTTTTTGCAAATTTTCCCATGTAAGGAGCTTGTTTTTTAAAGCCAACCATAACACAATTTTGGCTTTTAATTGACCAGGCATTTTCCAAACAAGTTTCCACCATTCTTATTTTACTACAACAGAGGATTCCTCCATATAAGCCTTATATCCTTGCTTTGCAGTGTAAGATCCAGAAGTTGAGTTTTTTGTCCAGACCAGCGTGTCATCTGCATCTTGGTCTGGATGAATAAAATTATTCACCAGAAGATGAAAATAAGAAGACCATTGCAAAGAATACTCCTCACTGAGCCGTAGGGAGACTACCAATTTCCAACCTGAAGAACCCCACACCTGTGGAAAGGAGGAAGTTGCATCTGCAATGGTGAAAATCTGATTTGAGTGCAAAATATTTCGAAGCCTCTCAGAGAGATTAAAATTATTTCCAGCTCCCACCCATGGGGCCAAACCGATTTTGACTTGATTTCCTTTACCAATATTCCATGCAGTCCATTCACCAATTAAAGGAAAGGATTGAACAAGGGCTTTCCAGCTAATAGAGCCATTCTTATGAGATTTTGATTGAGAACGGAACCAAGTTGATACAACAATTCCTGCTATATATTTAGCACATAAAATTCGACCCCATAGAGAGCCAAGATTCTTAGCAAGTCTCCACAAGGACTTAGCAACTAAAGATAGATAGAAGATAGGAAGATTTTTTATTCCCCATCCTCCTAGCTCTTTAGGAAGTGCTAAAGATGACCATTTTGATAAGGGGATTCCATCATTCTTTTTATATGCAGTCCATAGAAAGGAGAAGCAAATTTTCCTGATTTTGTGAAGAATGCCTTTTGGAATGGCTGCAATGGTGGCCCAATAAACATGAATGCTTTGGAGAATAGATTTAAGTAAGACCAAACGAACTCCTCTGGATAGGCATCTGTTGGTCCAAAGCAATATGTGTTTTTCAATATTTTGATAGAGCCATAGCCAGTCCTTGAAAACATATGAATTAGGCTTGAGGGAGAAACCCAAATATTTGAAACCAACCGCCTAATCAAAGAGAGGAAAGAGAAAAGAAGATATGAGCTCTGATAACAAGGGATTCGAAGAGATGTTATGGATCAGACATGACTTATCACAATTTATCAACATTCTAGTGGCCTTTTGATAAAGGTCCAGAATCTTAGAAAGGGTACTGGCATTTTCTTTCGTAGCAACTCCAAAGAGGAGAATGTCATCAACAAAAAGGATATGTGTCAAGAATTCAAATCTCGCTATGTGTATACCTTTGAAGGATCTAGAATCACAAGCTTGTTTTACAAGACGGCTTAAAGCTTCAACTATCAAGAGGAATATAAAGGGAGACATAGGGCAACCTTGACGCAGCCCTCTGGAAGGATGAAAAAATCAGAGGGGGACTCGTTTATTAGGACAAAAAAGGATGCTGATTGAATGCATCCCATGATCCATTCTACAGACTCCACAACCATCCCAATCTGAATTAATAAGAGTTTGAGAAAATTCCAGTTAACCCTATCATAAGCTTTTGATAAGTCTAGTTTGAGCGCAAAGGAATCATTTTTATTAAGATGAACAGAGTGTAATACTTCTTGGGCCAAAGACACAACATCATGAATTTGACACTTATGTAGAAAATTGAACTATTCCTATGAGACAATATTGTTTAGGATGGGCTTCAAACGCTAAGAAATTATTTTAAAAATGATTTTATAGATAAGATTGCAACAAAAGATAGGAAAAATATCTCCAAAAGATGAGGGGTTTTGATTCTTGGGAATGAGTGCAATAAAATTAGAATTTAAAAAGCCCAAGACCTTTCCTGATTTTTGGGATTCCCTTACTACTTTCAGTAAATCATCTTTTAAAATATCATAAAAGCCCAAGTAGAATTCAATTGTCATACCATTTGGTCTAGGGCTCTTATCTTTTTTGAAGGATCGAAGAGTATGTTCGAGTTCTACATCATCAAACTCTTTTAAAAGGGTAGAATTCATATCTTCCAAAATCACACTGGGGATCAGATTAAGGACTTGTAAAATTTCCTGGATCGGGCAGCCTTTAGGAGCTGTGAAAGCATTCCTAAAATGTTGTAAAACAACAAATCGTAATTTTATTCAACTTGAAAATAAAGGAACAAAATTACATTGTAGATGCTCAAAATCATTCCCCATATCATCCATGCATTTGACACACTAAAGAAAAAAAGAAAAAAAAAATTATTATAGACAAATATATGATCAAGTGAGATAGAAATCACTTATTTTCCCTAATTTTCCTTTCTTTTTCTCCACCTTTTTCCATACTCCTTGTTTTGGGGCTGATGTTAATATAACTAGTTGATTGTTGCTTGTTTGTGGCAGAATCTATTTGTTTGAGTCTGAGCTCTCAGATGCATGAGGACTCTTAATACCACCTGAGTATTTTTCCATTGTCATCTCCGTTTTCTGCTTCTCTAGTACCATGTTTTTTGTTGATTCTATAGCCTTCTGAGTTATGACCATTGATATGGAATTATCCCCTTCTTCAACTTTTAAGTCACTGTGAGAAGGAGGTTGAGGATCGGGGCTTGGATTATTTTCTTCATCCTCTTCATTCTCATCTTCTGAGTTGTCGAGGAACTTCCATTCCTTTGGTTTAGTGGATTTCCTCCTCTTCTTTTTTGGTGCCTTCCTTGTTTAAGGATATGAATTATGAAGATGCCTTGTTTGAAAACAAGTTTGACAACAGAAAGTTATATTCTCATAGTCTAACACTTGTGTCCACTAAAATTTCTCATGTTTTAATAGAATGCGATTAGGGAGACCTTTGCTTAGGTAGATCTCTACACATATCCTCACAAAAGTAAAAATTCCTTTAAAGATTTTTTCAAGGTCTATTTTTTTTAAATTTCCCAGAATGTTGCCAATATCCTACAGAACCCGCAAGTTCCAAAAATGGAGGGGAGGTTTTGGAAGCCTTACCCACATTAGCATCATTTTTACCACCATGTTTTTTGCATCAAAACCCATAAACCATGGGGTAACAAAAAGCCCTGCCCTACCCCAAAACCATGGGTTGTCTTTTAGAACATTTTCCATGTTTTGCTTGTTCTCAAATTGTACAATGAAAAACCCTTTGGAACACAAAAATATGGTGCATTTTGTAGTCCATGAAGAGTGTACCCAGTCGTACATATCATCAATTTTTGGCCAAAAACCATTAAAACGACAAATTATTGCTGAGGATTTTAGATCATCATGATAAAATTTTACCTGTGGGGTTTTGATGTCCATTTCTAGAACTTTGTCTGTTTTCTCTACAATGTACAGGCATGGTAGATTTTGAAATGGATCTACTTGTGTGGATGCCTTCCCTTTAAGCGCATATTTGAATAGAGTGCCTCCATTCTTTTTTTTGGAAACTCCCCACATCCTCAAATTTAATATTAGTGTTGAATCTTTTGTAACACTATAAACTTCCAACCCATGATTGTGTTGAAGTACCTTTCCTGCATATTCCAAGACTTGGAATGATAAGGAGATCATGTGTTATGCTCAAAATTTAAAGTTCTCAAAATAGGACTGAACCCGAGTGACCGAAAAGGTCTTGTTGTTGCGATTCCGGTGCCACAAACGGTTCGAAAAACTGATTTCGTATGAGTAAGATATCGCGTTCTGTTCGTTTTCCCAAACAACAACAAATTTTGCGACTGGATGCCCAGTCAGCATGCAGGTATAGTCAACAAGAATATTCTAGGGAATATTCCATTTTATCAAACTAACCAAATCGCGCCATGTGGCGTTATGTGGGCTGTTGATTTTTAGTGGTACAGAGGTTTGTATTGACCGTTGGATGGTTCTGTGTTGAGTCGTTGGATGAGAGACACGTGGCAAGCTTGGAGGCCACCACGTGTCCTCAGCAGGGTTCAGTAAAATTTTATGGATTCGGGGGGGTCAACCCCTCGACCTTCGATCTGCACGCCATGACCTCCAACCACCTCGCCTACCGCATATGACTTAACCTATATAGACCTTCACATATATTTATGGTGTTAATGTTTATGTATTGAGGGAGGGGACTGCCAGTGGTCCCAACCCGCTGGCGGCCCCAAGGCTTATTCATATGGCATAAACTGCAACAACAAACGGTTATCAAATCCGACATCAAACGATATCATAAACCACAACATAAACTTAACCATCGACGGTGATACCTGTTCACATGATAAGCGGTAAGGTAAGTTATGTGGCGGTTGCATTAAACGACTAATTCAGCGAAATGTAATGCAGTCACATGGCACAAAGTATGGCATTAAATGCCATGGTTTACAGAACCAACACTCTGGCTTCCAAGCCATCGATGTCGAGTTCAAACGGTTAAAGCGGAGATGACGACGGGGGGTCGGTATGTGACCACCCCGCCCAAACCTTAAACAGTTAATCCAAACGGTTTTCGACTGGCGAGAAAGGTAGCGACCCCTAATTTTTAGGGTTTTTATTAAATTTAACTGCAGTTAAGTGCCTGTCTCCACTTTTAGTGGAGCTTTTCTAGCTGTCATTGGGAAAAATGCATTGGGAGGTCAATTTTTGACCAATTTTGGTGAAACAAGAGTCTACCTAGACTAATTTGAG
Organism: Pinus albicaulis; assembly: GCA_034641835.2. NCBI lineage: Eukaryota > Viridiplantae > Streptophyta > Pinopsida > Pinales > Pinaceae > Pinus > Pinus albicaulis. The sequence goes on along the minus strand of CM076576.1, from coordinate 452,658,826 downwards.
CATTATGGAGCCATTGGTGTAGAGAAAACAACCATTAGAGGCCCATAAACACATGTAGTTTGAAATTTTGAGCATAACGACAAAGAGTGACATGTCATTGGGAGCTAGACCAACAGATGTAGCTCAGGAGGGGTGAACTGCTTCATCATGCCTACTGTGTAAAACTTATGTGTGATTGTATTTCTATGTTATGCACTGTTGTTCAATGTTTTTAAGGCTTATTTTCATGCTTAAATTTCACTAATTCATCTATATTTGATGGTTTAAACACTCATTCCTTAAGCAAACAAATGGAGACAAATTGTACATGTTTATATTACTGAAAGGCCACTTAGCACAACAGAAATAATACACTCCATTCAGATCATGGAATGATACTGGTATACCCATACTCCTCTTAATCATTTGCTTCAAATTTATCACTAGATCCAATAAACAAAAGTCTTACCCCGAAGACTCTTAATAAAAATCTTTTTTTTTTTTTTCCTTTTTGACAATTTACCTCCTAATCCTAACAATCCCAATTAGAAATTTCAGGAGCACGACTTTGATCTGAATACAAAGGGGCTCAAATGATCAATTTGGGGTGAAATTGATTCAGAACTAGTAGTTTGATGCAGATTTGGTCAAATTCCATAAGATTTGTCAACATATTTATTGAACTAAAGCCTCAGATGGCTTCATTCAACATCAAAGCACTCATGCAGGTGAATCTAAATTTACACAAAACTGTCAGAGGAAAAAAACTCATAACCTCCTCCATCTTTTGTACCCACTGCGTCTTCAAGACCCATAAACTTCTCACAACTATGATTTCCTTCATGTTTGGACTCGATGGCAAAGTAGTCCATACGTTGTGTTTGGCATAGAATTGTTCTCCATGCCATGACACGAGCTCTTGATTTGATACTAAGCCACAGTTCTCGGCAACGGTGACATGGTGAGAAGTGAGGACAGTTGAAACCCTGATCTCCATCCCTTCCTCGTCACTTGTATCTATCTTAATGAATCAACCAAAAGAGTTTCCTACAGAAGCTAAGATTTGTGGAGTTAAAAAATGAATGGGCATATTTGATTTGGATAAATTTCGCTACCCTTTAAACCAAGGCCTTTTACTTGTGCTGATGTGTTAGAATTGAATTCTATCAAAGTGTTAATGAACATAAATGGACATATCTGTATGTTGTGAAGATGAGGAGCATAACAACCATTAGCAACATAAGAGATTGATAACGAAGTTCGTCTAGGAGGGACTACATCTCCGGGCCTCGGTGCTAAGATGGTGTAGGCCACTTCATTAAGTGTTGGAAATAGTGATGATGTACATGGATGGTATTTTCTTTGTCATACAAGGAAAATCCCCTCATGCAAGAGTGACTAGACCTCTTCACGAGATTTTCCGCTACAGGTTCTCTCATTCACAAAAAAGACTCCTATCAGTATGACAATAATAGTGACTAAGAGTATCCTGCCAAAAATGGAAACAAATGGATCTCAAACATAAAACAAATCCATAATAGAAATTACATCTCACATCAAGAACAAACCAATATCCCACATCAAAGATCAATAGGGATCTATACAACACAATGCATCTCATAGCAAAGAGACACAGAAGTACATGATCACACTACATATACCTCACATCCTGGAACTATCTGAAGACAAGGATGATAAACTATTGGAATTGGTTGTACCATCAATCTCGTGGCGTCGAATATCCTGAAAGCGACTGCTCACACATTGAATCTTGACACCTGCAACTCCACTTTGAAAAGTGGCCAAAAAATAGAAGGCTCAAATGGAAAATATGACTACACCGCTGAACTCGTGTCGCCAAGAGGTGTAGGATCGACAATCAATTTGCTGAATTCTAACGTTGTTGAAATGTGGGCCTCAGGGAATCTTTTAGATTCCCCCTAGATTCCTCAAAAATGTTGCTCCATAGGGAATCTGGAAATATGAAACTCAAAACAGAAATCTGATCTCACCATTGAGATCCTTGCGAAATTCTTAGAAGAATGAGTATAAGGTTGACCTCATTCTGACACCAGAAAATTTCAACCTCCAAGGAATCTAAAAGATTCCCTCAAGATTCTTGAAGATTCTCCTCCACAGGGGAATCTGCAAAACTGTTGCTCGAAAGGTGAATCTGACCTTGCCATTGCGTTCCCTACAAAATTCTGGTTAAAATGCATATAAATTTCAATACATTGTAACACTGAGAAATTTTACCTCCTTGGAATCAAAAGATTCCCTTAGCATCAAAAAGATTCAGCCTTGAAATACGTGCCCGCTCCTCTGGTCTACAGCTCCTCTGCCTCGATCTGTATGCTCGGGTCTGCTTGGGCGCACTTGTGAATGAAGGGTTTAAATATTATTTTTTGGGCTTAGTTTACAAATCCAACCCGTTGGGTTGTTGGTTAAGATTATGCAATATTAGGCATGGGGTCGAGGGATCAAATCCCCCCCATGCTAGAATTGGTGCGATATTGTTTTAAAAAATGGGCACGTATTAAATTTTATAACGCATTTGTTTTAAGTTTGAATGAGCACGTTGTTGGTTTGATGTTGTATATGTATTTAAATATGGCATATACGTTTGGTTTATTGTCGTGTTTGTTGACTGTTGGTTCGTTGGGCCGCCCATGGAGTGGGCCGGCCTACGTGGCCGGGCGAGTTCGAATCCTGCTGGCCCACTTAATACGGCACCGTTGAATAGTGTATTTATGGTTAATTTTATATCGTGGTTGTTAACTATGGTTCCAACGGTGGGGGTGGTGCGGTTGACAGCCTGCTCCCAACAAATTTTTAATTTTTTTTACAATGAAATATGGTCCTTGCGGATGGGGTGGCGAGGGTGGTGGCTCACCACCCCCCAATTATATATATATTAAAAACTTAATGAAAACAAGGGTCATTGGGAAAATTCACGAGGCCACAATTTCACCCATTTTCGGGAGCTGGGTTCCCTACCGGTTGATGGTGAATTTGGGGGACAGTTAAACTTGGCCCATGGCCAACTTTGACCAAAAATTTGACTCACTCTAACTTCTCCATACGGGCTCGAATTGGATATTTGTTCGCACCATTGGAATCGGGGCGATGATTACTTCAACCTGAACATGGTTCGAGAGCCATCTGACCACTTTGAATTTTGACATATCATCAACCCTCTTGGTATCCTGAGGGTGTCTGGTGCCACCTGGATCAATCCTCCCCACTGAGGAGCTTTTGGTCCTTCAAAAGCATCATCAATAATCTGCAACTGCTGTGTATTATGTCTACATCACAACTGTCCTGAAAGGAAACCCTTCCTTCTCCTTCACCTTTGTCCTTCAGAGCCATAAGCGATGAACCGACACCTGCATCCCCTGCATACTTGTAATACAATCTCCTGCAAATTACATGCTCAAATTGATCAACTATGACCCAAAAATTTCCACACTTGCCACGAGTTTATAACACGTACTCGGTGGTCAAGTTTACATCAAATGGAAATCACACCCAACTATCATTACAAGGCCAAAACATCATTGTCACCTTTCGAAGTGATGTAAAACACATCATCACTTTTACATAAAAATAATTCATCACACGACTTATAAAACAAGGCCAAAATATCATTGTTGCTTAACAAGTGATGGAAAAACACATCATCACTTTTACATAAAGAAATGCAACACATGATTTACAAAAATAAGGCCATGACAAGCTAACACATATAGAAAAATAATCTAGAAAAACCATCTCTTACTCAGCAAAGTGAACCACGATGAATGTGGTGGATTTTCTTGTTGAACATTTCCACTGTCTAGTTTCTGCAAGGGTGCTTTGTCCTTAAGACGTTGCTCTTGATGGAGTCCCCAACACATGGCTCTTCGATGGCCACTTCGGTCGCAATAACTGCAACGAGTCTTCTTCCTCCATACTTGCTTAACCAGTTTCTTTTTCTGCTGTGGAAAAGGCTTTTCACGCCTCATCCTCCTTTGTGCTACCATTCTTTTCCAACACTCAGCAATGACATGGTTATGTAAACCACAAAAACGACAAGTTTTCTTATGCCATGATTTATGTTCATGATTAGCAAAAAGCTTATAATCAAAATGAACTAAAGAATATCGATACTTGTTATACCTTCCCTGGTGGTCTCTGGTGCGATCATGGTGATGAGAGCTTGCTTCGGATCTTTCACTGCAACATGCACTTCCATGGGATGATGGTAGAGTATTCCTATCAATCCTCTTCCTTGGTGAGTTTAACAATGTCTGTTTGCCTTTGATGTCCTTGAACATCCTCCTTTAGTGTATCCCAAACCTGCGTAGCGAGGTCTCTGCACAACCTCCAATGGTTGGGCTATGCCTTGGTCACGAATGCCAAGTCCTCCTCCTTGGTACCCCATCTTGGTAAGGAGCCTCATGCTAGTTCCGGTAATGGGTATATCCACACTTCCAGCAGAAATGATATCATGTGAAGATGAAACTAAAGAGAAATCAACATTGTTTACCTTAGTTGTTGATTTTGAAACAGGTGGAAAGGGATTCTTTGAGCTTTCGTTGTGCTTCACTTCCTCTAAGGCGTATGTCACAGCTTGTCATTGAAGCTGCAATCACTACTTCTCCTCCTTCTCTTCTCGTAGGAGTGCCTTCAATGCCTCATGCTCTACTTGAAGACTTCCGTCATTGTGCTTCAATTCTTCCAATGCCTCTGTCGTGTCTTGCAATTGAAGCTGCAATTGCTTCTTGTCCTCCTTCTCCTCTTGTAGAAGTGTTTTCAACTCAACATTTTCTGCTGCCTGTTTCTCGTAAGCTTCGTACAACATGTCTGCTTTGTTGGACACCCTGAGCATGGTCTCATACATGTCTTTGACATCCTCCATTGCTCAACTCAACGAATGTTCAATGGTTCACACCTGCGATCCAAATCAGCAAGAAGACCTCTATGATACCACTTTATCCGGGTAAATTTTGCTACCCTTTAAACCAAGACCTTTTACTTCGGCTGATGTGTTAGAATTGCAATCTATCAAAGCGTTAATAAACGTAAATGAGCATATATGTATGCTGTAAAGATGAGGAACATAACAAGCATTAGCAACATAAGAGATTGATAATGGAGTTGGTCCAGGAGGGACTACGTCTCCAGTCCTCAGTGTCAAGATGGTGTAGGTCGTTGCTGATGTACATGGATAGTATTTTCTTTGTCATACAAGGAAAATGCCCTCAAGATGGTGTAGGCCGCTGATGATGTACATGGATGGTATTTTCTCTGTCATACAAGGAAAATGCCCTCACATAGGAGTGGTTGGACCTCTTCACGAGATGTTTCGCTTCAGGAACTCTCATTCACAAAAAGGACTCCTATCAGTAAAAAAATCTCACCCAATGGTGACTAAGAGTATACTGCCGAACATGGTAACAAAGGGATTTCAAACATAAAACAAATCCATGATAGAAATTACATCTCACATCAAGAACAAAACAAGATCCCACATCAAACATCAATAGGGATCTATACAACATAATGCATCTCATAGAAAAGAGACAAAGAAGTACATGATCACACTGCATATACCTCACATCATGTTTTTCGGCCACTTTTCAAAGTGGTTGTACCATCAATATTGTGGTGTTGAATATCCTGAAAACGACTGCTCACACATTGAATACTGACACCTACAACACCACTTTGAAAAGTGGCCGGAAAACATAAGGTTCAGATGGAAAATATGACTGCACCGCTAAAATTGTGTCGCTGAGAGGTGTAGGATTGACTGTCAATTTGCTGAATTCTGACATTGTCGAAATCTGGGCCTTACATTCTTTCTAGATTCCTCAAAGATGATGCTCCACAGGGAATCTGGAAATCTGCAACTCAAAATAGGAATCTGATCTCACCATTGATATCCTTGTGAAATTTTGAGAAGAATGAGTATAAGGTTGACCTCATTCTGACACCGGTGAATTTCGGCCTCCAAGGAATCTGAAAGATTCCCTCAAGATTACTGAATATTCTCCTCCACAGGGAATCTGCAAAACCGCTGCTCGAAAGGCGAATCCGACCTCGCCATTACGTTCCCTACGAAATTTTGGTTAAAATGCATATAAAGTTAAATACATTCTAACACAGAGAAATTTTACCCCCTTTGAATCAAAAGATTCCCTTGGGATCAAAAAGATTTGGCCTTGAAATCTGTGCTCGCTCCTCTACCTTAAACTGTGTGCTCGGGTGTTCCTAGGCGCACTTGTGAATGAAGGGTTTAAATATTATTTTTCGGGCTAAGTTTACAAAGCCAACTTGTTGGGTTGTTGGTTAAGATTATGCAATATTAGGCATGGGGTCGGGGGATCAAATCCCACCCATGCCATAATTGGTGTGATATTGTTTTAAAAAATGGGCGTGTATTAATTTATATAACACATTTGCTTTAAGTTTGAATGGGCGCGTTATTGGTTTGACATTGTATATGTATTTAAATATGGCATATACGTTTGGTCTATTGTCGTGTTTGTTCACTATTGGTTCGTTGGGCAGCCCGTGGAGCAGGCTGGCCTATGTGGCCGAGTGGGTTTGATTCCCACCAGCCCACTTAATATGACACCGTTGAATAGTGTATTTATGGTTCGACGTTTTACACCGTGGGCATTATGGTGGTTTCGACGGCACAGGTGGCGGGGTTGATAGCCTGCTCCCTAACAAATTTTTAATTTGTTTTACAATGAAATATGGTCCGTGTGGATGGGGTGGCAGGGGTGGTGGCTTGCCACCCCCCATATATATATATATATATATATATATATATATATATATATAAAATTAACGAGGCCACAATATCGCCCGTTTTCGGGAGCTGGGTTCCCTGCTGGTTGACGGTGAATTTGGGGGACAATTAAACCCAGCCCCTGCCTAACTTTGACCAAAAATTTGACTCGCTGTAATTTCTCCATACGGGCTTGGATTGGAGATCCGTTCACACTATTGGAATTTGGGCGACGAGTACTTCAACATGAAACTAGTTCGAGAGTCATCCAACCGCTTTGAATTTTGACCTATCATCAACGCTCTTCTTCTCCTGAGGGTGTCTGGAGCCACCTGGATCAATATTAGAAAGTTTTACCCAAACAAGAGTGCCTAAAGTCATCATGGATAAAGGGTTGAATTCAAGAACCCATGGCCGAAAGGAGAGCTTAGAACAATCCCAAAACTAGGGTCCTTGATCAACAACTCTTTGTAGTCATTTGAATTTTTGAAATAAACCACAAAGAATCCCTTCGAGTAGAAATACATATCCGTATTTTGGGACTAGGTTTGTTGCACCCATTTCCAGAGCATGGATGCTAGTGGCCAAAGGTCATTAAAATGATAGATAATGGCATTCCATTCATAGGCTAAATTGAAAATATCGGATCAGGGGTATTTCACCTCTAGTTCTTGAATGTCTTCCAGTTTTTCTACAATGAAGGATAAATCAAAGTGATGGAGAGCATCCTTAAAGGATTGCAGCTTAGATAAATAGAGCGCACCCCTGCCTTTGGCTCCTCCATTCAATCTCGAGACTAAGAGTATTAAGGTGCTCTTGGCTATACCATAATATTTGACAAAAACCTTTCCTAAACTTGCCTACCCCCATGTAGGAGCCACATTGAGACGGTAGGGATTCTTGTTCAATCTTGGATTATGGCTACGAATGCAGAGACCAAGTCGACAACTCCCACTTACAGACACATGGAATCGCTTGTGAGTGGCCTCACAAAGATCGAAAAGCTCGAGTGATTTGAAGTGATGGCATCACCTTGGAGTAGGGGAGAATCCTGCTGCAAAAAAAATCCTCATAGTTTAACATATTTGGAATGATGGTGACACAATGAGGGAGCTCAGAACAAAGGGGAGATTATTGAAGTTGAAAATCCTCCAAAGACAGGGCAATGACTAAAGGCTTCAAGGTTTCCATCACAATAATCACCAACAAAGGAATTAGGTTTTGATAAGCAATGTTCCTAGACTTCTCTACATAGAGGTGAATGTGTCTCTTCATCGGTATTTTCCCCATAAAAACATCCAAATCCAACCTCAACTCAACACAAATGTTCTGCAACTGCTTAGATCTCATATTGTCTGCAATGTAAACCAACGCCTGTGGGTATTGTTCCAACAAATAACATATTTTTTTGTTGCAAACAATCTTATTCTTAGGCTTGGTTCCCTTGAATCCCATTTTTATGCCCTATAGAATACTCTTGCATACTACAAAACCCTAGTTCTTCACCCTCTTTTTTTCTCAATTATTTAAAATTAAAAAAAATTCAAAATTCATTTTTTTTCCACCCACAATCACATTGCAGTGCCACTTGGAAAACCTCTGGCTCGACATAATAACCCATAAACCATACTGGTCAAGGTAAACAGAAGTTACCTCTGATGAGCTCACCCACGGTGTTTCCATGGGCTTATAAAAATCACTTTTAAATTAAATAAAATTATAAATAGTATATATTAAAGCTGTATTATATAATTGTAATAAAAATATATAAAAAATATAATTTATTATGAGTACTAAGTGAACTATTCAAAAATCATAATAGTCACTTTTGACTACCTCTTATGGAAATGGTCATATATGAATGACTTGAAAATTGTCATAAATAAATGACTTACTTAAAACAGTTGAATCCCAAAAAATATATCTAATTATTTTATATTAAAAATAAAAATCACATTAATTCAAATTATCATTTCAATAAATATTATTTAATTAAATTCATTAAAAAACTAATTAAAAATAGAATTTATTTTATATTAGAAATAAAAATTCCATCCATTCACATAACCATTTTAATAATCTCCTTTTATTATATCATAGTTTATATTTTATTTTAATGATAATTAACATTCCCTATTCCCTATCACCGATTTTAGGCAAAATACCACGTTGAAAACGCTAACGCTAATAATAAGTGATATTTTATAAAGTTTTATATGCACAAATGACACTGTCATTCAATAATGCAAATACCGAGCTAATTTAGTATTTTCGTCCAGGTCCCCTCCATAATACATCTGAGTAACGACATCCGGAAAACAAACAAACAAATAAATTAAATGCTACTGAATATCTGACATGGGCAGAAGAAATAAATAATTTCCGAGTCGTTCATCCAGAATCCAGATGGGAAAATAAAGGACGAGTTGATCATCCACATGGTAAAATAATTAGAGAAATGATTTCTTGCATATCGCACATGCCCAAAATAAAGAAATGATTGCGACACCTCAGCCACCAGCGTCCATCATCACTCTGAGACTCCTCACACCAAGCCGAGTGTTTTTAAACAGAAATATGCCTATGACCCACGTTTATTCCGTGTGTAAGATGATGTAAAACCCTACTCAGCTGTTCACATCAGATAAGATTGGTTGCGAGGAATCCGAGTGGCCGCAGCCTAAATTGGTAAATTCAGAAAAATTTGCCGATTCGGTTTTCAACTTCTACCAGTATAATATTATAAACCCTAGCGGGTTGCAGATTCATCGGCAATTTCATATTGAGGGACACCTGTAATGAATTTCATCGTCAGGCTCTGCCAAAATCGATTCAACGCTCTCATCGAGGGGGCTTTTCGATTTGTCGGTTAGAAGAAGTATTAATCTGTCAAGAAACATCACGCAAATGGCAACGGGTTACGACATCAATGGCTGGCGATCTGCATGAAAAATGCGGACTATTATAAGAAAATTCGAAGATACGGTGTCGGAAGCAGGTTCTTGTGCTAGATTTGACGCCAATGTGCGAGAAATGGAATACGCTACATATTCGGGGTGCCTTTAGTAAAATGGAATGTCCACTTGGAATATATATATGAATATATATTTGCCATTAAAGGATAAGGGAGGGCCTTTATTTTTGATAAACAATTTCTTGCACGCACCTCGTATCTTTTTTGTTGAGATCACGACAGTAAGGCTGCCGGCTTCACATTTAGTGAACAAATTTGTTACCGCAAAATAATTAGCGGGGCGAAACATTAAAAGGCCAAGCAATCAGCTGTCAAATTAATGGATAGAACTTCTATTTCCCTTAGTTTGTCCGTATCTTTGGCTTAAATGCGAACACATGTCTCTTATCACCTCGCAATCGTCCCCGTCAAGGCAAAATTCGTTCCTATTTCTATAAATCTGGCCATTTTGGACAAGCTATGGGCACCTTAGACTTATTATCTTGACCAAGGTCGATGATTGTCCCCGATTATAAGCAATTTGAGTCGAAGTCTGCTTCTTCGCATTTTTATTTGACTGAAAACGGAAAAGCCTGTCTCAATTTGTGCAATTTAGATACCTTTATGTCGAGTTTCCGATTGAAATGCAAACGTCCTGCCAATTCTCATCGAGTTCAGCTGCTCTGAATCGATTCCGTCCATATTACTTCCAAGTTTCTGTTATTATTGCCTGGACTATTTTTGGTACCGAATTTAGGGCCATTTAAACAATTCAAATTCCATTGCCAGACCATTTTGGCCTGTGAATGCTATAATTCGGCAATCGAACTACACCTTTTTGCTAAAAGAAGAATAAGCGCTTTAATGTACTGGCTTTTCCATCCCATTGGACAAAGGATAGCCGCCCTAGGGACTAAAGAATATGTGCGCATTTTGTGGTATTCATTTATGACTTTAGAATATGACGCGTTAACTTCATCGCATCTTTCAGTAATATTCTTCATTGTAAGCACCTTTTATTTCATAAAGACAGCTCAAAGTAGCAGGTAGTGGCAGCATCGAATATCGAGATTGGATCGACCCTCTAGAAAGGATTACAATCTATTAGGGTTTCTAACAGACAAAGTTGGAAACCCAAGGATTTTCTGGTGAGCACGAACATGAAATGATGATGTCTCTCCAAAGAGGACCAGAGCAGGTTATCAGTAGCAGGGGGGGTTCTGTTCTTGGAAGAAAGACCATATTGAAGAGTGATCATTTCCCGGGATGCCAGAATAAAAGATTGCGACCGCAGATTGAGGGAGCTCCCAATTATCGACAGGTACGTTACATTATTTAATTTCTAATGCAGTTTTTATATTTTTTCGTTTAAATTAATCCGATATTATATAAAGTCTTTTCGACTGCCACTTTGGGAAATGTTTCAATAGATCGAGAGCCCAGAAAAGTATTATTCGCTATATCGTTTAACGACATATGATGATCTTACAAGTTTCCTGTTTACCCTGTATCCATGTTAGGCGCTGCATTTTTTTATTGCTTGTCATACATCTGACGAGGGCATTGGTCTTTTCCCCTTCAACTGGCTTACGTATGAGTGCAGGAAGTTCCACTAGTTCGGCGTTATTGTTTCTTTTAGATACAAGGCTGGCTGTACTGTTTTCTTTGTAAAAATATACTCGTCATATTGTAGGTTACATTTAGTTGAATGATCTTGAATGGCCAGGAGGTCGATCATTTTGGGTTATTACGGGGATTGGTAATTTAGTGCTTTGTGTTGTCTGTTGTCCAACATCAAGCTTGCGTGTGTGCATATAGATGATATGTCCAACAGATAACGATGAAATGTATGGATCACGTCATATCCTGTTCTGCTATTATGATCAGTACCTTGTAGACTTGTTCCATGATACATTGGGCCTGAATTAGGTGTGCATGCCACAAGGATCATTCATGACTATCTACTGACAATTATGATTATTAGACCCAAGGTGTTTTGTCTGCGTCTTGGATTAGATCAGAAAAAAATTCTTTTAAAATACTTTCTTTTTGGTTTGCTGTTCATTATGTACTAGTGAAGCACGACGTTTAACATCCTTCCTGTATAGTATTGAAATCGAAACTAAACAAGTGTCATATTTGGTTATTATTACAAAAAAACACATCTGTTACTGATTCTCTCTTGACGATGTTAAGAGTTTAGATTTATCCATTTACATCTTTGATTTCTTTTAAAATAGTTGTTCCATCCATCAGGCACAGCTTGTGACTTGACTTATTTATTTCTATCCCGATCCCACATTCAGCTGAAGCAATCTTTAATTGTGGACACTAGTACTGCTATGGTCACAAATATGCCCTCATTTTTGAATTGAAACAGTCAATTTATTATACATTATATGTCCTTTTATCTTTTCCCATCGGAGTACTGAGTGTATATTTTCCTGAAGTATCTTAGAGCATCAAACAATCTGGGCATAGTTGGGTAAATATATTCTTACATTTCTTGGCAATTTCCATGCCTCATATAATGCCATCATTTTTTTCTCCACAATACAAGTTGAATTACTGAAAATTATGTGCAGAGAATAAACAGATTGTTGATGTTTTGGGTAGCATTTGGAGTATTGTCACATGTGGGGTAAGTGGGCTAAGTGATGGGGTTTTGAAGTTCGCACCCATAGATCCATGGTATTGCACCCTTTGGAAAAGTATAAGTACAAGGGTGAGTGATTCATTCTCCACGATACAGGTTGAATTACTGAAAATTATGTGCAAAGAATAAATAGATTGTTGATTTTTTGGGTAGCATCGAGAGTATTCTCACATGTGGGGTAAGTGGGCTAAGTGATTTGGCTTTGAAGTTTGCACCGATAGACCCATGGTATACCGTATTGCACCCTTTGGAAAATTATAAGTACAAGGATGAGTGATTCATTCTCGTGGTCGGTACGAGAGCATCTTGTGGAAGAGAAGGCTGAGTAGGCCTCAAGCCTATGAAAGGCTGAGAGGGCCTGTGGAGGGCCAAGAAGGCCTAGAAGGCATAGAAGGCCCATTGATAGCAAAGAGGGAATTTTGTTGGCAAGTTGGGCTGAGAGGACCTCTTGTTGGCAAGAGAGCACAAAGACGTGTAGGGGCATGAGACATTGCGAGAGAGATTCTATCAAGTAAGCAAGAGATCTGCATGAGTAATATTGTAGGTTTGCTGTGAGTGAGATACTAAGTTGTGCCAAGTCCAAGGAAAGAGCATGGAGCAGCAAAGGAGATACAAAACAACCATATCGAAGACGGATCTAAGGCTTGATACGTTGTATCAGATCTAGGGTAATTGTTGTATATGTAATTTCCTTGAGGTCTCTTATCCCACTAAGAGAGTCTGAGTAGGTTCTAAGAATAATTTAATGAAGAATTGTTGATTGGGGAAAACTTTGTGTAATATGTTTGTGCATGATCTAATTGCTAGTTTTATAAGTTCCACTATGAAAATTTGTTTCTGGTTAGGCACATCAATGTGTTTTAGTTCATTAGTTGTGTAAATAAATAGGAAGCTATTACCAGATCTGGTGTGTGTGTGCACCGAGTCTAATGCCCAAAATTCTAACATAGTATCAGAGCATGGTCTCTGAGAAGCGTAGTTGGATTTGAGATTTGCACAGGTGATAACTATGAGAGGGAGTTGTAGGAACTGTTGTAGGTAGTAGCAGTGTTTTGAAGAACCATGCCAAGAGAGTTGGCAGAGTATGGTAGACTGCTTGCCTGGGCCGTCAGGTATCAGAGGGAGTTAGTAGGCTCACGAGGGAGTCATTCTTTAGAGGGAGTCAACAACATAGAGGAAGACAACCTTTAGTTTCAGGAAGTCATGGTAAAAGATGGTCATGTAGGATGCTCAGGAGCAGGATATCTTTGAAGATGAGTCCCTATCATGCAACAAGAGTTGCTTATGTGTCATATGGAGCAGACGTGGTAGCAGATCAAGGGTGGAAATGTGTTGCTTCGGGATCAAATCATCCCCTCAGCCAATACTACACCTCACTGCAGAAAACTGTTCTGGAAATTCTTAGCAAACCCGCCCTAGAATTCCAGTTCAGTCTCTCAGCTCTGCCTCCGTGTGTGTGTCTCCAACTGACCCTCGAGACTTTCTCTTATACTTTTTCATTGATACATCAACGATTGTGATTTAATCTCTTATCGACCACTGAGATTAAAACACTGTTTGATCTGCATCACTTAGAACATTTCATCACACGTGTTTAATTAATTCACTTTAATTTTTATAATTCCATAAGTTAGACTTAGGGTCCTCATTAAAAAAATTAGTTATTTTAATATCTCACACATAAGATGAAATTTTTCCAAATGCTTTCTGGGTTTTGGAGGTGATGTGTTTCTTAGCCCCTCCACAATGTTTCAGGGCTAGAGCACACTCGATGCTCCCCAATACAGAAAATCTCAACACTCCCTCTTGGCATAGAGTGTGCTCTAGCAATACATCCACACCATGTATCACAGGATCTTGGCATTGGTATTTGCGCTGCTGATGCTTGGCCTGCTGCCCTCCATCCACTGCGTTGCTGCTCTTTGTACTGCTGCCCATGTCACTGCCACTAACACTGGCACATCTGTACTGCAACTCCCTCTCAGATTGCTGCATCATGCTGCCCATAGCACTGCCACTGGTAACTACTGCACTGCAACTTAGTTGCCGAGAAGTAAGCAACTAAAAGACTCCTACCTAATCGTTGACAGACAAGTCAGGCTGCATACCATCACTGAAACTCCCTTGGCTGCTGCTTTACACAGTCCTCCTGAAGCCACTGCTCTGCTACAGCTTTGCACTGCGAGAGCATAGCCTCTCTATGCTGCTGTTGCCTCTACACTGCGCTGCTCCCCCTACAACACTTCAGCTCTGCCCTCTGCTTCACTGTGAACTTCTGCATCCATCTACTTGTAGTTCTTTCTGGGACTGTGTCCTCCTGTAGTTGAGTTGCCCTTTCCGGATTTGCTGCTTCAACTGCAACCCTGCAGAAAATACGTCTTCAGCTGATTTTGTTGGAGATTCAACTTGATTTGCAATTGCTTTGATACCATGTGAAAAATTCTGAATACAATAATGCAAAAATCCTACTGTAGTATCTTGATTTACTTCTCCTACTTGTGATTAAATTATACAAGTATTTTCAGAAAATATTTAGAAAATACCGATAGCCTACACACATACAAATCATTTACTAAATATTACGCTCATTCAACAAAGTGACATAGATTTTTCAAACAATTGTTCCCGGAAAAACCCAATGCGGGAAAACTGGTGCAATAGATATGAGGGTTTTTATTATTAAGTAGAATCTGAGTACAACAAATCTGTGTACCTTACTGGTTAACCCGACAGAGAAAAATAGATCTGCAGCAATACCTGCTGTTCTAGAGATTGAAAACTTGACTGATCGACACCCTCAAACAGGATTTACAGGACTCAACAACTTTCTGCCTCTAGAAACCCTAGTGCTGCCCCTGAAGCCCCTGCGTCAGCCCTGCTAGTCTCTGCGTTGGCTTGGAGAGGATTGCTTAACCCGAGACTGGGCGACGCAGTCCCTACATTGCTCTGGATGGCCTCTGCGTAACCTTGGAGGTCTCCTGCTGGCTCAGCGCTGCCCTTTCTGGGCCTATGTAGCGACTGAAGCCCTCTGCCCTGCGTAGCTGCTACTGCCCTTGCTCCTCTGCGCTGCTCCTGATTGCTACTCCTCTGCCTCTTGCTGATTCTTGGCTCCTGGATCAGATCATCCCCTCAGCTCATACTACCTCTCGCTGCAGAAAACTCTTCTGGAAATTTTTAGCAAACTTGCCCTAGAATTCCAGCTCGATCTCTCAACTCTGCCTCCGTGTGTGTGCCTCCAACTGACCCTCAAGCCT
Source organism: Pinus albicaulis (assembly GCA_034641835.2). Lineage (NCBI taxonomy): Eukaryota > Viridiplantae > Streptophyta > Pinopsida > Pinales > Pinaceae > Pinus > Pinus albicaulis. Next base: position 452,643,203 of record CM076576.1, on the reverse strand, counting down.
TTCTCTTATACTTTTTCATTGATACATCAATGACCGTGATTTAATCTCTTATCGATGGTTGAGATTAAAAGACTGCTTGATCCGCGTCACTTAGAACATTTCATCACATGTGTTTAATTAATTCACTTTAATTTTTCTAAGTCCCTAAGTTAGACTTAGGGTCCTCATAAAAAAAATTAATTATTTTAATATCTCACACATAAGATGAAATTTCTCCAAACGCTTTCTAGGTTTTGGAGGTGATCTGTTTCTTAGCCCCTCCACAACGTTTCAGGGCTAGAGCACACTTGATGCTACCCCAATACACAAAATCTCAACATATAGATCTCAAACAGGGTAGGGGACAATGGACAACCCTGTTTAACCCCAATAGTGCTTCGGATAAAATCAGACATCCCATGAGCCATGCGCAGACGACCAAGGACAGAGTCATATAGGCACGTAATAGCTGTCAATAGGGTCACCGAGATGCCAATATCTTTGAGTCTCTAGAGTAAGGCTTCCCTCAAAACAAAGTCAAAAGCTTTCCGAAAATCTACGAAACTACAATAGACTTTCGAAGAGCGGTGTCGTGCCTCCTCAATCACAACGCAAAGGGTGAAGATGTGGTCAATGGTCTGATGAGTCGGTCAAAAACCTGCCTGCCCTCTAGCTCTGAGTTGTCTTTGCTCAAGTTCACTGGAGAGCTTCCTATGTAGAACAACAGCATACAACTTCGAGAATGTGTGGCCCATCATGATCATTCTGTAGTTATTGGGATTTGAGCTGGAGCTTGATTTGTTGTTTGGATGGATGATGTGTTGTGACTATGCCGGTGGAAAACTTTCGCAGACTACATGGTTGAAGATATCAACCAAGTAGCTAACCAAAGCACGTAAACCATGCTTAAAGAACTCTGCTTGGTAGCCTTCCTCATCAATTGCTTTGCTGTTGTTCATTACCCAAATCACGTCTCTAATATCTCTGTCTAAGAATAGGTAACAGGAAGAGGGTGGGGAGGTAACATGAATTTGGGCTAGCCCTGGAATATCATAAAGGTTGGAAGTGTGAGAGAACATGGATGTAGGGTCGAGGTCAAATGGAAAAGGGGAGCATCGGGGAAGGATGGCATGCCAAAATTGTTTAGGGGAGTGGGCAAGGAGAGCAGAAAGTTCTCGTCTTCTATGAGAGAGAGAGTCGTTTCTTGCGACGAAGGAGACAACGATAAGGAGCTTTGAGGTCGGGGTAGAGGGGTTGAGAGTGGGTGAAAGCATATCGAAGTTCTCGATGTAGAGACTTGCATTCATCATCGTACCATTTCTTCATGGGGAAAGATCCAACTTTTGGGGAGATGGAAGTGGAACAAGTGGAGTGGGGGAAGGATTTGAGTGTTGCTTCCCAAATGGCAGAGGAAAGACAAGTGTATTTAGTGGAAGCAGAATCAAGCAAGGAGAATTGGGTCTCCGATGGGATCATCTTACGTAGGGTAGAGGAGAAGATGTCAGGGTTGCCTTCGTCAAATCGAAAGGTGGTTCGGGGTTGGTCCCTGAGGAGAAGCATGGGGTGGGAGGGGAGGGTCAAACCGGAGAGAGAAGGAAAAAAGTGCATGATCATCAAGGGGGATGGGGGAGACCGAGAGATGGCGAATAAAAGGGAGCAAGTTTGGCTAGTGAGGACATAATCAACTACACTCACACCCCCGCCATATGGCTGACATGTGAAAAAGCGAGAGTCTGGGAAACAGGGGAGACCATTTAAAATCAACAACCCCTATGATTCACCCAACTGCAATAGATGCTTACCATAAATTGTAGTGGGCCCCAAAGCATCATTTGACATTTGATGAAGCTCTACTAAATCTGGATCTATCCCTCGGGTACAAAACACAATCCTCTGATTGATCGTGGAGAGGGATCTGGAGATCTCTAGTACGAGCATTGAAGTCTCCTAGGAGGATGACTTCCCCAACAACGGAGTACTGGGTGATGCCGGAGTACAAGTCTATAAGGGGGTCCCCATTTGAGGCATTATGGATGGCAAATGGTGAAGAGGCTGGGGGAAAGTAACAAACTGCAATGTAGATGTCCCTTGGAGGAGAAAATCCGACACTAATTCAAATCCACATAAAACTG